>OZ030009.1:1165000-1757500 GCA_964023405.1 Apodemus agrarius | reverse complement strand
GGGCTGTGTAGATTTGGGTTTGAGCTAAGGCACCTTTCGAATGGCAGCTGCTGCCGTGAACCTTACCTTGAAAACGGAGCTATAGACACTTGGCAGAATCACCTCCCCCAAAGTCACCTAAAATCAGACTGATAAGAAACAAAATTCAAAGGACCAAAGCCAAACACAGGGCAAGGGCCTGCCTACCGGGAGCGGCAACCAGCCCCATCTGTTGCTCGGGGCAGCCGGACCCTCCCTCGTTCTATCACAGCTCAAAGTAGGTTATCTAAATAAATGGGAGAAGAAATCAAGGAGATATATTAGCGCGGCGGGGTATTCGTCATCGCCTCTGTCCTTCCTTCCCCAAGAATATCGGTGATGAATTTGCAAATGGTCCTGGATTGTGACAGACCTCTTTTCTCTCTTCATTATTTATCCCTTCTCTGCGCACCTCGATTAGAGGCCACGGTGACAAATGCATGAATAAAAGGCAAAGACAATATTTGAGCAATGTGTTGTAAATCTCCCTCTACGCATTATTAATTTAAAGGAGTCCATTACACCCAACAGCTCTGAAGAGGAGAACGGGGTAATGGGAGAATATGGCTTCTGCCCGTGGGGGTCAGAGAAAGAAAAGGCGAAATCGACCCCTTGAGGAGGGGGTGCGGGCTGTTCTTTCACCAAATCCCGGAAGCCTCTCGACCACCTCACTTTTAGTTAATAAAAGAAAACATTTGCTCCCTCAGACACAATCTCATTTTGCAAAGTGGAAGACCGGTGTGATCTGAAAAGACCCCATTTTTCAGTAACTGCAAAGGCCAGGTTCTGACAGCGATGGAGACGGGGAGTGGGTGTCTCCCCCTTGCCTCCCTTGAGACAGAAACACTGCTCGCACCAGGAGAGAGAAAAAAACAGAAGCGGGCAGAAGGTGCTGCAGAGGAACAGGGGTGTTGTAACAATGGAGTGGTCCCTTTCTTCTCCTGAAGAGAATTCACCACAAGTCTGCTTGCTGCGAAGAACAGAACAGCACAGCTAAACCGGCAATAATGCAGGCGTCCCCGGGCCCAGAGACCACACGGAATCAGGGTGGCCATGGCAGCCACCGCCAAACCCTGAAGCCTGGATTTTCTTTCCCCTTGTGTTCTTTCAAAATTCTCCAAGAAAGAAGCATGGGCCCCGGATCTCAACACCTGCCTCTGGCAGACAAGTTATGCCCACAGAGACCGTGCCAGCCCCGTTCTCTCCCTGGAAGTGCATATCTTCCAGAGACCCTCCTTGGGAACCATAGGGGTATGGCAGCATCTCACAGATTTAGGAGGGGTCATCTAGACCCCTGAGATGTCAGGACCTGCCAGGAACCCATAGCTCACAGAGTCTGAAACAAGACCATAGCGAGGGCTAGGAAGCTGATCAGTGGAAAACCTCCATCCACCCACACGCACCAAAGACCTAGTTTGGGAATTTTGTTTTGTTTATAACCAGAGTCTCCTTTCCTTTCTTTTTTGCCCAGACTTGTTTCCCTCTGAATTAGAAAGATTTTTTTCCCAGCAGTTTCATAGGGCTGGCTATGGACCGCTTGCTGGGGCTCTGGGCCGGCTGCATCCGCAAGCATCCTAACCTGGGCTCTGCTCCCTTTTCCTCTTCGGGCCAGCAAGGCTCTTCATCTGCTGGAAGCTGCAATAAGGCCCATCTAGAGGGGATCAAGAGAACTGAAGATCCAGTTGAACCCTGGAGGCACAGGGAAGTAGAAAGCATGTCCTTCCCAGCTGCCTAACGGCGAAGCCCGTGGTCAGAAGGATGATGGACACAGAGGGTGCACCCTGGAGTCAGCGTATCCCACATTCCAGCATCTCCCTCGCTCAAGTTTAACGCCACCCCTCTAAAAACATGTCGAAGCCCACCAGGAAATGCATAGCTCTGTCCCTAAAGCCACCCACCCACCAGATTGATGGGCTGGTACGAGCTCTCCCTGCCCAAAGTGTTCATCAGCCCCCACTCCGTGGGAGAGTGCACCAGCCCACAGTGACGGCCCGACAGTCCATTTAGGGACTCAGTGGTGGACTGTCAGGCAGATCCTAATGATTCATCACCGACCCAGCCCGGTGACAGCCCAGCGGCACACACAGGCAAACAGTGGTAGGGCCCAGTGGGACCTACAACTCTAAAATCAGAAACTCACAGACAAAAGGGCTTGGGATGCCGAGGCTGGTGGGAACGGGGAGGAATCCCTAGGCTGGTTTCATTTTGTATTTCCCTCATCAGCCTAATTGCTTGGGAAGCTGTGGCTTTCTTTGACACGGAGCAAGCAAGGGAAGACTCCCTGGTAACATGCTAAATCGAAAGTTGCCGATGGCGGATGGCAATGCAGATATGCACGTATTAATTTGAATTTTTAAGACAAGTGCCGCGTGTTATTACTATAATTGCCAGTTGTGGAAACGGTGTATCCATTGCGTTTGCTCTGTCGCTTTGCGCTCCGTGCTTCTCGACAGTACACGGGTTATGTTCAGCTGGTGTTTACTGAGCATCTGACTGCTAATCAACGTAAATTAAATGTGTACTTGAAACCCTCACTTAAAGCCTGGCTAATTATTTTTTGATCCAAACAGGACTGCCTTTTCCGGAAGGGTGAATCGGGGGCTCTCTGGGGACCAAACGGTAGCAAGAGAAACCACTGCCAGCGACGGGGAGAGACCTCCAAAATGACATCCAGTAACTTTCCCCAATCCAGGTTCCTTTCCGCAGAAGATGGGTTATTTCTACAGAGCCTGCTGTGGTCCAGCCTTGTGGTCAGCCCTGAGCAATGGACCACAGGAGTCTGTGTATATGATTTCTGCCTCTGGACAGCCAGTTGCTCACTGGCTATGGGTCTGCTGCATGTCTGCTTCAGCTGTACACGGGCCATATTCCCAGTACTTGCAGCTGGACAGATTATGACTCAAATCACACGACACAGACTCAGCACACAGGCTTGCATGTGCCTGCATGCTTCTGCAGATAAAGACACACCTGCACACATGTGCACATACCTAGCCCAAAACTCTAGGTTTACCTTTGCCCCTTCTCTACTCATGGTCCTCAACCCTCCCAGATCCCTCTTGTCACCAACCTGCACCTGCCCACCATGTCCAAACCTCTCTCCAGCAGTGGTCCGAGAACACAAGAGGCAGAGAGGCGAAGGAAACCTGTAGACGCTGCAAAACACTGGGTAAGTTCAAGTGAGGAGCTGGCTCAGGTCGACTTAACTCCCTAGGTAGCTTGCCAACACGGAGGCCCTTGAAGAGTAGCTTCTGTGTATCTGTTTTCCTTCCCCCTTTGAAGACTCTTTAGTACGTGAAGAAAAAGAAATATACCAGTGCCCTAGCATAGTGCTTTAAAACTATAGTTTGATTGATTGACTGATTGATTGATGATTGACTGACTGACTGATGGTGTTTCATATAGCCCAGGCTTGGCTATGTAGCTAAGAATGGCCTTGAGCTCCCTATTTTCACGCCTTTACCCCACCAAGTGCTGGGGTTACACATGGGCACCCCCACACCCACTTTATGCTGGTGCTCAGGGTTGGATTGAGGGCCTTGCTCATTCTGGATGCATACTCTGCCCACGGAGCAACCTTCCCAGAACATGGGACAGACAGTCTTATTAATGAAAGTTTCCTTCTCTTAATCTTAACTTTTGTATTTTAAATTTCTTTTCTATTAACGTTTAATAGACAAGCGTTTGTCTGCTTGTATTCCTATGTAACACATGCATGTAGCTCGGACGTTAGAAGCGGGCATCAGATCCCTCAGAGCAGGAGTTACAGATGGCCGTGAGCCTCTATGTGGGCTCTGGGAACTGAATCTGGGTCCTTCGTAAGAGCAACAGGTGCTCTGAACCTCTCCGTCATCTTCCCGGCCTTACTGTTTGGATACCTGGGAGCCGAGTCCCATTCCGCCATCTTAGTCCAGCAGGAAACAAATGCCTTTGGAACCTTGCTTGCTCTCTTCCAGCCACTCCCCAGGGAATGCGTGTGTCACGTCTGGTGGAGCCTTTGGCGGGTGCTGGCTTCTTATCGACTCTGCAGACATCTGCAGCCCATCTTGGATATGTGAGAGTATTTCTTCTCTCTCCCTGACAGGGCTACGGTGTTGTAAAAATCCATGTGCAGCATCAAGGCTGGACATATCCCCAGTTTAGACCTTAGTCTCTTGGTTTCTTGAATGTCAAAGTCCAAAAATAACACCTCCCAGAGCTCTGAATGCTACTTACAAGAGAGTGTACTCCAGGTTTCTGGGTGTGCGGGCTCATTTTATGTCTACTTGACACAAGCTAGCGTCACTGAAGAGGAAGGAGCCTCAACTGAGAAAATGTCACAGTAAGATCAGGCAGTAGGCAGGCCTGGAGGGCATTCTCTTAGTGAGTGACAGATGTAGGGGGCCCAACAGTCTGAGCAAGCCAGTAAGCTGTATCCTTCTATGGCCTCTGCATCAGCTCCTGCCTCCAGGTCCCCGTCCTGTTTGAGTTCCGGTCCTGACGTCCTTCAATGGTGACCAGTAATATGGAAGTGTAAACCTGATAAACCCTTTTCTCCCCAACTTGCTCCTTAGTTATGGTGTTTCATCGTAGCCATAGAAACCCTAACTAAGACACAGGAGCTGTTTCCAAGGAACAGTGAGTGTGAGTCCATTTCAGAAAAGCCATTGTCCCTCTTAGAAGTGTGCATCCCCAAATCAACTGTGTCCTGAGTGGGCCATGAAGTAAACAAAAGCTAAGTTCATGACTTTACGGGCTTTCTTTAGTGAAATGCTACCCAGCGAAATCTCAGAATAAAACAATGCTCCCTGCCAGACGCTCAGTGTCTACCTGAGGCTCATGCTTAACAGCCTAGCCAAATGAGCAAGCCCCAGAGGGCAGTGTGGGATTACCTGATAAGCACTCTCCAAGCCAGGGCGCTTCCTCAACCTCCCTGGATCAAGCCGGTACTCAGCAGCTGCCTGGTCAGTTTCAGAGGCAGAAATCCACCTGCTCCCCGTTCTCCTCTCTCTCTGCCCAGGCGCTGGCCCTGTCCCCATCTTCAGGGGAATCTCTGGATTCTTGAGGTGCCATCCTTTCTGGAAAGTAGACTTAGCTAGCTTTCTCTATCCTGAAGAAAGAACTAAGGATTGTGTTTTCTCTCTCCCTAAGATCTCTATCCCCAGAGAGGCCTCTTAATATCTCCATCTTGATTCACCCTACGAGCCCACTGGGCCCTGCTACCACTTGTATCCGCCACACGTCCCCGGCCTCCGTCCACGCACCTCAGCTTCCTAACATTCATCAAAGGGGATGGGGGGAAATTCACAAGCTGAAGGACGGGGCTGAGCCACAAATGCCAACAGAACTCTGACTAACGTCTCGACCCATCACCTACCACCCTTCAGCACGAGAGAGGTGCTTAGTCAGAACTGTGAACTCACGGACTAGAGAAACGTATTAACAATAGTTGGCCTTCTGAAATGGCTTCCAACATGAATCAGGATGATCAAGGATGGGCCAGGGAAACCTGAACAAGCTCTTAGGGACCCTGACTTCCTCAGAGACACCGGTGGGAGGTGAAGCTTTTCAGGGGTGCATGAGCGGCTGCTGCTGTGGCAGAGATAGGTCCCGTGGGACTCCAGAATCTGCTGTGTGGCAAGTCAGGGCACGGAGCTGGATGACACGGAGCGGAGGCTCTTCCCAAGGTACCAAGATTCCTCCGTATGTGCCTTGTTCTATCCAGTTCTCATATCTGTCGCTGTGAGAAAAACGCTCACCAAAAGCAACTCGGACAGTGTTCTGGACAGTGTCAACCTGACGCACAAACTAGAGTTATCTGAAAGGAGGAACCTTGATTGAGAAAATGCCTCCATAAGATCCAGCTGTAAGCCGTTCTCTTGATTACTGATTGATGAGGGAGGGAGGGCCCAATCCATTGTGGGTGGTTGCATCCATGGTCTTGTGGACCTGGGTACTATAAGAAAGCAGGCTGAGAAAGCCACAGGCAGCAAGCCAGTAAGCAGCACCTCTCTGTGCGCCCCCCCCCCATCAGCTCCTGCCTGTTGAGTTCCTGCCCTGACGTCCTTTGCTAATGAAGAGCAATACGGAAATAAAAGCAACATAAGCTCCTTTCTCCCCAACTTGCTTTCTGGCCATGGTGTTTTTGTGTTGTCTCAGAACAGAAGCCGTAGCTAAGGCAGACAGGGAGAGGTTTATGTGGCTTCCATAGGCTTTAGTCCATCCCTGAGGGAAGTCGAGGCAGGAACTGGAGCAGAGACCATGGAGGAGGGAAAGGCTGCTCACTGACATGCTTCCTCTGCCTTGTTCAGCTGTCTTTCTTGTACAGCCCATACCCACATGCCTCGGTGAGCCGGGTCCTCCTGCATCCATCACCAGGGCACAGCCAATCTGATAAAGGCAATTCTCCAATTGAGGGCCCCTCTTCCTAGGTAGCTCTAGGCATGTGTCAGGTTGGCAAAAACGCTATGACAACCAATGCACAGGGTGCCTGACAACCAAGCTGAGGGGACAAGCTGAAAGTTTGCCAGTCAAGTGAAATGCCTTAGCCCAGGCTGGCCCACTTGGCTTGAGGCAGATTAGTCGCCCAGCTGAATCACCAGGCATTCGGCTATAAATACCAAGTCCCCTGGTGGTCCAGCTGTAACCAGTGTCTATGTCTCATCTCTGTGACCCCATATTTAGAGAAATGGGGTGGAACACTCCCTTTTTATCCCAATCCCTTTTTCAGGTTACCTCACATGGTTACAAAGGCTAGAATCAAAGCAGGGTACAAGCTACCCTCATGCTGGACCACAGTGGGCAGAGAGAGAGAGGGCTCCATTCTCACCTCTACAGTTGAGAGTGAGGTGACACACTCTTACCACCATTGGAGATACAGATCAGTAGGTACAAGCATGGGGATCGGAGTTCAGATCCTCAGAACCAGGTATAACAGCCCGCATCTGTAACCCCAGCATTAGGAAGGCAGAGCTGGGCAGATCCCCCGAGCTCCACAGCCAACCAGTCTAGCCCAAACTGCAAGCTCCAAGGGCAGTGAGAGATCACATCTTAAAATCCAAGGTAGAAAGAGCTGGAACGGTGGCTCAGCAGTTAACAGCACCGGCTGCTCCTGCAGAGAACTGAGGTTCCGGTCCCAGCACCCACACAGCAGCTCACCTCCAGCACCAGGCAACCACATAGTTAGTGCACAGACATGCATGCAACCCTCTCGCACACATAAAAATTAATGTAAAATATTTAAGTGCCTCTTTTGTTTGTTTTTTAAAAAGAGAGTAACTGAAAAACACCTAATACTGACCTCTGACCTCCATATGCATGTCCACATATGTGCACACTCACCTGCACACACATACACAGAACCAACTGACCACTAGGTGTTTCAGTTGCTCCCCATGAAACTGCTGTTGCTTCTGTCAGAGAGAGAGACATGGCAAACCCCACTGAGTGCACTGCAAGAAGCCATGTGGCACCCTTGTGTAGGTGAACAGGAACACGGGTGTCTGTATGTTCCAACCCTCTACTTTCTCTCCTCCCTGAAGACCTCAAGGTCATTCAAAGTTAACACACCCAGGAAACTCATCTGCTCTGTGAGAAAGATGCACAGGCCCAATGAGCCTTTCAAGGAGAAGACGGTGCTACCGAGGTACATTCAAAGGTGGCTGGGCTGTCCTGACTACTCTGGTCACCACGGCAGCTCTCAGACTGACTACTAACTCCACCGCTGATACACTGACTTGAACTATTTCTGTCAAGAGAAGCAAGGTCTTGTTCACGAGAAGCTCTCTGAATTAAACAGCGAAAGGAAACTCCCCGGCACCCCGACGTTCTTCTTGAAGATGCTAGGGACGCTGCTTAATCATTTGCTAAACTGGAAAACACAGAAGCCCTGTGGCAGACGTGATGTCTGGGGGAAATGGAGCCCAGAGTCAGGGAGAGGCTACAGGGCACAGACTGACTGGGAAGTCTGGTACCATCTGAGATGGCCTCAGGCAATCTCCATCGGTGCACAGAGCACATGTGCTGTCCTATGTGATCAATGCTGCACCCCTCCTGAACATGCCTAGCAAAGACACGGAAGCCCAGGGCTACCCCAGCCCCAGCACTGATGCACCTCTGACTTTTGATGATGGCACACTTGCCATAATTGTCTTTCAGCAGAGTCCTGATGCTTTCCTCTGTTCCTTGGGAAGAGCTGTGTGTGTGTCTCTGTGTGTGTCTAGACATGCCAACTACATTGTGGTCAGCTTATTGCCAAGCTTCTGGGTATGGGGTGTTTGAGGCTGTAGATACCCCTGGTGTCGCCTAGAGGAAGAGATGGGGAGTGAGGGGGTGATTGGGGTGAGCAGTGCCCCCTGTGCTGCCTGCCCATCAGTACTTTCCTATATACCCTCCCAAAAGGGTCAAGAAGACTTGACCCCAAACAACCCTCATACCAAAGCCAAGGTCTCCCCACAACCCCAAGGGCTGGTTCAACAGAATGGATAGTCTCTACATCTAGCCCCTACCCTCCAGAAGATCTGTGAGGGCACCAAAGGCCACACCTGCACAAAGGGTGCCCTGCCCACCCCACCTTTCCTCCGACACATATTGTCCTGGCCTGTTCCTAAGTGGCGGCTGCCCATCCCCCACCCATCACATCTTTGCCCTCAGCCTTGTCTTTCCTGGATCTTTGGCAGGCTACTAAGCCTTGTCCACACGGCTCACTGGGCAGTGTTGACTGTAGCATATCAGAAATGGACCTGGAAACGTGGACCTGGTCTTTCTGGGGCCTCTGAACCCTGCTGGCCAACTCTGGGCAACCTCCTGCATCACCGCTCTTGGCTCGATGTCAAATGCTAGGACACAAATAGAACTACAGAGAGAATAAGAGGCGAGCTGATGACATCATCCCAACCAGGACACAGGACAGCCCACCTAACACCTAAGAACATGAGTCTGTGAATACACTGGAGGTGCCCACTCTTTCAATTGGATCAGGTTGGTCAATATCTGTCCCCTGACCTCCCCACCACCGTGGGGAACCTCTGACTTGTCTTTGTGATAACAGACCCTATCCCTGGCCTATGCCTTGGGTCTGCAGTTGCACACCAGGAAGCTTCAGGGGAGATGGCTTGCTTCCGATTCCACAGAGGAGGATCATGGGACTTGGGTGCCAGCTTCTAAGAGCCCTGAACTGTACTCAGAAACAATGCTTAGGAATCTCTTCCTTCACAAGACACTGCCAAGCACCAAGCACCAAGCACCAAGGTCCTACTTCTCACAGGAGCCAAGTGGCTAGACAGCCAGGCAAGGGTGTAAGCACACAACCTCAAAGCCTGAGTTCCTGGGCCCAGACTCAACACCAGTGTGCCTGAACCAATGAACTCAGGCCCAGGTCCCAGGCACACATGGTCCTGTCTGAGAATGATTTGCTGGAGAAATGGGCATCAAGAACATGAGTGGAGTCCAGTATTTCCACACTACTACACTGGTACACAAGGTTTCCTCTTCCATTCACAACCCCAAAGGGCCAGCATTTACAAAGCACCCTCAAACTGCTACTTAGAGTGAACATATACATTATCTCTGTCTCTCTGTTTCTGTTTCTCTCTCTCTCTCTCTCTCTCTCTCTCTCTCTCTCTCTCTCTCTCACACACACACACACACACACACACACACACACACACACCTGACATCAGAGTACAACTGCATGGTATGATACTTCTAAATGAACACTGATTTTTTTGTGAATCAGTTTTATTTGGTAGTGATTTACACATCCAGTTCCCAGACAGCCATCTTTCAGAGTGGGAGTATTTGGTGAGAGGCTCTGAATTCCGTGTGAGGTTAATAACTATCCACAGGTGTGAATGGGACGCAATATAAGCAGGGTGAGGTGCATTGGAGACAGAGAAACCCCAAAATGCACGGGGAGTAAAGCGCTTGCCATTTAGAAACCTGACACACCCCAGGGGAGCTCACGGGAGCTCTCGGTGATGCGGAAAGCTGTATCCTGTCCACTCTTAGCACTGCTCGGTGGCCTCAAGCACGTGTCTTCTAAGGCGATGCTCACACCTTGATGATTTGTGTGACCCAGGGGGCTGTCTGGGGGACCTTCAGGACGGTAGCTGACCCTTAGGTGACCGAGCCGTTCTCGTGCTGCAGCGATAGGGAGCCAGGACTCACTCAGACAAATTAGATAATTAAATGGAACCCAACTAGATAAATTGCGCTTTGTAAATGAGATTATCAAGAACCTTGGTGGGTAGCGATGACCTCAGTGTCTCCGCAGCCGAAGCGGCACTCAACCGGGACCAGTTTCATCTGGACAGCTCTGTTGTTGGCCTGGAGACCCAGGGACACATCAGAAGGATCCTTCTGATGATGACTGCTTGGAGGACATGGGAGACAGGGGGTGGGGAAAGGTGCGGCACACTCTGTTGATCCTGGATAAGCACACTTGCCTCAGGGACACCAGGGGTCCTATTCCCCTCGAGAACAGCTGGGGAAAATCTCTCTATAGATTCCAGCCCAGGCTACTCCACAGAGTCCTATCCCACCTGCCAGGGTCACGGGACCTAGGTTGGGAGAGACACCCACAACACACAGCACAGCCACTTTACCCCTAGAGTATCGGAGGCCTCCAGCTGGTGAGAACATGCCCACACGCCATGCTTCCGGCCCCTGAATTGCCACCCTTAAAGTGGGCACAGTGGCATCCACTTTCTATGCCAGAACTCAGGAGGCCTCGGTGAGATGTTCAAGAGCAACATGAACAAGAGCAAAGTGAGGGTACCCCAAAAGAAAACCAAAGCCACCTGTCACCCACGGTAGACCCAAGTCTGGGAGGGGCCAGCAGTGCCTGGCCCAGTGTCTCTGCTGTGCAGAGGTGACAGACACATCAGCTCACTGTGTGTACCAGAACGTGCACACCGTGGCGCTCCAGGAGATTCTACCTGTGTGGTGGCTTGGGATTTCAGCTTCTGTGGGTGGGAGGAGCAGGTGTTCTCACAGTGTGGGCTGCTCCCCAAGCCATGACATTCACATAGTCACCTGCCAGGTGCCTGGACCTCAGACAGGGCTTTATAGGTGGATCCAGACAAGGCAGATGGAGGAACCTTTCTCCTCGTGTGACTTCTGCTGTTATGCCTGGCTCTTTATGCATGTGTATGTGTATGTCTTTGTGCGTGCTTGTATGTTTACAAGCACACATGCATGTGTATACACATGTGTTCAGAACCCAGGAGACAACTTCTGTTGCCAGGTACCATTCCCCTGACTCCATCCTTTCCTCTCTTTCCCTTTTCCTTTAAGACAGGGAATCTCACCGGCCCAAACAGGCCAATCAGGGTAGGTTGCCTCGCTGTGGACCTCAGGGGTCGTCCTGTCCCCACTTCCTCAGACCCAGGATTACGAGGATGTACCACCAGGCCTGGCTTTTTTGCATGGGCTCTAGGGAATCAGACAGCAGGTCCTTTACCCGCTGAGCCTTGTCCCCGGCTCAGTCCGTGGCTTTTATCTTTCCAACTGAGACCTTGGTGTAGCCCTGGGGGAGGAACAAGAAGGGAGGGCAGGCTCCCAGGCCTTACCTGTGTGTTTCCTGCCTTCGCTATGTGGGCATCAGAAGGGGTTCTGGGGTTGAGGTGACATAGGACATCTGGGTCCCAAATTTCTGTTCCTGGGTAGTTCTTGAGGCCGTGAGATTGAGATACAAAAAATAGTCATTGAAGGGCTAGCCCCAGCCCATGTATACCTCAGGGTATATAGAGATCAGGGTCCAGCCAGGGTGCTGAGTGCCTGTCATAGACACAGGGAAAGCGGGGAGTTTTCATTTGCCCTTCACACACACCCTGAGTAGCCTCTTCTTCCTCATCCTCTCAACCATCTGGCTCAACCACCATCATCCTGGATGGAATCGGGGTCTGCACTGGGAAAAGGATCACCTGTGGCCTGAACAAGCACTAACGGATCTCCCTATTTCACACAAACATGTTGGCTCTGTGAGGCGGGGCTGCTGGCCCTACTGTGTCCAAGTCCAGGCTTAGCTAGGTTCACCCGGCGTGCGGCTATGGCCTGTTTCCCCTGGGAACTCAGGCCACCCTCCTTCCAGAGCTGCTAGGTTCTTGTGAAGCTGACTCCTGGGTAGGGTGCTCACAGGGTCCCTCTGCGGGCAGTGGTGGCCAGGCATGGGCTGTCCCAGGAAGGTGGGATACAGCCATGGGGCTTCTGGATCTCCCTCGCTGTGCCAGGGTCTGAAGGGCAGGAGTGCCTCCTCCCACCCCTGGGTTGTATCCACAGGAGCCCAAAGTATGGAGGAAGAAATAAGAGGCTCAGTGGGTCAGGCAGGCAGGGGAAAGTCCAACATGGGTGATTGAGTCGGGGTCTTCAAATACTGCCCAGGGGCCCCAGGCTCTCTTCCCACAAACATTCTCACAGATTCTTTTTGTTACTTTAGAACCCTGGGGAGACGCTCCAAAGGTATGTAAACCAAGCAGTCTCCCCTTGCTCCCTCCTGAGGTCAGGTCTCAGACCCCTTTCTCTGGCCACCCAGACACCCCTTGGCAAGCTGGGGACAGACATGGATGAAGTCTTTCCACGAACTTGACAACTCAAGTTGAGCTTGCGAGGCACAGATGATGACATAGTGTAAGCTTCGCTATTCTTCTGTACGGAGAAAAAGGAGACGACAGAGTTGAAGAGCCAGCCACGTACGCCAAGCGGAGGCTGCAGCCAGGCATCCAAGAGATACACCTTGGGGCCTCCGAGCAGCCAGTGCCCTGAGTCCTGATCCCTTGACAGGTGAGGAGACTCCTCTGTCTCAACCCGCAGCCTTGTCTGTACTGACCATATTTGCCCATGTGGCCGGGGCACCAACCAGGGAGGCCAAGCAGCTGACAAACCAAAAACCTAAACGCTCAGGCCCCTTTGCAACAACGCTGATTCTTCCTTACAGAGGCACAGACCCCGGTGCCACTGCCTGCAGCTGCTAAGCCAACAACTCACTCTCCCTTCCTATTTTTATTTAAAATGACAGGCCACCAGAAAGACAGACTTCAAGCTTCTGTGTGCATGCAGGAGCCCACCAGCCCCCCGCGTGATCTAATGAGAAACAGCCTATATCCAAGAAAACATTTAGGATTCCCTAACAGAAAAGCTGCTGCCGAGAGACTTTCATCCCGCCTCGGGGTGCCCTGCTTGGGGAGCGTGAGATGGCAGGCAGCTATTCCAGCCACCCAGTGCCCTGGGCTAACCCTCTCTCTTCAACACATAATACAATACGCAGGGCCTCAGCCAAGCTGTTAAAGTAATTTCCTCTGTTCAGAACCCTTTGCCCCTTCCGGTGGTGCATGCCCTCAGCTGCATGGGTGGCAGGTAATTATATGAATTTCCTGAGCCTCCCGGTTGGTAAGGTATATATTCAGGTAAATACACATTCTCTCGAGAGCAGGAGACATGGGAATCCAGATGTTACTGGGCCATGTGTGTGCACACCAGACTGTATTCCAGAAAGACAGAGATGGGCTGGGGCCACTCGTCCCGACGCTCCAGACCTCCTTGAGACCCCATATGCTGCACACTGTGTGCATCAGCCTTGGCTACCTTCCTTGGATGAGATTCGTCCCCCCAACTTCCTTGTGTTCTCTCCACTAGCATCATACTGAGACACAGAAGTAGTTTGGCTAGAGAGAGAGACTTCCAAGGGACAGCATGAGACAGAACAGGAGGTCTCCGGTCAGATTGGGTTCAGCAGATCAAGGGGGCCCAGTGCTCACCCCAACTACCAGGATACTGCTCCCCATGTAAAGGAGGATGTTCACTGTTACAGCGACCAGATGTTTCCACTCGGTTTTGTAAATCTGCTCCAGGCCTAATCGTTGCTGTTTGTTCTAGAAATCAAAAGGTCTTGCCTGGCTGCGAAAGACACTTGACCGCCACCCGCCCCATTCCCTCCCCCCTCCTCGAGGCCCAGACCCATGAGCACCCCCAGACAGGAGGAGGGGTGAATGCTAAGGTGGCTTTTGGTTTCTCAGCAGCACAGCTTTGCAAGTCAGCGGCGGCTCCCATACACTGGGTGGGTGCTGGAGGCCTGTGCTTATCTTGGACCACTCCATGGCCCCTGGGTGCTGAGTGTCCCTGGGTGGTGACGTACAGTGTGACCCTTTGTTTTTAAGAAAATGACAGTGTCTGTTTTCTTCTTTGGTAGGTCTGAGGGCCACTGGCTCCTGAGGGCCAGGGGGATAAAATACAGCACTGCTTCCACACAGGGCAGTTTGAGGCAGTCCTTCCCTTGGCATCCATGTGAATCACTGAGTTAAGAGAGGTGGGACTAGAGAAAGTTCTGAACTCACCTCACATTCCCTGCCTGCTATTCTCTCTACTCCCCTCTCTCGAGAGCCAAGCTTGGCGAAGCACAGGGGAATAGGGCCATCCATTTCCACAGAATTTATCATCTCCTTAACAGGCAGGGCCTCTGTGGCCAGGGTGTTATTTACATCTCGTCGGGATGGACGGACACAGCAACTCCTGGCTCTCAACTCCACAGTCGGGCCTCCGAGGAGGGTCTAGACGGAGGCCAGGCCTCCTTTGATATCTCACTGATAACGTATTGTACAATTAGATCAATTTGACAATTCCCATTATGGCTGATAAAATATTTATCGAGCCTTGGAGATGATGTCTGATCCCCGTGCCATTTGTTCTGCTAATGGGGGGAGGCTGACGAGGCTGCAGACAGCGCTCGGAGCCGGCTCCTCATACCCTCCTCCCCATTAGCTTTGCAAATTGCCAGCACCAGTCATAAATTACCGTCCAGCCCCGCGAGATTGATGCGGAGCTGACAGGGCAGGTGGGTGACTTGTGATGACATTGTTTCATGGAGGCATTAATCACGGGGGAAAGAGAAAATACCCTCAAATTGGCCCATAAGTCTAAATATTAAGGAATGAGAAACAGGCAGCCAGAGGATGGGTTTAGCAAGAGCTGGGGATTGGAAAATGAAAAACATTTTCTATTATTTAACAAATCATCTTAATAATTTCCAGTGTTTTTCCTCGGAGTTCCATTGCGACCCAACAGGCCGGGCCGCTCTGGCCGCACATCAGCCATCCAAGACGCAGATTGCACATTGCCAGTAGAAGCCTCCGAGGCTGCCCTGGCCACAGGACCGTGGGACGCTGAATTGAGGGAAAGACAGAGACGCAGGGAGAACGACGTACCCGTGTTCTTCCTCGGCTGCCTGAACAGCCAGGACCGCCTGCAGACAGACCAGACTTTCTACAGAGGGATGGATGCCTTGACATGACTGAAGGAGATAAAGCCCACTGGACCCTCAGACGCATGCTCCAGACGCATGCTCCAGACGCATGCTCCAGGACCCAGATGAGGATCAGACACACCACTGGGTCCCTGAAGGGTTCACTCCCACGCCTGCCCTCGCACCTAGGTTGGAGGAGCTACAAACACGTCCCCCCCACATTAATGTGGAGCGTCTATACTGTCTCCTCCTTTACAGCCCTGTGCAGAGGCTCTGCGGATAAAATATCAGTGGGGAAAAAATTAAATGGCCCTTAATGAATTGCCTCTGAGTTAGAGCCCCGATGTGGTTTTAATGGCAAATGAAAAAATAAACTTGTCAATAAGAGACTAAAACTGTGGCAGAGGCTCTGGTCCTCCGCAGAGGACTGTGGGGGTAGAGAAGGGGCAGCGGCAGAGGGAGATGGAGCCTGGGACCCCAGATGCTTTCCCTTCCTCAAGGGCCCATACCTCTCCCCATCTTCCCAAGGCCTCTAGGCCCATCCTGGATTTGGGGCCCCGTGTGAGGCTCCAGTAGCCACATTTTGGCTCTGAAGGCTGCAGCACAGAGTAATTAAATTAAATTGATGCTGTCCCTGTTTTTGAGGCCACCCTTGATTTAAGGCCAGAAAAGGAAGCAATTAAATTTAATAAAAACCAGGTTCCCGAACAGCGATATATAGCAAGTGTGACCATCCGGAGACTGCACCCGCCGGGGAGAGGCCACTGTGGGTGCTGCCAGCCCATACCGGGACTGAATAAAATAATAATAATAGAAATAGTAATAATAATAGTAGTAATATTAATAAATCATCTCCTCTTCGGGCCTCTGAGTCCCTAACTCGCTGATTTAAAATGTTCATGTGGATGACAGTGCTGTTTAAGGCTCCAACAGACCATTCTCAGAGAGAGATTTGTAGCTGGCCAGTGACAGCAACTCAGAGCTGACCCGTGTGACCAGCAGCCATGATTAACAGTGGTCTGTCAAGGCTCAGGGTCAGGGTGCACAATCCTCAGGACAGAGAAGAAGGGTCGGGGCTGAGACAGGAGACGCGAGAGGCTGTGTGCTGTTCCACTTAAGGCTGCACAGCCGGACCACACTCACCCCGGGAACTTTCCCCCTGGATGGAGGCAGCTCCTGGATGCAGGCTGGGGCACACTCAGTTCTAATTGGTTGTGCTTGTGGCCCCTGGCTCTGAAAAAGTTAGTCTGAACAGGAAGGGACTAATCCCCAGCCCAGAGGAGGAGGGCCCCGGGTAACAATGCAGTGTTATACAGCAGCAGTGAGCGGACCATACTGACGGTCCCCATGACAGACCAGGCCCCGGAGAGATGCAGGGCGGAGAGGTCTCCGGCCCCAACCAGTTCCACTCCTGCTGGCTGCTCCATCCAGCTGGCTCTGCCGGCTAGAGACTGGCACGCACAGGAGCAAGAAGCCGCCATCAGTCTGCTGCCTGCTTTGGGCAAAGGGGCACGTGATTCGTTACTTAAGCATGGGTCTCTGTGCCCCAGGGTCATGGAGAGCAGCCTGGAGCCCTGCTCCTTGCACAGGTCTTTGTGCAAACCAGGGGTCAGCCTGGGAGGGCTGGGTTCCTCCACAGGCTGAGGGAGTTGCTAGTGCCACATTTCCGACAAGCGGGAAAGAACTCCTGGGCAGGAGAGAACTCCATAGCGGAACAACGGCCACCAGGCTGAGGCGTCTGCCCCATGACCATGCAACCCGCCATGACCCGCCTCCCCGCATAACAAAATCAAGACGCCATAAGGTGGCTGGTGCGTTAGCCAACCTACACAGATAAATCAGACGGGAACCTCTAAAGTCCAGGCTCCGAAGCCTCCTTCGACGGCGGCCCTGTTTCCCGATCCCAAAGGGCAGAGCTGAATGCCCACCACACACAGGAAAAGAGAGGGAAATAAGGACTATGCAGGGGACAGCGCCCACCTTCCCCTCCTTATAGAAGTTCGTAGAAATGTCCACACGGTCGATGAGCGACGGGTCTGCCAACCAACCTGTGGCGGGTGTGCCCTGCTCAACCTTCAAAACCTCAACATGAAACCGACTGAGTGATCACCCAGGCAGGCACCTCATCCAAACATAGCCAAAATGCTACCACTGGGCCAGGGCAAGACGACCTCCGGGAACTACCTAGAACCTTCCAGAATCTCACTCCTCACTCCTCACAGGGCACAGGTCTGGGTTTTAGAACCTTCCAGAATCTCACTCCTCACTCCTCACAGGGCACAGGTCTGGGTTTTAGAACCTTCCAGAATCTCACTCCTCACTCCTCACAGGGCACAGGTCTGGGTCTTACCGGGCTCACCATCTCCTTTCATATCCTTTAGAGCCAAACTTTGGCCACATCTTGGAAGCATCTCCCGTTGCCAAGCACGAGAGTAGGGTTTTCACCCTGTGCAGGGGCAGAAGCATGCTCCCTTCATGAGCATGTGAAGTAAGCCTTTAGAATGTGGGTGCAGGCACCCCTACTAATTCTGGGACCCAGAACTAGTGTCGCCCTGGGACAGCCATAGAGTCCTGTCCCTTTAAGGCCCAGGATCTCAGCTTTGTGTATAATTAGCGGGTTTTCTTTCAGCTCTGGTGTCCGACATGAGCTTTGAGCCTGTCTTTTTTAACAGTGAAGCAAGCCACTTCATTGGGTTAGATATAAACTTGACGTTTCTAACACTACACACCAAGACTGTTGAGGACAGGGTAGGGGTGGCAGTAAGAAATGGCAAGAGACATAAAAGATTATTTGAAAAATAAGAGTTGGGTCCTTTCCATTGTCAACCAACAAAGACAAGCCCATGACCATGAACAGTGTGAAGGGAACTGGCCTGCCGGGCAGAATCCCTCTGAGAGAGGCATTAGGACACAGAATGGCAGCCGGATCCCTGCTCTCTGGTTAGCTCCACACGCATGTCACTCACATGGCCACTTTAGAGTGGGTACCCTAAGGGATTCTGGGACACCTCAGCACAGGAGTGTCTGTAGCAGATTCTGGGGCTGCTGGATGGCCAGCTCAGAGCCGAAGCCCTCTAGGATGGCTGAGAAGGAACTGAGAAACAGGTCGTGAATATTTCCATTAACTCCTGTGGTAAGCAATGCACACCTGGGTGGAAGGTGAACCAAGCCATGCCTGGGGTGGGTGAGCCATGCCTGAGGTGGGGGAGGGCTGAGAAGGCAGCCTTATTCCACTCACGGCCTCGCACTATGCACACCAGGCTGCCTCCCCAAAGTGACTCTGATAATTCCTCTTGACTGAGTTGACTCCAACCCCTAGCTGCCCGCAGACCCTGGATCCAGGGAGGGGCATATGCCACCATCGGCCTCCCCAGCAGCCACCACTGTCCCTAGAATGTCCCTCATGCACATAGCTCTGCTACCTATACTCCTGGCTCAGAATGACAGGCTTAAGTGAAAATCTGTACCTTGTGATCACACATGCTAGGTGGCCAGGTCAGAGAGAGATGAGCCAGGCCTCTGCTCAGGATCCTGTGGCTACTTAGGCTGAGGAGGACACCTTGGGGACAGTCAGGACCACCCATACCTTGAGCCTAGACTGGAGAAGGATACCTACTTCCCATACTGTCTTTCTCAGACTCTATTTCCCCATCTGTAAAATGGGATGAGATTCCTTCTACCAGTGTTACCTCATCTGTCTGAAGATCACTGAGGCTCCTGCTGCCCTCTGTACCAGCTCCTCCCAGACAGGGGCAGTGGGAGAAATGGCTTAGAATTTGGTCCAGCAGCAGTCCACAGCCTGGTCAGCTCCCAGCATCCCTGAGTCTAGGGTTACCCAATCACCCAGCATGAGACTTGTGACAAGAGGGGCCCTGATCGCGGTACAAGGAGGGGGCAGGGCTTGCGCGCTGAAGCTCTCAGATGACTGTAGAGCTTCAGTCATCTCTACAGCAGAGTTCAGCCTGTCAGAAGCCAAATGGTGGGGTGTAATTTGGGAAATAGCTTCTGAACCCCTTCCTCTGTCCATAGCAGCCAGCCAGTCTGACCTTCTTTAGTCCTGGAAACTACATGCCCTTAGGAGGTCCTAACAGCTGCTCACTGGCACCTATGGGCACAGAGACGGGGAATTTATTGTACAGCCAAAGACCAGTTCTTCCCTGTTTTCCAACTCAAAGTGACCATGGAGAGGTCACTGTGACCACCGAGGGTCCTAGATGTGGCTGGTCCTGAGTTCAGATGCCAGCTTAGCTGGACCTAAGACTGTCTACCTGTCTCCCTGGACCACAGCTTCCTCCTCCTCCCTCCGTTCTCTGTGTGTGAGATACTTCACCGTGCAGGTCCCATGCCTATGCCTCCTCTCTCTTACTGGGTGTCCTACACCGGGGTCGGGTCAGGCAATGCAGGAGCCTCCTACGCTGGGGTCGGGCTAGCAGTGCAGGAGCCTCCTATGCTGGGGTCCGGACAGGCAATGCAGGAGCCTCCTATGCTGGGGTCCAGGAGGTACAGAAGCCTCCTTTGCTGGGGTCCGGACAGGCGGTGCAGGAACCACGGAACTCTTACACTCATAGGCATCAGTACTGCTGCTCCGCTCAGTACAGCAGGAGGATGACTTGTAGCTTACAGTCCCACGGTGTGCCACACAAGGACCCCTTTTCTCCCAGGGGGCAGGTCCCGAGCGCCAGCCCCACCCACCCGGTGTCCTGTGCCTCCCGGACAATGTGGGCACACAATGAGATTGTGCTCTCCTGCACCTGGGCTCTCTGTCTCAGCTGCTGGGGAAACGGAAGGGATTCCTTGGGCTCGGGTGCCCACATATAGCACCCCAGCACAGCACTTCACAGTCCCCATGGCCACTCTGGTTCTGGGTCTGGGGGATACCAAGGAGTAATCTCAGAGAGGATATAGGAAGAACCATCCCAGGGGCAAAAGGGAAAATTATGGAGGGCCAAGGATGTCTGTCCAGCTCGGTGGAAGTTTGGACTGAATGGTACAAATACCTGTTTCCCGGGTAACCCGACCCTATAATTATAGCTAAGCCCTGGGAGGGTGTGCAGGGCCCACAATGCCTATACTTGGAGGCTGGGTGAAGAGACCCCCAGCCCCCAATTGCCATGAGTCATTGAGTCAGGTGGGCTCAGGTTACCTGGGCTCACAGCTGGTGTGTCACCTGCCTCCACAGAGAGGGAAGCTCTGGCGAAGCCAGGGGGGCACTACAGCCACTCTGAGGGGCAGAGTCAGTTCCTGACCTTGGCAATGACTGCTGACTGCTCTTGGTGCATTGAATTCGCTGCAAGCCCACACTCCCAGGACGGCGGCGAGATCTCATTGTTTGCCCTCAGATAAGAAATGTAGGCTCATGTGTTTTCTTTCCTGGAGAAAATGTCAGGTCCCTGGACGGTGTCTGCCAGACAGGAAGCGCTGGGTGCGGAGGGAAAAAGCTACCCCCAGTCCACCCTTCCCACCTCCCCAGGACCCGCTGGGCCCTGTCCTTCCTACCACCCGGCTGGAGACTCAACTCTGGTTGGGGCCTCTCCTTGGGGCCTCCTTGCTGGTCTGGAACCGGTTTCTGCTGCCCTCCAATAGGAGAATGACCTAGTCATGTCGGGAAGGTGTCCTTTCTCCCAGCCACCCCTGACCCAGCTGGTAAGTGTCATGTGGACACTGGACTCCCAGGCCCTGTCCTGTGGGTGGTCGGTGGCTCTGGGCCACGCTGGCAGCTTGGCTGCCTAATCCTTGACTAATTTGAGTCCATCCCCTCTGCTGGCTCAGAGAGAGGTGGGTCCGGGGTACCCCCACGCAGGCTCAGCGGTCAGGCCTTAGCAGAACAAAAGGTGGCCTGTTTCCGCCTCTGCCTCAGCTCAGCTTAAGGACATTTTTCTCATTTTTGACCAGCTAATGTCTTGAAAAAGAAACATAAGTTGTCTGATCGCTTCAAGTTTAATCCTCACCTCGTCCGCCCAACACTGTGGGTGACCGGGCTGACATTGCCTAGTCGATGGGGTTAAGGTCCTTCAAGCTTCTCTAGATCTCTCTCATAGCCATTACTCCCATTTCCCCACTCAAGGGAGGCAGGTCCCACAGACCTCAGACATCCTCACGGGCGGCTGAGCTTGCAATGGACCTGCCTTCTCTAGTGCAGGAAGATAGGTTCTATAAAATGAGTGCTCTGACCCCCCCACCCCCATGCCGCCCGCAGGATGAGCCATCTTCCCAGCCTGACACAGCGTCCAGCATGTCATGCCTGCTGCCTTGTATACCTTACTCATTGGCTGACCAACTCTGTCTTTAGAAAGCAAGATGGCTGCTGCCTTAGCCATAGATCTTTCTAGAACACCGCTGTTCTTTACCAGGCTAGTTCTACTCTAGCCTTTTAGGATGTTTGGGACCAGAGAGCAGCTTCTTTCCCAACTCCACATCTACTCTCTAGAGGCAGGGTAGGACACCTTGACCCCCAGGACCCAGATTCTAACTGTTGTTGGAACCAAGATGGTGGCTGCCCTCCTGATATGCCTGACCTTTGGGGCTGCTCTCAGACAGGTTGACCATTTTCCCATCAAGGTGATGTCCAGCTTCCTGGGGAAGGAGAAGCTCCCATAAAAAGGTCACTGCCCCCACGTCTTCTGCTCTCCTACCCCCCCCCATCTTCTGCCCCTGTTAGGCCACACAGCCTCTCCTTGAGAGTCCCACTTCCATTGTCCTTTGGGATGGCAGAAAGTTCATACACTGGGACCAGTTGGCTTTGTTACCCCATGAGCTGTCAGCATCTCTGGGAAATGGAGGGAAATCGGATAGGGCTTGCCACAATTGCTTAGGTCTTACAGGGGGGCCTTGGTGAGGACCCTGGATGGTCACCAGTGATCACATCCATTGGTGGTGGATGCTGAGCAGCAACTCCTGATGGCCCTGCCTCTAGTGACCACAGAGTTATCACAAGAACAGCAAGGACAGGTGAGAATCTAGGTTTTGTAACTGGGTGTTTCTGAAAAGACACTTCAGGAAACCAAGGCCTGCTGTTCTGTCCAACTCCCGATCCCCCTCCTGAATACGACCTGTCTGAAGACACTGTTGAAAGAACTCCCCAGGCCTGAAGACACCTCACCCTACTCTGGCAGTAGCAGAAACAGGCTTAGGATACTTGGAGTCAGAGCCTGGGACTAGAGCCCTGACACAGGCATCCTCTCCACAGGCAGATATATCCTGGGCAAAGCTAGAGGAGGCAGGCTGTGTCACAAGCCCCTAGCACACTGGGGCCTTGGGGCTGCTAGGCTGCTAGCTAACTGGACAGCCTTAGCGATAATCTAGGCTCAGGACCACTCACCCTATCCAGGCCTCTAATCAGATACATGAGGCCCCCACGCTGACACCTCACAGACACACAGGCTAAATTCCCTCGAACCCCATGGAGGTACTTCCTGTCAATACACGGGGTCCTGAACAGTTAACAAAGTATCAGTTGTAGACCCATTTCCTGCACCATAGGAAATGGGTTGCCAGCAGCTAGGACCCTGGATGTATACTTGGCTGGGCAGCCCTGTCCTGTTTCTCAGGCTTTCTGTCTTCGTCCTGTTTCCCCTAAACCCACTCCCCGATCCTCATGTGGATATGCTCAAAGGAGGCTGGACTGAAGAAGTAAAAACGATTCTACTTTAAATGAGCCATCTACCCTCTGTCAGGAAGAAGAGGTGTTGACTTCTCCATACAGCTCTAGACTCTGGATTTCACGGGTTCCGGATGTATGGAGCGATGTCACAGGAGGAAAGAGGGCAAGACAGAAAGGATGGGAGTGGCATCTGGAGCAGATTAAAGACACACCCACCACCTTCGCCTAGCCTCCAGGATCTGCAGTGGCGAACTACACAGGGTGAGAACTCTCCCTGAAGCTCAACCACTTGGTGGAAGAAGTGTGGTGCTCTAGAAGGTTCTAGAAAGTTCTATAGGCTTCTGGGATATTCTGGAAAAAAAAAAAAACTCTGTGTTCTAGAACTGCCCTCAAGGGCCTACGGTTCAGCTCTGAGCAGGCCCACGGCTCCCTTGACTCCTTAGCAGCGGCCCTTCCTCTCCCCAGAATGCATCTGTCTGCTGGGCATCCACATTGCCCTTCACGCTGCTTCCAGGCTTTAACCCTTTGCATCCCAACATCCTGTGGGCCCACACTACAGAGACCAGAACTACAGACGCTAAACCCTAAACTCAAGATAAGTAAGTTTAAACCTTTAAAAAGTGCCCTTAACACCCCATTGTGCCCTTGATTGCTCTTTTCCAACTATATAATTAGCATGTAAAGAACTCTCCCCTCTGAATTAAATGGCAGTAATTGGGTTTTTTTTTTAAAAAACTAATTTAAATCCTAAACCCTTTTAGGGAAAAAAAATTGTCATTGTTTACATATTAAATGGACTAGCATTTTAAGTATTATGGACTAATTTAACAGCTTATCTGGAACATGGGTCTGGAGGGGAGAGACAAGGGAGAGCCCACTGAACGCCTGGGAGTGGGGAGGGCTCCAGGAAGCCCATCACTCGGGGGGGGGGGAGGTAGCGACTTCTAAAACCCTGAGGTTGCCTGCGTTAGGAGCCCTGGGCTGCCAGAGCTACACAGGTCCCGCTGAGGAACTTGCTTATAGGGTGGTAGGTATGGCTGCCACCCGTACCTACAATAGGGACATCTCTCATTACCAGAAACCAACCGGAGACCAGTGTGGGTGCCTCTTTCTCCAGGGGTATGAAAATATTTGCCTATTGTTTCTAGAATTGTCTCATTAGATTAATTCTAATATTGCAAGGATTTGCATGTTGAGGGAGATACAGGTTTAAATTGTTTCACTTAAACCGACTGACAGGAGAGAAATGTCTCATTCCTCCATGAAAGGATAAAAAGTAATAACACTTCCAGTCTCTCTTTAATCTAGTAATGTGATAATATTACATTAAAAAAAACCAAATTTTGTTTTCCCTTTAAACTTGAAAAAAAATATGATTTTCAAGTTTCCCCTCAAAGGGAGAAAGAGTCAAGGTAGGCAATAAAAGGAGTGTTTAAAAGTGAAAAGTTACCTTGCCTTTCCATGTGTTTTGGGGTGTCTGGTGGGGAGAGCAAAGTTTGCACAGACAAAAATAATTGCAGACGCTTGGCTGTGGCAGGTAAGAGCAGCAGAGCGAGCCACACCTAGCTGCATGCCCTGGAAGAGAATGAACCTGGTCAGCAGACTCTCTAGAGCCTAGCAGCCAAGCACAGAGTCCAGAAAGGACAGGAGAAAGGCACGGAGATGTGAAGGATCGTATCTCCAGACACAGCATCACCACGAAGGGTAAAGAGGAAAGCTGGGATGTCTCCATCCTCCACGCCAGAAACCAGGCAGCTTAGCTAGGAAATCAAAACCATGCTACAAGTTAGAAAGGTAAACAGGAGGTGCTACATTGTTCAACCAAACAGCCCCGAAATCAACTCAGTGGGCTCCTGAGACTTAGGAAAATAGATACAAAGTTTCCCCTGTAGGCAGAATGAAGGTGAGTGAAGGGGATACTTCCCTCGCCCCCAAAATTCTCCAGGATATTTCACAGTGAGAAGGGGTGGCACTGAGCTTAGGAGCCAGCTTGGTGCTTCCCCACTATGTGCCGGACAGAGCCAGCTACTTCCTGGAGGCCTTGGATTGATGTGGTGCTAGAGGCAAAGGCCACCCTGGGGTTGAGAGACACAGGGAGTGCACAAAGGCCCCTGTGGGCCCTGCTGCCCCTTTTCCTCTGGACCCTGACTGATAAGACCTCATATTGCATGTTGAGACCTCAAAGCCCATATGTATACCTTCATGCTGAGGACACAAGGAACCTTGGAAAATGGCCAGGCCAGCGTCAGGGCAAGGACAGAAGGGCCTGTGAGCTTTTCACTGAGATTAGTACCCTTATCATTACCTGCCCTCAAGACCCCAGGACCTCCAAACCTCTGGGCTGCTGGGCATGCAGCCAGGGGCCTGCAAGGTCCATTGTGGCTATGTCCACTGGGGCTTAAGGCCTTAGCTCTTTTTTCAAATGGTGGTATAGAAGTTTCTGGGCCACAGAAGGTATCTCCCATCCCTCCTAGATTCTTGAGGAGTTTACTCCACAGCTAGAAGGTAAAGCCATGTCCTCTGAGCCCTGCTAGCTAGAAAAGCTAGTGGCCCCTTAAGGGCCCCCAAATTATTGGTGGATACAGGGACATAACCCTCTCCCGGCACTAATCCCATGTGGGATGGGGGGGGCCTCCAATTCTTTCTCTTGTGTATTTATATATATTTTTTTGTATTTATATATTTTTATGTAGAATAAGAACCTGTTATCTCATCAAGAAAAACATATCCAGGGACTCATGCAGGGACGGCCGATGCTGCAACTGCTCAGAAGTAGCAACTCAACAATGACACTGCCCGCAACTGCGAGACGGGGGCACAAAATTGTCCTCTAGGGGCTAGTACAACAACAAAGGACTCTCCACCCAGATACTGTCCAGGCCCCACAAGGCAGCTTGCCAGCTATGCGTCCCAACAGACTAGCTCCAGCCTTTCTGTCTTTACCCACTCACACCCCAGCAGCAGAGACTGCTTAGAAACGTTCTGAGCATGGAGTTGGCGGGGTGGAGGTGGGTGGGGGGGCGCAGGAGCAGCAGCAGTTCAGAGATACTGTGCAAAGCTGGAGAGCTCTAGAAAGAAGGTGGCACAGAGTAAGAGAGTCTGAGCCAGGCCTCTAGGTATAGAGAGGCACCTACTATGCATTCCTGTATGGATGGGCCTCACGGACACCACGGGGACACCAAGCTGCCAGCCTGGCCGATCAGGAGTAAAATTTCACCATCACAGCCACATAGAGTGCTGGGCCTCCGGGCTATTTCAATGTCTTTCCACAGTTACTCAAGCGACACAGTGAATAGAGAAAGGCATAGAAGTGACCAGGAAATAGCTTAGACTCTGCTTCACGTGGACGGAAACAGGAAGTGAAGGTATATGAAGAAAGCCACAGAGAGGTGGTGTCATGGTTTTCATAGGCTCAGCCCAGAGGGTGGCGCTGTTAGAAGGTGTGGTCCTGTTGGAATAGGTGTGTCATTGTGGGCATGACCTTGCTGAAGTGGGTGTGGCCTTGTTGGAATGGGTGTGGCCTTGTTGGTGTGGGCGTGCCTTATTGGAGTGAGCACAGCCTCGTTGGAGTGGGCGTGGCCTTGTTGGAGTAGGTGTCTCCTTGTTGGAGTGGGCATAGCCTTGTTGGAAGGGGTGTGGCCTTGTTGGAGTAAGTGTGACCTTGTTGGAATGGGTGTGGCCTTTTTGGAGTGGGTGTCTCCTTGTTGGAGTGGGCATAGCCTTGTTGGAGGGGGTGTGGCCTTGTTGGAGGAGTTATGGATTATGGGCCTGGGCTTTAAGACCCTCCTCCTAGCTGCCTGGAAGCCAGTCTTCTGCCAGCAGCCTTCAGATGAAGATATTGAACTCTCAGCTCCTTCTGCACCATGCTTGCCTGGATGCTACCACCATGTCCCCGCCTTGATGATAATGGACTAAATCTCTGAACCTGTCCCAATTAAATGTTGTCCTTATAAGAGTTGCCTTGGTCATGGTGTCTGTTCACAGCAGTAAAACCCTAACTAAGACACGTGGGGACATACGCCAGGTCCCTTTCTGCCCTTCGGACTTTCTGTTCTTTGTTTTCTTTCTGTCACAGCACATCAGTCCCTGTGGTGCAAACTGTGTCAGCAGACAGGCCTCAGTTTCCCTTTTCATTTTAAACCACTCAGAACTGAGATTTTGGTGGCAGATCCTATGGCTTCATTCCTTCTGTGGAAAGAAGTGCGGTGGCCCTTTTCTCAGGAATTGGCTACTTAGGTAGAGGTTCCAGAAAGGGTCCCTAGACACAAGGAGCCTCTTGATAACTGCCAAACCCAGAACCTGACCTTTGGCGCAGAAACCTCCCCAGGGAGCCTCACACTAAGCCTCTCTGCTCTGGGTACCCAAGCCCTCCAACGGGAAGCCAGAGCCCGTACACATCCATGTACTCTGAGCCCATGCTAGCCTCTGTCCCAGTGTTCCATGGCATCCCAGAATGCTCTACCTCCACAGGGACCCTCTGACCTTCCCACTCTCATGGGGAAACCTACTCAGAGAAGTAGATGCAATATCTTCACGGGCTGTGGGCATAGCCAAGAGTGGCCTGCTGACCCCCGGCCTACTGTCCCAGCTCAGGGGCTCAAAGCATCTGGATTCTTTTATAGGCCGAAGGGATCTGCTCAGCAGCTAGTCTTCCAAAATGAAACCAGAAACCAGGTCTAATCATTTGAGCTTGATAAAGACTCCCCAAGTGCCCGGGGAAGCCAGGGTTGGGTCACACAGGCAACCGGTTTCCTTTCTCCCCAGACACATGGATCGTGCAAGCAAAAAAAAAAAAAAAAAAAAAGTGAAATATACTGGCTGTACCCACCGAGCTAAGGGGTGGGAGCCTATCTCACAGGGGCATCGTCTGGGTAGGACGATATCAGATGTATCAAACAAGAAAAGCAAAGTTCAAGAAACCAACATATATCAGCTTTTGGCAGAGTGTGTGCACCCGTTATGCATTTGAAACGACTTGGTGCCAAATCGTAGCAGGCTCTCCCTGCCAGGAATCGGGAGAGGTCAAGCGAGGACCGCAAAGGAGTGCAAAGATTTGTCTTTAAAAAGCACAGTGCTGAAATCTATTTTGGTTTTGCAAAACAAGAGACCGTCTGGGTCTCTCTCATTCTCATTCTCTCTCTCTCTCTCTCTCTCTCTCTCTCTCTCTCTCTCCCCTCCCTCTCCCTCTTCCCCCCTCTCTCTCCCCCCCTGTCTCCCCCTCTGCCTCTCTCCCTCTCTCCCTCTCCCCCTCTCTCTCCCCCTCTGTATTTATCCCTTTCAGTTTAAAACTAACATCTACACTGAGTTCCCACCGCCAGACCCCAACCCTATCCATGCTTGGTATGAGAGGGACTCTGCAAATGAATATAAGACAGACAGCCCTGCTAGGCTCCTAGATACCACAAGGGGCTTCACCGTCAGGCGTAGGGCCTTCTGACTGAATCGGAGGAAGCATGTCCCGACCCTGCATTTGCAGAATGCATCACATCTGTGTATACGGTCTACAGGACGTATCTATCGAGAGCTAAGTCTGGCATTTTAGTCTCCTGCCCATCTCAACCCTTACACCCGAATTCAAAACCTTTCTGAATTATCCCAACGTCTCTCTATCTCTATATCTTTCAGCAACCCCACCCCACCTCTGTACCTGTGGACTCATCTGTGTTCTGGGATGAGTTGGGGCCACTACCAGGCCTGGGTCCTGCCTTCTGAAAAATCCTCACGAGAGCCCAGGAGACAATGTCTCTGTCTCCTGAGCATGGGGGACTTTGCAGCTTAGTACTTGGCATACACCCCTGGGTTTCTACTGTACCCTGTGATGTGGCAAGAACTGTCAGGTGATCTATACGCTGTTTCCTGGAAGCTCTGTGGACATATCATCTGAACACCTAGTCAGACACACCCAGATATGGCCAGCAGGTAACCCAGGTGATTGCTCACTAACTATGTAATCCTCATCAAAACCTAAGGTCTCACTGTATCCATCTGTACATTGGGTCCATCCCTGCTGTCGAATCCCAAGCACAGGGAGGAAGAAACTGTCTGAGCAGGAGTGAAGTTTGGGTTTCAGGACCCCATTAGACAGGCAGATATTTTCCCAGGCTAGATGAACGGTGCGGGCAGCGGGAGCCACGGGGACCCGCTAGGCCGGGAAGAGAGGCCAGTGGCGCCCAGGCCCACAATGGCCCCTTTCTCCCTTCGCTGATTGAGACAGTTGAGTGTAGAATATTTAAACAGTTGTATATTCACAGATTGCAAGACGAGAGACGATTACCTAAGGACGAGGTTCGCTGGGCGATCAATGCATAATCAGATAACTGCCCCGCTCGGCAAGGCTTTACGGGAACATCAGCCGCTCACACTCTAATTCCTCCTGCTAATTAAGCAGCCTGTTAATTGCTCCCGGGCCTCTAATGCCCCTGTCATTATGCCCATAACAGCTTGCCTGACAGCAATGGTCCCTGAGCTCAGGGCCCACAAAGGACTGGAGCCCTTAATGAATCGGGGCAGTGCGGGGACCTGGTTCCATTGGCCCCACGCCTTGCCTGTCCTGTAACGCTCTGAGAGGCCTGGCACAGTAGGGTCAGCACCCCTCAAGTGGACCAAGCAGGTTACAAATGACATGGCCCGATCTGGTAGCAGCCAGTAGCCAAGCTCCAAGAGCAGGGACTCTCTCTTTACTCCTTCAAAAATAACCCAGCCTGGTGGAGCTGTGTCCCGGCCCTAGACTCCCAATTTCTCTGGACCCTGGACCAGCACCAGCCACACAAACCCCTAGATGCTCAGATCTCACCAGGCTAGCAACTACTCTGCCTTTTAAGGACTCAGCAGCCAATCGAATAGCCCTGAGAAAAATGGCCATGCCTCAGTTTATCCTACATGATCAATGGGTGACAGCCATTACAGTGTGGGGTGGCGAGGGAAAGAATGTTGCTCCTTCCTGGAACTGCCTCCCTTCCCATCCACAGCACTGTCCACAAATCCAGGCTACACCAGTCAGCTCTGAGACTCTCTGGCCCAGACTCAGGCATGTATGGTGCAGTGGTCTTGGAAACACCACAACCAGAGGGTGCCCAGCCCTTCGCCACAAGGTACGGCTGCCAACCCCTGGCACTGATCGGCCTTAGCAAGTCAAAAGCATCAGAGTATCAGGCAAAGAGAAACTCAAGAGAGGTGTGTTTGTCTTGGTCTGGTGGGCAGATTTTCCCAGAAGCATAGAAGCCCAGAGAACAGATGAACCTGAAGACTGGGGTGAATCAAGCCAGCAGGAGCCCGAGTGCTGGGAGCCGCACTGCCACACAGAGCCGTCATTGCCTACCTAAGCACCCCCTCTTGGCTTCCCTTTAGCCCCTCTTCTTCACGGGGACCTGTCCAGTTGGAGAGGAAGGAAGCTCAGATGGGGCACATGCTCAAGGGTACCTCAAGTCAGTAAGTCTTGAAAGTGTTGATACCGCTCCCCCTCCAAGCTAGCACATAGCATGGCTACCGGGCAGGGTGGGGACATAGGCTCAGACTTGTCTGTCCATGGAGCCCTCTTGGCTCCTGCCCTGGAAGACCCTGGCAGTGTGACTGGAGCTGCCTGAGAGACCAAACCCGGAATACTACAGTGGGGAGTTACTGGATTCTGTTCTTTACTGGATAACAACAGCATTTAAAGGCTGCAAAGCAATAGACTCGGGTGGAGATCACTGACTGACCCAGCCTGGACATGGGTAATGTAAAAAGGCCACTTGGGGCTCAGAAGGAATTAGAGATCAGGCTCAGGCTCAGGCTGTGTCTCTGGAGACTGGCTCTTCCACGTCCAGTGGTTCTTACAGACGGGAGGCGGCAGGAAGACCTAATGCTGGAAGATTCTTCCTCAGGCCAGGCCACTGTCTGTACAGCGGGAGGTCCCTTCCACCCCCAGAAGTAACCTAGGAAGGTTTAGTAAGCATCCCAGAGGCCTGGCCTCATTCTTTTCCCCCTAAAATCAACAGGTCGCATGACTTGCCTGAAGTACCTTCAAAAGTCGCTTCAAAGTCAGTGGTCCAACTGCTTGGGCAAGGTTTGAGGCCCTCTTCAGCAACCTCCCAGGAAGCAAGCAGAAAGTCCTCAAGATGTGTTGGCCCCCATCTCCCTGAAGTCAGCGGCGGTAGAGCCCTGACCTTTTGGCCTTCCCAGGATCTTAGAACGGGCAGCCATACCATGCCTAGCCATGTCCTCTAAACCCGGGAGTGGGACTCCACACTGGAAGGGCCTGTGGGAGAACAGACGGTGGCGGTGTCTGTGCTACAACCTAACTCAGAAGGGTTGCAGGCGGCAGCCAGTAGCGCTCTCCCCTCTGCTGAAGGAAGACATCTCCCCTCTCCTGCCATGGCCCCTACATTCTTGAACGGGCCTGAGTATGACACTTGGGGTCACAATCTTGGCAGGTGCTTGGCGATACACTGTCTCGGCCACTGTCTCTCCACTGGAGACTGGCCACGGTGATCAGGCAGCCCTCTGGGTGCCCTGGCAGAAGACAGGATCCCCGCTGGGACCCTGCCACAAACACTGACCTGCAGCGCTGCCTCCCTTGCGTGAGGGCCTCTGGTCAAGCGAACAACACTGAGGTCAAGTGGTGCTGGGTTCCACAGAACAGACAAGAACTGCTCTAAAGACTTGGGGGCCTCCAGTCAGTCCACTACATTCCCGTACAGCCCACCACATACAATCTCAACTTCCTCTCCAAACTGTGTCTCTGCCTCAACCCTCTGTAAGAGAGGGGTCCTGCCCCCATGCACCCTGTTGCCCAGCACGCCAAGCTCCCGACGCTTCTCGGGCCCATGAGCGCCACACGTGGGTGCTCCTGCCTCCCGTCTCCTTGTACTTGAGTCCTGGTTTGAATTTACAAGGCTGGGGCTGGTTTTCATTCCCTGGCAGCCGCCTTCCCAGAGCCTACAGGAAGATTCAACCTGTTCAAAGAAGGAATAAAATAAAATAGAACAGCATCTCCCCACCCCCCTGTTATTAAATTAAAAATTCTAGCCAGTAAGGGAAACTCTAAATTTGATTTCCTTTCCTGGGCTGTTTTTAGCGCGGGGGGCTGAGCCTGAAGGAAGGGCAACGTCCTGGTATTTGTTGAATCAAACGCTTCACTTTTTTCACTACTGAATGATCCTTTCTTTCCCGCAGGTACTTGAGCTTTGTTTACTCTGCCTAAACCCTGCACTCTTCCCTGCTGCTGCTGCGGCAGGCCGCTCAGAGCTGCCAAAGGGGCCCAGGGCGAGCCGGTCACCTTCAAGTGGCCTGTGGGCCTCCCGGATAGAGCTTTTTAAAGACATTGCGTCAGGCTTACGAAAAAACTTGAAGGCACAAGAGGGGATGCCGCTCACAACCCTTGCTGAGAAAAATGGTTTTCCTGCATCGGAACACTCCTGGGCTCTCCTAAGCACGGGCGGCTTCCCTGGACTGTTTCGGGGGACGTGTAGTTGCAGCAACTCAGCAAAAGGGGTTCCCCTGCTATCAGAGGAAAGGCCTAGAAACATTTAGACCGCTTTTGATTTTTCCAGCACCAAATGATGAGGCTGGAAGAGGAGAGGCAGGTGGGTAGGCAGGAACTTCAGACAAGCCGTCCCAACGGTGCCGCCCTGAGGGCTCCTTATGCCCGGACCAGGATACAGCCCTCACACGCCTGACCTCCCCAGTCACCGTGGGCAGGAAAGAGGCTCATGGTGCAGTGTGGTTCCCCTAATAAGATCCATACCCTGCCGGGTGCACATTCAATATAAAAGATCTGGCGATAGCCCTGGCCACGGCCCATGCACTGGCCCAACTGAAGGGCCTTTGTTCGGGGAAATTACAGCGGGGCTCGCCTTCGTACCACGTGACGGTTCACTCGCTACATCAGCTACATCACGGGGTTACCTCTGTGGATGTGGCCTCTCCTCCCTCCCAGCTCCACCCAGGCTCACACCTCCCAGGGGTCTCGGTTATTTCGGAGAAGAGGGTGCTGGGCGAAGAGAGTCCTGCACGGGTGGATAGTTGAGAGAGCCAGGCTAGGAAATAAGCAACTAAGGTTCACCAACCTCAAGGGTTTCCAGGCTCCCGCCCAGAACTCCCCCACCTGGCTACCCGACTGCCATCCGCGGGGCAGAGACTCACATCTGTCCCTTGCGTTTGGAAGCACATTCACTCTTCACTGTCACCCTTTGCCCCACGCTTGCTAGTTCTAGAAAGGAACGTGGATCAGCCACCATAGGGCCTCTGAAGAGTTCCACGGTTCACGGGCGTCCCCGTCAGGGTCAGCTGGCTCCCTACTGCTCTTGCTGTGTGTCATCGTAATCAAGGCTGATCTTGTGAGGCCAGCAGCTCAGTGCCTTCCTTCGGGGAAGACGGCTTTCAAAATAAAAATTGTCTTTAAAAAGCAGATGCCGTTCTCTCCAGCCACAGGCAGGTGCATGCTGAGCAGCCATCCTGGGCCTTGTGAAGTGTGGAGGTCTTAGGGCCCCAGTCCTGGTTCGGGAGGGCTTCCCCGGACCTGCTGAGCCCATCCTGCCGCCGGGTCCAGCTGCCCTTGGGCAGCCAAGCTTCTGGCGGGGCAGGCTGCTTTCGGCCTCCAGTCTCCCCTGCTTCCCCAGCCCTGCCTCAGAGCTCAGCACTAATTGCAGCGTTTTCCTGTACAACAGAAAGAAAAGAGGAGAAAACACCCACTTATGTTGTCCCAACACGAGATTCTGACATGTTAACAAGTTTATTATATCCTGTTTCCAATCTAAACACAGAAGGAGCTCCGGGCAGAAGTAGGAAGCCGGTCTCCAACGGTCTCTCTGGGCTAGCAACTTCCCTCCTCCTGGTCACTACAGTCAGAACCCTGCATGGCTACGATGGCTTCCCCAGACCCACTGCCCAGGTGACCCCCACCCCGAGTCCATCGGCATTTTGCAACAAAATCTTCAGAAGATGCCCTGCCCTTACATACACAGGGCCATGGGAAAGGGCCGGAGGATTCCTGGAGGATTCTCTTTGGCTATCTTTGCCTCTCTTGCGGGGAGGGGGGTGCTTAGGGGGCAGTGTAGCAGACTCTAGGGAGTCTCTAATAACAGAGGGCCGAGTTCATATTTGGGATGGTCTTTTGGCATCCAGAAATCCCTCAGATTTATGCAAAGCTCCCTCCTTTCCCCAGGAGCTCCCCTTGTGTCTTTGTGCCAAGCTCCCAGGCCACGTAGGTTTCCTTTAAGGGAGGGAAACGTATACTACTCTCTGCTATTCTTGATATACCAGCCATGTTGTGCCCACTAGAGGCATCCTGAGCAAGGCAGTAACCCTGAGCAGGCTAGAGAGGCCCAGCCCCTAGCCCAGAATGTTTCAGGACATGGGAGGAGTGGCTGGGGACATAGGGAAAGAGGGAGAGAGAGAGAGGAGAGAGGAGAAGAGAAAAGAGAGGAGGAGAGAGAGAGAGAGAGAGAGAGAGAGAGTGTCTTTGTGAGACAGTGTGATACAGGTCCAGCATGGAGACATCTACAAACTTAGACTCCTTAATTGCTTGGGTTTCCAGCTGGAGCTGATAACAGCCAGCAGCACAGCAGCTGGGTTGGGCCCTCAGTTTCCTAGCATGCCTGCAGAAGCACCATGGCCGCCTGTGGAGCCAAGGCCAAGAGAGGGCAGTGACCACTTTGACCTGTCTTGAGCAGGAAGGTCCAGCATCCCTGCCTCAGTTTCCTTCCTCAGGGCCTGTCAGCACCTGCAATCCCTAGGGTAAAGGACGGCACTCCCCTGCCTTAATAATAAATGTCTTTTGCCGTGTGTATGTGTATGGAGGGGAACCTCTGGGGGGCTGCAGAGACCTACAGGGCCTCTCTCTAGGGTTGCACAGATGAGCCATGTCCGCTGTGAGTGGGGTCAGGGTAGCATGACCAGGGATGGCCCTTTCGATTTCCAATCACTGATCTCCTGGGTTCCCTTAGAGAGAGTCTGCCATAAGAATCTCATTGTGTAAAAATGTACTACAGGCAAACACTCCTGGGCTCACAGGCCTTAGGCTTCTGCTTCCTCATGGCCTGCAGACAGGCATCTAGAATCCTCTACAGTGTGCTTGCTCCATCGAGTCAGAAAATACACGCATATGCACATGCACACGCACATGCACACACAGACACACACACACACACACACACAGACACACACACACACACACAGCATTACCCTCTGTCCCAGAAACAATCCACTAGAAGAGCAACCTAAGTCTCTCAATGAGATGCCCCCAGGTCCTGGACCAAAAATCTGCCATGAGAACACCCCTCCCTACTTTCATCAGGATGCTGAGGTGGGGGCCAAGGCTGTGAGTTCCCCCCTCCATATACCACATCCTTTCAGGAAAATGACTTTCCAAGCTGAGGTCCGGAGAGAGGTAATTAACCTGACCCCAGAGGGCCAGGCCTGTAGCAGGTCACCTGTGTGGCCACACAAAGAGCCGCCACTGTGCAGGGCCAGGCTGCAGCACTCCGCTCACACCACACGAGGCAGGCAGCATGCTCTCTACCAGCGCCTGGGAAGGGAGCCCCACTGTGGTCCAGAGGCGGCAAGGGCTTGGCTGCTCCTGAACAGGAAACAGCGAGGTTTGCCAAGCAGGGAAGATCCACACCAGACCTAGGGACAACTGACTGGAAGTCACAAGGCCATGAGCTGGGCACAACACCCCTGGGCATGAAGGCAGCACGGGAGCGGACAAAAGACAGGAAGGATGGGTAACAGTGTCCAGGCTACACTGCCCCCAACACCCTCCAATGACAGCACGGCCCCTCACTACCCACCCTGAGGCTTGGCAACCCTGTGGGCTTCACGATGCACCCTGCCAGGGTCCTTCTTGGAAAAATGCTTCAGAAAGTTATGAAGGAATTGTTGCCGTCCTCTCTGTTAAGAGACTCTTCAATATCCCATGCTGCCTGCCCTGCCCATGTATCTACATATGCATACGTGTGCACACATGCAAAGCATGCTGGCTTATTAGTTGTCCAGTCGCAGCCTAGATGACTTCCCTCCATTAGGCCCTGGGCAGAGCCACCCAGAGGAGCATCTGCATTTATATCCCTGCGGCAGAAGCCATGTCCTCTGCTCTGTGGTGGCTGTTCTACCATAACAGATCCCTGAAGCTCATAACTTGGGGCACGGATCCTGTGGTGCTGTGGAGTCTAGCCTGACCTCTCTCTCTCCAGAGTGTAGTCTCATCAGCTCAGCTTGACCAGGGGCCCTGGCACCCAGGGAAGCCCAAGGGGCTAGTGTCTTCCTACATAATGGACAGGGGACTTGCCACTGGGTCCCCAGTTCCTTTCTTTTTGTGTTTTGTTTTGTTTTGTTTTGTTTTGTTTTGTTTTGTTTGAGATAGGGTTTCTCTGTGTAGCCCTGGCTGTCCTGGAACTCACTCTGTAGACCAGGCTGACCTCAGACTCAGAAATCTGCCTGCCTCTGCCTCCCAAGTGCTGGGATTAAAGACGTGCGCCACCACTGCCCAGTTTCCCAGTTCCTTTCTTAAAAACTGTTTTTCTACCCTATGAGCAGATCTGAACAAAACTCAGAAATGTCTATTTTCGCAGGGAGATGGATTTGTGTGTCCTCTCTATGTGCATTTGTTTCTGTTGCACACGTGTGTGCTTATCTGTGTGTATTACATGTTTGTGTATGTACCTGTGTCTCTGTATGAATGTGTATTTGTTGTATGTACGTATGTCTTTATGTTTGTGAGTGTGGTATTATATATGTGTGTCAAGTGTGTTTGTCTTTGTGCATGTGTGTATGTATCAATGTGTGTGTGTATCAATGTGTGTCTGTCTGCCTATGTTGTGGGTCTGTATATGTATCTGTGTGTCTGTGTGTGAATGTTTGTCCGTGTTTGTATTTATTTACATGGGTATATATGTTTGTGTGTGTATGTGTTTGTATGTGTGTATCTGTGTAGATATGTAGAAGCCTTTATATAAATCTATTTGTGTGTTTATATCTATCTGCTGGTGTCCATGTGTTTATGTGTGTATGGTGTTCTTATTCACAACCTTTCTAAATGGGAGCTAGGAAGAGGGTCCACAGGTCTGTGTGGTACTTGTGTGTATGTCTCCTGTACATGTGTGTATAAGGACCCACAGAGGCTCTTTCAGCATACCTAAGGAAGAGTATGAAAGTGCTTAAAATTGTGATCTGCAATCCACATGGAAAGACAGCCTAGAAATCAGATACAGGACAGAGTGGCCTGTAGCCCTGGCTCGACCATTGCTGGTCATTTCCAAGTTAACTGTGAGCTCCAAGATCTCATCAGACTTATTAGGAGTACTGGAACATTCAGAGTCCTAGGCAGGCCTAGGTAGCTTCCTGGCACTGGGGACGAGCTCTGAGAGTCACCGGCCATTCAGTCATTTTCTGGGCTGGTTCGTTCAAGGACTGATGCAGAAGAAAACAGGAAACAAAGACCATCGTGGGAGGCACAGGCCACCTAGGCTCCAGACCCCTCCCGGCCCTGTACCTCTCTGGCTCTCCTGGGATGAGGCAGATGTCAGAGCAGAAAAAAGGTTTATTACACACACACACACACACACACACACACACACACACACACACACACCAGCCACCTCTCAACCACCTCTGCATAGACCCTCAAATCCCTGGATTCAATTGGCCTGGTTCACGCACGGTCTAATCCGATTTCCTACTCTAAAGAAGCCGCGGCCATGACCACCGGAATGTGGGGCCAATACCCCTGGCCCCCGCTTGCCACATTTGTATTTAAAGTGCCCTTGAACCCGGGCCAGCCTAGGGCAGCTCACAGAGGCAGGGGTGGAGGTGAAAAAGCAGGAATGAATTATGCCAAAGGATGTCAACCTAAAAACCGTGGCCGAAAAACTTAAAGTATAGATGCAGAAAGGGGGAGCCCCCTCTGAGGAGGACACGTTGCTCTCAACGGGAGGACTCAGTCTTACTCTGTTTCAACGGGTGCTACTTGGGGATCCACTCTTGTCTGTCATCCACACTTGTACCACCTTCCTCTACAGCTTGCTGGAGGCCAGCTCTTCTTGTCCAAAATTCAAACTCCCTCTCTGAACTTTGGGAACAGCCTCAGCTGTTATTCCCGGTGGGCCAAAGGGCACACACGGCTGTAAGACAAGGTTTGAACTGTGCTTTGCTGTGCTAGGAAGCATACAGGTTCCTAGGGCTTGCTGGAGCAGGGGAAAGGTGTCTGAATCAGCAGAGAGGGCCACAGCCTTAAGTTAAGTCAACAGCCAGGGCAGATCCACACAACCTGGGTGGAGGTAGGGCAACATGGAGTGACTACTGTCTCTCCTCCCTACTCCACAAACCCTGTAAAGACCCTGGTTGATATATGGTGAGGGCCTGGGTACAAAGCTAAGGTGGATTACAGACAGACAGCACAGTGTCTGTAACCAGCACTGGGGTCAGGCACACAGGAGAGCCTGAATCCACAATCCACATGACCATGCCCAGGTTAGGGAGTAAGGGTCTTCTGAAGACCAAGGAAAAGAATGGAGGTCTCTATCCTAGGTACCTGGGTTGTTACGTTGGTTTTCAGTCTTAGCTAGAAGGGAAGCTAGGAGGGGCCAAGAGCCTGTTGGCACAACTGGGCATAAATTCAGGACACTGCCAGAAAACCGAGGCACCCTGTGTCCCAGGACCATCTCCTGCATTATAAGCCAGCCACCTGCCCTTGCTGCCTGCTGTTAGTAAGAGATAAAAGGTTCTCCCATAGATGCCCAGCAGGGCCAGCAGTCGGCTACCAGTGGTCTCCTCTGCTAGGCCTGCCTTGACCTCCCTCCCTATATTAAAGGCTTCTCAGGACTTTTGTGTGAGAAGCCTTGACCATATATCCCTCTCTAGACCCAGCTCCACCTCTCCTGTGCACATCCTACATATGCATAGCACACAACGGCCATAATCAGTCCATCTGGGATCCTGCCAGGGACCCTCAAGTCTGGATAGGCCACAGAGGAGGAGGACATAGTGTTAGCCTCTGCCCAGCACTGCATAGCTCACATGGAAGGTAGAGTGGGGAGAGTCAGTTGAACAGCTAGAGTCAAGACAGCTTTGAAAGGTGAAACCTGGAACCTATCGCCAGCCACCTGAACACCCCTTCAGCACCCCGTCAGTCTGAGAGGTACCAGGATGACACCGAATGCCGAGGGGCAGCTGCCAGCCCGGCCTGCCACCTCCTGGGGCCCCTGAAGGATAAGACTTCGGTTGGCTTATAGGAGAAGCTGGTGCCACAGGCGGTGTGTGCACAGGCTATCATTGGCTTCCCTTTTGTCTACATAAATGCTTTCACGGGCCTGGAGTTCTCCTGCCTGATGGAGTATCGATTCTCCGAGTGCAAAGTCCAGCGTGCCGCTAGTGAGACCTGCGCGGAGCTGACACAATCCCACCATTTGTCATGCCTCCTGTCCCGCAGGGTTTGCTCAGGAGCCGGGTGTTTGCTTCACCCGCCACCAAGCTCTCCCGCTGTCCTCTCTGGTGGACGCTAATGGGCTGCCACATTCTCACAGCCCCTCCCCTCCTCCTAGGTGTGAGGCCTTCACTAGAGGGTCTTGAACTGATAAGGGCTGAATGATCAGCAAGCATCCCTCAGAGGGGGATCAACTCATCAGAGTTAAGTCCGGTGATCTGGGAGCGAACGGAGGGGCACAGAGAGGGGCAGCACCTTCCTTAGGACACACCCAAGCTAGGGCTAAACACCAAATACATGCAACTCCACGGGACACATTCTGCAACTCCACAGTGATGTCCCCACACCAGGGCCTGAGGCGAGTGAGCACAGGAGTAGAAGATCAAAGGGGTTCAGTCTCTCTCACACCTGGGGTCCCTGCCCCAGTCCTGTGTGTGTGTGTGTGTGTGTGTGTGTGGGTGGGTGGGTGGGTGGGTGTGTGCGCGCGCGTGCGCACACACACACACACACACACACACACACAATACCCCTCCCCAGGGCATCTGCAGTTCATCCTCCAGAGCTGACCTGGGGACTTTTTCTGGTGAGGCTGAGAGTAAGTGTCTGGTGTGGCTCAGGAGACTTGAGATCATCTGAGAACAGGCCACCCACCCTATACTGCAGGTGTGTCTGTATGGCCATGTTCCTAAAAACCACTACTTAAAAAAAAAAAAAAGAGATCTTCAGACACACCAGAAGAGGGCGTCTGATCTCATTACTGATGGTTGTGAGCCACCATATAGTTGCTAGGATTTGAACTCAGGACCTTCAGAAGGGCGGTCGGTGCTCTTACCCGCCGAGCCATCTCACCAGCCCTGAAAACCATTGTCTTAATACGACGCAGTCCGTGTTTAAACCTGGGCAGTGCTGCCCCCAGAAACTTCTCCGTATGTTACCAGTGGGATTAATTGCCGTGGAATATAAGCTTGGCATCGAGGAGGCAGACCATGAGAATGGCATCTGGTGGGCGAGCCTCCGATGCTGCCCACCCCTGTGGGCTCAGTGCCTGCCTTGGTCTAAGGATCCGTTCTCCTGATCATCCTAACCTCTTCCCCATGTGGTCCCTGCTCCTCGGCACACTGACTGAACACTAGTGTGCTAGCCCCTGCCACGTTCACGCTTCACCCTTGCGTTGGAGGGTCATCCTGCTTTCACACACTCCTTTCTGACCCTCCTCTCCTCCACCCTCTTCCTCCTTGCTACCGCAGAACCAGGAAGCCAGGCTGCTTGCGCTCACGGAACGCGGGCTGAGTGACTCTAATTAGGAGCCTGACGGACGATATCATATGGGTTTGTCAATAAAAGTGTGACGTCCCCCGCCCCCATCATTACCCAGCAGCTGCCCAGCGGCAGGGGCGGGGGTGTGCTCAAAAGCCCCCCTCCCGAAGGCCTGAGTGTGGTTCCATAGAATGGAGCGGCAAGTACGGGCAGTGGTCTCCATAAGGACAGCCTATAGAAGCACTGCCTTCTCCACGCTTAGCCTCAGTTTGAAACGTAGGTTGCCAAAGCTGCTGGTGGCAAAAGCAGATACCCGAGTGAAATCCACCAGGCCAGGCCTGCTTCTCCAGAGCATGCCTCACCTCCTGCATTTCTAAGTGAACGGCACACAACCTTCAGAGCCTGTGTACACACGGGCCAGGGGCACGGGGCTTAGGGACACTGTACTCTGACGAAACTTTAAATCACCGAATCACACAGGGCAGGGAAGCAAACACCAGGGCGGGAGGCCGGTCCCTGTGACGCTAGGGGCCCTGTGCACGAGTTTAAACATTGCTTACAAGCGGGAACTTGGAGACAAAGACTGACTCCCTTTCTTCTATGTCTCTCCGCCCTTTGTCACCAGGGGAGAGACTCAGCCTTCCCAAGGATCCATCCAACTTCTCTTTCTCTAAGACTTTGTGATGTTGCCATCCAAATCCACCCCAAAAAACACAGGGAAGGCCAGTCGGAAAGCGTGGATGTGGGCAGGAGTCTGATGCCAGTCTTTTCCACCACTTCCTACCTAGATAAGATCTTAATCGCAGCCCCCAAATTATCTGGGCTGACATTTATCAACGCCCGTCCTCCAGGCCGCCCGCGCGGGGCCATCGGGCCTTTCTTCCTGGTCTCCCTCTCAATGGAAGTTAATTCCGAGTACATGATTTATCTTGCTGGGGAGCGGCTCCGAGGCGGCCCACCTTTTCAAAGGGCGGGCCGGGAGTGAATTATAGCCGCGCTGTCCAGTGATTGGGTTCCGCGGGGACGCAGAATAGGCAGCAGTGTGTCGCCTGATGGGATGCTGGGCCTTTTCAGCCCGTGAAGAAAAAAGATTAGGCCTCTGACGGCGGGGCTGACAGGCGAGCTTGGGGCAGCAGACAAAAGGCCGTACCTGAAAGCTGGCCGAGCCCCTGCCCTGAGGGGGTGTGCACACTGCCCTGACAGGCTGTGACTGCATGTGCCCCGTGCCCCAACCTCGCTTAGGCCCCCCACCTCCCGCCCCCTCCTCTCTCTCCTCTCTTCCGCTCCTCTCCTTCTTGTCCTCTCCTCTCTGCTCTGCCCTCCTCCCCTCTTCCCCTTCCTCCTCCTCTTCTTACTCTCCCAGTCTCTCACCCTCCCCTATCTTTCCCTCCTCCCTCCTCCCATGCTCTCCTCCCTCCTCCCTTCCTCCCTTCCTTCCCACAGCAGGCCTTACACACCAGGGTCCCTCACAGTGCCCTGCCTGGCTCTCAGCCCTTCCACAAGAATCCTGCCTCTGTGTGGATTCATCCTCTCCTCAGCCTCGCCCTCGGAAAGAGGGAGAGTCCTGCCCATCATGCCATGCCGCCCCTCCCTCCCATGCACAGAGAACACACAGAGGCCTGTGAAGACCTGCCCCCACCCAGGGGTGGCAAAGGGCAAAGTTGTTCCCCCCCTTTCTGCCTTTCCCAGGGGACTTGGCAGGCAGGCTGCGAGTGTGGGCACAGGGACCAGCCTGGGCCACCGGGGCCCATAGCTGAGGGTGGAAACAGAGGGAGCACTGCACTCTTCAAGGAAGCCAAGGAAGAACCCCCACCACGTTCATCGGCTTGTGTATGTGCTCCTCGTGCTCCCCATGCTCGCTGTGCTCACTGTGCTCCACCAGGCATTCCCCACTGAGTTTCCAGCGAGGCACCATTCACGTTCACCATCTTACTCAGATTTGGTCGGTCTCAGGCCTCCTGCCCCTGGCCCGTGGAGCCTTCCTAAGGACATGAACACATCAACTGTTCCCATCAACACAGCTTGTGTTCTGGCTCCAGATGTGTGTTCCTGACTGCCCCCTGCCCCCAGAAGATCTAACAGTCCTCTGGCTCCTATGGCTGCCTTATCCAGTACCATCGGGAACCCACAGGTCAGAGATGTTAGCCAGGAGCAGATTGTCACATCAAGCTACTCTGGACTCTCCTAGAAAGAAGCCATTGCCTTTGTACTGATATGCATGGACTTTGAGAAATGGTAAGTATTAGAATAAAACAAAACAGAATGTCCCTTTCAGAATTAGGAGTCGAGGAGAGAAGAGTAGAGCCTGATGGACAGCTGGAGGTACTATGGGGTGGACTAGAAGAACAGGGTGCAGGAGTGCCCTGGAACCAAGGCCCATGTGGGGACCCACACCTCTGCTGTTCCCAGGGACTCAGTAGTCTAGAGGGTCAGCACCCAGGGATGCTGCTGTCTGCCCAACCTTCATGAAATTAACCCCTCTTCTCTGAGGCTGCCCAAGCTTTGTGAAGCCTTTTAGGTACAGAAGCAGGGCAGAACTGTCTATACCCCCAGAGGTTGGATTTCCTCATTTTGCCTCTTGGCCAGACTCCATGTCCCTTAGGACTCCCAGATACCCTGGCTTCTTCCCCCTCAGCAGGAGCAAAGGGGAGAGAAAAGACTGACAAATGGGGGGCGGGGTCTTGATACCCCTGAGAATTTCTCAAGACCCCAGCTGGAGTTTCCTCTATGTTCAGAGATCAGGCCACAGCCTAGAAAGCCCCTTTACCTGTAGGCAACACATTCCTGAAGCTTCCCTCAGGGCACAAGATGGGCACTGTTGTGCAAATGGTGACTGCTTCCAAGGTAAGCACAAAATGACCTGAGATCCTACTGGTCCCCACGGAAGGATGATAGATTTCTTCTTCAGTAACAGGTGAGCGGGAACACCCCCCCACACACACACACACACCTGGCACTGCTGTCATTGAGGTGGAGGTTGCTCACTGAGGACCACCTCACCAGAATACACACACAGCCACGCCCTCTTCCCCTGATGCAAGGGATGCCTCACTAGGGCCTCTGTGAGCTTTTTAAGTACCAGACCGTTATTAAAAGCCACCTGATCTCTGGGCGCTCTGGAGAGAATTCATTCTGCATCTGCTTTGAGCCACACGTGAGGAAGAAGGCCGAGACGGTGTCCTTGGTGGTGTGGGATGGCCTGCCTGCCTCCCTTCACCGATGGTAAAAGACCACACTGACAATAAACAGACGCTGGAATCTGCGGGTTTTAGTCCAGCTGAGGATGCTGGCAGCCTATTCAGCTGGAATTTAAAAAAAATGCCAGGGAAAGAAACATTCCCAGGATCAAGAAAATTCTCATCCCCGGAGTACACAACCTCCCTGCCTGACTAGCTCAGGGTTGCACAGACACACCTGTTTTTGACATGCCTTTGTTTTGCCTTTTCTCTATTCCCAATACCGTCTGGAAGAAGCCATGTGCAGGAGCCACAAAGGGGTCCCTGTCTCCATGCAAGGAGCCTAAGCCCAGGGCTGGCATCTTGTTCTCTGTCCTTAGGCTTACAAGGGCATCGCACTGCCTTGGAGCCTAGGCCTGAGCTGGCTGGCTCCACCGTGGCTTCCAGATCAGCGAGCCCAGAGCAGGTCTGTATGTGTGTTACTCTGAGTTCAAGCCTCGAGCAACAGCAATACCACATGGTCTCTCGGGACCTCTGTCCACCCCCAGGGCAGATATCAGTGACACGGTGCACACGCCCATCAGCCTGTTATTAGCAAGGGGTGACCACACTCCAACAGCCGGGCTGAGGATATAGCTCAGACCTGGTGTGCCTGCCTGGCATGACTCAGTGTAAAGTCGGGCCCTAAATTCAGGATGGTGAGAGCGCCCAGCTTACACGTTTGTCATGATCAGGGACAGTATGGCTCATTCTTGGCTTCCTGTCACAAGCCACACTGAAGCTACTCCCCAGCCATCCAATCCCCTCTCAGACAAGAGCCCCAGGTTTTGCCTAAGTTGACCTCTACTCTGCATCTTCGGTCACCCAAGAGAGCCCGGCGCCAGGCTGGGCCTGCAGCAGCCACTGCATGAGGAGCTTGGTAGAGGGCAAACTGAGTAAGACGTTCTCTCCTTGGCTGAACTGAAGAAGGAACCAAGACCTAGGAACAGGGGCAGGCGCCCTGGGGAGGTGGCCCACACTTGGCCAGCAGAGTTCTCAGGGATCATGTGTCTCCCTAACAAGAGAAGGTGGTGCCAAGGTGTTAGTTGGGCAGGAAAGGACAATAGGAGACGAGAATCTATCCAGAGCGCTTTCCATAATTACTGTGTTACCCTCACAGGCTCACCACAAACACTGCCACAGGGAAATGGGCTGAGACCAGAGAAGTTAACCAGCAGGTGTGAAGAGAAGAGACCGCTGTCAGGGAGATCTGTGGGCTCCCTGCCGAGCATTAAATGATATATACTTAAGAGATTGCTCTATTTACAGTAGAATTAGCAGTGCAGACTGACACCCAGGATCTGCTGGCTTCCAGATCCTGAGCCTGCTAATCCTTCCTTAAGCCCCATACGCTAAACCACCTGGGTGCAGAATCACGAGTCCAGGCTCCTTGGGGCCTGGCTACTCGAGGTAGGAGCCACAGCCCCCATCCCTGCAACCTACCCGACTGGTCCCCAAGATCAGCAGTTCAAAACAGCAGCAGGGGCAAAGCCGGAAGGGACCGGTGTGGCACTTGTACACACAGCACAGGCAGAGGCCATCCCTCCACAACCCTGAGCAATCGAAACCATGGCCTGAGTATTCTTTCCAGGTCAGGGTAACAGAAGACCCCAATGCTCAGTGACACACACTGCCCTTGCCCTGAGGGGCAGTGAGGAAGGCTATGCTGGACAGAATAAGGGGACTGTGCCTGTCCAGCAGTAAACCGCACCTGCTGGGCCAGAGCTGGCCTATTATAGACCTGCTGCCCACCTGTGAAGGCCCAGCAATGGGTCAGTGCCACCACCCTGATGCCCACTTGGGCCACACGGCTCAGCGAACATGTCCCCTTCCTGTGTCAATTCTGGCCATCGACTGGTATTCAGGAGTAAGAAGCAGACCCCTCCGTAAGTCCCACCGGCACTTTCTGCCAATCACTGTCCTGCCCTCCCATAGTAGCCTGGCCTCTGCATCTTCCTGGCACCCCAGGGCCTGGCAGGAGACCCACCTGTTTCACTCCACAAATGGAACTTGACTTAAGCTCCTCCCTTGCTGAAGACTACTCCTCCCCTAACACCTGGAGCAAAGCAGGTCTTCCTGGCACACACCACAGCCCTCCATTCTGACCCCCACCCTCCAGCCTCTCCTGCCCTCACTGATGAACAGCATTCGGTTCTGGCGGCACCAGGCTCTTGGTGAACCCCTATCCCCCACCCCCACCCTGGGCTGTATCTCCTACTCTCTGTGCCACACCAGCTCCTATCTTCTTATATCCAGTGCCCTTTCTTCAGGCTCCAGACAAAATGCTCCCCCTACCCCAACATATGTGAACAGCCAGTCTCTTGTCTGCAAATACTGCCTGCCCCTCACACAGGCAGCTGCAACCCGGGCTTTCTGTCAGCTGGGGATGCTCTACCCAGGGGATGATCTCTCTGCTCCCCAGGCTTAACCAACATGGATGAATCGATGTGCTAAGGGAGGATCGGAAGCTGGTACCCTTGGAAAGAGACTGGGCCAGGAAAGGGCTTACTCCAGTCCCTTCTTGGCTCCGGGGGCCTGCATCTAGGGGTCTATCATCAGAAAACCAACCGGCAGATGGTTGGAGTTCGAGGCTGGATAGGCCTTGTGTAGACCCATACGCCCTAAGGGCACGGTCAAGGTGATTTCCGGGGTCACTAAGAATGTGTGGGAGGCTTTGGTGATGCGCTGCCCTGTAGACTGACCCTGCTGCCCTTGGGCATCTCCCAGGATCCTGTCTTATACGAGGAAGAGAAGGAGAAGGATCTTGTAAACAGAAGTGGCCTCCTCTGGCCCCTTTCTCAGGGACCTGAAGCCAGGCTCCCGAGCAGCTAATTAGCATGCTGTTTGGGCCTGAGTTAGGAATGTAATTACTGTTGGAGGCAGAGCCCGCCCAAGGAATGCATTCTGAAGGTTACCATAGGAATCCGAGGGCCTATTCATCCCCGCAACACTAATCACAGTCATAAGGAAGGGATTGGGGACAGGCTGTAGGTTAACATCTGATGAGATGCCTCTGAACAAAGCCCCCCCAACCCTCCACCCCCAATTGCTCCTTAACCCTTTGGGGTCCAGAGCGATGACTGTCTAAATGGTCCCTTCGGTCAGGTCCGAGAACCGGGTTGGTTCGCCGCCGCGCTTTCTCTGCTGCACACTGGTGTGAGAGAAGGGGTCCTGACCTTTGAGACCCGGTCACCAAAAGGAAAGCCAGAACAGGCTGGCTGGCTCTTGACCTCAAGGTCCAGCCAGTAGACTGATGTGTAGCAGAGGCCCCTCCCTGCTAGGGAAGACTCACTTCCTTTTCATGCCAGAGGGCTGGCTCTTTGGGAATGGTCCTAAATTTCCTACCTCACAGGCATCCTTAACTGGACCCCGGGTAATACCGCTCTGACCTGTCCCCTGACTGCAAGGGCCCTGTCTTCCAATATGTGTCCTCTCATCTCAGTGAGCATCCTTGCTGTTAGGAGCTGGGAGGAACACGGAAATCATCCTTACTCCTCAGTGGTCACCGACCTTTGGGAAGAATGACTACAGCTTAGAAATGCCCAGCAGAAACAGGACACATGGGCGAGGGATTGTGGGTCCTGACTGAAGATGGCTTCACTGGGTTTGGTCAAAGCCAGGAGGTTCTGCAAGGAGAGAGAGGAAGTGGGGCTCAGAATCACAGGGCCCTCCCTGGGACTGAGCTGGCAGGAACTTTGAGAGGTGCATCGCAGCCCCCTCACTTGTCTGGGATTCCTGGTTTCTTGTCCTCGCTGGGTTCAGGGCTGCTTACGAGCCAGCCTGAGCACAAGTCTTGTTAAGTCTCTAGAAGCAGGTCCCAAGGACACTGCCTGCTGGAGAGGTCTGTCTTGTCCTAAAACCCTGTCTCCCCCTGGGCTATGTGCACACAGAATACCTACAAAGTGAGTGCCTACCCATGATGCACCTGTTAGCTGGAGTCCTAAAAGAAGCACACACTTATATCCCAAGCCACGCTGTTTTCTGCAGACCTTGGGGGACCTGCCTCTGTGGGGATCACCATTCAGTGGTGGCCTAACTGTGTTATCAACACCAGGCCAGGAGCAGAGAGGAAGGTAATTTGTTTGTGAATTTTGCCCTTTGTTATAGAAAGCTGCTGGGTTTTAAAAAATTGTAAAGGTTTGAACTGTTAACTCCCAGGGTCTTCCCGCCCAATGGATGGGGAGTTGTGGATTTGTTTATTTCTTAAAAAAAAAAAGGAAAAAAAAAAAAAAGAAGACAGAATTGCCGTTAAGTAGCCGTATGCAAATTTCCTGGGGCCTGTTGATTTCACTGCTTTGAAATCTTATTGAAAAGGATCAACCCCACAAAATGGGAAAAATTGTGCACTCCAGAGCAGCACCGATTTCCTCAGACTTCTGACGATGCTTCCAGGCTGCAGGCCTCTCTGCAGTCGGTCGGATCCTTTCAGGAAATGTGTGGGGGCCGACTACAGCTTTCTTGCTCTGCCCAGTACCCCCATTCCTAGGATGCTCAGGTGACCCAGGTTCCCACCCACGGGCATTCTGTACTGCCCTACAGGCCCTTTGCCAGTGATTTGGGGGGCGGAGGTTGTGTTAAGACAGTTGTAGACAAGGATGGCTATCGATGGAGCGGAGGCCGTGGAGGCCGGGGTAGTTGGGTTGTGTTCCCTAAAACTCCTGTGCTGAAGCCCTTAACCCTCACCACCCAAGACTGTGACTGTTTGGAGAGGGGGGATTTACATGAGTGATTACAAGATTTTTAGGTGGCCAAGGACTCGTGCTTCTGTAAGAACAGATGCTCAGGACACAGATGAACGGAAGCAAGCACCATAGGACACAGGGCACCAACTATAAGCCAAGCAGAGTGGCCTCAGGAGACACAGACATCCATCTCTCAATCTTAAGACTGCAGCCTCCGGGGCTTAAGACAATGAATTCCTAAAGAGATAAATTCCCAGCTATGAGCATGAAGGCGGAAGGCAGGGTCTCCCGTGATCCCACCACAGCCCCAAGGCAGGCCATGGAAGAAGAGGGGGGACACATTCAACCTATTCCCACCCCAGCCTAGAACACTCAGGATTCACGTCGGCACCTCTGTCCCGTCTGAAGATTTCTGAAACTGATATCTTCAGTAAGTGTGTTTAGACATATCACTGCTGTCTGTGAAGAAGCAGGGTGATGTGCAAAGTGTAGAATCGCCACAGCCTCTGTACCTCCTCAGAGAGGCTAGCAGCCAGCTGGACAGGAGCCCAGCATTCCTGACTCTAGAGCAGTTCTCAACCTTCCTAATGCTGCAACCCTTTGATACAGTTCCTCGTGTGTGGTGACCCCAACCATAAAATTATTTTTGTTGCTACTTCATAACTATAACTTTGCTACTGTTTATGAATCATAAGGTAAGTATCTGTGCCTTCTGATAGTCTTAGGTAACATCTGCAAAAGGGGTGTTCAACCCAAAGGCATTGCAAGCCACAGGTTGAAAACCACTGCTATAGTCTTGCAGGGTCCCAGGGTGGGCTCTGCCCTTGGCTCCTATCCTCAATAAGCTCTGGTCCCACCTTGGGTATGCCAAGGGACCAGTAACAACCCAAACCTGAAAGCATTTCGAATCCTTCCAAGGGACAATTAGCATCTTCCTAACTAGAAGTAGTAGAATAATACTTATTAATAATACTGTTAGAATAATAGAAGCATGTTGGAGCCTTCCAAAGGGCAATTTGCTATCTCTTTGACAGGAAGTTTTACCCATGTGTGTTAAACCCCAGGTCAGGGGATAGTTCCACACATACAACAAGAAGGCCAAAATCTGCTTTGTATCTAAACCCAGTGTGGGCAGAGGGGTCCTGAATGCCCCTCGGGACTCAGGATGGTCTTGGCGAGCTAATAAGCAGGTCCTCAATTGCTACACATCCTGGAGTATCTCCCAGGACAACTTCTGTTCCCTCAGCTTCCATTTTGGGGGGCATTTGTCCATCCTGATGATTCCGTGTATACGTAGACTGGGCTACACCTCCCCCAAGAACACAGAGGAACAGCTAAAGACAGCTAAGGTTCACTCCACCCCTTCCTTTCCAACCTTGCCTTGCTACACCTGACTATGTCTGTGTCTCGGACCCACTGTCTTCTACCTGCTCTGGGCTGTGTGTTCTCTGACTGTAACCACAGGTCCCGGAAGTATTGGCAAAGACTCCTGAGCCTCTGGTCTAGCTGAGGGTCCTCCCCAACTCGTCCTCTGACTCCTCTGTGAGTTAAGTTTCTACTTAAACGACGTCCCATTGTGCCCAAGTTCTGGGACACTGCTGGACACTCGTCCTCCCTCCCATGAAGCAGGGACAAGGGCTGCACTGCCTAGCCAGCAGAGATGGTGCCCATCCTACAACCCCACTGCTGGGTCTGGCCGGGCTGTGGGAGACTGGAGGGGGGAACGAGGCAATTTCCCAGCTTTGCTCTGATACTGACGTCATCAAACAAAGAAAGGCCCAGATCTTGTCTTTGAACTAAGCAAGCAAGGTGAACTCGGTGAGCAAGTCTAGATCCATAGAACTGAGAATCTGAAGGGAACCAGGCTGACGGGAGTTTATAGTGTGTAATATAATATTTTCCTGTCAAGATGCAGACTTCTCAGCTCCATCTCTAGTGCCATGCCTGCCTGCACGCTGCCATGCTTCTAGCCTTGATGATAATGGACTTCTGAACCTGTAAGCCAGCCCCAATTAAATGTTGTCCTTATTAAAAAAAATTTTAAAAAAAGAAAAAATGTCTTCGGCTTAGACTCGGGTCCCGCTACAGTCCTCCGCTGCCCTTCTGCAGGCCGAGCGTTTTATTCCACGCGTCTACAGCAGCTATCCCCACTGGCTCTAGACGCCTCTGCGTGAGTTGCTTGGGCGGCGGGGGGGGGGGGGGGGCAGCTGATGGATAGACTCAAACCGAGCCCACTCTTTTCTGCCAGGATCGCTGAGGCCTCACCAGCTGCCCGCCTTGGCTTCCCCGACGGATGGACGGCCGCCGCCGCTCCCCCAGCCGTTTGGAAGGTGCCTGGACGTCCACTCGGCCTTGTGGTGCGGCTGCCCATTCAGCACAGATAAGCCCTTTAGAATCAAGGGGGAATTTAATTCAGTGCCTGACTGACAGCACGAAGATTTATCCCCTGGCCAGACAATACAGCCCTGGGGCTTTAATCTCACCCAGACAATGCACTGCTTCTCGGCCCTCATCGCAGCTTTCCCACGATGGCTGCTGATTAGCTGAGGTGCGTTGGATGGAAGCCACTATCTCTCAAGGAAGTGCCTGCTCCTCCGCCCAGGGCTGTGGGGAGGAGAGAGCCAAGCTATCTCATCTCAGCATATCGAGGGGCACAGCAAGGAGGTCCCCTGGGCCTCACGAGGTGCCAGCCATGAGAGAGAGCCATGTCCCTCAACTCCAACTGCATCTCCCGCAAGGGAGCAGCAGCTCCTGCTGCTTAAGACAACATCACCTGTCCCGCTCCTCCCCCGAAGTGAGGTCAGAACCTCGGGCAGGTGACTAGGTATCTTGAAGCTAACCCTTCCCTTGGCCCTCAAGTCTTGGTCTTTACCTCCCAGAGGGGTGTCAGCAGAGTCCCTGTGACCTCTGTCATCACAGTGATTTTCTTCTCTCCACCTGCTACATCCCAGGGGTACTTCAGTCAAGGCCTCAGATGCAGAGTCTACAGATGGATGCCTGAGGAAAACCAATCGACACTCCACAGAAAGATCACAAGAGGCATCGTATTCCTTGGAGCAAAAGGGGATCCAGGAACATGGAACGAGGAGGAGGAGACAGCTCTGAGGGTCTCACAGGAAAATGTGGTCTGGTTCTCCAGGCCCATGTGATACTTCAGGACCCCTGCGGAGGACTTGTCCATGGAGGGGGAGTGACAACCAGTCTATAGAAGCATTAGTAATCCATTGTCAAAGCTGTACTGTCTGCTAGTTTTTACAGAAGTATTTGTGGAGAGCGTGTAGGAACCACACACACTGCTAGTGTGACTCAGTTTCCACTTGGAGTCTCTGTTGTGTCTCCCTTGCCAGATGCTCTTCAGTAGGGCCCTGAACACCAGTTCACCTTCACCGCGCGGTTGCAGCCCACGGGGCGTTCAAACCATTGGATCTCCCAAATCCAGCCTCGATAGACCGCTCCCCTCCCACTCCTCCACCTGCAAGGCCTCTGCACACAGCCCCAGCATGCTCTGCAGAACCCCATGGTCCACTTCTGCTCCCATCGGGTCCAGCCTCGATAGACCGCTCCCCTCCCACTCCTCCGCCTGCAAGGCCTCTGCACACAGCCCCAGCATGCTCTGCAGAACCCCATGGTCCACTTCTGCTCCCATCGGGTTCAGCTCACAGGCTACCTCCCAGATCGAGCTCTGACTAGAGATATAGGAACGGCCAATCCTTGGGGCCAGAGGGACACAGAAAGGTACCTGACTACAGGAACCAAAGCAAGAGCCTGCTCATGTCATCTCATGGAAGGGCAACCCCAAAGGATGACTCAAAATCAAACAGGGATCCCTCCCCCAAAGGCAGATGCACCTGCCTAGCTGTCCTTACAGCTCCTCCCTCCCCTTAATGACCTTGTCTCTGAGCAGAAGTCGGCTCTGTAACGGGCTGAGGGGACCTCATTCTGTCCCCAGCGACACCAGAATTTGACTTCACAACTACCTTTCAGAGACAAGCTGTAGAGTTCAGATTCTGCCCTGTTCATGCCAAAAAACAGAATCTTCAGCTGTTCACACCACTGGGAAGACCCAGGTCTGCCGGACCGGAGGGGCTGAGTCTGAGACCTCTCCACTCAGCCGCCTTAAAGGAAAGCTCTCTACTCTAAAATCTAAAACCATGAAAGAGGGTCAAAATACAAAAAAAGGAGTTTTGTTTGATGAGCACATATTTGGGAGAAAACAGGGATTTCCTCTTTTTAAAAAATCTTCCTGTGGAGCTGGAGAGCTGGCTCAGCGGTTAAGAGCACTGACTGGTTTCCCAAAAGTCCCAAGTTCAATTCCCAGCAACCACATGGTGGCTCACAACCATCTGTAATGGGATCTAGTGCCCTCTTCTGGTGTGTCTGAAGAAAGCAACAGTGTCTTTAAGACAGACAAATAAACCTACTTTTAAAATCTTCCTGTGTGCTTCCTGTGTGCCTGTATGCTGTGAGTGGGTGAGAGGTCAGCGGTCATCCTCAGGAGCTGGGCCTCAATTTCCACCTTGTTTCAGACAGGGCCTCTTGTCTAATACTACATATTCCGGGTGCTCCACTGTCTCCTGTCTCTCCTGGGAGTACTATGACTCCAGACATGTGCACCAGCACCTGGCTTCTTCTCATGGGTTCTCAGGATCTGAACTGAGAACCTCAGGCTGGTGTGGCAAGTGCTTTATCATCCGCAATTTCTTCTCTGAAACGTTGTTTACAAACTAAAGAAACGTGTCCAAAGCACAGTTGGTGCTGTTGGGACCCTGGCAAGCACTAACCCTCGTTGGGGCACGTGGAGGAGAAGCATGTCAGACACATCGGCGTGGTACTGATCCCTGGCAACCCTAAAGCTGTCTGCCAACCCTAAAGCTGTCTGCCAACCCTAAAGCTCTGCCTTGCTATCATTCTTCCACAGTTCCTCCAGACGGGAGTTCAGGCTCGTGTGGGATATCTGCTCCCACCTTGACAGTCTTCTCTCTACTGGGACCGCTGGGCTTCCTTCTGCACTAGCCGTTCCTGAGGCTAGGTGCTTGACTCAGATTTCAGATCTGCACAGTCCAACCCAGTGTTAAGTAAGCCCACGTTACGCCTCTCCCATGAAAGGGCATGAATAAGATCTGGTGGTCAAGTAGGGGTGTAGCTGCTGTCCACAGCCTTGTCCAGGCCTGCTGAGCTGCTGAGCTGGCCCAGGCCTACACCTCGATTGCCAAGAAGAGCTCTCTACACAGCTAGCCCAAGAAACTTAACTCCAGACATGTCTGAAGTGCCCCTGCAAAGATGCTCAGAAGGCCAATCACACATGTCTACTCATCCCATCTCCAGAGAATGGAGGCAGAGGCCAAGTCACAGACCGGACAGGGGTGTCCTGCTCTGGTCCCCATTCTACTGCCAGGGAGTAATACCAAAAGCCCCCTCTCTCCACACACCTTAAATGACTTGACAGTCTTGAGATCCATCTTAAGGAACAGAACAACCTCTGATTATACCCCTGAGAAAGCAACTGGAGACAGGAGCTGACAGGAACCGGGGGTGGGGGTGGGGATGGGGGAACCAAGATTACCTAGGCCCCTGATCCAAAGAGCAGTGGGGGATGACTCTAGGGGAAGCCTCTCTGCCAGGACTGATGCCCTACCTAGGTCTCCCGGCCTTCTCGATTAGAATTGGGTAGAACAACAGAGAAGGAAGCAAAGCTAGGTCCACAACTTTCTTTCCTACTGGGGCCAAAGATGACCGTGTCCAGTTTTTTGGAGACCCACAGGGCAATATTAAGCAATCACTGTGGCCCTCAGAGGTCAGAGGTCAGGAGAGCAAGCACCTTGGTGTCTGAGAGCCCAGGAGAGCCCCCCCTAGAGAGCCACATAACTGGACTAGCACGCTGTCATTTCTAGGGTCCTCAAGCAAACCGCCTTCTGCCTGTCCGGGCTTTGTTTGTATCCCATGAGGTCCATTACTAACCTGATGATAAAGACTTGGTTAGAAGAGAGGGGCCCCTATCTGGCCTGCCCCCCTTGGTAATTCATGCTGTAGAAAATACCTGCTTCCTCTTGTTTGGAGAGTAGTCTCTTAGTTAATTTTTTTTTAATGTTTTATGTGTTTATCTGTTTGCCTGCATGTATGTGTGGCATGTGTGTAGTACCCAAGAAGACCAGGAGAGGGCATCAGATCTCCTGGAACTTAAGTTATGGATAGTTGTAAGCTGTCATATGGGTTCTAGGAACCAAATCCCAGTCCCCCTGCAAGAGCTGCAAATGCTCCTATCTGCTGATCTCTCTCTCTCTCCCATCACTCCTCCTTAAAAAAAAAAAAAAAAAAAAAAAAAAAAAAAAAAAACATTAACTAAGCCATCTCTGGTGGTGCATGTCTTTAATCCCAGCACTCAAGAGGCAGAAACAAGTGAATCATTGTAAATTTGAAGCCATCCTGTTCTACACAGGAGTTCCGGGTCAGCCAGGGCTATAGAGAGAGACCTTCTGTGTACTCTCTTTAAAAAGTAAATAAATAAGCATCAACTGAAGTCCATATCCTACAAATCCATCTGAGGTACAAGGGTGAGCATGCTCCTGGGTTCTCTCTGAACTCTGGGGTAGGTTTCTGTGTCCTAGGTCTGAAGGGCTTCAGAGGTCTGAAGTTGGAGGAACACTTCCTGGGATACACTTAAGTCATTTCAGGGTACCACGAATAACCAAAGAACAGCCATGGCAGAATCAGTACTGAAGCCCATGACCTCCTAACCCCCTTGGACTGGGACCCAGTGTCAAGTGAATGACTGACTCTACAGTGTGTAGGGCCACCCCCAGTCCCCACTGCCCATCAAGCCATTTACTGAAGAAAGTGAACCAAGAAACATCTAATCTATCTCCTCGGATCCCTTGAGAAGCCCTGTGGTCGTGGGGGGAGAGGGCAGCACCACCTACATTTTCAAGGCATTTTGTGAGCTCTGGGGACCCAGGGCTCTGGATTGGGAGGACCAGGCTTTATCCTATTGCTATATTTTTCCAACCCAATTACCTGGCAAAAGAAATCTCAACTCAATCAGTAACAATACAAGCTATAAGCCTAGATTGGGCAGATCTCCTACTACACTACTCTATTCCCATCTATATTATCCCATATAACCTGTGGTTTCTCCAGGCCACGAACTTCTCTCTCTGCAGCCTCTCCATTGATCCTCTGTAGCACCTCCCCTCCCCCCAATCCTTTTCTCCTCCCCCAAACTCTTAGCTCCTCTCCCTTCCTCCTGCCCAATCATTGGCTCAAGCCTTTATTTGAAAAGCTAAGGTGGGGAGAAGGTTCACAAGGCAACTCCTCATCTGCAGCCCCTCTGAGGAATGGAAATAGCATCAAAATACAAGCCCAGGGCTATCCACAACTTTATCCAGCTGTCTCTGATTCTATACAGTGAAGGTCTCATGAGCTTCCTTCTTCTGGGTCCATTGCCCCAAGGGACAAAGAAAAAGCCCCAAGAAATCCCACTTTGGAAAGCCCACTGCACGAGGCTCTGACTCTCAAGCAGCTGCATCACAGCATCTCCTAATATGGTGAGTAGGCCAACAGGGGGTGCTCACAGTGGGGAGCTGACCTCCATGCTCACCAAGGGATGATCAGTTCCTTCTCTACCCCTTCACATTCAAACACGCACTCACTAAACACCCTCTGTCCAATTTTACATGGGATGGTGACAATGTCACCATAGAAGGAGCACAGTTCCTCCCTCTAACTCACTCAGATGGTAGAGTCAAGACATGGGATGGGAGCTAACAAAGGTCCGGCCTCCGCCATTCCTAGCAGAGACCTGGAGTATGAGCAATGGAGTGGAGCTCTGATGGGTGAGCAGAAAGGGGCTCTGAGACCAGCTAAGTAGCCCCTTTGTGTCTTTAGGATTCAGGGTATCCTGGGGTTTCAGAAGCATGTTTACTCTCTTTAGAAAATCTGATTCCCAGTAGTAGTGCACACCTTTAATCCCGGCACTTGAGAGGCAGAGGCAGGTGGATTTCTGAGTTTGAGGCCAGCCTGGTCTACAGAGTAAGTTCCAGGACAGCCAGGGCTACACAGAGAAAGCCTGTGTCAAAAAAAGAAAAAGAAAAAGAAAGACAAAGAAAAGAAAGACAAAGAAAAAGAAAAAGAAGAAAAAGGAAATCAGTACCCACTCTGGGCAGATACCTCCCTTCTGAGGTTCTTCCATGAGAACCAATGGAGAAGCCAGACCTGTCAGCATCTTTCTAGCCACCCAGAAGGCCATGTGTGCCCAAAGAAGCAACAACTCTTCCCTCTGAGGTCTGGTTCCGCTCCTGTTCCTGGTCAATTCTGGCTTTCCAGAAAGGAGTGTGAGGGGAAGGTACATGGGAAGAAGTTGGAGTGCGGGTGATAAACATGCCCCCAGCCCAGGCACAGCAGGTATTTCTGCAAGCCCAGGTCTTTCTGTCCCCTTGGCCATGCGTCTGTTAGGGACCTGAATGCGACAGAGTGGCACCAAAACCACTCACAGGTGCTCACCACCAGCAGCAAAGACCAGCCTGACTCAGGGCACAGTCAGGTTTCAACATGGTCCCATCTAGGCCTGGAGAGCCCTCTCTGCACACTGGGAAGGTCCCTGAGCTCCAACTGTGCTCATCGGGTGAGAAGCAGGCAGAGGGTGATAGACCTGAAAGTCAATAACCCTTAGGAGGTGCAGCTGGCTCTGCCCAAGGCGGAACATAGGCCAGGACAGAGACATGACTGCCTGTCTGCTACTAATGCTCTATCATCAGGAAAGGCTCGCTGACAGCGGCCCGGAGCATGCTCAGTCCTTCTGAACACGTGGCCTCTTAGTCCCACTAGGTGGACATCACCCACTCAGAGAGGTCAGGAACTATGTCCAAGGTCACATAACCAGCGAAGAGCTCAAAGCATCCAAAGCCCTTCCTAAATGGAGCTCTGTCTTCCTCGACTCATGGGAAGGGTCTCCAGTCCTACCGCTGGTCCACTCTGTCCTCAGCAACTCAGGCAGGAATTCTCTCTTTACCTGACAAATGGGCCTGCTTTCCAACTCAGGTCTAATTTACTATCCCCAAGGGGCACACACATCCTAAGCACATATCCCAAATTTTGATAATGTACCTAGCACCCCAAAAGTGCATTCTTGGAAAGAAAACCTCAGGGGAGCAAAGATAGTATACACACACACACACACACACACACACACACAAACATACTACATACACATGTACATACACACATACACATATACACATACATACACATACATGCATATGTGCATGCATACATACACACAAACACACACATGCATGCACACACACAATATACATGAATACATGCATGTGTACATACACACATACGTGTATATGCACATGTATATATACACACATACAAACACACATATGCATCTATACTCATATATACACACAAACACACATATGCATCTATACTCATATGTACACACATACAAACACACATATGCATCTATACTCATATATACACACATACATACACATATACAAACACATGCATACAACCTACATACATGCACACACATGCACACATACAAACACAAGCATACATGCATGCATACATACACTCATACATATACATACACATACATACACACATAAATATACACACACATACGTATACCTGTACATACACACATACATACACATACATATATATTCATACATGCACATACACACAAATACAAACATGCCTATACATGTACATACACACACATATATACATACATTGTGCACACACAGAAAAGTGTGAAAAGCAGATCAGGGATTAGACAATATCTAAAGGCCAAGGGGCCTTACTGCAGCTATTCCCACAGTCAAGACAGACACCTCAGGGAGGGCACTGGGCAAGGTAACAGCATGAAAACTCAAGGGGCTCCTCTGGGTGCTTCTAGAAGGCCTGCCAGGGAAGATGGGGCGAACCGAAGCCAAAAGCACACCCACCTCGATCTCCAGGCACACACAGCCCATTCACCATCTGCACCGCTCTGGAAGCTCCAGAGCGCTGCCAGCCCTGGGACCAAGCTCCGGGAGAGGGAGAGTCCCCGTTCCTTGGCCTGCCAGTTTTCCATGTGACGGCTCCAGGGGGCCTAACAGAACTCACAATGGGCCCCTGAACCTGGGGTTAGGTAAGGCAGGTGTCCATGTGGCAAAAGAGGAACGGGGCTGTGCAGAGAGGAAGCTCTGGCTTTGTGAGTTTTTTCTAGCTTCAGCCAAGAGGTACAGGTTCTAAAAACAGACCCTCTGGCCTGCACGCACGGCCAGCCGCCCCTCCCATGACCTCATTCTTTCCCAGTGGTTCCAATTTGGCTGGAGCTCTGCAGAGGCAAGGCAGACGGGGGCTCCAGGGACTTTGAGAACACTGAGTGGGAGCTGAGGAGGAAGCTGGGGGTCTGGGCTAGGGAGGTCAGACGGGGAGGAGGCCACAGCGTGGGAACCTCCAAACAGGGACTGTGGTGAGAACCCAAGCAGAGGCACCAGAGAGGTGGCAGGGAGCTGCTGTCCCCTCCTTTCAGAAATCTAAGGGAGCTGGGGCTCACTGCATACTCCGAATGGATAGGCACCAGAGCTCGGCTGAAGCCCCATAGTTCTGCGGGATGGTAGACACCCTGAACCAGAAACTCTAAAGAGCTAAACTCTCTGTATGCCAGAGAAAGTGAGGGAAGAGCCCACCCCTGCTCTGCTCAGAATCTTCTGATTCCCTGCAGCCTCCACTGATCCCACTGTGTCGTGAAATCAGCTACAGTGAACTGGGTCCTGCAGCAAGATAGGGCCTGGGCCAAGCCCCACGCAGATCCCCAAGGCACCCCTGCCTGCTACACCTAAGTTCAAAGCTGTCTGTGGCACACAGGGGTCCCAGGCCTATCTGGATGAGGCCAAACCCCAAGCTCTGTCCCAAATCCACAAGCTGAGCAGAAACCTTAAAGTTCACTCCTGGGGCCGGCTTTGAGGCTGTTCTGGGCAGCCCTCAGGCCTACCAAGAATGGGAAGCAGCCCCTAGAATCCAGTCAGCCCAGCCCCACCATAGGCCATCTCCCCCGACTGTCCCTCAGTTCCACCATTTCCAGCCTCTCCCTGGAGAACAGGCCTGCTCCACTCCCCCAATAGGTTCCTGTCTACCAGCTCCTGACTCTATGAAAAGAACTACCATCCCATGTTCACGGAGGGGAAACTGAGGCCAGGATGCAGAGGGTCTCAGATACACCCACAAATAGCTTTTAATCAGCTAAGGTGACTATCCCTTCTCCACAGCCCCAGAAGACAAGCCCAGCCAGCTACTGAACGGCTTACTCTGAGCAAGCGGTGGAAAGGGCCACCGGAGCCTCCTCCACCCAGTGCATGACGGGCCTCCTCACGTAGCCAGGCTGGGCAGTAAGAACTGGTCGGGATCAGTGCCTGGGGTGCCAAGGTCGCCAAGGTCTGGAAAGAGTAAGGGCAGAAGACAGGGTCTGGGAATTTCATGGCATTGTGGGAAGGAATCTGAAGAGTCGGCGGACACCCAGCAGGCCTGACCAGCAGCCTCACCCCTGTCCTGATATTCCTTTGTTGCCATAGAAGGTGCTGGATGGAAAACCAGAGATCTCTGGCTTCCAAGACCCAGTCCACGGCAGGGAAGACACAGGAGAAAATCCCAGACTCGAGGCTGATTGCCTGGAGCCTGTGTGGCACCAACAATAGGGGTGAGACCCTGACCTCCCGGCTACACCAAATCCCAGAAACCATGAGCCTCTGCCCAGATCTGCTCACTTGAACAGAAAAACAGCCTGCAGTCCAGAGCTCAGAGGATGGCCCATGTGTCGTCCCGCCCCTCCATTACCTCCCCATCGCAGCTTATGAAGACCCAGGGGAAGTGACGGGCAAGTCCTACAGCATCCCAGGCTCAACACGGAGTCTCAAGGGACCCAAACGTCTGCTCTCCCGGACATGCCTGCTCTCCCGATGACCCTCTGCCAAACCCGGTTCCAACACCATCCTAAGGCATGTCTGTCCTTCCCTGCAGGTCTGGAGCGGGGAGCTCGGGACCCACCACTGACTAGAGAGTCCTCTCCTCTGCTCGGCAGCTCGGCCATGCTGTGTACAGGTTTGTGCCTTTCTCTCTCTGTAATGTGTGTGGCTACTTGCCCCATCCCCCATTTCTGCCTTTATGGCCTGCTGGCTCCTATCTACTCAGAATTCCCCATTCCTGCAGTCCCCTCAGTCTGACGCAGCGGTCGGCGGCAGCAACCAGCCACCCTCCTCCACCCTAAACCCTCAAGTGCTCATTTTCTGGGTCACTGGCAGCCACAGACCACACTGACTGCAGCCACCACTCTCTCCAATGACCAAAGTCACTAGCCAGAAGTCACCACTTCTGCTTGGCACTTCCCGAAAACGGGGCACCTGGCCACAGGACCACAGAAGTCCACAAACCTGGGGTGACCTTCTTCTACAAAGTTCTTGGAGCTTGGTAAAAGCTGTCAGGGAATCCTTCACCGTCTCACCTTCTTTCTGCTTAGCTGTGTTGGGGTCCACGGGCCCGGGACCCACAAGCTCTCCTCTGAGTTGTCAATCCTTCTTATCTCCACTCTGAGACCACTGCTTGGGTCTGCTAGGGACTGGTCCCTTCCTACATCACCTCTTCACTGGAGGGATAGCACAAACCTGGAAGCTCTCATCTCTGCACAGAAGCACAGCTGTCACATGAAGATATTTACTCCCTTGACACTCCGATCTGAGTATCTGTGGCCACCTGGAAATGCTGAGACAGGGAAGGACACTGCCAGGATTCTCGGAGACCTGAGCACGTGAAGACCTACTACACAGCTCAGTCTGGGCCACTCTCACATCTTACCTGCTTCCTCTGAGCACCTCCAGGGTCCCACATGTATTACCCGGTTAACTGAGTAGAGCAGATTCTCCAGGGACAGGGGGCATCAGGTCCTGCTCCAGCTCTGCCTGTGCGGCGGTGCACAGCGCACTTCAAGTGTGCGTGGCAGTCAGTAGAGGTGGGGCATTTGTCGGTGCTTTCAAATAGCCCCATACCAGACAGGGCCAGGCTTGGACCCTACTGGGCTGTTATAAATTCAGCTCTTCACACTGGGTTCATCTGGATTTAAATTCTTGATGTCAGCTAGCAGGGCCTTGGGAAGGTGGGGAAAGGAGTTGTTAGTGGGTGACAGTCCTCTGTCCTGGTCAGAATAGGAGGAGCAATAATCTTTGCGTTTTGTGGTCACCAGGGAGTGGGCAGTGAGTCCCAGAAGAGACTGCTATACAGTCCATAGACTGTACAGACCCACAGGCAGAAGCTCAGGCTCCTGTCCCTTTACCCCTAATGTAAGTCGGGCCACACTGGTGCCCTGGGTTTGAGGCCTCAGAACTCTTTGGGATTAGAGGGAACAGCTTCGGCTCCCACTCTGGTCCCCATGTTTAGAGCAGGGAGAACCAGGAGTACACCAACCCTTGCCAAACAGGAGCCACGCAGACAGCAGGCAGACGTGCCCCTTACCAGGTACAAGCAGTCCTGGCCTGCGGTGGAGGGTACTATCTTCCACTCAGTGATCACAGACAGCGGGTGTTAGAAAGATACCAAATGGTGTATTCTACCACAGAGATAGAGAACGAAGGTCAGCTGAGTGGTGGAGGCTCCACGCCTTTAATCCCAGCACTCGGGTGGCAGAGGCAGACACATCTCTCAGCCTGGTCCACAGAGAGAGTTCCAGGACATCCAAGACTACACAGAGAAACCCTGCCTTGAAAAAAACCAAGGAGCACACCCGTCTATCTTGTCCACAGCCTGAATCTTCCCCATGCTCCCAACCTACAGGGTAGCCTCGACCTGTGGTACCCGCAAGTCATGGGCTTGAGAATTGGTTGTGTCTGCTCTTAGAAGCTGACGCTTCTCCTCACAGCCACAAAAGGGGCCACGCTCAGGGACTGATGGGACGCCCTCCGTTCCATTCGCAAGCTTCGGGGCGGGTTCCACAAGCCTTTCAAGTCCTAGTGGAAGCTTGATGCCCGCAGTAACAAGGCAACCTCAGGCATTTCTAGAAACCTGAACAAACATCTGCTTTTTCTTCTTGGGCTCCAAAGAAAGATCTCACCAGCTTTCACGTGTGTTCAGGAAGTCCAAAGCCAAAGGACTCCCGGGCACTGTGGCTTTGGAATCAGTGGGGGGACAGCTAGGCTGGGGTTTGGGATATCTGACGGCAGCTCTGTGCCATGGCCCAGGACCGGGAATCACGTGTAGCACAGTCCTCAGAGTGGGTGCCTGGTCTCCTAGAGGAGACACACGCCTCAGAGAACTATAAGACTCTGATCTTTTAAGAAAATTGTTTCCCCAACATGTGGATAAGTACAGTACAAAGGAAAATACTGAGGTGCACACATCTCTTATCCAGGAGATCCAGAAGCAGGCTCACCTAAATCCATCCAAGGTGGAACCAGGTTTGCGAGCGTTCTCAGTCAGAGGGTAATCAATGGCCACGGCTAGGTAGGCAATCATTAGTGTTACCTTATATGGGCTGAACAGGGACGCCAAGGACCCAGCTACCGGAAGCAAGCCCACCGTGTGTAGGCAGGACATGCAGTTCAACTTTAGAGCCCGAGGCTGCCTTTGGCTCACTGGCTCACGTGCACTCATGTGCCCGACCTTGTACCTGACTCTGGTAACTAGACTCTGTCAGAGGGGCCCTCAGCTCCTGGGGGATGCCACAGTTCTTAACTTCACCCCCACTTTGGCTGGCTCGCCTTGGCTGAGTTTAGATCCTCTGTGTCCTTGAATGATGACAGATTCCAGGAACCCTGGTGGTATTCTCCCCTCCCGCCCCACAAGCCAAGTGAGTAGAGTTAAGTGGTACCAGCAGGACTCCCAAAGAGTAGCAGCTGGTGTAAAATCAGGGTTCTCGCCCAGCGTCACAGGCTGGGGCAGCCCTGTGCTCCCAGGTCTTGGGTTTGCCTAACCACTGAAGGCAGACTGGCTTTGGTTGTTATTGTTGTTTTGAGGTTTTGTTTTTTGTTGTTTTTTTGTTTTAGTTTTGTTTTGGCTCTGCCTGTATGTGCTTGTGTGGTATGTACGTACATGTGTCAGTGCGTGTGCAAGTGTGTCTTTCGTGTAGAGATCAAAGGACTACCTCTGGGGTCTTTTTACTCTCATTTTTTGAGCCAGGTCATCTCGGTAAACCTGGAGTTGACTAATTCAGCTCTGCTGGACAGCCAACAAGCCCTACCGACCCTCTTGTCGATGCCTTCCCAGGGTCAGGATTGCAAGCTGTACCACCATGCCGGGCTTCTTCACACGGGGCTTGGCAGTCTACACCGAGGTCCTACCGTTTGCCAGGGTATGTACTTTACCAACTGAAACATTCCCTCAACCCTAAATACGGAATGTTTATACCTCATTTATATGTGTGGAAGGTGGGGGCTGAATTTTGAGGGGAGAGCCCCCACCCCGCCCCCAGAGCAGGTCCTCAGCAACCAATGAATAAACGAGCAAACAAGAGAATCAGGGAGAGGTGCCCGGCCGGCTGCAGGCGATACAGAGCATATGCCTGCCGGGTTAGCTTGAACTGATGCTTCAGCCAGCAAGCCCTGGGCCCCTCCGCTTTTGACTAAATGAGAAAAGGCACAGAGAAGGTGAGGAGACTTGAGCTTCAAGTACATGTCCTGAATCTGGGGGAGCTGAGGGATGGGGACTTCACAGGGGACAGATAGAGGCTCTGTCACATGCTTCGATGGTGCTACCTACCCCCAACCGAACCACCAAGGAGCCCCGTGTCCGCAGGAGTGCTTCTGTTTAAATGAGGAAGCCGTCCCACAAAAAGGCCACTGAACAAGATGCATTTTACAGACTAGATACACCTTGGCAGGGTTTTGTTTCTCCTCAACAAGAACATGACAGACTGGTGCTGACAGGCGTCCGCCCCTCCAGGTCGATGGCCTGGCATCTTTCGACGGCTTGATCCCAGCCCGGGGAATGCAACTGTCCGTGGGTTCAGGGCTGAGTGGGAAAATACCAGGGCTCCACACTCATGCTTGACAAGGCTTAGGCAGGATCCAGCTTGTAGGCAGTCCGGTGCTAACCAGAATCCACTCCTCCTCCGGCCAGCCAGTCTGGCGAATTCCCTTGGCGAGTGGGTGGCCAGTGGCTGAGCAGGCCATCCTTAGGAGTACCCGAATTTCCAAGTATTTCCAGGAATGGACTTGGGGTTCTGAACTAGAAAACGGTTTGATCCCCTGTGAGCAGGGAGAGGAGGGGGAAGGCGGGGGAGGGGGTAGCCACCGTCTCTTTCTCTGTGTCTAGTGACTAGCCACTGAGCTGCCTGCGCCCCCCCCCTGCCCGGCCCCAGGCTTAGAAGGCTGCAGACAGGTGCTATTGGCCTAATCCTCCATATTTTTCTCTGTCCTTTCTTATCCCGAAGACGCAAGGAAGGGAAACCCCCTGGTACATTTCCCCTTCCACATGCTGGGTTACACCGACAGAGGGTCAAACACACAAAGAACACAACGGGTTGAAAAACCTGCTGGGTTTTTTTTTTTTTTTTCTTGGTGTCAGGTCCCTTTCTCCGATTTGGCATGGCAAAAGGGAAAGGTGGTGGGGTTTCCTTACTGGTTTCAGGATGGAGCCCAGTGACTCAGGCCCCTTGCTCCTGCCTGAATTGAGTCTCCAGAGCCCCACCTCTGCCTCCAGGAAGAGATTTTTCAACTCAAACTCCAGCACAGACTTGCTGTATGCAGAGCCATGGCTGAGATCAGCAACCCAGCAGAGGGGGAAAAAAACCCATAAAGTAGACAATATTGTTAGGGAGCAGACGCTCACAGATCCCCACGCTGAGGGCTGGCCTTGGACCACAGAGAGGCTTTACCAAACCCAATCAGAACGACAGAAAGAATGTGGTGGGAAGGCTGGGGAACAGGAAAGTTTGGGGGGGGAGTAGGTGTTCCAAGAAGGAATTCAGTCTAATCCTCAAACCAGAGGATATACCCAGAGCCACAGCAATGCATATGACTTCCGGGGATAAAAAACAATTTATCAATAACCAGAGACTTTTCCAAAGGCATCTGAAGGTCGCTCGATGAATAAACATGCGCGCAAATGACGCGATCAAAAGATGGCTTCTGAAAAAGGTGGCAACCAACTACTGAGCATTTCGGATGGTTAGAAATGTTAAGCTTACAATGTTCAAGAAACCAGGCTTGCTGGTTGTTTGAGACTATGGACCCACACGAGCACACGCAGGAGTGTGCCCACCCACCCACCCACCCACGCACACATGCATGCGAGCACACAATGGAATCCAAATTGGTGGTCTCTGACCTACAAACTGCCTCTCAGAAAACCCAGAAATGTGAGTTTCCTCATTTGTGGTTGAGTTACCTGGGGAGCACTAGCAGGGTCCGCGGACCCGACCTACCCTGAAATGGGAAGTGTGTTTCCAGGCCTGGCCCCAACCCAGAGTAGCTACACCAGGCTCCAAGACTGCATCCTTCTGTGGTTCCGCCCTCTGCTTCTAACCAATCCACGCTTTCCCCCTCTCCACCTGCCTGGGCCCACAGCTCTAGGAGGGGCTGGCCGACGCCCACCCAGAGTGCAAGACCATGCAACAAGAAACCAGAGCCTTCAAGATGAAGAAGGCCAGAAATGTATCTATATTTCAGAGGATAGTTTTTGCTTTCCCTTACAAGCAGATAGGTATTGGCATGAGAACGACCTTGGATTTCAGATTTTCCTTTTCCTCTTTTAAAAGCCTCGTTCCTGGAAATTTCGGAAAGGTACCTCACCTTTTTTTTTTTTTTTTTTTTTCTGGAAATCTCCAAGGCTGACGTATTTCTACAGAACTTTCGACTAATTCACAGCCATAATTCTTAGAAATAAAGAAAACAAACACTAACGGAATTGAGCTAAGAGTTATTCCCCAGTTTCAAATAATTGAGTCACTGCAGAAGAAACAGTGGTTGAAAAAGATCACCACTCAAGGGGTCCCAAAGTAGAGGACCGGAGTGGGGCAAGGGGACCAAGGAAGTAAGCACGCCCACAACTGCAGCTAGCCTATAGTCAGTCTCCTGTGCGGACCAGAAATGACAGTAGCCGGCCCGGAAATGACGTAGCTGGACCGGAAGCCAGGCTACTGTTCTGACTGGGAATGTCAGGGTTCCTCCCTTCATCATGGAACAGAGATGAAGACAAAGGGATCTCGGCCTTCAATAGCAACTGCAGGTAGAGACACAAGAGCCTGGGGTCTGAATAGGCAACAGCAGATGGAGCTGCATTAGGTCATGGCTGGGACAGCACAAGGCCTGTATTAGTCAGGGTTCTCTAGAGTCACAGAACATATGGGTAGTCTCTATATAGTAAGGGAGTTTGTTGATGACTTACAGTCTGTAGTCCAACTCCCCAACAATGGTCAGCAGTAGCTGCAAATCAAAGTCCAAGGATCTAGCAGTTGCTCAGTCCCACAAGGCAAGCAGGCAAAGAAGAGAGTCAATCTTCCTTCTTCCAAAGTCCTTATGCAGGTCTCCAGCAGAAGGTGTGGCCCAGATTAAAGGCATGTGCCACCACGCCCTTAATCCCAGATGACCTTGAACTCAGAGATCTCCCTGTCTTACTCTGGGATTCATAGCCACTATGCCTCAAGATCTCAGAGCCAAGACCCAGGTCAGAAACTTGTATCTCCAAGCCTCCAGATTAGGATTGCAGGTGAGCCTTCTGATTCTGGATTGTAGTTCATTCCAGATACAGTCAAGTTGACAACCAGGAATGGCCACTACAGGACCCTTTCCCAGGCAAGCATTTCAGGAGTGTATAAACGCAAAATAAGCATTAAGTGCTCTACAAAGAATCCAGGCTCCCACCTATCTTTCCGCCCTAAAGCAATGGATCCTGATGTGTGAGCCAGAGGAGACACCTCAGCAGAAGGCCCCCTGCCAGCTTCCACAGAGGTCACATGCCCTTCACCAGGTCCTGGTGGCCTGTGTCCATGCACTCAGGCTGAGTGACCAGGTCTGTGGCCCCTGGAGTCAGCGTGAGTTCTGAAAAAGCTATACGTCATCAGTATGGCTGGCTGGCTGTGAAACACAGACACTCAACACCAGAAAGCCTGTCAGGCCTGAAGCAGCAATGCAGGGCTTCAACCGTCCTTGGAGGAAGGAATCTGACCCTAGACCTTCTGTCACCTGCCCCCTCTGGGACCTCAGAGGTCAACTCAGACAACTAGAGAGCGCCTGTTAAATCTTCCAGGAGAAGCCCTTGAACAAGATGTTGAATGGGATTGCCTTGAGACAAACTCATGAGGTGTGTCACTCTTTGGGAAGACAGAGATTGCGGGGGGGGGGCTCATTTCCTGGGGTACATAGCTTAAAAGAGGATGTGTCCGGATCCCAGCCAGTGTTCCTGAGTCCTAAGCCTAGGCCACATGCATACTGCCAGCAACACTCTGAGAGCAGATGCTCTGTAGTCTGGGGGGGCTGGGGGGCTCCCAGGGGTCCTCCACTGTGGTTTGTAACCACTCTGTGAGTATAAAAGCCACGCCTCTGTGGTATTCCCAGGTCCTGCTGGCAATAAGACACAGCTACTTTCTTAGCTACAGATGACTCCTGTCCAGAGATCCCTGATCTTCATACTGTATCTTTACCAAGCTCTGAGCACCTCCCAGCTTCTAATCAAACGTACAAGCGTACAGGTGGCTCAGCAACACCTCTCTTCCTGAGGATTCAATACACAGGCATGTCTAGATAGATTAGACGGGTCCTGGGTACCAGCCTTGGGGGTTACCTACGCCTTAAGCTACCCCTGACAAAGATGGAGGGATAAAGAACACGGGCAGAACTGCACCAGCTGCCAGGAACAGCTCTGGCCAGCACCTGGAGCCGAGGGGCACCCACAAGCCCCCTCTCCACTCAGCATCCTTGACCCAGGACCCTCAGACTTCGCAACCCTAGTTTAATAATAGGCCCACCTTGGCCACAGTGTCCACCCAGCTCAAATGCTCCAGGAGATGGCCGAGGCAGTGATCATGTGAAATTCTGCTGAGGGGGTGGAGGTGGGTGGGTCTGGATCTCTTTCTACCCACTTTTTTTTTCGGGTGGCAAGAGTGTTGGGCAGGGGCAGATGTGGCTTCAAATCAAATTCCCAAGGGCAAGTGCAAAGTGGACGGTGCCTCCCCGGCTCAAATGTCCTGGGACGGTGGCCTCCGTCCTGGGGCTGCACCTCAGGTTTCGGGAGACAGAGCAGCCACAGAAAGCAGCGGGACTTTATCAGCAGCCTGCACAGCTCTCCACTGCCACGGCCCCTCACCCTGGCATTCCGTGCCTCCCAGGGGGGCAGATAATCCCACAAAGGGCCTCGTGCCAGAGTCTGGACACTGGAAAGTGCTTTCTCCAGCCATGAGTCTTTGGGTTTGCCGGAATCTTCTTACTGGGCCCCAGGGTTCAGATCGAATATCCCTTTGAAAGGGTCAGAGGCAACCCCGGTGCTCTGCTTGGTCTGTCTGACACAAGATCTAGCGGTCTGTGATTGAGGGGGACAGCCCCCCTCGACAAACCAGCTCCCCCCCACCCAAGACCGTGGTCACTGTAATGAGAGGAGGAGAAAGGAGAGAAAGGCCCATATCATATCCCAACAGATGCCAACACCTTCTCCCTTAGGAAGCTCCTCTTGCTCTGTCCACAGCCTAGGGGGTGTAGAGACCCTGGGAATGGCTGACCCTCCCTGAACAAAAGCCCCTTACATTTGACGCAATGGTCTCCTGAGTCAGGTTCACACAACATTATGTCCCTATAAGGTACTCTGAGCATTATGTGCATGGGTGTGCCTTGCATGCGTCACAGTAGTGTACACATGTGCCGGCATGTGCCTCACATGTACAAGCATTCTACAAGTGCACACGTGTGAACACAAACTGACTGCCAAGGGAATAGCAAACCTGAAGCATGACACAAGCCCAGGGGGGAGAGTGTGGAGGGGACAGAGGCGACGCCAGCAAAACGCCCCTCCTGAGCCCTTGGGCAAAGATGACAAGGGACCCCTGAAGGAAGGACACAAGCCTAGAGCCCTGGGCCCTGCTCTTCCTTACAGGGATGCCAAAGGCCACCTCCTGTCCTTCAAAGTAGCATCTGCCCTGGTACAGGGTGTCTCAGGACTAGGCTGACACGGTACCTGTGGTCTCCTGTGGAAGCGTGAAGAACCTTGTCTGGGCTGAATCCCAGTCCAGCAATGACGCCTTTCCTGCCAGCCCCACACTCATGCCAACTGTCCACAGCATGGACGCTGGCCCTCCAAGGGTTCCTTCCGTGCCAGAGCAGAGCTAACACAGGCACGGGACATTGGGCTTCTAAGCACCAGCCAGTGGAGCATCCTTCATGTGATGGTCCCGGAGACTCAGTGGGTCTCTGTCCCTTGAACTCTACTCACCAAGTGCTTTTGCACACATGCATTAGCATGGACATGAAATTCAGGGAGGTGCCCCAATTCTGTATGTATATATACACATACTCGCACAGCCACACAAACACTAACATACACTCAGACATTCACAGAGTCGCACACAAACACATACATAGTCACACACACTCACACACATACAGTTACATACACACACAATCACACACTCACATACACACTCACACAAACAGTCATACACACACACACCTGCTCACACATAAACATACACTCACAGTCAGACACACTCATATACACAAACACTCACACACTCACTCACACATTCAAACACACAATCACAGTCACACACTCATACACACACTCACTCTCACACACACACATACCCCTTCCCTTAGCCAAAGAATATTCCAGAAAGCCAAAATAGCTGTTAACAATGACAACCTGGCACCTACAACCACTGCTCAAGTGTTCTGGCCACTGTCACAGCAGGCAGGGCCTAGCCGGGCTCTGTCTGAACCAACTGCTATCCAGGCCTCTGCAGCCTCGTCCACAGTTCCTTTGTATTGTTCAGATAGGTCGTGCTCCAGGCAGAGAGGAGCATCTGCCCCTGGAGAAGAGGAAAGAAGAGGGTACAGACTTCACGTCTATCGAGTACTGGGGCACCAGCTCCGTCACACCACTGCTGCCCTGGAGGAAGGACAGAGGAGGTGAGACTGGGCCTTCACAAACTGGTAAAGGAAAGGGACCCTGGCTATGCCTTGCTGCCTAGAGGAGCCAGCTCAAGGCCCTAGAGGAGGAGAACTTCCCACTGACTAATAGCCTATCACTGTATTCTGACCCAGCAGGGCAGGCAGAGCACCCAGGTGCTGACCTGCAGGGCTGAGTGAGGGCTGTGACTGGTATTTCCCAACTAAGCAAGCACTTACTAAGAATTTTGGGGGCTCCGTCTCTAGCAACCAAACCCAGCCTCTGCCCGGAGCCTGCTTGGGAGCCATAGTTGAGGGTCTATCTCCCTAAGTTCTCAGCAAGTGAACAGAGCTTCTGGCCTAAGGGCATGTCCAGATGGAGAAGGTTAGCCGCTGACCTTCTGATATAGGTCAAGCTAACCCAGCCCTGTAGGGGCATCCATTAGATCCCAAATGTCACGGAGAACAGAACATATTCTCTTGGGGGTGGAAGGGGGTGGTGCAGAGCTGCTGGGCCTCTAGGCCACTATCACCTGACCACATGGGAACTACTCAATCACACCAGGGCCCAAAGGCCAGCCTGCTGCCTATCTAGTTCTCATTATAGGGTCCAAGGTTGACCAAGGTGGTGGCCCCTGGGTTGAGCTCAGAAAGTAAAACCTAGGAACCATCAGTGAGTCTGGAGGTAGTAGGTGTCACTGGAATGGCAGATGGCATATAAATTGGGGGTGACATTCATAAGGCTCTTCCCCATGCCTGGCAGGTGCCGAGGCTTGGCTCCTTCCCTAGGTCTTGCCTCCCTGGCCCTGGAGCCATCTGGTAAGACATGAGAGTGCTTAGTGTTAAGTCTTGCTTTTACACATTTAGTAGAGGGCCAGAGGAAGAAGGGGGCAAGATGACCTGGCTGGCCTCAAAGTGCCCTTCCCTGTATCTGAAACACTGTGACCACTCCCTAGTGACCACCATGGGGTCAGGGTGCTGGAAGCTCAGTTGGCCTGCCTTGTTGGCCTGGAGACTCACCCTCCCATAGATGGGGACTTCTATGTATCCACTCCCTCACAGCCTCCAGTACAGGTAAGACCACACACCTATCCAGATCCTGGAAGAGGCAGATTAGGGGTATCTGGTGGTTCAGGGAGGGTAACTCTCCAGGGCAGCAAGACCAGCCTCCTCACCTCCTACCCCCACCCCCAGTACCCTATAGTCCCAGCTCCCATTCTCCTTTGAAAGAGGGTAGTCTGTCAAGATGGAGGGAACATAAAACCCTGGGCAACAAGAGCTCTGGGACAAGAGAGAAGGGTTCCCCATGGACGCTGCTGATGCCAGGAACCAGGTGCAGCTGGGGGGCAGAGGGGGTGTGCTTGAACCTGAGGCTACTGCCACCATCATTAGCAGATGAGATTCAATTCCAAGCTGCTGCTTTCAGGGGCTTTACCTAACCTTTGGGAAGGTAAGATTAACACCTCAGGATGGAGGGAAAGTTAAAACTCAGGGCCTCTGCTTTGCAATTCTGATTCCCAGTCCTGAAACTGGAGAGTGCCTCCTGGGGCTATCTGCCCAGGCTTCTGAGCACTTACTTTCCACAGTTTATAGAACTTTCATCTTAAGGGCACTCAGCCAAATGTGCAGCCACCAAACTACTCCTCCACGGTGCACTCTCATATACATGACTTGAAAAGTCTTGAGCAGTAGGGATCAATGCTCCAGATTTTGCCAGGGATGCCTGGCTCCCACAGGTTCCACAGGGACATTAAAAATCTTCCACCCTGCCACCGGCTTCCCCATCATCACCTGCCTGGAAGAAGCCATCTAGCGTACACCTCTGCACCCAATCAAAGTCAAGTCAGCCTTGCCGGAGAGCAGCTGGCCGTGCAAACAACTCGTCTGTGTGCAGGCTGCAGGAGTAGAGTCCTCAGGATTTTTCACAAAATGGACGGTGGCAGCCTCGATGCCACAAAGAACTCTGGGCAGTCTGAGGACACCACCCAGCACAGCAACATAGCCATTACATTCGAGGTCATGCCAAATCACTTCCAGGGAAAAAGTGATCTGTCTCCAATAGTGTCTCCTCCTGCTAACGTTGATAGGTAAATAATTAGCTGCATCGTCAAGTTGTTTCATGAAAAGAAAGGGTGTTAAAGAAGGTTGAGATATAAAGACTGATCAGGAAGATCGGGGCCAGCTGTAAATCGCGCCCCCGTGCCTTATAGCACCATTTGTGTTCTGTCAGTCACTGGCTTATGTTCAGTCTGAGCCGGGAACTGAATACCCTATTCAAAGGGGTACTCACACGGCATGTTATTGCAATTTAATATTTTCACACAGAGACACGTCATTATCTCGCAACCTGACACCGGCAGCATAATTCTGTAATTTTTCAAGAGGCCTAATTTTTCTCAATGTGAGCACCAGAGGCCCAGGATTGTCTAAACAGCCCCATCTCCTCTTCGTTTCACCTCAGGCCCGCAGACATGCAGAAAGATATTTACTCACAGATCCCTGTAGCCTCTCTTCTCCCACGACAGTCGGCTGCCAAGCAGTTCCAGGCAGGCCTGGCACCAGCTGCTGCCAGCAACTGTCTCCACACCTTGCAGATCCAGGGGCACAGGGTCCACCAAAACTAAGTGGGCAGGGAAGCCTGTGACTCCTCTGACAGACTAAACTGCAGTATGAATCTCAACCAACCAATCCTCCCCTGCACGCCAGTGCACGTATGTGTGTGTGTGTGTGTGTGTGTGTGTGTGTGTGAGAGTGTAGACATGCCACATGCATGTACACCTCTGATGTGATGGCATGCTGTATGGAGACAGATCACAAAGGATCTACTTTAGGGGCTACTTTTCTCCCCAGTACTGTTGACTCTGGCCAGCAGGACGCACTGGTGCTCTGGTACTTCAGGAATGTGTCAGCACTTCCAGGAATAAGAGCCTGGGAGAGATCTGGAAAAGAGGCCAACATTTTCCTAAGGGGCCACTGACTCAGACATGCAGGTGGCAAAGAGAACGGTGTGGTGCTCCTCGACCCTGCAAGCAGGCCATCTCTCTGCTGGCTGCTGCCACCTGAAGCCACACTATTCTGTTTAAGTCAGTAGATATTCTTAGGTGTCCACGAAGGACCCAGGACCTGTAAGAAGCGTGCGGATTGCCTGCACGCTGACAACCCAGGAACCCCATTGCTGACCCGGCAGAGGGGCCAGTGTGCCAGAGGGCAGACCTAGTCCCTTCCTAAGGTGGCCTGGGACGCCATCAAGCCAGCATACACCGGAGATGTCAATTCTGAGCCCAGTGCAGGACCTTGTCACGTGGCTTTTCCTCCATGTGGGGTTTTGATGGAGACTCTAGGAAGGGAGGGGGCAACGGGGTGCCCGAGATTAACAGCCAGGGTTTGGGAGGCAGTTCCGTATCTCCCTCTTTGCCCCGGGACAGCGTGGTCTCTCTGTGGTCACCACTCCGGCTCCTCTGGTGAGTGTAATTTTCAGTCTTTGTTTAAATGTTTTATGGGCTGATGGGACTGGGCCTCTCTGAGGAGACCATGGCCGCCCATTGGGCAGATATAAATGTCTGAGCCTTTTCAATCCATGCCCCTTTCCCTTGGAGACCTGGCTGCAAGGAGCAACCTGAATCTATTATGGAAATCCGTATTTTGGTGTAATATCGACTGTCAGCTTGTGGATATAGACGCGGGATTAAACGGCATGGCAGGAAGGAGTCCCAATCACTTTCAGGACCAATTCTTCATGCGCTGACCCAGTCTGCTCTGCTGAGATGCTGAGGCCCTGCTGCCCAGGGGCTAGAGAAGCACATTACAACAAAACCAGCCAGGTTCTCCAACAAAGCCTTCCCTCGCTCTTCTTTCGGCCTTCCCAGTGTGAAGTAAGGGCGGGGCCCAGGCATCCTACACTAGCACAGGTCAAGGTCCACAGGACAGACAAGGTAGGTCAGAAAGCTGTTGGTCTGGCCCAGGCTTTCTCCCCGTCTGAGGAGACTGAACGCAAGAAGCACAAACTCTAAGGCAGTACCTGGCACAGGGTATTCAGAATTCAGGACAAGGTCTTTCTTCTCTGAGTGAACTCCTGCACAGCACTCTGTGGGGAAGTTCCTCTCACCCCAGGTGAGCAAGTCCAGAGCCCAGCTCAGAGCAGACCCACAGACCTTGTGCCGGGCTTCTAAGAAAGGTGAGCAGGAGCTTGGAGAGCTGGAACTGCCAAAGCAAACCAGAGGCTGCCACCCCTGCAGGACCTGGGAGGCCTCCGATAAGGAAAGAGCCGGCAGATGCCAACAGCTGTCTCGGCCCCAAACACAGATGTTGGAAAGCCTGTTTGGCTGCGAAGGAAAGGCGGGGGGAAGAGGCAGGGGCGTGAAGGGAGGCAGCTTTGAACACAGTGAGCCCCTCTGCACACACAGGTCCAGGGCAGGCCCAGGCACCTGTGTCTCCGAGTTGGAAAACCCAAGAAAGAGCAAACGGTCTGCGTTTTTATTTCAGGACACGGCTAAATGGCAGGGAAATCAGAAGAGGACCGTGCTGGAACAGAGAGGCCCACAGCATGCACGACCTCGCAATTGGGTTTTATTCTCACTCAGTTCTGTCCTGAGAGGATGGTGGTCTACACAGTCTGCCTGACCGCAGAGTCTTCCAGCGTAGGAAGCTGAAGAATGGCAAAGCCATTTCCAAACAGGAAAGCTAGCATGCATAAATGAATGAATGAATGAATGAATGAATGAATGAATAAATAAATAAATAAATAAAGGAGGAGGAGGAGAAAGAGAAAATATACATACATATGTATGATTCCCTGACGGATCTGAGTGAGATCCTGATGACCACAGGCCCCGACTCCTTTGCAGAAGCGCTGGCCAAATAATAACGCACCAGACCTTTCAGGACCCTTCAAGGTGGCCCCCCTCGAGTGAGCTGGAGTGTTTGGGGGCAGAGTCAGACACAGACAGATGCTGCAATGCTTCACCCTAGTTAAAACTGACTTTTTTTCCTCTAAGGCATTCTCACCTCTTATGTGGCAAATCCTATGCGCCATGGGGCTCAGGATCCCAGAAGGACAGTCGGTGCACACAGCACAGGAGAGCAGAGAGGCACGCCCCCAGCGCGCTCCCCCAAGCCTGTGGAGTGGGGACATGGGAAGCCAGTTGAGGTCCACAGGAACCCTCATGGGTAGCCTGCAGGGCTTCTTGGGCCAGTCTTTGCCATTGGCACCAATCGCTCAGCTTTGTTATTCTTTCCTAAAGTAGGGAAGTAGACAAAGCCACTTGTTCCTCAGCTCAGCAGCGTACCGGCTGGAAAGCAAGTTGCCGGACTGCAGGCCTATCGAGGCCACTTCTGCCGGGACTGCTCCCAGAACCAGGGGTCCGGGGAGACCAGCCCCAGACACTCTGCCTGCCCTACCAGGGGACATAGAGATGGCTGTCTCTCCCCCCCATATGCCTTACCCAATCCACCAATATTAACATTCATATAGAATGTATTCCTCAACAAAGGGAGAGAAACTCTGTCTGGCTCCATCTAGGTATATCAGGAGACTGAGAAAAAGGAATCTATAACATTGAGGAGATGGTCCCTGTGAAATCACCTATGGAATCCCCAAGGCCTGGGAAACCTCACACCCCAGCAGCCCCGCTCCCTGGTGTCCTACTCGATCACCTGGTACCTTTTCTTCCTGACAGTGTCTCACAGCACTGACTGGGCAGAGAATGGGACACCCACCACCCCAGGAATCACAGCTCTCCTGCCTCTGCCCTGGGACAGAAGGACTCCAAGGCCACACCATGCAGCCAGGCTCGCTCTATCACAGAGACATGTCCTTTGAGCCACTGCTGCTCTGGCTCCCGCCCACCTCCTCAGACCACCTGGACACATAAATCAGAAGCTAAAAGCAGCAAGAACCTTAATGTTTCACACACGCACACACATACACACACACACACTAACCCACCACCCGCTTACTCCCGCCAAGACCCTCTGATTCTGCTCCAATGTTGAATAGGGGACCAGGGTCAGTCATAGCTCCTCCCCGCAACTGCAAACTCTGACTTTTCACACGGGCAATGTGGACCCAGGATCCAGCACACATACATGAAAGTGCACATGCTCACATGCACAAACACACACACACCACACACACACACACACACACACACAGTCCCAGAGGTAAGCCCCTTCTGAGCACGTTATATTTTCCACTGAACCCCCTCACCCCCTCACCAAGTTTGTTCGGCTGCACCCTCACACTGTTCTGAGGAAGCCAGTGATGGAGAATTGTGCCTCGTTTGCTTTCCCAAACAGGAACCCAGTGTGAGCAGAGCAGGCCCTGCTCGCTGCACTCAGAAACAGGATGTGGACAGCTCTGCTCCCACCTATAAAGGACCTCACAGATGTGTACCAATTTTCCTTTCCACCTGAGCCAGAAGTCCAGATGAGTCCACTGCCCCCACCGAGTGCCCTCTGGCCGCACTGGCTTTCAGATAAACTTTGTTCAGCACCCCGTGGGTCTCTCCAGCCATGTCGAAAAAGACCCTGTTCTCATCAGGTTCCTTTAAACACTGACTCCTCTGCCTCAGCTTTTGAGGGATGAGCACTTGGGGGTGGGAGCTGCAGGAGCCTAGCAGTGCGAACGTGCACGGAGGAAAACGCAGACCCGTATTTAGAGATGAAATATTCACTGGGACCGGCCATGTTTTAAAATGATTATAAATTATTTTAACAGTGCATTTGCAAAGGGTTATAAAAACAGCCATAATATATTTTTTTCTCTTAGATTCTAGAATTACCGGTATGACAGCTAATGCAATAATGATTTGTTTCAAATGCCAGTGTTTAAGCCTCACAAAGCTGATTTCAGACATTTTTTTTTTCCAGTAGGCCACATTGTACTTAATGAAATTAAACACACCAATCGCATTTGTCCCCAGGGGACGAGGAACCGAACACACCACTGGTTTATTTTTTTATTAAAATAAATTGCAGCCGGCAAGATGGACTAATTGCATACAGAATTTAAAAAGAAACATTCCATTGATATAATTAAGCCAATTTTCACGGACAGAAATAGTTATAGTGGATATAAAATAAGCAAAGCCTTCACTTCACCAGAATCTGCCTTCCCTCCACCCTTCCTTTTTTTTTTTTTACACAAAATGTTAACTATTAAACAAATATGTATCTCAAGTGGCCAGCACGCCTATCTTCAGCTTGCTCTCGGCACCCATTCTTCCTCTTTCTCGTGAGAGGCACCTCCAGCGAGGACAGGGTCTGAGAACAGGGAGTGGTCAGAACAGGGGGAGACCACCCATCCCCTGCTTCAGGACCACTAGAGTGGAGGGCACTCGGCGCAGAACGGTCACAGTGGCTCTGGCCATGAGGTCCCACCCAGCCCCGAGGAACAACGTGGCCAGTATCAGAGACAGCTGCCTAGTCCTGCAGCTTGGGTCTACTGGGGAGCGGGAGCAGTATGGGGTGCTGCATCTCCCTAATTTCCTGAGGAGGACAGGTGGATCTTGCCCTCATAGTTCGGGGGTAGGGTGAGCCTGCTCCTTCTTTGTGAGGTTTTTGTACTTGTGCTTGGCAGAAGATTGGGGGCAGGAGGGGGGCGCAGACAAGGCCCATTCCTGGTCAATACTGGCTACCTAGAATCTGCCCTTGGAGAGGGTACCCACAGCCAGAGAAGAAGCTGTGTGATCATTTCCGGGGTGGGGGAGAGTCCAGCCCCGAGCAAACAGAATTTCAATCTGCAGACACGTGGGGGGATAAGCCAGAGGCTGAATTCACAGGTTATAATGCATTGAATCTACCTGCTCTTTACGAACAGGCTATGGTAAGCATTGGTCTTGAAATACTTTAACCCTGACACATTAAATTAATTGATTAATTAATTAACTAAAACACTGCAAATTTAACTATAGTCTGCAGTACCATACCAAGAAACCCTGAAGGTCTTAAACCGTATTGCAGCGGTGTGAGTTACTGCACCTGTCTAGGCTCTTTAACCTTCTAACCTCTGGAGGAGGGGGTCCAAGGTTCCACACTCCTTCCTTCCCTTCCCTGGGCCAGTGGAGGAGATGCCGGCCAGCAGGCAGCTCACACCTACCCAGGAGGGCAAAAGGACACCACAGTCACTTTGAGGGTCTCTTCCAAGGCTGCTGCCGCACAGAAAAGGGGCAGAGCAGCCCACCACACAGGCTACCTCCACCTTGGTTTCCAGGATCACTTTCTCTACCGGGGATGGACAGGCACACCTGTGTGTACTCTGCAGATCCCAGGCTGGCAAGGGTAGAGTAAAGGGACAGTACCTTGCACTGGGGATGCCTGGGCCCGATGGAGGGGTCTGGAAATTCGGGCAGGAACATCCAGGAAGCCAGAAGGTGGCCCCCAAGTAGAAAGGCACCTTCCTCAGCAGTAGCATCTGGGTCAGAGTCACAAGTTGATGCAGTGTGGACACCTAACTACTGTCTGTGATTTTGAGAAAAGAGCTGTGGGAAGCACCTGCCCAGGCTGCCTTTTAGTAAAGCTGAGAGGGAAGGGAGGGGGGTCCAGAGACAGACAGACAGAGAAAGAGACAAAGAGACAGAGACAGACACACACATACACACAGAAAGACAGACAGACAGACAGACAGACAGACGGTGGGAGGGAGAGAGGGAGGGAGAGAGGGAGAGAGGGAGAGAGGGAGAGATTCCCTCCATCTCAGGAAGTTCTTCCCCCCCCCCAACTGGGAAGGTGCTACCAGCTCCCCCCACAGCCTTCTACAGAGGGAGCTTCTGAACCCAAGGCTTGAAACTGTTTTTTGATTCAAACCCTGTTAAGTTGTATTTAATGCTATTTGAAAATTTTAAGCGAAATTACTGAAAAGATTTTTTTTTAAATCCTGGATAATTTTGTTGAAACTCTTAATTATACATAACCTTAATTACCAGTACCAGCTCCCCCTCCCCTCAAAGACCCCTAATTGCCTCTTAATTGAATAAAACAGAGGACTAATCACACCCCACAGAAGCACTGTAAGCAGTCGCAGCTGAGGCAGTGCTGCCCTCTGGGGAGGGAGCTCACACCACCCTCACCTGGCCTCTTGGTTCTCTGCCCCTACCTCTGCCCAGGTAGGGGTCTGGGAGTGTGGAAACTGCAGGGCTAGGAGGGGCTAGGAGGTCTAACCTGCACCCGTACTTCCCAGGCCTCCAGACTACTGGACAAGCAGGCACCCCGTGGTTTGTTAGAGCCCCTGGCGCAGAGCTGCCTTCCCCCCACCCACAGACCTATGCAACACCTGCTCTACAAACTGGCTTTGGCAAGACCTACACACATACACACACACACACACACACACACACACACACACACCAGGCCTCTCATCCCTCTAACACCATCCACAGAGTAGAGCCTCTGGGCACTGGCCGCCAGCCCTGCACTCCGCCCCCCCTCCCCAAGGCTCCACCATTCGCCTAAAGCGGGCAAGACACAAGCCGATCAATTCCCGCCTACAGGTTCTTGCTGCCTTTGCAGAGAAAAAGATTGTCCCCAGGGCTCTCACTTCCCTGGGGAGGACAGAAAGAGGACAAGAGCCAGCCAGCCTAGCCACCCCCCACCCGCACCCCTGCACGTCTCGATTGGGAAGGACCCAGGCCTTAAGCTGGGCCTCCGATCCCTCAGGCTGCATTAGCAATTCATCACCCCCAACACTTGGCGACACGCAAAGTCCCACACCTAGCAGGATGGGATGTATGGTATTTGGGACCACAGGGTCTGTCTGAAATCCGGTCTCTAGCGTGGCTCTAGTGGGGATCCTAGCTATAGAGTCCTAGCTGTGCTGTGGAGGTCGGGGAAGCAGCAGCACCAGCCAAGCTCCCAACTGCCCACCTGGCTCACACCAGTGTTGGAACAATACACTATTGTTAAAATTTTTCGTTTTAAAATGTGGGGCCAGGACAGCCTCGGGTCCTTGCTGGCCAGCACTGGCCCAGGTTGGGTAAGGGGACCTCTGATCTGAACCGTCTTCACTTTGCCCCCTGGTTCAGGTTTCCCCCCAACTGAATCATCGTCCTCCTTGCTGGGGTATGCCTCCGAGACTTCTACCCTTAGGAAGCTCAACAGAAGTGTCTACTCTGGGCCCCTAAATTCTACCAAACGGAACACCTAAAAGGCCCAGTTTGAGCAAGCCATGCAAACAGAGGTCTGGAGTAGGAGCACCAGGAAATACAAACGAAATTATACTTCAAAATGCACACCCTGGGACTGCCCCACACCCAAGCTCTGTGTCCTGACATTATGTCCATTAGCCAATCTGTCCTTCTGCTCTCAGGACATCTCAGTCACAACCCAGGGGCCTAGGTATGAGGGCAGAACAAAACCCTGAACCACCGTGACCTTGCTCCTTCTCCTATCCCCTGACCCTGTTGGCCAGACTAGGAGGTTTCTGGGATGGCTGCTGGGTGTCTGATGGTCACCCTTGCTTCAGGTAATGGAGTCAGGTTCCCAGGAGCCCTCCACAGCCGCTTAAAATATTATCTAATGAAATAAAGTCTTCAGTGAGCCCTGGGCTGTCTTCCATCCCGAGATGCCTCACCCATCTTCTTGAAGGGGCTTTGGTAGTCGCAGGGAACCGGGTCTCCAGGGTGGCACTTAAGCGGAGACCCTGGGTCTGTCCGGCAAGCTTCTGTGGGTTGTTTCCAAGAACGCCCTGGAGGGAGACGCCTGAACTGTGCTCTCCCACTGGTTGTGTCCTTCGGTTCTTGGCCTCCTGGAAAGGCCTCAAGATCTTCGCCTGGCGCCCGTTCTGGCCCTATCTAGGGCTGGAGCCAGGTGACCTTCCCCACCTGGTGGAGGTAGAGCAGGAGGCCCAGCAGGGCGCCGAGCGGGTGTGGGCCTCTGGGAAGTTTCCGGGGCCGCGCTGGGTGCGCTGAGCCAGTCTCTCGCTTGCAGCGAAGGCGGCGACAAAAAAGAGCTCAGTCACTTTACTCCTCTCTCTCCTTCCAACTTTGGGTCCTTCCTCGGCGAGAGCCTGACCATCTAGGCTTTAGTCAAGGGGTCGAGACTCCCAAAAGCCCTCGGTGCACACCGGACTCTTAACAGTACACTGCACACCCGCTCCGTGCGTCGTGGAGAGTCACCCAACACACAGCCCCTTCGCATCCGCTGGGAACCTACCGGCCCTGTTCGCACCAAGAGGGGTCAGAGGTCATGGGTGGCCCAGAAGGCCGAGGTCAAGGGCAGCTGACCAGGGAGTTCGGCCGGAAAGGGGCTCCTAACTGAGGGGCCACGAACACTAACGGCGGAGCTCAGGGAAGCTTGGAGGAGGCTGGAACTTGCTTTTCCCTGCAGGGTGGGCGTGCGGCCTAAGGCAGCCGAGCCGCCGTGGGGCCAAGTTCGGTAGAGTCCCGAGCTCAAAGTGCCTGGCTTTTTCGGAAAACTATCGCGGATCCCACACCGGCTCGCTGGACTCATGCTTTAAGAGTTCGGCTCTGGAAGCCGCGAGGCCCGGCCAGGCAGGATCCTGCCCTAGAGGTACAGACCGAACGGCCTGGTGATCAGGCAGGGACCTGGAGCCAGCGTGCCCGGTGTCCCCTTCGCCGACCCGTGGTAGAGGAGGGGGCGGCGGAGGCGAGCGTCTCGGATCCTCTCAGCGCAGCGCTCAACGCTTCGCTGGAGCCGGACCGTGGCTCGAGATATCGGAGCCGCGCTTCCTCGGCCGCGCTGCGGCGGGTCCCCACCTGCTGGCTGCAAGGGACGAAGCCCCGGGCCCGACTCGTGCGGACGGCGCAGGCACTGGGACAGGAGGGCGCGCGGGCAGCTGCAAGACGCGGTGGCCATAGTGCGGACGGCGGGAGCCCGCGGGCTGCGGTGGGGACCAGGGCTGAGCGCACAGCCCCAGGCGCGGCCCGAGGCGGAGCGAAAGAGAAAGTAAGCCCCCGGGCCCGGGCAGCCTCGCCGGGGCATTGGTCCCTCTAGGGTTCGCGGGTCCCGGGGACAGCGTGTGCGGGAGGGTCGGAGCGAGGCCAAGCGAGGCAGGGCGGCGGGTAGCGCGGCGGCCAGTGGGGACCCCGCTGCCGGAGGCGCCGACACTGGGCGGCCCGAGCGAATCCGAGGATCACAGAGGAGCGCCGGCCACCACGCGGGGCACCACTTGGGAATAAACTTCACGAGCACAGTTTCGAGCGCAGGAAAAAGTCTCCATGTTGCTTCCCCGGCGGCTGCGGCCGTCCTGCCCTTGCTCCCGGGGAGCCGGGTGGGCGCCGGCCTGCGCCCCCTCCTCCGCCCCCTCCCCGGCTCAGGGTCTCCCTCCTCTGAGCCCGGCTGGCGGACGCCAAAGGCGGTGCTCTAGCGCCCACTATTTCAAAAGCCCGGAATATGATTTGACCAGGACTGAGAGCCACTCGGAGAGAGAGAGGGAGAGAGCGAGCGAGAGGAAAAGTTACTCTCCCCTTTCGTCAACTTTTCGCTAACTTTCGCTTTTCTCTCTCCTCCACCCCCGGCCCTCCCCCTCCGCCCCCCTCCCCGGCCCCCACCGCGCGCCTCGGGTTCCCGGGCCCGAGCGCCTGACACTGTGGGGGGGGAGGGGGTTCGGCGGGGAGGGGGCCGGCGCCTTCGGGGAGCGCGCGGCCCGGGCGCCCCGAGCCTCCGCGCCGAGCCCGGCCGCCCCGGAGCGCGGGAGGCGGAGCAGCCCCCGGGCCGCGCGGTCGACCGGGGTCCGGAGCCGCGGGCGCGCCGACCGCGCCCCGACGCGCACCCCTGGCCCGGGTACCCCGGGCCCGCGGCCCGGGCCCGGCGACGCGGCGCGGTCGAGCGCGGGAGACTTACTTTTGGCTAGCTTCCTCGCCCTCGCCTTGGATCGCATGGTGTCGGCTCGCGGAATCTCTCTCCTCCTCCTTGAGCCCAGAAGCAGCTACACACTATCTTCATCTCCCTAGCATTGTCAGTTTGGACACCTTTGCACATGCGCACAGAGCACTCAATCTGACACCCCTCGCCGGGGCCAAAAAAACTTTGCAATGTGTTCATCATCCTCTTCGTCGCGCCGCCGCCGCCGCCGCCTCGGCGCGGGATTGGGGGGCTCTCCGAGGCCTTCTCGGTCTTCACCTCACTTCTCTCTCTCTCCCCCCTCCCCCCCCCTTTTCAGCGCAGCTCGGAACTGGCCCTTTAAGAAAACATTCAGTGCTGGTCGCTCCCGCCCGGGGCCCGCACCCCGGACACTTTAAAAGGACCCAGGTAGCCCTGGAGGCGAGGTGACCGTCCCCCCCGCCCTGGCCCTGCGCTGCGCTGTGGCTCCTGCTCAAGCCCGGCCGTAGAGGAGACTGGCCCGCGGCGGGTTTCTGCGCGACTTCCTCCGATCTCCCCGCAAACGCGCTGATAGTTCGGACGCGGGTCCGGGCTGCTTTTGCTGCGTTTTATTGCGTTTTATTACTAATTAAAAAGCTTTCGTTCGCCGTCGCCTCAGAGCGCTCTCCTCCCGAACTCCCCTCGGTCCCCGCCCGCACCCCGCGCTCGCGGAGGGGGTGTCGGGGCCAACGCGCCCTAACCCGGCTCCTCCGAAGCCCCCGCCGCCCGCCGCCCCCCGCGGGCCTCTCGCCCCCGCCCCTCCCCCGCCCCCACCCGGTGGCTGCAGCTTCGGGCTCCGCGGCTCAAAAACAAACAGCCGAGGCGCCGCCAACTCCGAGCTCTGCCACCGCCCGGGACGCCGAGCGGCGCTGAAGCCGTCGGTCCTCGGCCGGGCGCGGCGGCTGAGGCCAGCGCGCCCCGCGTCGGGGGACGGCCGTGCCACGGCCGGCGTCTTGCCCGGGGCGTCCCGGGGCATCCCGCACCTCTGCACCTCCGGGGTGGGCTCGTGCGCTCCGGTCTCCGCGCCCCGTTAGGCTGCGGCCGCGGCCCCCAGGTGAGTAGTGGGTGCGGAAGCGCCGGAGCTAGCTCCTTTCGGGAGCTGGGGTCCTTTCCGGACACTCCCCTCCGGCTTCTCCCGGCCCAGGTGCCGCTCGGGTTGGAGAACCCGAGGCACAGGTGGAGGAGTGCGGGCAGGAAACTCGCCGGCGCTCTCTCCCTGAAGCCTTCACACTCGGAGCTCTGTCTGGCCGAGGGGCCTGGCGGGGCAAAAGCAGGGTGGCCCCAACTAAGAGGCCTAATGGGGTGAGTGTGAATTCTCCTTACGAGTGACTACGATTTTTGAGTTTGAATTGGAAACAAACGGAGGCGCTGCCGGGCTGGGTCACTGCCCTGGGCGCCCTGTCCGAACACCAAGGTTCCTCTAAGGCAACAAGATTCGCTGTCACGGTGTCACCTGAGCCCTCGCAGGGGTGGGTGCCATTCGTGTCTTTCTGCCTCACAGGTGGGGCTTCTCGCAGTTCTCACCCCTTCTTTGTTGTCACCGGACTCCTAGTACTGAAATCTGCACACCGAAATCCCGTTAAAACAGCAATCCCCCAGAGAGACCTCCCTATAGATTTCCTCACCCAATGGAGAGTGCTGCTGGGCCCTAGCTACCCCAGAGAAAAGCCCCAGAGCTGGCGGGCCTTAGTACTGACTGACTAAAAGAGTCACTTCCCTGTGGAGATTCAGCTGCGTCTGAGGAGCCCACCGCTGTGGGTGCCCAGCCCTGCACCAAGCTGGATGCACAGATGGAGGTTCTGTTGTGCAAAGGCCTGGCTCTTCCCCCTTCCACAGTCTCTACCTGGGCTGAGTCGCAGACCCACTCAGTTTATAGTATTAGGCTCTGGGGGTCGTGGTGAGGGACTTCCAATGCAGACTGAGGCACCACTGCAGCTCTTGGTGGGTCTTGGAGGGCCCCTGAACCTGCTCACCCCCACGGGGTGGTGACAGAGCCCAGCAACACAGGAGATACTGCCCCAATGGCCTCTAGCCCGCTGGCTTAGCCTGGCTTAAGTATCACTGCAAGCAGAGAAGGCTCAAGGTCACCTAGAGTTGTAGCACCCCAGGTGTCCCTTGAAATTTGGAGAATTCCAGGTGGAAAAAAGATGCTAATAAAGAGATATGCTAACGGGGCACGGGGGCCCTGATCTTCCCTTACTCCAGCTCAGCCCTGGCTTCTTTTTCTGTAGACCTGAAGGCTGCCAGGGTTCCCCCCACCCCAAACACACACACACACACACACACACACACACACACAAAGAGCCATAACGGTCCTAATTGTAGGGTGTCCAGTTTGCTTAAGTTCTCCCTCTGGTCCCCTCTCTGCTCAGGGGGACACAGAATTTTGGCAGATTGGACCAGACCAGCCTAGGATGGGAGCAGGGAGCTGACCCTTGCCAGTGGAGGTGCTGGGAACTGGCTAGAGCTAGTCTCTCCTGCTCTTGGCTGCCACTGTCTGAGCTAGGGGAATGACCTGCCTGGGGAGGAAGCCTGGGAACCAAGGCTGACCAGGAACCCCCAGGTGCTTCGAAGACTCCTAGGTGCAGGACCTTCTTCTGGTCTGAGAGAGCCTTGGCCCTGGCCCTGGCCAGGCCCTGCCCCCACGTGGCCAGACTTAGAAGCTGAGCGGTCAGACATGGAGGAATTCCTCAAGGAGAGTGGGAAAGCAGGGAAAACCAGACAGAGGTCCTCTCGGAGGCTGCCCTGTATTTCCATCCCACCAAGAAATATTTTGGCAGGGATGGGAGTCGACACTTAGGGGACATGTTGTGGAGGTCCTGTGTGTGTGTGTGTGTGTGTGTGTGTGTGTGTGTGTGTGTGTGTTTTGGGGGGTGACTACTAAATGTTTCAAGACCCGTTTAAAAACGAGTCCTCTGGGGATTTGGGGGACCATAGACACTGTGGCAAGAAGCGCTGCTCACTCCTCCACGCCATGTTTGGAGTAACTCCCTGCCCCGCTGGAGGACTGCTAATACTGCTGAGTTAGAGAACTGGCTTCATTGCTGGGAGGGGAGGGGGATGCTAGAGGAGAGACTTCCACCGACTTCGGTTGTGCTCCAGGCCAGAGATGCCCACCCCTTCAAGCCAACCGAGAAAGAGGCTGTAGAACCACATCAGATCGCTCCTGGGCCGTGGAAGGACCAGACTAAGGGAGTGGTCCTCCGTGATCACTCAGAGATCGCTGACTCTTCTGGTTCCTCCCTACCACTGTGGTCTACACAGTCCCTTTCTGTAGCCACACCCTCGTCCCAGGCTTCCTAGGGAAGCCGGCCTGTGGAGAGGTGCAGGGGTCAGAACTGGCACCTTTCCTTTACTCCTGGTGTGTTTGTGGGGGGTGTGGAGATTCACCACAGGCCCTTGTGCAGTCTGGCTAGAAGTGTCTACCACCACAGTCCCTTGTCCTCTTCCCTCTTCAGCCTCCGCGTGCTGCAGTCACAGCCTCCTGCTGTGGTTTGGGCAGATAGCAAAGAAAATAAAAGCAACCTCTCTGTCCTTTGCCACGTGGAAGTGTCATGGGCGGGATCTTTGTCAGACTGCTAGTACTCACCCTACCACAGCAAGTGAGCCACCGAGGCAGGATGGATGCGGGTCTCCTCACCACCAGGGGAGTGTGTTTCCATGTTCCATGCCTTTGGTGAAGGAGGTGGTAGTTGGAATAGAGACAGGGGCAGAAGATATCTACCTGCCTGCAGATAGGTTCTGACAGGGTGCATACAAAACATCCAAAGAACTAACCCCATGCAGGCCTAGGGAGCGCCTCCAAAGGGGGGAGGGTTCCCAGCACCTACTCTCAGTGTTCTACCCTGGGGTCATTTTCAAATTCCTCTTTGCTGGTCTGCCCTCCTAGCTCAGGAAACGCCGGTGAGACCTGGATGACCTTCAGAACAGACAGACCGTGGTCAGGATTTCCGTCCAAGGGCTTCTTTCTGAGGATTTGGGACCTCCCAGGGTCAACACCAGTTTCTGGTTCCAAAGTGGGTCTCTGGGAGGTATGGGACTCACTCCCCCGAGAAGACTTCCCGGGAATGCAACCTTGTAGCTGATTTCGAACAAACCCCAAATGTTCAGAAACGGACTTCTTTGTACCACAGGGTGACAGCTGTCCCTTTCCACTGGACATATCCTAGAATCCTGCCTAGGTATCCTTGCATGATGCTGCAGTCACCTAAGGACTTCCAGCAGAATTTCTCTGTCCTGAGCTCCTGCAGCAGTGAAGATTAGGATTAGGAGTTGATTCGCCACTCGCCTGTAGGCTGTGAGGACATGATGAAGGAATTGTGTTGTTTTGTTGTAAAACATGGAGAGATCTGGCCTGAATTCCCTTGCCCTCTTCCCCGTTTGAGTTCAGAAGGGAGTTTGGCTTTTATATGTTGCGGGAAAAACGCTCTCCAGAAGGCATAGGAAGCCCCCAAGGACTCCTTCCTGCCCAAAGAGCACAGCGTGCAGGATCAAATGCAGAGAAGCCCTGGGCTCTTACAACTGCACTGGGGCTGAGGCCACCGGGAGAGCAATAAACGGAATCGGTTTCCCACGCTCTTCCCCTTTATTTCCCCAACCCTTCCAAAATCCACCAACGAATCTAGATCTGCGACTTGCAACCAGAGAGTCCTCGAGGCACGAGCTAGTCTCAGACAATGCAGAGGTGCTGCTAGTAGGTCCCTTCCCTCCTCCGGTGCTCACCGGCGGCAACTTCGTTGCAGGTAACACCTTGGAGCCCTGGAGCCCAGGAGTGCGCGGAGCCCATTGCGCTGAGCCCATTGAAGCCGCGTGGCAACCGCGCAGCTCCAGGGCCGCTGCCAGCCTAGGATGCTCCCGCTTCTAGCGAGCGCGTTAGCGGAGAGGACCCTGGCAGCAAAGAAAGCACCAAGCTGTGAGTCTTTCTAGCCTAGAGGCACCTCCGGAGCCACAGTGGGGGGTGGGGGAGCTGCCTTCCTTGCCCAGTGAGGTTCAGAGCTGTGTGGAGCAAGGCTTCTCAAATCACGTTGAATCCGAAACTACATTTCGTTTCACAGAATCACCTACTACTTAATGATTCAGGGGCAGACTCTGCCCATACAGCTGACGTTCAGTTTGGAAACCAGATTTTGCGTTTGGAATTGTGTGGTGCTGCACCCCATAGCTGCAACTGTTGGGTGGGAGCTACTAGGCAATTCTTCTCCTCCAGTTACCCTTCTGTGACTTGTTCTCTTCAGAGTTCTGTGTGATTGGCAGGCAAGAACGGTTAGTTCCAGGGCCAAGCTGAGGGCTAGCAGGCACAGCCCACCCTCTTGAGCCACAGTTCAAGCCCATGAGTAGTAGTGTTCGGAAAGGAATTTTCCCCTGTGCCCGCCGGGAGTGCGCACATCCCTGTGCACTCCCGGCGCCATCCCTCCTTGTCTCCTCGGCCTGGAAGAAAATTTGTTCTGTTAACCTGTCCTTGTCCAAGATAGAGTTGCCAGAAAAAATTAAAAATTAACAGCAAGGCCTCTCCATCCAGCTCTCCAAACCTAAAGAAGGTGAGTGGGGTTCTGGGGGCTGAGGACGGAAGGGCAGCAGCCTACAGAAGCTTTAGCTGGAACAGCTTACTCAGGGAGCACTGTGCCCCCCACATACATTCATGCCACCCCAGCTCCCATTGGCTGCCTTGGCCTGGCCTGTGTGATAGGTACATAGATGGACCCAATCCAGTCTTAGACTTCTAAAGAACTTCTCCCTCTGGGAGAAGGTGGAAGTCCTGGTCAGCAAGAGGAGAGGACCCCCTCCCGAAACTACCCTGCATTTCCCTCCGCACCAGGACCTCTGATCCAGATACCGAGGGAGGGGAATGGGACTTTGATGGCCAGGGAGATGCCCAAATGGACTCTGCCTCCCCTTCTGCTCTCTACTAAACCAATAATAGCAGAGCACTGCGGAGAGACATGCTCTGTGAGCCGGCAAGGAAAGGGCAAGAGACCAGTATGGCCCGAGGCTGGGAAAAATTACCAGTTCTGCAGAGTCACTAAAGGTGATGGGATTACTGGCCCATGTCCTTCAGGGACATGTCCCCAAGCCCCACGTGGAAAAGCCTAGGACAGAGGCAGCCAGCGGCGAATCCTGAGGGCTTCGCCTGGCTTTATGACCTTGGTTTTCTGACACCCTGCCCTCTTTCCCCTGACAGTTGGAACCTGGCTTCGTGCCTGGCACTGGGGAATCCTCAAGAAAGGAAGGTAGCCCAGCTGCAAAAGGCACATCTGGGCTGGGTGTCTCTCCGGCCCTCAACGAGGAGGAGGATTTACTGTGTGTAGAGACCAGGGACCAGGGTCCAAAGGACCAGGTCTCCACTTGAGCATCTTCTCAGTCATGGCTTTCATAATTGTAATGTATCTATCAGGCACCAGCAGAGGGGATGGTATCTACTGAGGAGGGGTTTGTTGGGTCCTGCCCTCTGTTGAAGAAACTATCCCTAAGCCAACATAAACCCATTTTTATTAGAGCAGCTTGGTTGCTTACAAGAGAACCCCCGAGATCAGGCTTGTGGAAGGTGAGAGAGAGAGAGAGAGAGAGAGAGAGAGAGAGAGAGAGAGAAGGAGGAGGAGGAGGAGGAGGAGGAGGAGGAGGAGGAGGAGGGAGGCTCATTACACCAGCGTCAGAAATTCTGGCCACTCCCACCTTTCCATATGTAATTCTGCCCTAATGACAGGTAGTCTCAGGGGGCTAAAATCTAAACACTGGGTGATGGTCTAAAGGGAGTGGGCAATTCTACCTATGCGCCTCTGGAGAAGTCATCCATGCTGGAGTGGAACTTTGGGGTCACACCAGGAACCCCTCATCCATGCTTCCTTGGTTCCCCAAGTTGAACTTCCTTTCAGCTTTGAGCACCATGAAGAGAGAGTACATGTTTCTATCTCCCCAGGAGAGAAGTTTTTTAAACATCCTCCAAGTACATCTTGCGTCCCTGCCCTAACCTGGCAGAGCTGTGTCTAAGGGATGGGTTGTCCTGGGGGTGGGCATGTGTAATCTAATCAGACCACGCTTTTTAGGGACCTGTCTTCAGCTCCTCAACTCTCTAGAGCCTTGTTCCCTGGGGAGTGGGTGGGTGCCCCTGGTGGTACTCTGGCAACAGCCTTTAAGTAAAGGTCACACTTGCCAAGAGCTCCCCTCAATCATGTGGATCCAGGACAGCGGAGGCAAGGGTTTCCCTCCTGCTACTTCCCAATTCCTCTCACAGAACCTAGGGGTTGTCCTAGAGCTTCTGAGCTGAAGCCCTGGAAAGCAGCTGGCTGTGATAGAAACCAGCAGCTGCAACCTTGTGTGGGGATTCATGGTCCTGGCAGATTCTGGTCTCAATCATCATAGACTTTGCAACCTTCACCTTGTGGGTTTCACAGTCCCTGAGCAGACCCTAACCCTAACCCAACCCTAACCCCTCCAACCCTAACACTAACTCGCATAGCCCTAACCTTAACCCCCAACCCAACACTAAGCCTAATCCTAACCATAACCCAACCCCCCAACCCTAATCCTAACAACCTAAACCTAATCCTAGCCCTAAACCCCAAACTTAACCCTAATCCTAACCCCCTACACTAACCACCCTAATCCTCTCCCTAATCTCCCTAACCCTAACACTAACCCTCCCAACCCTAACCCTCCCAACCCTAACCCTCCCAACACTAACTGTAATACCCCTAACCCTAATCCCTCAAAACCCTAACCCTAATCACCCCAACCCTAACACCCCCATAACCCTAACCCTAATCCTAACCCTAACCCCACCAACCTTAACCCTAACCCACCAACCCTAGCCCTAATCCCCCTAACCCTAACCCTCCCAACCCTAACGCTAACCCTAACCCTCTGTAACCCTAATCCTAACCTTAATGCCCCCCAACCCTAACCCTAAGTGGATAGACTCAGCCACTTTGTGCTTCCTGAGTCCATGGGTATCCAGGAACCCCCTTCCCTATATCCCATCTCAGGGCTGAGCTGTGGCTGCCTGGAGTTGAGGGAAGCCCTCATGCCTGAGCCAATAATAGGTCTGGGGTTCTCATCATGGGACTAACACGCCAAGGTCACATTCTGACACACTAGCATATATTCTGTATTTGAGCTTCTCGTAAGGCATTTTTTAAACGATAAAGTGTTTCACTAGGGAAAAAAATGTCTGTTAAGTGTTCACAAAGCCCAGAGAGCACATGGGACACGGTCGTTCTGGTGAACATGAGTAAACCGGTTTTCACATTAGAGAAATAACAGTTCTTGAAGAAATGTAGCACTTTTAAAAAGAGGTTAATTAATAAACAGCAGGTAATTGTTCGTGGCACGATGTGGCAGAGCGTAATTTTCATTTTTGAGGATGGAAGGGCCAGATACCCCTCCCCACTCAGCATTTCTCTGTAATAATCACCTTGGCTTCCCTTCCGTCTTTAATTTTTACAGCTGGAGCTGTTTATCATCGCTCCAACTTTCACTTAAAAAAAAAAAGGCAAAACTATCACTTAAACAAAGCTATTGAAAACTCAGCATCATATGTGGGTTTCTTAACATAAATAAATCATACAAATCAAGATTTATGTTCAGGGAATGATGTCATTCATTGAGGGCTGCCTTCCCAATCAGATCAGGCTCTGTCTCTCTCTCTCTCTCTCTCTCTCTCTCTCTCTCTCTCTCTCTCTCCCTCCCTCCCTCCCTCCCTCCCTCCCTCCCTCTCCCTTTCTCTCCCTCCCTCCTTCCCGCCCTCCCTCTCTTTCTGTGATCTCTCTCTCCCTGTGTGTGTGTGTGTGTGTGAGAGAGAGAGAGAGAGAGAGAGAGAGAGAGAGAGAGAGGAGGGAGGGAGGGAGGGAGGGAGGGAGGGAGATTGCAAGAACACCTCTCTCTAGCATCCTGGATGCTCTTCTGTTTGTCTCAGGTCATCAAAATGACCTTGCCTCATGTCAACCCAGCAGAGCCAGGTCTAAGTGGAAAGAACATTTTCCCCCTGCCATTGAGGAAGAAGAAAACCAGGCTTGTCCCAAGAGTTCTGTAGGCTCTTAGCTGTTGCTCACGGCTGCCCAGGGTCTGGTGACTTTTGGAATGAGGTCCCTTTAGAGAAGACCCCTCTACAGAAGCTTAACCATGCTGAAATGACTGAGGGACTTTAAAGCCATGAACAGGTAAATGAAAAGGCAGGATATCCATACCTTAGGGTATATGTGGCTGCAAGGGGTAAAGTGGATGGACCTCGGAAGCATGGTGAGCGGTTGACAATGGTCATCAGAGGCTACACGTCTTGTGACTCTCAGTTCAAAATGTCCAGAATCAGAAAACCCAGAGAGACAGGTTGGGGGGAGGGGGAGGGGAGAGGAGGGGAGAGGAGGGGGAGGGGGAGGGATGAAGGAATGACTGCCTGGTGGAGGGCCCTGTGACATAGTGAGCCCAGGCTACACAAAGTCAAGCTATAACTGTCACCGTTCACTTTCCCAGATGAGTGTGACAGTGTGTGATTCTAATAAACTTGTTACTTACAAATCACTACTCAGCATTTGAGGGTTTTTTTAAATGATTAATTAAATTATAATTTATTAAAATATAATTACATGAGAAATCAGCATTCAGATGTAAGGAACTCTTCTAACTTTCTCCAGCAGACAAGAACAAATGCAGTTCGCCCCAGATATGGCATAAAGAACAGGCCCCCTAGAACTGGTGTTACGGAAGATTGCAAGCCACCAAAATCAAGGTCAGGGTTGCTTGCAGGATCACAGGCAAAGCTTCCCCTCCCAGCACTTGTTAGCTGCATATATATCCCTAGGGATGGGAGTGGTGGTGCCTTTAGGGTACTGCTCCTGAGTTATGTAAGTGCAGCTGCTCTGGTTTCAAGGCAGTATGCCATGTTCTGCCCAGAGGACAAAGCTCCCCATCTCCTTGCTCATGCTTAAAGCTTTAGCTTTCCGAGTGACCACACAAATACGGAATGGTCCCGGCATCCTCGCAGTTTGGAGTGTAGCCTGCTGGATGCCAGGTCCAACACTTAGGTAAAGGGTGAGCCCCTGAGTGTATTCTTCCCACCTCTCCCTGCAGCTGGAGGCCACTATTGTGTAGATTTGAACTTAACCTGTCCCTTCATTGGATGTACAGCCTTAACCAAAATCAAAGCAAGAGAGGATACACCCCTCTCCATTTCTCCCTGTTTCTAAGGGGTGAGGAAAAAGTCCTCCATCCACTCTCTGGAGGGGGTACCACCCAGCCATGAATAAAAGGGTGTTATTATAACCCTAACCCTGACCCCAGTGGGCATGAGCCCTGGCAATTGCAGGAAGGGTTAGAGCCAGGTGCCAAAGGTCACATGGTGTGTGATTTAAAAAACAAAATCAAATGTGCAGAAGAGGCAACGCTGCCCAGACAGAATACAGCCTGGGGCTGGGATAGTAGTGATGCCCATGCATGGCAGAGGGCAGTTCTAGACCTGAGAGCAGGTGAGCCCGACACCACCATACACCACCACGTGTATCTTCAGTCTCCAGAGGTTCATTGGGAAAACACAGGAAAATATCACTGACCCAGATCAGGTGCCCAGCAGACTGGACTGTGCAGCTTTCATTCTTCAAGAATCAATGCAAGAGCTGGAGAGATGACTTAGCTGTGAAGAGCACTCGCTGTACCCACGTGGTGGCTCACAAGCCTCTGTAACGCCAGTTCTAGGGGATCCAAGGCCCTCCTCTGGCCTCTGCGGTGCACATGCACATAAGCAAAATGTTCATACAAAAAAAAAAGTCAGTGCACACCACCTATGTGTAGGCACAGTCACAGGCCCTAAGAACACAGCAGTGACCCAATTAGATAGGCCTCTAATTTTCCTTGAGGTCACATCCTTGTGGAAAGGTGATGCTGAGCCATCTACAGGACTTACCTAGTCGGCTACAAAATTTCCAGTGTGCTGCTGAGGACACAGAGGGGCTGAGGATTTGGTCCAGGAAAGGTTTAGAATGTAACTCTTAAGACTTCACCTGTCTGAAAGTGTCTCTTCACAGCCATAGCTGAGGGATAGTTGAGCTAGGAATAGAATTCTAGCATCTGGAGACAAATTTCTCATTCAGAGCTAGAGTGATGGCTAGCATTTTTTTTTTCTTCCAGGGGAGCTAAGTCCAAGGGAGACTCCACTGCCTCCAGTTTTGTGATTTGCTGTTCCCTCTTGGAAAAGCGTAGAATCTTCTGCCTGAGCTGTTTCCATGTCTTAGAGAAGGCATCTCTTTCCTACAGTGGAGACGTCAACTTCTGGCAGTTTTCTTAAAACATGCTGTTGGTGGTCTTCTACTTTATGTTCTCCATCTATCCTTGAATTTTGCAACTTGAGGGTTGCGGTACTTTCCTCATGTAGGACGTGTGTATGCCAGATGTCTGTCACCCCTTGGCTGTCTCTCAGATTTGGAACTGCTTGTGCCCATGGTTGAACTCCATCACTGGGTGCTGGATCCTGAATTCTGTCACCTTGAGGAACTTGTCTGGTCTCCCAGGGAATCTTCCAGAGAGCCTGGAAGGGTCTCTGGCTGTCAACTGGAGGGGTCTGGCTGTCAACCTTATAATAGCCAAACTGGAGAGGTGGTGGTTTCTGCAGCTTCAGGGGGATAAACCTTTGAGTTTTTGCTAACAGAAGGGAAAGACAGTTGCTTCATGGGGAACTGAAGGGGAGTTAGGGATTTAACTTGCTTATAGCATACTGCCAGTCTAAATTGCTGGTTGTAGCAACCCCCACGCTCCTCCCAGGAACATTCTTTTTAATCCTGAATTTAGGGTGCTCTATCCTCCAGCCCAGGGCAATTTTCCTCTTGCTATCCATGTTCTCTAGGACTTATATAGATTTCATCTGTGATCCCAGACCCAGCTAGTTCCTGTAGGAGGGAGTCACAGCCTGACACTCCACCCCCAACACAGGCAAGGGAAGCAGCAGACACATCTGTGAAGAAGATATGCATCAGGTGAGATGACCAGCTTCATGTAATAACCCAAAGGCACAGAGGGAAGGTAACTTCTTTGTCCTGTACTTCTTCTTCACCCTCATTCTAGTGAAACAGCTTTCAGAGGTCCCCGAGTGATCCTCCCTATCCTCACAGCCCCCTGGAAATTCTTGCATCTGGGTCTAGAGGACGGAGCCCCTCCAGGGCCTTGTAGTGACTGTCTATTCCGGTCTTCCAGCCTCCTGCTTCCTGGCCATTCTGAGGAGGGCAGGAGACCCCAGGGGCGGAGCTTAGGACCGGGGAGTGTGTCACAGTGTCCTCCTTCAGCTTTAACTCTCGCTCAGTCACTACAGGTTTTCATGTAGTTCAGGGACCAGCCCTCTCCCAGCAAGCTTCTGGCACCTTCTCTCCAATACGGGTCCCTAAGTTGGATGGACTCGCAGATCTGGCAGCGTCGCCAGCCTCCTCCCACAGAGGAAAAAGATGAGAAAGCTGAAGCAGGCCCCTCCTGGGTAGAGTCTGGGCCACTATGAGGCTCACTTTGACTCCAGCCATGTGTGGTAGGGACACTGTGGTGGGGTTGGGGGCTATCCTCACTGTAGCCTCTATCCAAATAACCCTGAGATCCCACTCACCTGTGGGGTAATGCTGGACTCCCTGCAAATGAGCCATGGCAGGAACAGCTGCCTTAGGCTCCAAGGCTTTTATAGGTTTGCCTTAAAGATTTTATTCCAGAAAAAACCCAAAGCAATTAATTCAAATTACAGAGTAGTCGTTTGCGATAATATTTGCTTTAAATATATGTTTTTTTAAAAAACCCTCAGCTGTGGGCCTTGAGTGAGTTCGAGGTGAAGGACACCTTGAAATAATTACATTTTTGCTCATTTTATGTTGTGAAAACGGCTTAGTCAATTTGGGGAAGAACGTAAAGTGTTCAGCTGACTCCCTATAAAGGCCGTGCTATTTCTCGTCCCGTCTCTGCCAGCGTGACCACACTGGGATCATTCGCCCTTCGCCTCAAAGGTGGACGTCTTCCAAAAGGCGTCCAGGCCCCGGCCCAGCCGCCTCTCCATGCAGCTCTTGGCACCAGTAAGGAGCAAGGCCTCTTCTGGAGGTCCACCGGACGGGTGGCTTCGGGAGATCTGGAGGACAGGCTCTGTGTAGGGGAGTCCTTGTGCTGACCCACAGCTGGCTGACTGTCCCGGTGGAGGTGTGAGGGAATAGGGGATCCCCGCTCTCCCCAGTTTGCCCCAGGAATGGTGATAGGGGCTTGACCAGATGATGAGTTTAGCTCAGAGCAGGGCAGTGGGCCCAGCTAGGACTGTAGTCAGGATGTACGTCTGGAGAGAGGCTCCGAGCCTGGAGAAAGGGATTTCATTAAGATGAAACTGTGAGTCGAACAGCATCAGAATGTGGGTCTGTTCAGACTCAGGGGCCTGAGTGATGCTCCTACAGATTACTAAGGACCCTCCCCTCCTCTGTGCCACACCAGGCACGTGGGGTGTAGATACGGTCTCTCTGTGTACTGCCCGCCTTTTCTCTCAGCTCCTTTCTCCCAAAGTCTTACAACTTAGATTAGCTTCACCCTGGTCCATCTTTACATTTTTTCATGTCTTTTAAAAAAAAAAAATTAAGGGCCTCAGGTAGCCCAGGATAGCCTTGAACCTGCTGTGTTTGTATCTGAAGATAACTCTCTTTGTGTTTAAGATCACAGGTACACCACACACACACACACACACACACACACACACACACACACACACCAGGACTTATTCAGTGCTGCAGGCTGTACCCAGAGCTTCCCATCTCTGGTCAAGCACTCTACACCAAGCCATCCCCTGCTTCACACCGATTCCCCCACCACCACCACCCCGCCCCCGTGTTTTTTGTTTTTTGTTTTTTGTTTTTTGTTTTTTTGAAAGAATTCACATTTTAACCACGCCCTATATTTTTTTCACTTACAGATTGTTTGCATTTCTGGTTACACTTTTAAAAAAATCCTTGCCTAACACAAAGCCAAAACTTCCTACTGTGTTTTCCTCTAAAAATCTTATGTATTTATGTTTTGACCGAAATGTACATCAATGGCTCCAGCTACTCAGGAGGCGAAGGGATCACATACACCTGGAAGTTGTGGGTAAGTTAGGACAGCACAGCAGAAAGCCCATCTTTAAGACAAAATTGGGCTCAGTGGTTAAGAGCACTGGCTGCTCCTGAAGAGGTCCTGAGTTCAATTCCCAGCACCCACGTCAGGTGGTTCTGAATCAACTGCAACTCCAGGTTTAGGCACTTGATGAGCCCTCTGGGGTCCTGCATACACAGGGTGCACACTCATAAACACACAAACATAGACATAAAAGCAAAATATTTTCAAAATTGAAAACTTATGTAGGCTCTATTTGGGGATAGTATTTATGTGTTGAAGGTGTTATTTTATTTATTTAATATGTACAAATGTGTTCCCTGTTTTCATGTATATGTATCTCATGCCTTTTGAGGTCAGAAGAAGGCATCAGATCCCCTGGTTAGTTTGCAGCTTTCTATGTAGACCAGGCTAGCCTCATACTCATGAATATACACCTGCCTCTGCCCTCTGCCCTGTGCTCTGTGCCCTCTGCCCTCTGCCCTCTGCCCTCTGCCCCCTGCCTCTGTGCCGGGATTAAAATTATCCCAGCTGTGACATGCTTTGAAATATAGCGTGTCTTTCCAGCTCTGTGGGGTTTCGCTTAGGCTACTGTGCTAGCTAGTTTTATGTCATCTTGACACAAACTAGAAACATCCAAAGGAAGGAATCTCAAATGCGGATATACCTCCACTAGATCCGCTGTGAGGCACTTCCTTAACTAGTGACCCGTGGGGAGGGCCCAGCTGATTGTAGGTGGTGCCATCCCTGGGTTGTTGGTCCTGTGTTTTATAAGGAAGCCTGCTGAGCAAGCCATGAGGAGCAAGCCAGTAAGCAGCATCCCTCCATGGCCTCTGCTTCAGCTCCTGCCCCCAGGTTCCTGCCCTGTTGGAGTTCCTGCCTGACTTCCTTTGATCATGAACAGTGATGTGGAAGTGTAAGCTGAGTAAACCCTTTCCTCCCCAACTTGCTTTTGGTTGTGATGTTTCATCTTAGCAAGAGTAACCCTAACTAAACAAATTTAGCTACTTTCCATGTATTTGTGAGACGGTCAGTTTCCATCAGGAAGGTCCTGTTTACACACTGAATCTGCTCACTCCAGTTCAGGAGTCCTGCCAGCCTAAGGCCCCAAGCTTCTGCATCAAGGACACTGGCCCCCTCTCTGCCACTGTGACATTTCTTGGTTTTCATTGTATGAGATGAAATATACATTTGGGGGAGGGATTTAAGGCTTTGAGATAAAGTAGACATATTTCTAGATAGGTGTTAAGGTTCTAGCTTGGCAGAAGAGAAAACAGAAAGCTATATGTTGTCAAAACAAATAAAAGCTGCCCTTTCTGAGCAGAGTCTGTGTGGACTGCAGACAAGTTCTTCAAAGAAGCAGTCCTATTTTAAATAGGACTCTCTAGGATGCAACAAAGGGAGAAAATGCTCTGTTCATTTCTTTTTTTTTTTTTTTTGAGACTGTCTAGGTAGAGTATTGGCTTTGAACTTGTGACCCTCCTGCCTCAGCCTTTCAAATGCTGGGGTTGTAGGCCCACATTAGCCAACCCATTTTCCTCTTGTGTCACCTGAAATGCTTTGTCACATCTTTCTGGTTCCTCACGGGACACCAGATGTGCTGGTGCCTTAATTGTGGATAAAAATGTTTCCCATACTGCCCCAGTGACCTGTGTTTGGGTCCCAGGACCCATGTGAAAGACTCACAGTGACACTTGTAATCCCAGCCCACCTACAGGGAAGTCGTTGAAATAGGCCAGGTAAGTCTGGTTTTAACTAGCCTCTCACAGGCACCTCACTAGAGTTTGGAAACATTCTTGCTGAGACCAGCAGTAAGACACGTATACCCCTCACCATTTTATGACTGTTAGAGAGCTGTGACCACCAGCTGCTTCTGTCAAATGCAAAGGAGAAACCACAGTGCAGAGATTTAGAAGATTAAAGGCCTGTGCCTTTAACACCAGCATCCAGGAGGCAGAGCAGGCAGTTAAGAGTTCAAAGCCAGCTAAGCCTAGATAAGTAAGGCCTTGTCTCAAAACCCCAAAAAGAAACAAAAGAGCCTGTTTATGTAGGTGAAATGTGACCTGTGCAAAATTTCTAAATAAATAATGACAAACATTGTTGTCATCATGGTCATTGTCATCATCATTATGAGGTCAGTACTAATCTAAATGAAAGACTAATCTACATGAGTCTCCGTGTGTGTGTGTGTGTGTGTGTGTGTGTGTGTGTGTAATATATACACATGCTCTACCACCATACTTATACCCCAGAATGGCTGCTCAAAGCAGAGGAGGAAGGGAAGGATTGGAATAATGTACATGTCAACACATGTACACCCAGCACACAAGTACATAATACACATGCATACAGCATGCATACACACAGCATACATGTACCCACCACACATATCCAGAACATATGGATAGAATACATATACACATAGCATTCAGAACACACATAGCATGTATGCAGAGAATATAATATGCACATATAATACATATACCTGTTTGTATAACTGCCATATACAAACACATATATACACACATATGTACACACATATACACATGTATACATGTATATACTACATATACACATGTACACACAAGACATACATATATACACACATATATACACAAAATATACACATACATATACACACACAACTAAACATACCATGCACACAGGATATACATTGAACATGTCCACAGAAATCATGTGTGTGTGTGCGTGTGCGTGTGCATGAGTCTCCGTGTGTGTGTGTAATATATACACATGCTCTACCACCATACTTATACCCCAGAATGGCTGCTCAAAGCAGAGGAGGAAGGGAAGGATTGGAATAGTGAAAAATGACAGAGGCAGGTGCTGAGGATTGGCAGCCACGCCCACAAATGAGGAGCTCAGGTAGCTCTGACTGGCAGGGGGCAGACACAACACCACCTCAGGCTTGGCTGGAAGTGCTCAGTTACCCAGCATTGGCATCTGTCTCTCTGTCTCTTTCTCATGTGCGCCCTTTGCCTCCCCAAATCTGGCATTCCCGGAGCCCTGAAAGGGGAGGGCATGCCTCCCTCCCTGTGACCACCCCATGGGTCAGTCCTGGGCCACAGTCCCTAGTGGCTTGCCCAGTGCACTTGACCAGTGTCTGGGTGGTCTGCTACATGGTCTCCTCCAGAAACCTGATGCCCTCCAGCCAGCGCATCTGTCTGGTAGATTTCCAGCCTGTGGGGCAGGGCTGCCTCCCCACAGCACAGAGCCTGACAGACACACCACAGCATTCCCAGGCTGCTGCAGGGGGATGCCCCCTCCAGTCTCAGGATTTAGCAGCAGAAGGGCCAGCTGGTCCCAGCTGCATCTCAGCAGGACAGAGACCATGAGAAGAGACTCCCCCACCCCGCCTCTCCCCTTTCCAGTCCTGTCTACCCTCACTCTGGACCCACACCAGCCGTTTCAGCTTCCTCCAAGGTATGCTGAGGGGGACTCTAGATTCCCTAGGTGGCTTCCACAGCTGAAGGAAGCAGCCAGAGCTGAAGCTTGCCTCCTGCTGGCCACCGGTGTCTGCTCTCATTCTCATGGGCCCACCCTAGCCTTCTCTAGGCGGACTTCTTCTCCCCAACAAGATTTTCACGTCATCTGTTTTCCACACGAGGAACTTGCCCTTGCTGAAGTCACAGAGCTGAGCTCTGAAACTTGACTAGTTCGCTGTCTTGGCACGTGGTTCTTAGATGCTGTCTGTGGTAGCCTGAGGCACGTGAAGAAGGGGAGCGTCTCTGAGGCAGTGAGGAGACACTGGGAGACAGGGCGGGGGCTCAGAACGAGGTCATCTGAAGGATGCTGAGGACAGGAATCCCTGGGTGCAGACCTGGCCAGGGTGTTTGTTTAATGGGACAACCATTTTACTTAGCTCAATTCATTGAGAGGGGTAAACTCAAAAGACAAGATGGAATCAAGACCTTTTGGGCAGCCAGGAGACTAAACACTTTGCCATGGACACCCATTGTAGATCCTCACAGGAGGAAACCAGGAATCTAAGGGACTTCACTGCAGACACCCACCGTAGACATTCATAGGACGTACTAACTGCCCCTCCCTCCCTAGACTCTCCCTGAGGCGAGAGAACCCTAGACACGTTCACTCCGTCCTTGTTCATGGAAAGGAACAGCTCAGAGTGTGGAGAGCACAGATCTGGAGTTCACAGATGCTGGAAAAGGCCTGTCAGACAAGTGGTCTCTGAGGGACATCTAGAAAGTCCAGTGCCTATTTCAAAGCTAAAGTCTCTGCTGACACGCTCCAGTACCCACTCACCCACCCATGTGACACCTTGCAGTGTGGCCATTGATTCGGGCGAGCCGTCCTCACTTCCCTGGCCAGACTCTGAGAGGCCAAGGGTTTATGCTCATCTCCCTGACATGCTCAGTCTAGCACTGGGTGGTGATAATGATGGGTGGCCATGCCTCACACTCTGCGGCAACATCCATTGCCTCTGGTCTGAGTGGAGGGAGGCACTGCTGTTACCTCTGGATCTCTGAGGGAGAAGCTGACGTTCTTCATGGTGGCGACACTTGTGCAGCTGGGAGTTGAAGGGAGGACTCACTACCCTCAGGTTCCTCCTGAGGGCAAGTTAAGTCAAAGACCAGCACCAGAGGAGGTCACACAGGAGACAACCCTACAGCAGCAGCAGGACACTGTGAGGGAATGGCCTCAGGTACCTGAGCCGAGGCTAGCCCTGGGGAGAGCTGAGTTTCTTTCCCAGCATATGGTATCCAGCGAGACAAACACTGGTGGTTTGTGGCTGCCCTGTGACAGGGCTCAGGCAAGATTTACAGGAAGAATGGTTGACTAACCTGCAGATCAGGGCTCGGGAGTGGGAGGTCTCGATGGAGCACCACAAAAGGGCCATTCAGCTGGGGTTTGCATCAGCCACTTTTCTAGTGGTGGCGCACACCTTTAATACAAGTGCCTTGTGAACCTTTTCCCCACCTTAACTTTTCAAATGAAGGCTAGAGCCAAGACTGGGCAGAAGGAGGAGGAGCTACGGAGGATCTAGGGGAAGGGGGAGGAGCTACGGAGGATCGAGGGGAGGCTGAAGAGAAGCTGGTAGCTTGGAGAAACCTATGTGGGAGAATATAGATGGGAATAAAGTAGTGTAGTGGGAGATCCGCCCAATCTAGGCTTATAGCTTGTTTTGTTACTGATTGAGTTGAGATTATTTTTTACCGGGTAATTGGGTTGGAAAAATATAGCAACAGAGGCAGGCGGATTTCTCAGTTCGAGGCCAGCCTGGTCTATAGAGTGAGTTCCAGGACAGCCAAGGCTACACAGAGAAATCCTATCTCAAAAAACCAATAAACAAACAAACAAACAAATAAAAACAAAAAACAAAACAAAAACATACAAGAAGGGGGAGAAGGAGGAGGAGGAGGAGGAGGAGGAGGAGGAGGAGGAGGAGGAGGAGGAGGAGGAGGAGAAGAAGAAGAAGAAGAAGAAGAAGAAGAAGAAGAAGAAGAAGAAGAAGAAGAAGAAGAAGAAGAAGAAGACTTACTTTGGCTGGTGATTTGAGGGTGCTATCCGCGGAACTGCACTGTTGTCCATCCCGTAAAGAAGCACAGAACTGCACGACTTGCGGCTGTGGCAGCAGGAGCAGGAAGCTGCTTGTTCATATCTCAGCGGCTCGGGAAGCAGAGAAAGACAAATTCCAGCGCTTGGCTGGCTCTCCTTGGGACCCCAGTTCATGGGTGGGTCTTCCTCCTCACTTAATCCTCTCTGAAAGCTTCAATCTCCTAGGTGATTCCCAAATGTAGGCAAATGGACGATGAAGATCAGCCACAGCCATCGTCTCAAGTCAAGGCCAGTCCCACCATCTCTGTGTGTTTCCTGTGTCTAGAGTAGAAATCCCAAGACCGAATGACCATAGAGACAGAGGTTCGTTTGGCTTCCGGTTTTGGCAGCTGGGACTCTGAGAGCTGTTCCCGCTTCTGGCAGGAGGCAGGGTAAGTAGAGCTTGCAGAGGAGACAGACCAGGCAGCGACTGGCAGCCTCTCCCAGCAGCTGCCTCACTGGCATGAACTCAGTTCTCAGCAGAGCTCGCTTGCTTGTGAAAGACTTCACCTTCGTCCAGTCACCCCGAGGAGTCCATTCCAGCACCTCAGTACACCCCAGTCTACCATCCTGGGGCCTGGCTTTACCAGGAACGTAAGAGAAAACCCACCCTGAAAGCACAGCACTTGCTAAAACACTTGGCAGGGTCCCCACTGAGGCAAAGCCAAGGTCCCCTCACTCTCATCCTCCCAACCCTGAGAACTGGTCCTGCCGAGCCCCACGTTGTGGGCTACCCTATCACTCCGCAGGCAGCCATGACCTCTCTGCACTCACATGTGGTCTCTGGGGTCTCAGCCTGAACTTTGTCTGATGCCCACTCAGCGTCTAGCCAGGCTACCCAGAGGGAGATCCGCGTCCAGAGTGAGAACAGCCTCTGAGAAGATGGGCCACTTCCATTGCGCTGACCGTGCCCCCCAACCTCCCGCAGCTGCCCAGGCCCCACGGCCTCGATGTATTTCCTAGTGTCCCTCTGTGCTCCAATCTCTGCACATCCCCAAGTGTCTCCAAAGCGTCTTGAGCAGCAGCTTCCTTGGGGGAAGAACAGACCCATTGCCCAGCTCTTTCAGGCGGCCTCTCTCAGCCGGAAGCCCTATCTCCAGCTCCCCTCCTAGACGGGGCCTCTTTATCTCCTCCATGGCCTGATCCTGCATAACATCTCTGTCTGTGGCCAAGGGGTGGAAGGTCTCACTCGTTCCACGACTGGGAGAGAGACAGTAAAATTAAAACTGATTGTGTAACCCTAATGGGAAGAATGGCTTTGGCTTCACGAACTCCCTGTAGAAACACTGGAATTGCTCAGACTCTAGCTCTGTTAGGGCTGGAGCAGAGAGGGGCTGAATGGAAGAGGCGAGGGAGGAGGGTCCATAGAGCCTGTGTTAGTATCCCATCGTCTGTCTCCTGCTAGATGGACTGATTCTCTTGGTCCCATCTGCATAGGTTGCCCCTGGGGTAAAACAGCAGAGAGCCGTGGATATGAGAAAAGCTCAGGTCCCGAAAGCCTGTGGCTCGGGATGGAGTCTGGGTGGAGTCAGGCCAGGAGCAGCTGTGTTCCCCAACACCCTCGACTGGACTATCTATGTGTAGCTTCCTGAGGAAGGAAGAGAGCCCTCTTGGAAAGAAGGGGGTCCAGGATATTCATCTTCAGTCTTTCTGGGGGAACTAGATCAAGACACTAGAGGCTCACCCTGATGGCGTTGTCAGCCCACATGTCAGAAGAACAGACGCTCTGACATTCTGCAGTCTCCATGCATGACCAGGCATTAAGTACAGAATATACAGCCAACGGATTCCGAACCCTGGTATTTCAGCCCATTTCGTAAGGGACAGCAGAGGGCCACATGGACTCATTCTGAAGACGTGCTGTACAGTGGGAATGTAGCAGAACCCAAGGCTTAACACATCATTATTCAAGAAGACTCCAGGCTCTGGGAGGTTCCCTATCTCCCCACCTTACCTTGTTTAGGAGTCGCTGCTTCTGGGTTTGAACTAGAACTAATTTTTACAGCTACGTAATGGTCATTGTGGAGTCAGGTAGAAGTGGGGCTGACTTGAGCACAGAGCTGATGTGTGCTGACATGTATATATTGTACCTGTGTCTCTTGCCAGCCCATGCAGGAATGAAGCGTATGGGTGTTTGTATATATGCATGAGTGCCCAGGGCACTTGTGAGCTGATGTTTTTCCACTCCACAAAACACACTGAACCCTGGCACTTCCAGGGCATCCCAAGAAGCAGGGACTGATGTAGGGAATGGCCAGAACGCCAGGCCAGGAGCTCCTTGTATGTCCCTTGCAGCCACAGGGCTAGTCACAACCCATTCCAGACACCAAGATCTGGCAGTTGATGGAGTCTCTAGACTGCTTAGCTGGCCACATGGGGGTTCACAGCGGGTCCTGAAACCCGAGTGCTGTTGGTAACATTGGGATTGATGTCTAAGTCTGGGCTTTGCTGAGGTTTTGTTGCAAGGATTAAAATTCTATTTGTATTCTTTTTTTTTTTTTTTTTTTTTTTTTTTTTTTTTTTTGGTTTTTCGAGACAGGGTTTCTCTGTGTAGCCCTGGCTGTCCTGGAACTCACTTTGTAGGCCAAGCTAGCCTCGAACTCAGAAATCCGCCTGCCTCTGCCTCCCAAGTGCTGGGATTAAAGGCGCGCGCCACCACGCCCGGCTCTATTTGTATTCTTAAAAGGTTGACTCCCACTTCTTCTTTACTAGGTTTCAGAAAATCTATCTGGAGCCAGACTTGGTTGTTCACACCTCTAAGCTCAGCAAGTAGAAGACTGAAGCGGAAAGATTGCCGTGAGTTCAAGGCTAGCCTGGACCACACAGTGAGATGCTTCCCCCCCCCAAAAAAAAAGAAAGAAAGAAAGAAAGAAAGAAAGAAAGAAAGAAAGAAAAAAGTTGAATATCAAAATCAATCTAGGGAAAAAGAGTTAATTGAATGTGTGCTATTTATACACACGTGTGTGCCGTAGTCTTCAGATACTTATGCATTATATATTCATATATATATGTGTATATATTGTTATACATATATACATAATACATATATATTGTATATGTGTGTATATATACTGTTGCAGATACAGATGTATATGCACAAGTATACAAATGTGCTCATACACGCCTGTGTGGCCTCTATAAATATGTGTATGTTATGATTTGCATATGCTCATGTTTATGCATGTTCTGTATTCTGGTACATGTGTGTTCACAAATGCATACTTCCGTGCCTATCTGTGTATGCTCTATGCTGTGTATATGTTGTATGTGCAATAGTCTGAATGTTGTTGTGCATGTCTATGCATGCATGTATGTGCAATAGTCCATATATACTCATGTATGTGTGTACAAGCGTGATCATGAGTGCACAGCTCTGTGTCTACATATGTATGCTGTAATCTGTATACACTCTGAGCACTCATGTGTCTATTTGCACAGGTGGATGGCACGGTTTATTTCAAGCAGCTGGCCCATGTGACTGCCACCCGGGGAAAGTGTGCTGGTATGGAAATCCTGGAAGAGCCAAGGTTGCAGTCTGGAGTCAGGAGGTAGAATCCCTCCTTCTTGAGAGGCCTCTGTCATTTCCCTGGTTGGGGCCTTCAGCGGATGTTAGGAGGCCACCCACAGTGCAGAGGAGCACCTGCTTTCCTCACAGACTAATGACTCAAGTGGGGATTGTATGTCCAAGCTCTGTGAGGGTCCCGGTGAGTAGAAAGCAGTGTGGTTTCTTTAAAACAAACAAACAAACAAAGCCATGGCCGGGATGCTGCTCAAAGACACTGCATGTAACTAAGCATTCAAATTATGAAAATAAAAAAGTGGATGGTAAACAATAAATAAAATGTAGCCATAAACATCTGTCTCCTTTGTGCATGGGCAGGCATGGGGACCCTGGCATTGCAGGTGCGGAAGAACCTCTCCTTCAGAGAGAGGGCGGGAAGATATTTGCTTTTTGCTGAGGACAGGAGCTGCAATGGCCACATGGACAGCTGAGGGCAGAGACGGCTGAAGCAGGCCTGTGTGGCTTGGGTCACATGATGTTCAGCTTTATCACTGGTCTCTCCAAAAAGCCCACCTGTCTCCTGGGAGATGCCCGAGTCAGACGGAAAATGGTCAGGGAACGGGACGGATAGCGCCTGCCACATACCCCACAGGGCTCATTGAGGTGGAAGTATGGTCAGTTTATCCTTGGCGTGTGATTCGGTTAAGGGTGAAAACCCTTTGGCTGCTGAATATGAATCCTCAACCCCACCCCCCCTACACATACACACACACACACACACACACACACACACCACATTCCTACATCACGGCCCATACCATCAGAGGAGAAGCAAGAGGCTCCTGTTCTGTAAAACAGCGTGGCCTGGTGTGTGTGTGTGTGTGTGTGTGTGTGTGTGTGTAGGGAGGAGCAGGCTGCTGACTGAATTTGAATGGTACATTTACCTGCTAAGGGCGACAGCAGAGAACCAGGACTGGGGTCTGAGAGCTCAGGCCCTTGAGCACCCTCAGCAAGGGATGAGGAGTCACAGATCCTGTGACAGTTCTGTCCCGCCAGGGATGTGCCTCCTGAGAGAAGCAAGGAGAGTGGATTCATCCCCCAAGCCCAGGATTTGTGAGTGGCTGCATCGACGAGTGGTTGGACAGAGGCCCAGGACTCTTAGTCTGTGAGGGCCACTACCATAAGAGCCCATTACCTAAGGACTTGCAGTGGGCCAAGCTACCCTGGAGTCAACATTACCCCAGAAGCTCCTCGTGTTCCCTGAGCTCTGGAGCCTTGTTTCTAAGTCTCATCTTCAGCTTTGTCTTTAATGCCCTGATCTCTTCCCTGGCGTCTGGCTCAGAAAAGGCTGAAATATATAGACTGGGCCATGTCTTGGCCTGATGGATAGATTCATGGTCTGCTGATCGCCAAAGTCCTCTGATCACAGGAAGCTTTGGGGGAAAGGGCACAGAGCAGGGAGACAGAGATCACTTAGGAATGCCCTCTTTCTGCTGGAAGAGAACTGGAGCAGTGTGTGCTTCTACTACCTATAAGAACACACACACACACACACACACACACACACACACACGTCCTGAGCAGCAAGGGCTTTGGTAAGATTGAAGGTTCTGAAGGGAACAACCCGCTAGGGTCACCCTGCCCCTGGCGGCTGTGCTGAAGAGCCAAGCAGATGACTTGGGGCCATCTCCTCTCAAGAACAGCTTTAAGCCTGGAAATTATAGTGCCCTTTACACTGCCAGGAGGAAACCCCTGCAAGAAGAGTTGGTTTGGGGGTGCCATCTGTCCCTACCTGCTGGCACGACCTAGAAACTACTGCTGTCTACCCTAGACTCTTCCCTTCCAGCTTTCAGCTAAGGACTTCTGAGCCACGTGCTAGCATGGCCAGATCTCTCTGGCCAGTCCCTGGTTCTAGGCAGGATCAGGCACAGAGACCAGGCAGAGCAGTGTGGGGGTAGGCAGAGATTGCAGAGAGGAAGGTGGGGATTGCAGAGCGGGCTGCCTTTGGTTAGCTATTCCCAAGATGAGCCTGTCCTGAGCACAGGATTTTCTGTTTATTCTCCTTACCCGCTACATACACTGGCTAGAGCAGATAGTCCAGGTTTTTATAGAGCTCCACTTCCTCTTCTCTGATTTATGTTCCTGGGGATGAGTTTTATAGGAAACAGCCTCTGAGCTCCTGTGAGATAAAAGGCTGCCCCCGCTCCTGCTAGATGGAGACACTCACCCCACCCCTCATAGATCTTCTCACTCCAGGCTCAGCCTGTGGGCCTCCCACAAAGCTGCTTCTGTCTGCCTATCAACCTCCGCCTGACATGTAAGAATGGCCTGTTAGACTCTCCTCTGCAGGCGAGGCCATCACGGATGTGGCCCCAACCCCATCCCTGTTGTTGTGTAACAGTTTTCTCTTATTGAAACATTTTACCCTATAGGGAAACCCCTTAAAACAGGAAGGCAAACAACTCTAAGGAGCTTCAGGAAGTCCCTGAAACTGACTAGACTCTCTAGGCCCCTTCCATCGTGGTGGAGAGTCACCCTCAGAACAAAGCTGCTGAGGGGACTCACGACCAAACCATCTGCCTGGAAGCAAAAGCCAGTTCCTCTGTGTGGAAAACTTCAGACCAACTGAATCCCTTGGAAAGAATACCTTCCAACCTGTTGAGCTGTCTATGGGCTGTGCAGTGTGCTCCAGGTCCCAGCTTTTGTGGTCTGTCACCCGAGCTGGGGTGATGTACCTATCTTTGAGTCATTTTCTGCTCCAGTGAGTAAGTCCTCAGTTAGCTTCCTAAAAGTACCCCCCCCAAAAAAAAAACCCTCATGGCTCACCACCTTGTAGTTTGGTGGTGTCTGAACTTTGTTCTGTTATGGGTTGCCTATCTGGGTTAAGTAGACACGTGCAGTGTCTCCCCCGGGAAGGTTTGGTCACACAACACCCTTCACCTGTTGGTGCCACCTCTTGCTGCCCCGGATGGTACCTGGAGATGATTAGCCTCTTCTTTTCTAACAGGGTCCCACCAAGGACACTTCTCTTCCTTTGCCTGCCCCGTCACCCCACAGTTTCCCAAAAGCCTCTCACTGGAAAAGCTAGTGAGCTCCTTCCAGCAACTTGAGCCCTCTGCTCCTCATGCAATGGGGTATTCACAATGTTCTTGGGCCTGACCAGTTCTAGGATACCCTGGGCATTCGAAATAAGCAAACCCCTGCCTTTTCAGCTCCTATTTGTGTCACCTCTGATTGGTGACTCTCCAGTGATAACCAGGTTGTCAGCACCTGGGACGAGATGGCCCTTGTGGGAATCTCTGACATCCGCTGCCAGGCACAGTACGTCACCCACCCACCATTCAATCCTGGCACAGAGAAAGAGAGCAAACAGCATTGCTGTCCCCTCCCCCTCCATACCACGCACAGGGTTTGTGTGTGAAATGTCCCTCTCTAACTAGGGGAAAGAGGAGAAGACTCTGGAAGAGACCTCCTGCCTTCCCTGAGGCACTGGGGTGCCTGCAGGGCCAGGCTGACTGCAAGAGTGGGCCAGACCTCCCAGCAGGCTGCCCTTCCAAGGAAGACTCTGCAGTTGGTGTCCAGCCCTCACCCACTCCCCCCCTGTAATTGGGACTGAGGATTTCACACTCTGGAGCCGGGATGGTGCTTGTTTTGGCTGGCCCAGTGCAGGCGGCCCATCCTTACAGACCCTGGGTTGCATAACGGTGAGGTATCCGCTTACACTGGCTCCCTCCTTGCGACAAGGCCTGGGCAGCCTTCCTTGGGTGGAGCAGTCTCCCTGGGAGGTACCCGGCCCCAGCAGGCTAGGGTTAGGGTCTCTAGGGCCTCTTGACCCTGAAGCAGCTGGCAGTGCCACATGGTGCCTTGGCCTCCAGGAGCCAAGAGCAGCCACCTCTGGCCAGAGTTGGCTCTTGTGGGTGTAGGCGGGCGAGGGGCTGCCTCCACCCACTGATCACATCCCTTCCCAGTCTCGGCGTCATCCTCGGCTCTGCCAGAAGACTGTGGGCCCTGGGTCAAGAGACAACAGTGTCGTGGAGGGGGCAGATCCAGGAAATGGCCTGGTGGGTGCCCTTGTCGCTGCCCAGGCCCCTGAAGGAGCCTTGGGAGCAGCATCTGGCTCCCTAGTGCCAGTGGGCCCCTGGACACGGCCCAGCTGGCCCAGGTGTGAAGATGTCCCAGTGTGCAGAGCCCTCACAGCCCAGCAACTGCCGCCAAAAGGTGGAGCCAGAGAAATAGGAGATTTGAATAATGGGAGAAAATTATTATGTCTTCGTGTGAGCTGGAGCCCAGCCCTGCTCCCCATGGGTGTGATAACCGGGGACTCTTACGTTTCTCCTGCCCAGAGCCAAGGCCAGCCACAACAATACTCGCATTGTCTCCTCTGCCGGGGTATTGTTATCCGATGACAGTGCCCTAAAGCACCACACACGTTTGAAACCATGGGCATCTGTAGGGAAAATGAAAACTGGGGAGGGGGCGGGATTAAAGCGCTTTTATACAAGTGGCCCGGTGATAGCCGGGCACACAGTTAGGGCAGGACCTGGCACAGGGGAAACTGCAGGCTCCCTGGTAGCCCAGTGTCCTGGGCTATAGAGGTTTCTACCTGTGATAAAACAAGATTGGAACTGGCTCTGATTTCTCACCTGGGGCCAGGTGAGAGGATGACTCCCGCCCGCTGAGCTGTTGGGCCTGCCTCCAGAGTCTGGGAATCAGTCCTCTTGCTCAGGTTCTGTCTCTGAACAAAGACACCACAGGATACTGTTTGGAGTTGGGGAGGCACAGGTTGCTGACTCAGATTTAGGATAGACATTAGTTTTCCATCACACACAGAGGTCCAGGAAACCTGTCCACACCCTCACATAGGATAGCACCAACCAGCTAGCACAGCATCCAGGGATTCAGCCCTTTCCCTTGCAGCCCCCCATTCCCTCTAGACTGGCAGCCATCTGTAAATAATCATCCTGGAGAATAGAAAATGCTGGCCCCGGGGCCATGGTTCCTCCTGCAGCCAAGCCCACCTGGGAATAGCCCTATCTACATCTTGGAGAAGATGGAAGCCACCCTGAGTTAGCATGGAGCCCGCAAAGGGTGTCTAGAAGGGACAGCCATGGGGAGAGGCCCTGGCTCCGTGTATGCTGGGCCATCAAGATGACCTGTCTTCCCAGAACCCCCCTCTCTGATTTTTCTGTGTTGGATTGTCAAGCATCAGCCTGAACTCTTTGTGAGGAATCAGATGGGCTGTGTGTTTGGTCCATTGACTCCTGTACTAGCTCAGAGGACTAGGATCCTAGAAGCCCCAGAGAGTCCTATTCACCATCCAGGCAAAAAAGGAGCTGGGGAGGGGTACAGATATGCACTTGGAGCCAGAGGTTCTCCCCTACCCCATGGCTCAAGGGGAGCATCCAAGCCCTGTCTCACTCTAGCTCCAGTTCTATCCAGAGAAGGACAGAATGGCTAGCTGCTCGCACTCATACCCCAGCAAGTGTCAGGTACAATACCTTCTCTCTCTCTCTCTCTCTCCCTCTCCCTCCCCCCCCTCTCTCTCTCTCTCTCTGTGTGTGTGTGTGTGTCTGTGTGTCTGTGTGTCTGTGTCTGTGTGTCTGTGTACTTGTCTCTCTTCTCTCTGTATGTCTCTCCTCTGCGTGTATGTATGTCTGTCTCTGTCTCTCTGTCTCTCTGTGTATGTCTGTCTGTCTTTCTCTCCTTTCTCTCTCTCTCTCTCTCTCTCTGTGTGTGTACTTGTCTTTCCTCTCTCTCTGTATATCTCTCCTCTGTGTGTGTATGTCTGTCTCTGTCTCTTTCTTTCTCTCTGTCTATCTCTCTGTGTATGTCTGTCTCTTTCTCTTTTCTCTCTCGGTGTATGTATGTCTCTCCTCTCACTCGTGTGTATGTGTCTCTCCTCTCTCTCTCTCTCTCTCTCTCTCTCTCTCTCTCTGTCTCTCTCTCTCTCTCTCTCTCTCTCTCTCTCTCTCTCTCGTCTGTCTATATCTCCTCTCTGTGTGTATGTCTGTCTCTGTCTCTCCTTTCTCTGTCTCTCCTCTCTCTGTCTTACTCTCCATCTCTCTCTCTTCTCTCTGTGTGTATATGTCTTTCTCTCCTCTCTGTCTCTGTTTCTCCATTTCTGTCTCTGCTCTGTGTGTATGTCTGTCTCTCCTCCCTCTCTTTCTCTCTCTGTTCTCTCTCTATTTTCTCTCTCTCTCTCTCTCTCTCTCTCTCTCTCTCTCTCTCTCTCTCTCTCTCTCCTGCCCCTGGGAGCATCCCCATTGGGATATTAAAACTTCATAGGAGGCCAGGGCCCAGGGCCAGGAGAACTTTACACCTGGGGCCCAGCACACATCTGGATAGCATCTGGTCCTGACAGGTGTGTAGAGTCTGAAACCCCCGGGTGCACCCGCACTACACAGAAAAAAGCCGAGGACCAGCTGATGGGATTCCTGCTCTGTGCTTCTCAACTCTTACTCTATCACCAGTGTGGCCAGCCAGCCTCGCTTACTGGCTTCCTAAATTACTTCTCCCTATCTTCAAAAGCCTCTTCTGCTTCCCGGGGCCCTTCGGCATACCCATCCACGCTCAGGGCTGGCTGGCTTCCTTCGAGCAGTTGTGAGATGAAGATGAAGGTGAGGAGTGGGTAGAGGCGGCGATGGACTCACGGCATGAATATGTGGATGGATGAGTATGTGAATGGGTGAATGAGCGCATGAGCCAGGCTTCTTAGCATGGGTATCCCAAGAGAACGAGGTTCCTGGGGCTGAACGAGGTCAAGGGAAGAGGAACAGGAGAGCTGCCCTAGCTGCCATAACAGGGGACCACAACCAGGTCCAGCTTCACATGGGAGAATCCCCTCCCCCCCCCATAGTTTTGTATTCTGTGTTGCTGTGTCTTCCTGCGTTGTTCCTGAGTACCCACTGGCAGGCTGCACCCATTACACTTATCAACTGGCATCTGCAGTCCTGGACCCCAGCCCCACCTGGGTGAGGTGGCAGGGGTACTGGACCTGTCTTGATGTCCTTCTGAACCTGCTTGAGATCTCAGGATGGTGTGGAAGTGGCAAGCGGTAGAGCTGGCCCCAGCCCTAGCCACCCAGAGCATCTTGAGAAAAGCAACTCCCCAGTTACATTCAGGAGGCGACTGTGCTGTGAGATGGCCCATGACACCAGGCTGGATCCTCTTGCTTCAATGTTGCCTAGTCTCCACCATGAGTCTGGTCCTCTGAGTCTCTCAGGAAACCAGCTCTCAGTCCTACCTGAGACCCTTAAGATGCAGATTCTCCAGGACTCCTGAGTAGAGCCTTTGGCCTGTGGGCCAGGGATCTCTCAAAAGAAAGTTCAGGGGCAAGGGGTGTGAATAGAACTACAAGGGATTCTGCTAGGAGCCTAGAGAAATGGCTTAGTAAGGTACTTCCACGCCATGCTGGTGAGTGGAAACAGAAGGATCCCTGGCCAGCAAGCCTAGCCTAAGAGGTAACACTAGGTCCTAGGGAGACTCTTGTCTCAGAGCACAAGGTACGGATTCTCCTGAGGAAGGATAGCTGAGGTCACATGGACACACAGGGACACACACACTCAGACACATGTGCACACACCAGACGCACATACACACAGATATAACATGTACACATGGTCTCTCTCTCTCTCTCTCTCTCTCTCTCTCTCTCTCTCTCACACACACACACACACACACACACACACACACACACAAGACACATAGACACACACACATTCACACCAAAAACAACCCTGCTATTTCGGAGAAAGAATGGAGCCCGCCACGGTCAAGTGCGTCACTATTCATCTTTAATTAAATGCGGTGCTAAAGGCCATGGGAGAGACTCTCTTCCCATGGGTGTCCCTTGCAAGCGACACCGCGGCCACCGGGACCGTGCAGCCCTTCAGAAGCACCGTCTCTGGACCACGGACACTCCAAACTCCTTGAAGTCTGCAGCGGTGATCCACATCTGCTTAAAGCTGCTCAGAGACGTGACAATGGAGGCCCCGATCCACGTGGAGAACCATCGGTCGGGCGGCGCCGTGATTTTGATGGGGACCCCCTTGGAAGCCAGCTGTTCCAGTTCTTTGAGGAGCCTGTCATCCAGCCCCTGAAACAGAGTGCTCCCCCCTGACAACACAATCTCCCCAAAGAGAGTCTTCTGTATGTCCGCATCACACTTGGCTATGCTGTTAGATGCCATCTGTGCCAGCCCTGGGCCGTGTGTGCCCAGCTGGTCTGGTGAGAACAGGACCTCAGGAGCCTGGTACAGCTGGTCTCCGATGTAAATGACATTCCCGTCGGGTAGTTTGTACTCCCTCAAGACGTCTTCTGCCCTCCTAGAGAGCTCCTCCTCGGGCTCCAGGGCCACATAGCACAGCTTCTCCTTGATGTCATCCACCAGGGACTTGTCCAGTGGGCACGGAAAGGCTCGCCCACTGGCCAGCAGCAGTCGGGTGAGGAGCTCTGTGATATCTTTGCCAGCCACGTAAAGCTTGCTGACTGCGTGAGGCAGGGAGTAACCTTCAAAGATAGGGACAGTACAGGTGACCCCATCCCCGCTGTCCACCACCAGGCCCGTGACACAGGCAGAGGAGTAGAGGGCCAGCACTGCCTGGTCCGACAGGTAGAAGGCAGGCACATCGAAGGTCTCAAACATCACCTCTGCCGTCTTCTCGCGATTCTCCCTGGGGTTCAGGGAGGGTTCCGTCATGAGTACGGGTCGTTCGCTGGGCTTGACACCCAGTTCCCACTCGAAGAGGTGTCTCCAGAGCTTCTCCACGTCGTCCCAGCTCGTGACCAGACCCCGCTCAATGGGGGCATGCAGGCGCAAGGCCTCCTGTTTGTACAGGGCTTCCTCCCCGACAAAGTACTTCTTCTGACTGGCTCCCGTGGGGGGAGCCTTGAACTTTGGGTACCCCACAACGGAGCTGGTGACGTGACGGGGTCCAATCTCTCCAGACAGCCCTGCCTTACAGAGTCCAGACCCATTGTCAAAAATCACAGAAGGAGAATCTAATGCCTGCGGGTTGAACATGTCTGCGGCTATCCCTTCTGGGTGACACAGAATACAGCCAGATGAGCTTTCTTGGGCCAGTTCGTGTCACAATAGGTTACCCTGGAAGTTCACAGGGTTCCAGGGTTCCTGGAGGCCTCCCAGGCACAGCTAGCAGACCGACCCCAGTGCCCGGGAACCCTCCATCCTCCTAGGTGGTCTGCTTTCTTCTCAGGAGGCTCAGACCTGAGAGGACTTTTCAAGGGTGCCTGCCCCGTATGTAATAATCCAATGAAGTAACAATTGTCCTTAGAGTGTCAGAGTTCTGAAGTGGGGCTCTGCGCACTGGTGTCCCCTCAAGGGTGAGGTAAGCAGAGAAAGTCCTGGGTGATGATTGTTGATAAGCCTAGGGACCTCACCTCAGAGGCCTCAGTTCAGAACGGGGCAGCTTGAGGGCTCTGCCTTATACAGGAGGCCATTTTACTTCCCAGGTTCAAGGGATAGTACCTAGCAGACCCCTGGAAGATTTCTTTTTGAATACACATTAGCCAGGAAGCCCTCAGGAATGCCTCCTCACTCTGTTAATTGACACTGGTTCTCGGTGCCCATTCCAGTTCAGATCAGGGTCTCCCCCCAACTTCCCCCTCCCTCTCTACCATAAAGCGCCCAAGAACCGTTTCTAGTTCATTTCACCATCAGCTCATGCAGATGTGGCCCCTCTGGAGTTTGGGACACCTGTGTGTCTAGACCCACAGGACAGTCAAGGCATCCGGTGTTCAGAAACTCTTACACAGGGCTACAGAGGGGACTGGGAAGTGTCTGGGGGGAGCCCCCTACTATGGCCTCAGAGACACACAGAGGCACATGCTAGCTCTAAGACCCTCTACCTGGCTCTCAGCTTGGGAGCTGAGCCTGGGCACAGCTTCCTCTTTCCCTGATAATGGAGGGAGCCTTGGAAAGGTGGGTTCATAAGCTGTCCCCCCATCCCCGTTGTATGTAGACACAGGTAAACCAGATTTTTCCTTTCAGAAAATTCTTCCAGAGTATCACTTCCTGGTGTCATATTCTTTCTAGAGCCTGGGATCTTAATGCCCAGGGTTCCCTCTATGCCCTACTGACTCCGCTGATCCATCATCAGTAGGCACTACTGAGAAAAGTCATTACAAGGCTATGTCATTCAGACTCATGATGTAGACGCAAAGTGGGTCGAGAACTCACATGAAGATGTGTAGTAGACGTGTGTCATGTGTAGCAGACATGCCACGAATTGGCAGTGTGGCTGTATAAGGCTTTCTGAGCCCCGCTGAACTTGGTGAAATTTTGGTGGTCAAGGACCCCCAGAGGAAACCATCAGAGACTCAGATGGGCAGAGAGACCTTCGCCCTTCGGTAAGCCATGTTTAACATCAGCTCTATTGCTGCTTATAATCCTCCAGCCACTATGCCCACCAAGACCATGAGATGGGCCAGGTACAGCGGGCCCTTGTAGTCAACCCCCGTAGGCCAGGGGCCAGCTCAGGCATGAACACAGGCATCAACATGCCAGGCCTCGGCAGGAGGCTCCCTCAGAGGCTGCATGATCCTCAGACTATGGGCTCTACCAGGGGTTGAGAAGATGATGAAGGAGCTGAGCCTACTCGGCAATACTATGCCCTGCCTATGCCAGGCCTGTTCACCCCGTGCCCAACAGGGCAGCCTAGACCTCATAAAGACCCCAGGGGCTGTGACTATTGAGCTGATCGTGTGTCTTCTACCTAGACACAACTCTGCACGATCTGCCCGTCTGCTTTGGCTGCTGAGTCCCTAAGACGTAAAGCCCCACGTTTTGAGGACTAGAGTCCTCTCTGGCTGCTGTGGGCTGGTGGCAGAACGCTGTGACTTGGGGTTCCATCCTGCTTGCGTCACAAAGGCCCGCGTATGTGCTGATCTCCTGGGTGCTGCCCTGGCTCTCCAGCTAAACCAGAAGAGGGATAAAGCGCTCTCGACATTACAGGGTCTGTGTTGGGAGAGGATGAATCAGAGATTGGCGCAGGGGGCTCCGGGGCTATGTCTCAGTGGCCACAGGCTAACTGAGGTTTTGGGGTTCCTGGGAGGGAGAGACTACTTCTTTTCATGCAGGTGTCCCTGGGTGCCACGGCTCCTCGGCACCCTGCCAAGATAACAGCATATGATATTCCAGGGGACAGCAGAGTACAGACAGGCAGCCCAGCTGTGTCCCCTCCCCAGATGTGGCTTTCCTCTAAAGGCTTGAAGTTGGGGTCATCTCAGTTCTCTTATCCTCAGTACCACTGTGTGTGTGTGTGGGCGGTGTGTGTGTGTGTGGTGTGTGTTTGTGTGTTGCCCAGTGTGTAGTGTGTGGTGTGTGGTGTGTGTATGTTGCCTGGTGTGTAGTGTGTGTGTGTGTGTGTGTGTGTGTGTGTGTGTTGCCCAGTGTGTAGTGTATGGTGTGTGTGTGTATGTGTGTGTGTGTGTGTGTGTGTGTGTGTGTGTGTTGTGTGGTGTGGTGTGTGTATGTCTGTGTTTTGCACTGTGTGAAGTGGAGTGTGTGTGCATGTGTATGTGTCATATGTGTGTGGTATGTGTATCTGTGTGTGTCTGTGTGTGTGTCTGTGTGCATGTGTGTGTTACACAGTGTGTGATGTCTAGTGTGTGTGGTGTATAGTATATGTGGAGTGTGAAGTATGTCAGAGTGTATCATCTGTCAGAGTGTATAGTATGAACAGTATGTAGTGTGTGTGTGCTCACACGCATACATGTGTAGGACAGAGGACAACCTCAGGGTGCCTTCAGGGTCTTGCTCCTCAGGGTTACCACCTTGTCAGATGTTTACATTATGATTAATTAACGTTCACAAAATTGGTTATGAAGTAGCAATAAAATAATGTTATGGTTGGCAGGGGGTGGGGTGGGGGTGGGGAAGTCACCACAACATGAACAACATAAGGGGTCGCAGCATTGAGAGGGTTGAAAAGCCCACCTTAGATCTTTATCCACCCTGCCACGCCCTTGCTTTTAAGAAAGCAAATCTGTAGCCTGGTGTAAACAGCTGAGAACAGGAATGGCCAGGCAGAGGCCTTGAGACAGCCATGGGAGGACTCCCAACCCCTTTAAGTATCTTAATTCTTGATGCTGAGCCCAGGAGAGGCACCACCCTTGGTATGATGCCACCTGCTCTGTCCCAGGACAGCTGTGGCTGCCGGGGTTCCACACACCCAGCTGAGTGGTCCCAGGAACATCATGTGTCCACATGGGACAGTGAACAGCCTCTCGGGCTGGAGCACACCTTCATCAGGCACCAAACGGGACTCCTGGATGCTGAGATGAGACCAGTCGCTGATCTTTCCCAGTTCATGTTGGAGCCCAGAGAGTGCAAGGTTCAGCCCAGAGCATAGCACAGTATCAGCAAGTTCTCTGTCCTGATGCCAGCATCTAACTGGGTGAGAAACAATCAGAGAGTGCTCTGAAGACCCTGCGTGGAGGGACCAAGGGCATCCCCGGAGTAACCCCACATGGCTACTGAATATAAAAAGCGTTTGGGTTTATGAGCCACAGCCGGTGAGTGTGATGTTGGGCTGGTTTGGAGCTGCCCCGGGGCAGAAATTCCACTTCTCGGGTGCTAGGAACCTCCTCTGCTGGCTTTAGAATCCTCGATGTGGGTCGGGGCACTCTGTCTTGGAATCCTCTGACCCTGAATCTGAGCTTGAATCCCAGGGTCTGTGTGTCTTGGAAGGACCGTATGTGCCTTAGCATGGCTGAGACCCTTCAGTCTTCCCCTCGGAAACAAGGGTGTGTTATCGGTAAGAGAGAAACACGTCTGGTAGCTGGCCAGCAGTGCAGTTTGAGGGGCAGCCACAACACGGGTGTGTTTGCCATTAACACGGGATCTCTTCTCTCCCAGCTCCAATTAGAAGCTGCCTGAGTCTGCCGCCCCTACCCCTAAGCCGGCCAAGCCTCATAAATCGCTTGAACAAGTTTATGGACAAACTGGCTGTAACGCCATTCCCCTCCCCGGTGCTCGCTCTGGAGAGCCACTGCTCCTTCTCCACCCAGCAAGCATGCCCTTGTTTCTGCTCCACTGTGTGTAGCAATGGCCGTCTTCCCCTGCTCCCACATGACCTCACCCACCGTTTTAAGGTCACGGTGGAAGTGGGGAGGAAGTCAGGCCCTGTGATACCTGAGAAGGTACTGGGTGTTCTTATGTAGGAGTGGATAGCCCTGGACCTTCCTAGCAGCCCAGCTTTCTCACTAGCCTGTACTGAAGTGCCTGGGTCCCCGAGCCCTGAGAGAGGCCTATGTGTCTGAGCTATCATCGACCGAGGTTCATTCTATCACTAGTGCCCAGAGCCTCAGCCAATTAGTGACCAGCAGACTGGGCTCATTAGTGCAGACCTAACATCTGGTGGCCAGATCCTCTTGTGGGGACCAGTCTGCATGCCAGCAGCCTAGAGGAGCAGGGTGGCCTTTCAAGTGACAGGATGCACACTGTCACTGTAAGATCGGTGCTATCCGAGGGGGTCAGTCTGGGGCTGTACATAGCTCCACGGTGAGAAGGCTACTTTCCCAATTCATGCTCCGGGTACTCACAAATGGGCAGAAACCCATAGCATATTCCCTGGCAACTAAGCCCTCCTGAGTCTCAGAGGTGTACTGAAATCATCCATGGACTTATACGATTATGTAACTATCTGCCCATCTTTCTGTCTACACACCAACCCTTCACTCCCCCGTCCATCTATCCACCTACCCCCATCCATCCGTCATGTACCCATCCATCCACCTACCTTTCCTTTCATACCTCAACTTACCTACACATATGTCCATTTGTCTGCTTACCCACCCATCCATCCATCCATCCATCAATCCACCCATTCATCATCCATCCCTCTGTCCATCCATCCATCCATCCATCCATCCATCCATTCGTCCATCCACCTCTCCATCCATCCATCCATCCATCCATCCATCCATCCATCTGTCCATGCATCTGTCTATCCATCTGTCTACCCCTCTGTGCATCCACCCATCAACCCATCTGTCCATCCATCCATCTGCCCATCTCTCCACCCACTCATTCATTCATCCATCTATCTACTCATATATGGAATCCAATCCTGTGCATAAAGTTTGGCCCCTGTAGCACCCAACCTTCCAGCCTCACTTCTCTAGAGTCCTTAAGTCTCCCATCCCTCCATTGTGATGTCCTGTGGTGACCATTAAGCCTGCTGCTCTACTCACCTCTGTGCACCACCAACATTTCTGTTGGGCACAATCGGGAATTCTAGGGTCCCTATCACATGGTCAGGCAAGACAGAGCCTCCTCCTTCACCTGCTTGCCTTGTGGGACTGAGCAACTGCTAGATCCTTGGACTTCCATCCACAGCAGCTGCTGACCATTGTTGGGGAATTGAACTACAGACTGTAAGTCATCAACAAACTCCCTTGCTATATAGAGACTCCCCATACGTTCTGTGACTCTAGAGAACCCTGACTAATATAGAAGCTCCAACCTCCTATAGGTACAGCCTGGGCTCTGGAATACTTACGAGGGCTTTGAGGGATCCAACTGACTCCACTCCAGCACCTGTGAACCACCAGCACTCCTTCACCACGCTTGGTCTCTGAGCAGTTATCCCCACCTTTTCGGTTTTGGAGAGAATTGTGTATCATTTATCAGAACTCTGAAAGAAGTGTCCCAGCAAGAGTTGGGGGCTCTGCCTCTCGACAGAGATGAACACTGTCAGGCATGGGTTAGGTTCAGGGAGGACCTGTCCCATGGACGTGGGTGGCTGGAAACCTGTGCTGACATTTGGGTGTCCCAAACAGTATTAAAACGGAGCCAGGCTGTAGCGTGCTTGAGAGCTATGACTACTCACTTCCAGAGTTGCTGGAAATGCCACTCTCCGGGACCCCTCCTCCTTGTGAGGGTGTCCTGCTCCTAGAATCACCACCCTAAAATGACAGGCACCAGTTACATCGTGGTCTCAGACACTTGAGTGGGTATCCTGGGAGCCTCAGGAGTGAGGAGGTCTCTGGTTAATTGAGCTGGAGCTGGAGCTAAGGTCTCTCCTCAAGGCTCACTGCGGAGGGTGAGGTGAGTTCAGTTTCCATGGACTCTGTCCATTGCTATTTTGAACTGCACTGAGAAGTTTTACCAAGTGGAATCTGACTTACCTTGAGGATAGAGACAGACAGACAGAATGGAGAGAGAAGGGGAGGGAGAAGGGGAAGGGGAGGGGGAAGGGAGAAGGGAGAGGGGAGATAGAGGGAGGGAGCCGGGGAGAGGGAGAGGGAAAGGGAGAGGGAAACCCAGTACTCTCATGGTCTTTTGTGAAAGCCAATTTAGTCCATACTATGAGGTCAGGGCTACAGAATAGAAATAAGACCAATGCACCCCCAGCCTGGCAGTCCCAGTCTAGTCAGAACCTCTCATATGCCACCCCACTTCCCCTCAACCCCCCCCACTCCCGGTCATCAGGCCACACCACTCCCCACTATGTCAGGTGCCTGCTTTCTGAGTCTCACTTCCCGGGGACAAGTCCACATGGCTTCACAGAGTACTCACTCGGTGAGTACAGCCACCAGCAGGGACACACCTAGACAGCCACCAGAGAATGTCCCCTGTGGTCTTCCATGGCCTCACTATTTAAAAGGCTACTGCTACTGCTGCCCAGTTCTTTCTTTTTCAAAATTTCTTGACCCGACTCAAACAAAGGAATGTTTTCCTCTCAGCACCCAGGGAAAGCCCTGCCCACCTGGCCCCAGTTTTGTCTGTGGGAATCTCTCCTCCGCTCAGGGCATCTCTGCCCCACGGCCTCAGCTTCGTTCACAGAGGCACTTCCCTTCAGTTCCGGACATTCCTGCGTCTATGGGACTTCTCCCCTCTGGTCTTCAGCTCAAGGTGTTTCTGTATCCCTGGCCCCAGCTCTGTCTACGGGATTCCTCCCTTCCTCCCCCCCACCCCAGCTTGGACAGTTGGGGCAACTATAAATACAGAACCTAGGATCCCAGGCTAGTCCCAAAGGAGCTGTGTCCAGACCCTCTAAATTACGAAAAGCATTTTCCGCCCCCTGCTGGTGCTCAAGTGGAACTGCCACGGAGTCTAGGGGTGGGAGAATTGGGGAATCTTGGACAGGAGCGAGCAGGCTAGTTAATTTCCGGGCAAGGCAGGACACTAGGAGAGAAAAAAGAATCAATGTTTGCTAAATAAGGGGAAAGCATCACCCTGTCTCAGCGGGGATGAGGTCTGTTTTCAAGCGTATTACGGTGATTACCCAGAGGAGAGTCCCACCGAGTAAGCAAGCACACACGAACTAGCAGTCCTTTCCCCAAAGAGCTCTGCGGAGTGCGTGTTAATGTGCTCCCTCCAACTAAACACGGCCAAGCTTTGGGTCTTAAATAGTTTATAGCATTTCAGATGCGGCTTCGAAGTCAGGCAGTCCCTGGAGAGGCTGAACAGACTTCTACACTTAGCCAATGATGAATAACCGAGAGCTCAGGGCCCGGAAGGATTCCAGGTTTAATTCAAATAATTTAAAATCTAATGTTGAAAGAGCTCTTTGCATTCATGGGCCGTACCCATTTCCAGCTGGAGAAAGAAAAGGCTTTGTGTTTGAGGCTGAGGTAGGAGCGCTAACTGTCTTACCATGTGCCTGCCACTTCCAGCCAGCACGGCAACATTTTTCATGTTACAAATGGCAGACTGTGATTCTGAAAGCCAGACACGATGAGGGGGGGAGGGGGAGGAAGATTTATCGTCGCCGTGGAGTTTCAGCTCCAGGTGGAAGGATTTTGTCCTTGTCCACGCTGAGGTTGCTGCCTAACCACCCCTGCCAAGAGGAGATGGAGACCCCTGGCCCAGTGCACACGGCCTGGGAGGCCCTTAGGAAGTTCACAATAATGGATGCAGAGTCGAGCTGTCCCGCTTGTGTTTGCCTGCACTGCGTGCAAGTTCTGCTGGTTTGGAAGAAGTGTGTGCTAGGGGCTCACCGGCTGGCAGGTATGCCCTTCCTGTCCGAGGCTCATCAGAGGAGGAAGCTCCAGGGCCACCTGTTTCCTTCTTGTCTGGTCTCAGACCCGAACGATGGGCTTGGGTCCCGAGAGACTGAACACAATGGCTTGCAAGCTCCCTGAAAGTCAGCATGGACCAGTCTGCCTCGACCATCATTTTTGCCTGGACTGTGCTGAGTTTCGGGGAGCTTGCAAAACTTTGTATTCATGGGGTCAGCCTGTATCTCCCCAACACACACACACACACAAACTTACATCACTCAGTTTCAGAACACAAATTGACTTGTAAATTGGGTCTTTGCAGATATAATTAGGTACACTAGAACTAGGTGGGTCTCAAACAGTGCCTCTGGCACCCTCAGAAGAGAGGAGAAGGGCATGTCACAGAGCATGTGACTGCAAACAACGGTGCATCCTGAAGTCCAAGAGACAGAAAGCTCCCGGGCAGACTCCCTAAGGGTGCCCGGACCTGGCTTTCACCCTTTGACTCCAGAGAAGGGATCCCCCTATGTTCTAAGCTGCTCCATTCTAGTCTCTCTTTTAAAGTGGTCACAGAAACTGATACCTTGTCAATCAGATTCTCAAAACATTGCCAGTTCTTTCCTAAGTCACAGAGCCAACTCCCTAACAGGTAAACAAGCACGCATGCCAGACTGCACGGCCCTTTCTATGCCTCTTCGAGGGCAGGGCGCCTGGATGCCCAGGTTTCCTCAAGTTTTCCTCACTGTGGCCTCCATCTTTGAAGTCACACCAACCAGGCCATCCTTCAAAATCATCTTCCCTCGCCCTGACATCATCTTTTAAAGAAAATCCACAGGAACTTAAGATACCAAAAGGGCAACATCTCAGTGCAATCTATCCCATCGTGGATGATGAGGGCTTGGGAGGGGCTTTTTGAGGTGTGGCAGCGGGCAGATACTCTGTAGAGTGGCAGTGATCTCAACAAGTAAAGCTAGTTTCTCTGTCTCTCCACCAGAGAGGTCTCAGTAAAAAGGTTCTACATTCATCAGAGCGTGGTCGGTTTTTTTGTTTTTTTTGTTTTTTTTTTTGGGGGGGGGGGGGCTTTGTGTTTTTCCAAGACAGTTTCTCTGTACAATCGCCCTGGCTGTCCCGGAACTCCTTTGTAGACCACACTGGCCTGGAATTCACAGAGATCTGCCTGCCTCTGCCTCCTGAGGGCTGGGATTAAAGTCACGTGCTACTGTGCCTGGCTAGAGCTGTGTCTTAAGGGCAAAGAATTCAGGATTTGGAAGAGTGTGAGAGAGTTTCTATAACACACAGGGTTGAGCTCAAAATGAGCTGCTTGGGGTTCCCACCGGCTCCCAAGGATTTGCCATTCCCAGAGAGCTTGGTTCTGCCTCCTTAGTGTCTGGGAGTGACAGTGGTAAGTGCTGGTGGACAGAGTCCACTCCATCAGAGGGGATGAAGGACCGCCTCTCCAAAGCTCTCCCGCTGACTGTGAGGACAGCATTCCAGTGCAGACTCCAGAGTTGCCACCAATGTCCTTGCCCCTGTCCTCTGGGTCCTCCAGAGAGCAGTTAAGGGTTGTTCTTTCTGAGGGAGTCTGCTGGGGACAGCCGCCCATCAGCTGGTCCGGACTACCAACAGTTCCTGAGTGTGGACATGGAAAGTGCAGGGTAGTTTCTAGGCTCCCCAGCCCCAGGCACATCTCAGCAAGCAGAAAATCTGCATGCCTGTCTTCGTGAGGTCTCTTGGAACCGGAGGTAGTAAATGTCATGTTGTTGGGCTTCCACCCATTAACCATAGCCAGAAGCATTCAGCAACACTGTGTTCAGGCTTCTGACACACTCAGACTCCACTGAGTAGCAAGCCCAGCACTACTTAGGAGGCATGGCCCCTGAGCTTCCTGGATCCAGGATCTCAAGTAGTTGAGCTGGTCGTGTGGTCAGCTCCCTTAGACCACAGGGCACTTCCGCGCGCACACACAGTCTCGTCGTCGTGTGTATCTGAGATAGACATTCACCAGGACTCCATTCCTTTACTTCCTTCATCTGCTCCGTACCTGGGCTGTCCATCTCCTCTGGTCATCTGCATCTGCAGTGGCTTGGGCTCTGCAGTGACACAGGGGCTGGAACAGTGAAGAGAGACAGGAAGCGACCGATATAGTGGTCACTCCCATGTCCTGTTTGGGGTGGGCTCCATTGCCTTCCATGTACCTGTGCTTAAGGTAGGCCTGGAGCTTTCCAGAGGGAATTCAGCTTACGAGGGTGGGCAGGGTGGGCTCCGTTCTCCTGTCTGCCCAGGCTCCCAGGAGAGAGACGCTGGAAATCCAGGTAGTAGTAAGCACCACACCCATGGCACTTGTGGTTCTTTGTCAGATGCAGAGAGTTACCCACACGACTGTATTGACACCATCTCTCCAAAGCAGCCCCTGGCATTCTCTGGCAAGCATGAAAACCCTCTCTGGAGGACACCGAGAGACCATGCAGCCTGGGCAGTCCATCAGCTTAAGCCCCATCAAGAACTGTGTGCCAAAAGACTGACCGAGCCAGAGTTTAGATACCAACCTCAGATGACATGGATTATATCTAGAGACAAGCTCAAGCCAGCCCAGAGGGTGTAACTACTGCCCATACAGGTGGCCTCAACCCCACATCCCCAGACAGGGGACAGGGGCATTCCCAATTGACAGAGCTTTGAGTATCACATTCGACACGAATCTTATGGGGAGACAGACACCAGCCCATATGCCACAGTGAATACTTACTGTGTATCCTAAACCTGAGGAAAAATGCCGGAAGTCAAAGGGGTGTGAGCGTGTGAGTGCCCTGGCGAAGTGGGAAAGCCAAGTGGGTAGGTGACCTGCCCTTTGCCCTTGCCTCCTCAGGTGGCAGTGCTGGAGCCCACGAGGTGACTCAGCAGCCCGACGGTCCAGGCACGGTATCAGCGGATGTGACTGCCGCTTCTGCCGAGTGCCCCACATTCCCCACCACAAGAAGACCGAGTCTTGTCACGCCTCCAGCAGCAGCTGCTTGGGACATGTTGAGTCCATAGAAACCTTTGCATGCTAGGAAGGGCAGTGATTTCTCCTGACCTGGCCGACATATGTTCTGGGTACCGGCAGCATGGCCTCTGGCGACAGAGGCCATGAATGTGGCAGGAGGTGTGTCTGTGGACTCACATAGAATCAGCCACGTGAGAGGAAGATGGTACAGAAAGCCGGCCCTGCTCACCGTCATCCCAGTGACTCACCGCGGGCATGTGGCTGCCCATCCTCACACCAAGCGGCCCCCTTTACCCAAGGGTCACAGAAAGACCATCCGGTGACCATTGCCTCACCAAGCAGGTGCAAATGCAGCAATTGTTGACCTCAGTCACAAGGGTGGAGCTGAGCTATCACTGCAAAGCAGGTAGGGACATTCCTGTGTCATGTGACTCCCTGGGCACCTCTTGATACCCCAGTGCAAGGATGTGCCTTGCTGAGGCACAGCGACCAGGGCTCAGACTTTCAATAAGGCTGCTCACTAGTCCAGCCAACCAGGAATGTGTTATGCAAGTAAGTAGGTGTACTAGTTTCTTGTGCTGTTGCTGTGGTGGGGGGCGGGGGGCGGGGCGGGAGGGGGAAACCTTGACAGGTAACTTGAGGGAAGAAGGGAGGGAGGGCTTACTTTGGCTTACATTTTGGGGTTTTGTCACTTATGGCAAAGGGAAAGCAGGAGCAGGAGGCAGCTGGTCAACTTGGTGGGCAGGAAGCACAGAGTGAACAGGAAGTGGAGCCGGGCTGGCTGTAACATCTCCAGGTCCACTCTCAGTGGCCGGCTCCCTCTAGCAAGGCTCCAAGTCCTAAAAGTTCTACAACCTTCAATAGCACCAGAGCAGCAGGCCAAGTGCTCAAATACATAAGCCTACTGAGAAACTTCACCTGCAAACCATGACACTCGGTGGTTATGGGATCAGCGAACACTGAAGCAACCTCCGTGAAGGGCTGCGAATCAGCACACACCCTCTCTTCCTGGACCTGTGACTTCATCTCCCGGTTGGTGTGTTGAGAGCCACTGGCACATTTGGCATCTTTGGCATCAGAGGTGCCAAGGATCCATTGTGAGCAAACTCAGCATTTGGTCACGGTACCCAGAACATGTGCTGGCTCGGGTCCGGTACCCAGAACAGGTGCCCTTCCTAGCGTGCAGAGGCTTCTGTGGACTCAACATGGCCCAAGGAGCTGGTGCTATTGTTAAGAGCCACAGATGGCACAAAACCAGCCCAAGAGAGAGTGTGTTGTAGTCAACAAGGTTGAAAGGAGTTACGGATCTGAAGTGCACTGTGACATCGGACATGGAGACAGTTTGGAGTGTGCCCTGCTGGAGTTCAGCCTTGCTTCGGACCGTCTTTCTGTCCTTCCCTTTTGGAATAATAATGCATATTCTGTGTATGTTGATCTGCTTTGTGAGTTTGATTTTACAGGTGAATTTTTTTTGTTTGTTTGTTTTTTGGATTTTTGGTTTTTACGAGACAGGGTCTCTCTGTATAGCCCTGACTGTCCTGGAACTCACTCTGTAGACCAGGCTGGCCTTGAACTCAGAAATCCTCCTGCCTCTGCCTCCCAGAGTGCTGGGATTACAGGTGTGCACCACCACAGCCCAGGTACAGGTGAAGATTTTACAGTGAAGAGATTGTCTCAGAAGACTCTCTGAACCTTGGACTTTTAAACAGTGCTGATACTGTGACGGACTATGGGGACTTTTGAAGTTGGACTGAATGCATTTTTGTATTGTGATGTGGGCTACAAACTTATGGGGGCCAGGGAGTGGAATGTGGTGGTTAGAATAAGAATGGCCTCTGTAGGTTTAAATATTTGAAAGCTTACTCATCACTACTTGGGAAGGATTAGGAGGTGTGGTCTTGTTGGAGAAGGTGTGGCCTTGTTGGAGTCATTCTGATTGCCCCCTAAGTTATTTACCGGACCTTGTTTATTGCCTTGCTTGTTCCTTGACCCAGAACTGATCTTATTATTTTGCACGTACTTGAAGTGATATAAAAGCAAACTGCCTCAGCCTCAGAACTGACTGAGGTCATGCTACAGCGTTGTCTAATTTTTTTTTTCTTTTTAATCCTCACTCCTCCCCTGGGGAACCAGTTGACTGACCGAGCTGGATTGGTCAACAGAACATTGTTCTAGGAAGGGCAGACCCTATCTGGATGGACAGAGGCCTTGGGATTAGAAATATTCCTCTAGCCCTGACAGTAGAGGAGCCCCAGTACTCCCATAGTGAAAACTTCTGGAGGGGATCAAGGCGCATGAGGTAGTGTACAAGAATCGGGGTCTCCTGCTTGCACACAACACTCTTGACACGTGTGTGTTAAATAAAGCCTGCACATCACGTTTTGATAGCACCGTGGGAATGCACTCCCATTTAGAGGTGAGCAAGCTTAGAAAGGCCAGGTAAGATTAGAAGTGCGTCTTCCACTGCAGAGCTGAGTTTGCAAAGAGTAATACCCTGGAAATTTTCAGGAGCGCAAAATGAATAGCACAACCCAAAGTAGTGATTATGTGAGGTAAGGCTATGCTGCCTGCGGGCTGGCTCCCAGATGTTGGCCTTGGTATTGAGGGGCTTAGAATGGGTTCCTAGAACAGGGAGGTCCTCTCTCTGGTCCTCAAGGTGCAAACTCAGACCTATGACTTCTGCACAAAGATGTTGTACCTGCCATGACCGTAGCAAAGGGTGGATACTAGCAGACCTGCCCCCAGAACAAGGAGTGACAACAGGAAGGATTGTCTGCTATGACAGCTGTGTCAGCCTGGGTGTGCCCTGCAGTGCCTGTCAACTTTCAGGAGGTGGGGTCTTAGTGGGAGGAGCTTAGGTCATGGGGGCTGGGCCCTGTCTCATTTAGTCCACGGTCATAGCACAACACTGACATGGAGATGAGAATTTTGAAAGTGTCTCCTGGGCTGGAAAGATGGCTCAGTGGTTAAGAGCACTGGCTGCTCCTCCAGAGGACCAAGGTTCAATTCCCAGCTCCTACATGGTCACTCACAGCTGTCTGTAACTCCAATTCTATGGGATCCAGTGCCTTCTGCTAACCTCTACAGGCACTGTTCACATGTGGTGTACAGATGTACATGCAGGTAAATACACATAGATATAAAATATAATAATTAATATAATTGAAGTGGAAACTTAAGGGTTCTTTGGAAGATCAATTGTGTTGGATGGTGTTTTGCTTGGACAAACCACGTGTAGTGTTTTCCTGAAGTGGATAAAGGTGAAAAGCTACAGCTAACACATGAAGGAACATTTCACTGAAGCAGATACAGGAGAGAGGATGTTCTGCTAAAGCGAGCACGTGAAAGGACACGTGATGAAGGATTCTTTGCTAAACACACACACACACACACACACACACACACACACGTAGTGGTCCGCCTTGTTGAGGCAAGACGTGCTGATTCAAGACTCATAGAGGACAGGTGATGTTTGGAGGGAATAAACAGGACTCAAGGGACAGTGATGGAGGCTGAGCCAGGCTTGCTGGTACAGCTGGCTGTACAATGCTGATTGTCACTTCCCTGAGAGAGGCACAGCCTAGAACTTCTCCTGGTGTCCCTCCAGGTCCCTACTGCTGACTCGAGCCAAGGCTGAGGCCTGGCTGTCTCTGCTAGATCATGCCATCGCTGCTGACTCCTGTTTGCTGCCCCCGTTGTACCAAAATGGACTGTTGGTGTATCTGTGAAGTGAACTGTCAATTTCCAGACAACACAGATGGGAGTTGCTCCAAAGAACCTTTCTAAACAGGTCCACTTCCCCGTATCCTTTCTTTTCCACTGCCTCTGGTGGGTGGTGGGCTAAAAGGGAGGATAAAGCGTTTAAGAACCATCATTAAAAATAAAGTTTGAAAAAATTAAAGTTACAGATACTTTTTCTTTAAGTTTCACCTAAAGAAAACTTCAAGCATAGTGGACTAAAGATCTCTGAATCCTATAAGTCTAGATAATCAAGGGGAATGATGGATAAATTGATCAAAATCAATCTCTGAATCCTGACTGATCTTGAGATCCTGCAGAAACAGTATGCCTGCTAGGAGCCCAAAGTCCCACTCACCAATTTCTGAAAGACTTCTCACTCCAAGAAATCTCTATCTAGGGCTGGTGAGGTGACCCGTCAGTAAAAGCGCTCTCCACAAAGCCTGATGACCTAAGCTTGATTCCCAGAACCCATGATAAAAGCCAGGTGTGCACATCTGTAACCCCAGCACACCATCCGTCCTCCCTCAGCAAGGTGGAGGTGGAGGAATCGTCTCCAAGCTCTCCGGCCGGCCAGCTGGCAGTCAGCGATGTGATCATTCAGTGTAGGAGAAGCTCCAAGCCAGAGGCTGTCTCAACAGGAAGAAGACACGTGCGGAGCCCTGGAAGGTGGCTTCTCACCTGCATACACGTGCCACAGCGTGCTTCCGCTTACCCCGCCCCTTAAATTTAATGTTTCTTTTCTTTTCTTTTCTTTTCTTTTCTTTTCTTTCTTTCTTTCTTTCTTTCTTTCTTTCTTTCTTTGTTTTTGGTTTTTTCAAGACAGGGTTTCTCTGTGTAGCCCCGGTTGTCCTGGAACTCACTCTGTAGACCAGGCTGGCCTCGAACTCAGAAATCCGCCTGCCTCTGCCTCCCAAGTGCTGGGATTAACAGCATACACCACCACTGTCCAGCCTAAATAAAATGTTTTATTAAAGGGACATCATATCCGAACATTAACTGAGCACTAGACAGACTGAGCAGAGACCTCAAAGGTCACACAAGATGAAGAGAGCAGATATTACAGGAAATCGACCAGTCAACACGTTAATAACAAAACCAAATAAGAAGAAACAAAAGTCAGGAGTGTGGGAGGAAAAATATGATTTCTAGAACCTCGCAATATACTGCTCAAAATGTTCACATTTTGGCTAAAGCCAACAAAGCCTTTGAGGAAATAGGACAATAAAGCTAATAAATGAAGACATTTTTCTAACCGATAACATTGGTCCCCAGGGAAGTCAGAAGCCAAATTCACTCCGCAAAACTTTTAAGTCATCTATTATAAATATGTTGTAAAACCTAAAGGAAACTGGGAGAAGGATGCCTTCCCAATAGTAGAGGATATCGATAAATGAATAGATAAACAGATTCTGCTGCTGAAATAGAAAAATTGCTAGATGAAATAAACAGCCGATTTGAATTAACAATAGAGCTGGTGAACTTCACACTGGGCATACTGAGGTCATACATTCCTAAATCAATTTAAAATTTGTCTACGTATTCCAGAAGTCTGGTTAAGTTTGAGTAGAATGAACTCAAAGAGCTCTATACCTGAGCACTTAATGACTGTTAAGGAGGCAGAGCGACAAAAACAGACCCTCGCTCACAAAGTCAAAAATATCCTGATATCTAAAGCCAACGAGTGTGTGTGTGTGTGGTGGGGACCAGAGATCAGAATTCTTTATGAGCATTGGTGGAAATTACTAACAACTCAAATCCAGCAACGTAGGGGCTTCTTATTCCTTGTGATCTAGTGGAACATATCCCAAGACCATAAGGTCTGTGCAACATACAAAACCATTCAATAAAAGAAACACCTAGGGCTGTAAGGAAGGGGGGTTGATTAGCTCACAGAGAGTGGAAGAGGCTGAGAGGCTCTCCTGGAGGCTGGCAGAGTGTACGCAATGGGAGGAGTCAAATCCTGAAGTGAGAAACCGGAATGGCTGTGTAGGGCCACTGAGACCTTTCCAAAGACTGCCTAGTACCTCCCACTGGATTGTCTTGCACTTCCTGACTTAAAGAGAGTTCACAAGGCTCAGACCCTGAAGCTCACCACTTGAGCAGTGGGTCAACAGGAGACCCACAGTATATAAATCTCCAGCCTCTGGGAACAAAGTTGACTAGGGAATGAATGTTCATGGAGACCTGATTGATTCTAAGACCCCAGAGGGGAAAACATGAAAGAAGACAAACAAATTTGTTTTCTAATGGCATGGGGTATTGAAGGATACCAGACAGAGCAGTAAGAGCTCTCATTGGCCAGAGCTGTCGGTTTGGCAACAATGATGCAAGAGGAGGAAACACCAACCAGTCTATGTAGGATGCGTGTGATTTGTTGGAAACTAACAACAAAGCACTCCACCCACAGCAGAGGAGGCAGCAGAGGAAGCATTAGAGAAGGCAGTATGAGAGAAGCAATAACTACCCCCAAAGCAACATGGCAGCCAACTCATGAAAAAGACACTCTATGCTACTTAAAAAGTCTCCTTTAAGGCCGGGCGTGGTGGCACACGCCTGTAATCCCAGCACTTGGGAGGCAGAGGCAGGCAGATTTCTGAGTTCAAGGCCAGCCTGGTCTACAGAGTGAGTTCCAGGACAGCCAGGGCTACGTAGAGAAACCCTGTCTCAGAAAACAAAACAAAACAAAACAAAACAAAAAAGTCTCCTTTAGAAACCCCAGTAATGAGCTTGGTTCTCAGCACACAAAGAAGCTGACAACAGCATGTAACTCAGGCTCCAAGGGACCTGATGCCCTCTTTCAGCTTCTTCTGGCACCTTCATCAGGCAGATGACAACACAGACACAGACACACAGACACACACACAGACACACACACACACACACACACAACACTGAGACAGAGACAGAGAGAGATAGACAAACATACACAGAGAGACAGAGACACAGAAAGACACGCACATACAGAAAGACAGAGACAGACAAATATACACAGAGAGAGAGACAGAGACACAGAAAGACACACACAGAGACAGACACAGAAACACACACAAACAGAAAAGCAGGGATAGATGCACACAAAGAGACAGACACAGAAACATACACACAGAGAGACAGAGACAAGAGACACACACAGACACAAAAAACACTCACAGAAAAATAGAAAGGCAGAAACAGATACACACAGAAACACACACACACACACACACACACACATGCACACACACACAAAATCTTATATTTAAAAACTACAGAAGTAATTGCTATACAGGCATATCCTCCAATGAAGTTAGTAGGCAGAGATTTAAGAACAGATTCGAACAGTCTAAAAATATTCTATCTAGAAGTGGGAAAATAGCTAGCTTCACAAAAAGAAAATCAGGTAGGTACCACTTTAATCTAGGGTCAAGATCAACACACCCAAAGGACACAGTGATATCTCACATCCTGGATTTGATGTTCTCAGACATTCTTGACTAGAATCTATAACCACAAAATTCTAAGAAAACAAAGTGAACTTGTCTGTGTGCATGCTTCAAAATACCTAAGCTCTTCACACTCTTCAAATACCATACTCTTCAAAAGTATGGATGTCATGATTAGAAGATGGAGCATCCTATACAGGCTCTCTAGGTGGGGGGGGGTGAAGGGGGCAGTGGCACTGTAGGAGGTGGAGCATGGTGGGAACAGGTGTGCGTGCTGTAGAAGGTGGTACCCAGCCCCCAGTCCTCACTGCACTCTGGGCTCCTCTCACCATACACCCCAGCTGCCATGGTATGCTGCCCACGTACACATGCAGCTGAGCTCAGAAACCATGAGCCAAATAAAACTCTGTTAAGCTGTTCTGTGTTTGAGTCACAGTAGGAGATGCAGTGGAGGATGCAGTGGAGAATGCAGGAGGGGATGCAACAAAGGATGCAGCAGAGGATGCAGTAGATGATGCAGTGAAGGATGTAGCAGAGAATGCAGTAGAGCATGCAGTGGAGGATGCAGTAGAGGATGCAGTGGAGGAGGCAATGGAGGAGGCAGCAGAGAATGCAGTAAAGGATGCAGTGGAGGATGCAGCAGAGGAGGCAGCAGAGGAGGCAGCAGAGGAGGCAGTAGAGAAGGAGGCAGTAGAGGAGGCAGCAGAGGAGGCAGCAGAGGAGGCGGCAGAGGAGGAGGCAGTGGAGGAGGCAGTAGAGGAGGCAGCAGAGGAGGAGGCAGCAGAAGATGCAGTGGAGGATGCAGCAGAGGATGCAGTGGAGGATGCAGCAGAGGAGGCAGTAGAGGATGCAGCAGAGGAGGCAGTGAAGGAGGCAGTAGAGGAGGAGGCAGCAGAGGAGGCAGTAGAGGATGCAGCAGAGGAGGCAGCAGAGGAGGCAGCAGAGGAGGCAGCAGAGGAGGAGGCAGTGGAGGAGGCAGCAGAGGAGGCAGCAGAGGAGGCAGTAGAGGAGGCAGCAGAGGAGGCAGTAGAGGAGGCAGCAGAGGAGGCAGCAGAGGAGGCAGCAGAGGAGGCAGTAGAGGAGGCAGCAGAGGAGGCAGCAGAGGAGGCAGCAGAGGATGCAGCAGAGGAGGCAGCAGAGGAGGCAGCAGAGGAGGCAGCAGAGGAGGCAGTAGAGAAGGAGGCAGTAGAGGAGGCAGCAGAGGAGGCAGCAGAGGAGGCGGCAGAGGAGGAGGCAGTGGAGGAGGCAGTAGAGGAGGCAGCAGAGGAGGAGGCAGCAGAAGATGCAGTGGAGGATGCAGCAGAGGATGCAGTGGAGGATGCAGCAGAGGAGGCAGTAGAGGATGCAGCAGAGGAGGCAGTGAAGGAGGCAGTAGAGGATGCAGCAGAGGAGGCAGCAGAGGAGGCAGCAGAGGAGGCAGCAGAGGATGCAGTAGAGGAGGCAGCAGAGGAGGCAGCAGAGGAGGCAGCAGAGGAGGCAGTGGAGGAGGCAGTAGAGGATGCAGCAGAGGAGGCAGCAGAGGAGGCAGCAGAGGAGGCAGCAGAGGATGCAGTGGAGGAGGCAGCAGAGGAGGCAGCAGAGGAGGCAGCAGAGGAGGCAGTAGAGAAGGAGGCAGTAGAGGAGGCAGCAGAGGAGGCAGCAGAGGAGGCGGCAGAGGAGGAGGCAGTGGAGGAGGCAGTAGAGGAGGCAGCAGAGGAGGAGGCAGCAGAAGATGCAGTGGAGGATGCAGCAGAGGATGCAGTGGAGGATGCAGCAGAGGAGGCAGTAGAGGATGCAGCAGAGGAGGCAGTGAAGGAGGCAGTAGAGGATGCAGCAGAGGAGGCAGCAGAGGAGGCAGCAGAGGAGGCAGCAGAGGATGCAGTAGAGGAGGCAGCAGAGGAGGCAGCAGAGGAGGAGGCAGTGGAGGAGGCAGCAGAGGAGGCAGCAGAGGAGGCAGTAGAGGAGGCAGCAGAGGAGGCAGCAGAGGAGGCAGCAGAGGAGGCAGTAGAGGAGGCAGCAGAGGAGGCAGTAGAGGAGGCAGCAGAGGAGGCAGCAGAGGAGGCAGCAGAGGAGGAGGCAGTGGAGGAGGCAGTGGAGGAGGCAGTGGAGGAGGCAGTGAAGGAGGCAGTGGAGGAGGCAGCAGAGGAGGCGGCAGAGGAGGCAGCAGAGGAGGCAGCAGAGGAGGAGGCAGTGGAGGATGCAGCAGAGGAGGCAGCAGAGGAGGCAGTAGAGGAGGCAGTGGAGGAGGCAGCAGAGGAGGCAGCAGAGGAGGCAGTAGAGGAGGCAGCAGAGGAGGCAGCAGAGGAGGAGGCAGTGGAGGATGCAGCAGAGGAGGCAGCAGAGGAGGCAGTAGAGGAGGCAGCGGAGGAGGCAGCAGAGGAGGCAGTAGAGGAGGCAGTAGAGGAGGCAGTAGAGGAGGCAGCAGAGGAGGCAGCAGAGGAGGAGGCAGCAGAGGAGGCAGTAGAGGAGGCAGCAGAGGAGGCAGTAGAGGAGGCAGCGGAGGAGGCAGTGGAGGAGGCAGCAGAGGAGGCAGTAGAGGAGGCAGCAGAGGAGGCAGCAGAGGAGGAGGCAGCAGAGGAGGCAGCAGAGGAGGCAGCAGAGGAGGCAGTAGAGGAGGAGGCAGCAGAGGAGGCAGTAGAGGAGGCAGCAGAGGAGGCAGCAGAGGAGGAGGCAGCAGAGGAGGCAGCAGAGGAGGCAGCAGAGGAGGCAGTAGAGGAGGAGGCAGCAGAGGAGGCAGTAGAGGAGGCAGCAGAGGAGGCAGCAGAGGAGGCAGCAGAGGAGGCAGCAGAGGAGGCAGCAGAGGAGGAGGCAGTGGAGGAGGCAGCAGAGGAGGCAGCAGAGGAGGCAGTAGTGAGGAGCATCCACCAAGCATGAGGAGAACAGAAGGACCTCATGCAGAGGAGGCCAGGCGGACATGACACCTGAGTGTGGGCACAGAAAAGCATATTAGAGGGGAAATGGATGAAATTCAAATGACCTCCACAGCTTTGTTTAAAAGCTGACTAAAGAAGATGTGTAAACAACTGGGACTATGGCCCTAAGGGTAATTTAAAATATCCTTTAGAATAGAGTCTTGTAACAGACTCTAAAATGCTAAAGAAATGTAAAACCCTGGGTCTAAAACTTCCATATAATAGAATGAAATGCCACTTACCAACTACTACTATTTTTAATTTTTAAGATTCATCTATTTTATGTGCATGAGCATTTTGCTTTCATGTATGTATCTGTTTCACACACGTGCCTGGCATCTGGAGGAGTTGTAATGGGGTGTGAGATTCCGTGGACCTGGAGTTATGGGTGCTCATGAGCTGGAGGCCAAACATAGGTCCTGGGCAAGAGCTAAGAGTGTTAACCACTGAGCAATCTTCCAGCCCTCTTAATTATTTAATGTAGCTAAAATTGTCTTAATATTTGGTATCAGAAATGGCTATTACCAAAAGGGGAGCACAGAGGTCAGGTTTATGTGTGGGAATGAATCTTTAAATAAGTAAAACAGTTAAAAATTAGATTTGGCCATATGAAACAGGCAAATATTTTTAAAAGGCCAAATTTAACAGAGGAATACAAAGATCATTCCATATCAGAAAGTCTAGTTAAAGTCAGGAGCTATGAGTATTAATTAGAATTACTTCTGTTTTTATTCTTTTGATAGCTGACTGGGGACATGCCCTACTCAGCTGTCACCGTAGCCCCCTCGAGGTCACCTGAGGAATTGGGAATCTGTTCTGTTCTAACCTCTAAGACTTTCCTCTCAGATGTCTCCTCCAAGATGACTCACAATCTACATCAACAGAACAGAAGGGGTGAGGAAAATTGGGACAAACAGTGGAGCACTCCACGCACAGTTCAGAGATTGGACAATGCTCACCCAACTAGTGGAACTGCTGCGAGCGGCTGCTGGAGAGACCAGGTGTAGGCTGAGGCCGCGGCCTTCTGTAGTTTTGAGAGATTGAATTTCTAAATAACTGTGGCTTCTCAGCTTCGGTATTCCAAGAATATGGCTCCCTTTTGGGGATCTAAGCATGGTACCCCACAGAGTATCAGAAAATAGGCACACCCCAAAGTACCCCCAACAGTATTGAGAACTAAAGGGTTTTGCAGGTACCATTAGAGTGCCAAAAGGTGCCGATGGAGAGACCATTCTTGAACAGCCTTGCCTAATCACATGGTCCCCTGAAGATGGGCAGGGCTCCTTCAGGGGAAGATAATGTATTATGAGTAATTAAACATGGGGAATGACCCTTCAGATGGCTTTGAAGACACAGGAGGCTACATAGCATGGACTTCCAAACAGCAAGTGATCTTGAAGCAGAACCTGGCTGATAACCAGAGATGAAGGCACTCAGGACCCAGGAACCGGCTTCTGCCAATGGCCACACGAGCCTGAAAGAAGATCCTGAAGTCTGGCAAGTGACACCACCCTCCTCACATCATTGGCAGTGCCCCTGAGGTCCTGAGCGGAGAACACAGTTGGTTGCTGACCTGTAAAATCGGCAATATGGTAGACCCGTGGGAGGTATCTGAGCTGTGGGAATCTGGACATAGGAATACAACATGCTTTCTCTCTGTTGAGGAGAGCAGGCTCCACCCAACACTCAACAGTTGATTCTGTCTGCAAACTCAAGCGACAGAATCATGTCTAGAGACATGGATTCTTTCATGTGGGTTCTGCTTATGGTGGCAGTGCAAAATAGTAAGAGAATTTTGGGCCCACTGGATAGACATAGATGGGGAGACAAAAGAAACTACTGTAACGTCCCCCAAGCGAAAAGTGTGTGGTGGACCTCAGTTCTAGATGTGAAAGGGAGGCAGTGCAGGTGCTGAGGTAGGGTCACACGTGTGGTCTTGCATGGGCTAAGACAGGAGATGCAGTATCAATCAACTTAAGATTGACAAGTGGAACTGCAGAAAATCAAGGACCTCTCCTGATGACAGTGTTGATTAAAAAAATAAAAGCCGGCACATGATCTATACAAGAAGCTTGAAGCAGCAAAGGCAACACGAGGTACACATCTGGGCTTCATGGAGACAGAGCAATCAGGAAGGAGAAGGGAACCCCACGGAAAGTCCACAGAAGGCCTGAGTGCATCTTTTTGTGGAGATGATCAATTTGGGAGCAGGCAAGAGAAAGTCTTCACCCTCGCTGCTGTGGGGAAAATGCCATGAGCTAGCACCACACACACAGAGAGGCCAGAGAGGCTGGGGAGCCCCTGAGAGCAGCTGTCCCTCAGAGAAAATGGTCTGAGAAATTGTCCAGTATCACAAACAAATTCAGACCCTTGACTCAAGTATTTTGTGCTGGTTTGTGTTAGCAGAAAGCACCCCCCAGTTTGATGGGCATTTGCAAGTGTCCCTAAAACCCAACCAATATACCCCCAAAATACATCAAGTATATATTAGCTTTAAAAATAAATCCCCTGTTTCAACAAGGAATACCAGAGTATTACTAAGAATTTGTTTACTGACTCTTTAAACCCTGTGGCCTCCTCTGGGTCTGTGACACCTGCTCAAGCTGCCAGCCTATCCTAAGAGCCACCCAGTAACCCACAAAAGCACATTCACTCTGTGTACAAGGAGGTACCAATAGACAAGAGCACATGCAAGAAAAGATGACACTTGGGAGAAGCAACGTCTCTATTGGTTAGGGGATGAATGGATGGATGGATAGACAGATGATGGATGGATGGACAGATGGATGGACAGATGAATGGATGGTTGGGTGGGTAGATATTGCGCTAATAACTAAATAGATTGGAGAGGGACAATCCTGTTGCAGGAAATATTAAAAAAAAGGGGGGGACTGGCATGCTTCCCACGCTACTGCCAGCAACTCTCTACCCCTGCGGTTGTCTTGCAGCTTCTGTCTCTAGCTAGGCACCCGCCCCCAACCCCAGCATCAGATCATGGTCTTCCCAGCTCTAGTACACTTGTCTCTGGATCTGCTAGTTCCTTCTCAGCCATAAACCCCCTGTAGACAGCGGTCCCACCTTCCAGTAACCCAATAAATCAAAACTTTTGAAACATAATTAATCAGATTTATATATCAATAAATTCTCAATTCACAAGATGCCCACACAATAACTTCAGAGCCAATTGATAATGGTACGAGCTGCTCATCTAGATCAGACAAGTTATCTCAGTTATTCTATCCCTATATGATATTCATCACTACCTGTTGCTATTTAAAACCAAGCAGGATCAGGATCTTCTTCCTGTTCGTCCTCCATCTTGCTCCTTCTCCTTCTCTTGAGTCATTCTCCTTCCCTACAACTCTTCGCTCCACCTCCCTTTTCCCTGACCAATCACAGGCCTCCTGCTGCACTAATATTCTAATGTAATTGGACAGGGGAAATCCTGCCACAGGTAGATGGATGGATGAACAGATGGATGAATGGATAGGTAGTTGGTAGGTGAGTAGGTGGGTCGATAGATGGATGGATGGTGGCTGGGTGGATGGATGGATGGATGGTGGCTGGGTGGGTGGATGGATGAATAGATAGATGAATGGACAGGTAGATGGATGGGTAGATAGATGGATAGGTGGATGGATGGATGGGTGGATGGATGGGTAGATGGATGGATGGGTGGGTGGATGGATGGGTAGACAGACAGATGGATAGGTGGATGGATGGATGGGTGGATGGATGGGTAGTTGGATGGATGGGTGGGTGGATGGGTAAGTAGATAATTGGAGTGTGAAGTGGAACTTTAAGGGTTCTTTAGAAAGTCAATGTGTTGGATAATGTTTTGTTGGGGCAAACATGTGAAAGAACATTTCATTAAAGTGGACACAGGTGAAAGACTAAGGCAGAGTCATGGAGGAAGATTTCACTGAAGCAGACACAGGAGCTAAAGCAAGCATGTGAAAGGACATGTAATGAAGGATTCTTTGCTAACGACACACATGTATCTGTCTGCCTTACATTGTGTAGTTGAACTCCATTTGTCAGGACTCCATAGAGAGAACGCACCAAAAACCTTCTGGTGGTGTGCTGGTGGATTCTTACAGCTTCTGCAGACTCAGACTGATTGGCAGAGTTATGTCAGCTGAGACAGACGCACATGCTGAGGCAAGACCTGTGGAGGACACATGATGTTTGGGGGGAGTGTAAATAGAACTCAACAGACAGTGATAGAGGCCGAGTTCGGTTTGTTCATAGAGATAGATGTGCAACACTTGTGGGTCTCAAGTCTTCACTGAGCTTTGCTTTCCTGAAAGAGGCATAGCAGAGAACTTTCCCTGGCATTCCTGTTTGTCCTGGTCTCTCCTGCTGAGGCTGAGACATGGGTGTCTCTGCTAGGTAGTACCACCACTGCTGATTCCTGTTTGCTATCCTGATTCTACCAAATTGGTCTGCTGGTGTATCTGTGAAGTGTTTGTGAGTGGATTGAGCTGCTGCTGCTGACCTGTGAACTGAACTATTGATTTCCAGACAACACAGATGGAAGTTGGTCCAAAGAACCTTTCTAAACAGGTCCACTTACCCCATGTCTTTTCTTTCTTACTTCTGCTGGTGGGTGGTGGGCTACAAGGGAGGTCAGAGCATTTAAGAACCATCATTAAAAATAAGGACTGAAAAGAATTAAAGTTACAGGGGTGAGTGAGTAGGTGAATAGTTGACTAGATAATCAATCCATGGATGAATAGTAAATACTTGTGTAGCTAAATGGATGAAGAGTGGATGGAAGGATGGGTGATGAATGAATTGATGAGTAGATAGAGTGGATTGAGTAGACAGATAATAGATAAATAAGATAAATGTATGGATGGATTACTAGATGGATAGATAAGTAGATGATAGGGGATGGATGGGTGGATGGACGGATGAGCATATGATGTATGAACTAGATAGATGAATGGTAGAGAGTGATGACTACATGAATGTAAGATGAATGGATGGAGTGGAGAGATGATAGACTGATGGGTGGATGAATCAATAGATGGATGGATAGTTTGGTGAGAGGATAGACAGACGGATGGTAGCTGGGTAGATGGATGGATGTTTGAATGGATGATGGACAGATGGATGGATGGGTTGTTGTATGGGTAGATGGCTGGATGGATAGATGGATGAATGAATGATGGATAATAGATTGATGTTTTATGAGATAAATAAGATGGATGGATGGACAGATGGATGATAGGTGGGTAGATGGATGTTTGAATGGATGATTGATGGATGGATGATAGATTGATGTATTACCAGATAAATAAGATGGATGGATGGATGGATGGGTGGGTGGGTGGGTGGGTGGATGGGTGGATGAATGGGTGGATGAGTGAAAAGGGGTGGGTGGGAGGATAGATGTGTGGATGTATGGATGGATGATTGGGTATATGGGTGGATGGGTGGATGGGTGGATGGATGAGTGAAAAGGGGTGGGTGGGAGGATAGATGTGTGGATGTATGGATGGATGATTGGGTATATGGGTGGATGGGTGGATGGGTGGATGGATGGGTGGATGGATGGATGGGTGGGTGGAAGAATGACAGGTAGATGATGAGTGGATGGATGGTGGGGGATGGGCTCTTCCTGAAGCTGAAGCTCTCACTGAAAGCTTTCATCAGATAATAGAATCTTACCAACAGCTCTCTCGGCTTCAGGAATTCTAGCCAATGAACATTCACACTGGCAGGAAGATTCATCATTTTTACCCTTTCCAACAGAAACAATATTCTCGGTGAGTCCAAGATAAGTCAGGACCAGCGGCAGCGACTTCCATGAACTGATAGAAATGGAGCTTGGGGAAGATTGCTTTTGGGTCTCCAACTTGAGCTCTTAAAAATTATTTATGTCTATGTATGTGCACATGTATGTGGTTGCCCATGGGAACCAGAGACTTTGGATCCTCTGGAGTTGGGTTGCAGGCAGTTGAGAGCCGCCCAGTGAGCGTCCTGGGAACCAAACTTCAGTCTTCCACAAAAGTAGCAAGCAGTCTTAAGCACTGGGCCGTCTCTCCAGCCCCTCAGGTTTGTCTCCTCTGAAGAAAAACAGAAAGCAAAGAAAAACTACCCAAGAAGTATTTGACACAGTAAAATAGTCAGCAACTGGCTTCTAAGAGTTCCCTGGGAATGTATTAAAAGCAAGAGTGTGTTGACATCGTAGGGGAAGAGGTGGGTGTGTATTGTCAGAGCGCTGGCCTCTCTGAGGAAGAGCTCAGCCAGAGGACAGGAGGTGTCTTGGCACGGAAAGGCAACACCCAAGAAGACTGGCAGCTCGTAATCAATGTTGGAATGTCCAGCAGAGAAGGCGTTTCCAAAGCTCTGTTTGGACAAAAGTCACAGAGCCCCGACCTAAGGAAGGAAGGAAGGAAGAGACCACCAGTTTCCATAGGGAAACAGTTCACCATGTGGCATTTTTTTAATTGCCATCCAAACAACAAGGCCAGCCACAAGGTTCCACAGACCTTGCGCCCACGGAGGTTTCCACGGAGACCCACCACTGGCCTGTTGCAGAGAGCATTAGTGGGTTTCGTGCCTGCCAATAAAAAAGTAAAAGCCGCTGTTAAAATTGAAGCCCTGGCACATGCCTGGTTCAGATCACAGGGGAGCGGGGCTTTCGCCCTGGAATTTGCAGCATCTGTCCCAATTAAGTCTTGTTTTTTAGCTTAAAGATATTAGTCCGATCACTAGTGTTCTGTTCGGAACATGAATGGCGCATTGTTCTGCCCGGAGCAGCCCTGCAGACGCTCAGACACCATTAACCGGCTTTGCGGCCCAATTAGAAGTGGAGGTGGGCTGGCTGCGGGGCAGGGACTGACCACCAGGGCACAGCACTGGACGAACATAGCGTGGGGGAGGGGTGACTAACGCAGTCCATGTGTGGAGAAGGTGGGCTTCGGCATGCAGGTCCCTGACTCCGTGAGGAGGCTCATCCTTCTTGAAGTGACCACTGCTCAAATGTGGTGTCCTAGTGAGGAGCGGCAGCAGTCTGTGAGACCACACAAATGGCTCCAGGCTAGCGACAGAACCCAGAGCACTAGCATTGTAGGAGGGACCCAGCAGGCTTTGTACCCATATCTGCTGGTCTAGTCGCCAGGCTCTCCCACCCCGCAGCAGCACACAGACACACTCACACTCAGAAATTTAGGCATGTACATGTGCACACTCACGTGTATGTGAGTGCAGTCTCCATGCTCCCAATCATGCGCTCACACATACAATTTACACCGTGCGTGTCACACCATATGCGCATCTGTGTCCTGGTTAGAAGAACATCACTTTATGGCCTGCCTGTTTTCTACCATAATGTCAACCACAGAAGCATAACCTGGTGTTTCCAAGGTTCCACGAACAGCTTCCTTTACTCATCAGGTAGAAACATTCTATTCATAGAACCAGCGTGAACCGGTTTCTGAACAGGGAAGGACCACGGGCCTGGGCAGACTGTGGATCCTCCTCACCCCGGGGCATCCTGCTCATGGACAAAATTAAGACTTTCCTAAGCCTACATAGAAAATGAAATTCCCATCCAGGAGCTGTGACACACATGTTCAGTTCATGACTGTTCTCTGAGCTGCTCACTTAGGGAAGAGGTGCCTTCCCACGCGCCAGCCAGTTAAATGTCAGAATCCCAATGCCCCTGTAGTAGGCTGAACTATGCATTTGGTTAAGATCCATGCTCATCACAACTTGGGCAGGTCAGCCTGTGACCAGCATCGGGGTGTGTGATTTGCTGGCCCAACTTCTCTGAGTAGTAGAGAGTAGATGGGCAGAGCTCTCCTGGAGAAACCCTTGCTGAGTTGTCTTAGCCTGTGCTGGATAACCCTTCTCACCCAGGGAAGTAATCACCTCTGCAGCCTCAATTCACAGCTAAGCAAATGGAAGCCTGTCTTCATCCAGGACCACCTAGCAATCTAGGATCAGGTCAGAGTACACTGCTCTCAGCACAGGCCCCATTTCTGGATTTCAGGCTGCTCCACCGAGGCAGATGCTCACAGTCAACCACTGAACTGATCGTGGGGTCCCCAATGGAGGAGTTAGAGAAAGGACTGTAGGAGCTGAAGGGGTTTGCAACCCATAGGACAAACAATATCAACCAACCAGACACCACTCCCCGCCCCCAGAGTTCCCAGGGACTAAACCACCAACCAAGGAGTACACATGAAAGGATCCATGGCTTCAGCTGCATATGTAGCAAAGGATGGCCTCGTTGGGCATCAACGGGAGAAGAGGCCCTGTGAAGGCTCGATGCTCCAGTGTAGGGGAATGTGAGGGCAGGGAGGTGGGTGGGTGGGTGGGGGCATACTCTCATAGAAGCAGGAGGAACAGGGATGGAATGGGTTTCTGAGGAGTAGGATTGGGAAAGGGGATAACATTTGAAATATAAATAAATAAAATATCCAAGAAAAAAGAAAAAGAAAAAAGAAAAGTTGCTTCCCCTGACTCTGACTCAATGAGCACTGTGCCACCTAAAGCTACCGTACTGCCCCCCCACACACACTGCAGCACAGTGGAAGGGAGCAGCACGTGAGACACCCTTCACCCATCCCACAGGCTGAGTCCCACAGAGGGTAGCCTCAGCCGGGCTGCTAAGCCGCCAAAGGCCTTCACAGCTGCTTTGCTGCCAGGTTGGCATTTCCTGCAAACTTTCAGGACAAGAGTTCTCATACTATCATAGAAACAGCATTAAGGGACAGCATCACACCAGTGTGTATGGATGCACATAGGAGAGAGAGACAGAGACAGAGACACAGAGACAGAGACACAGAGAGGAAGAAAGGGAGAGGGGGAGAGAGAGGGGAAGAGAAAGAGAGAGGGGAGGGGATAAATAGATTACTGATATTAGGTTAAGCCATATGAAAACACCACTTTTCTCTCATAGAGAGATTGAATGAGATTTAAAGAGATAACTGTTTATGGTTTGATAGGAGCTGGCTGGATGCCTGACTTGATGGATGGGTGGGTCAGTAGATGGATGGATGAAGGGAGGGAGGGAGGGAGGGAGGGAGGGATGGACGGACAGACAGACGGACGGACGGACGGACGGACGGATGGATAGATGGATGGATGGATGAATGAGTGGGTGGGTGTATGAATGGATGGAAGGATGGTTGGATGGATGGATGGATGGATGGATGGATGGATGGATGGATGGATGGGAGGATGGATGGATGGATGGATGGATGGATGATGGATGGATGGATGGATGGATGGATGGATGGGAGGGTGAATGGGTGGGTGGATTTATGGATGATAGATAAGTGGGTAAATGACTTGATAGAAGAAGGAAATGAAGGGAAATGATGAATAACTGATGAATGGATCAATTGCTTGATAATTTGATGAGTTGTATGAATGGTAAGTAGAGAAATATTGTATAAAAATAGAAGTAAGAGGTTTTTTAATATTTTCTATTCCCTCCCATTGTCCTCTATAGTAAATAGAGAGTTAGATTGCTTCTATAGTAAGCATACATATATATCCTGTATATTTTTAGACACAGACAGACAGTCTTTATTCCAAATTCTGGAGTGAAAGCATTGGCCTCTCATTCCTGAATCTAGGAAGAGGAATTCCAATACCCAATGCCAGGAAGCTGGTCTGTCCCAGCCTTCAAGTCTGAAACAGAGGGGCCTCTTTCTTCCCTTTCTCAGCCTCTGCCATGACATCACCCCCATGGTGTGAAACTCGAGAATCGCCGTGGGAAGCGCTGGAACTGATTGATCTGAGAGCTGGTGTCCAGGAGGCTGAGGGGCCAGCCTGAGACAGCAGCTGGCTGACTGATTGATCTGAGAGCTGGTGTCCAGGAGGCTGAGGGGCCAGCCTGAGACAGCAGCTGGCTGACTGATTGATCTGAGAGCTGGTGTCCAGGAGGCTGAAGGGCCAGCCTGAGACAACAGCTGGCTGTGTCTCTCACCAGTGACAGGGTCGGAAGCTGCGTGTGTCTTCATTCCGCAGTCCAGAAACTGGAAAGAGAACACAGTGGGTACGTGTCATATTTCCAGTGAGAACACCAGGGACTGGCAAGGACCTGGAGGAGGCACATACATATGTGCGTGTTCCCTTCCCAAGGTCTCCACCCACTTCCTTTACACCCCATCTGCCTGCCCCCTGCCTGGCCCCTTGGGTGGGCTACAGTTGTCTTTTCTTCACAGAAAAGGCAGAAGATGGGGAGGGCTGGGGGAGACCGTCTAGGTACCCCTGGAGGCTGAAGCCAAACTTACTAGTACCCTGGAGATGGGCACAGCCATCCAGGATACTGGGCACACACCTGGAGAGAGGCCTGAGCTGCTACTTTGAGTGTGGACTGTTTCATTGTTGGGGACAGATTATGAGTCGATTTTTATGAGGGCCAGGACAGGGCCCTCGCAGACTCAGGGACGTCTTCCCGTTCAGCTCTCTTGTCAGGCACCAGCATTTAACTCCCGGGAGCCTCAGAATTACAGACTATAAAATAGAAACTGTCCACCCAGAAGCAATCAACTGGATGCCTAGACCCAGCGCATGATGGTCTCATGGTTCTGCCTGGCACCTGGGACCAAGCTAATCACCTCTGTCCCTGTAAGGTGGGGCTGGGACACCGTCCTCCCTTCACTAAGTAGGCGTGGTGTTCTTTTCTTCCCTAATGGATACTCTGTGACAGGCCATGGGCATTCTCTGTTACTTTTTTGTATTACCCAAGTGCTCAGTGTGAGAGTACCCAGGCCCATGAACATCTTGTGACAGGAAAGGCAGAGCTCAGACCTCTCATAGATAGCCCACAATCCTGATGGCTCCATGGGGCCTCTCTCAGAGAGCTCACTTGTGATCCTAAGGACCATGTGTTAGTGCCTGAGTCCAGAACACCCCTTATTCCTCAAAGTTCTTGACTCTCTCCACTCCTGGCCATCAAGGTGACCAGATGGCCAACACTCAGCACTAATATTAGAGCTGAGTTGCTTCATGACCCATTGCACCAGGACCTGTCAGAGAGCCCCAGCTAATTCCATGGGGATTTCTTTTGCCACTTTGAGGAAGGTCCCAGCATGCACCAGCTCTATTTTCTGACTTTCCAAATGATTCTGTGAGCCCCAAACAGTTATAGCTCTCAATTTTTCACCAGAGGAGCTAGGCTCAGAGGAATGAAAAAAGACAGTTAATATCACACAGTTTCTGAGATGTAGCACAGGGTCTTGTAGGCTTGCTGCTTAGAATATGGTCTCTCTGGAGTCTGGTGCAGGCCAGGGCACTGTCCCAGTCACCCCAAGGAGCTTGCCTGCTGCCCTGCATTAGCTAATGCAACACACAAAGGGATGCAAAGGAAAAAAATCAATTTACAGTGGAAGGGCCATCTATTTCAGAGTAAAAACAGTCACCTTTGTGTTCCAGAGAAATAGGAGAAAGCACTTATTTAAATTGCTGTCTTAGAACTATACAGAAGCTATTTTCAGAAACCCCGTGAATGCCTTTTCCTTCCCATCCCACAGAAACCCACTGCCAATCCACCCTGTGTGCCTGCTTAGGTCTGCAGAGACCCCAGACCCCCAGGACGCAGCACGAGGCCTCCATCAAGCAGGGCTGGCCATCCACAGCCCAGGCAGACAGGGCGCAGGGCTTTTCTGAAGCCATTAAAACCGGGAATTTGGAGGGATTGTGGAAAGCATTGCCTTTGCAAAATGGCCAGGAGGGGAGCGACAGGTCAGGCCCCCTCGCTGAGGCAGTTAAAAAGTAACACAGCCCCCAAATCACATTAAATATGTTAAGCAAACACACGGCAGGCGGCGGGGATATTAGGTCATTTCTCATAAATATTAATACCGGGGACTTTTCCAACGGGCGAAATTACAGAAACAAAGATGCCTCTTCAGGTGCAGTCTCACTCGCTGGTAGTCCTGGACCAGGCCCAGCGGGGGAGGGGTCAAGTCAAACCCAGATCCAAAACGACTTCTTGGCACTGTGGCAAATGTGGACCCCCGAGTGATATGTTCACACATATTGGCAGAGTGAGGGCCAGGCACCCAGTGGGGTCCAGCCAGTCCTCCCCAGGCTGTAGACCTGCTCTTCACTGGGACTTCAGAATTCACACTTACCATCATGGGTGCCCAACATCTACACCTGATACCTCCCTGGGCTAAAGGTCTATGAAGGAAGTCACCCAGTTGGCCATCCTGTCCTTACTGCCCCTTCTGAAGTAGCCAGGATCCCTTTGTATCTAGAGCAGGGCTGGCCAGCCAGGGAAAGATCTCAATGGCACAAAGAATGCTCCTCCTCTCTCCTCAGGGTTCTCTCACTGCTGTCTACTGCCAGAGGGTGCAGTGCTCACCTGGACCCCACAAGTATAAGAGCAGGTGGACCCTTAGCCCACAAGCATAGGCAACGGGGTATGGATAGGGTGGGGATTCCGGGGACATGGCTGTCCTGAAAGCCTGTCCTGAGAGGCTGGGGTCCTGATACCTGACAGCTTGTCTTTCTACCTCTTTGGTCTGAAGCATCCTGGAAAGGGCCAGAAGAGGCCATCTTCAGGGACCACAGTAGCTTCCAGATTTACTCATCCATCAGAACTGGTAAAGGGTAATTTGATTCAAGCTCAAGCTGACAAGATACAGGGAGGAAAAGACTCAGAGAAAGGAAGCTTCGCTACAGACATTCACAATATCTGCACAGCGTCTACCACCCACCTGTGGGCCCTCAGGTTAGTGGATTGATTACAGGCTCTACTGTCCCCATAATTCCATGGATGTAGAAGCTCCCATAATTCCTTTCTCCTCCCCTGGGGCTCCACATTTTACTTGTGTACAGGACAAACTCTTGTTTTACAAACTTGTTTTTCATGGGTGGGCCTGGGTCTTTGGAGCCCACACCCCCTACCCACAAACTGGCAGTCTGGGCTTAGCCCATCTTGCCAGGGTGGTAGAGTATCTATAGGCACAGGACATGCCCTGAATCTGTGTGAGGCAGTAGCCAGATCGGCGAGCAGGACAAGGTAACACTCCATGCCGCCACGCTAAGCAGCACCTCGGGAGACGCGGTGATTCGGCAGAGGTAGAAATTTTCAGTTGTGACTCAGCTCCACGCCAGCAACATGGAAACCAGGGAGTAGCTCAGTGGGCAAAATGCTGGCCTTGCGGGAACTGTGAACTGAGTTCCGTCTCCAGCAACAACATTAAAAAGTCAGATGTGGTGGTAAGAACTGAGAAAGTGGAGAAAGAGGGTCCGTGGGCTTGTTATCCAGGTAACATATCATAGTCAGCACTTACAAGACTGATAAGAGACCTTGCCCCTCCAAAAAAGTGGTTAACCTCGGGACTAAACACATATGTGCACATGCATCCACACATACCATCATGCACACACACACACACACACACACACACACACGCATGCACGTGCACATATGGGGGGAGGGCTTCTATAGCGAGTCCTTTGTACTGAATTGTTTTGTGTCAACTTGACATAAGCTGAAGTCATCTGAAAGGGGGAGGAGTCTGGATTGAGAAAATGTCTCCCTAAGATGGGACTAGCCATGTGATGGTGTACACCTTTAATCCCAGCACTCAGAAGGTAGAGACAGGTGGATCTCTGAGCTCAAGACCAGTCTGGTCTACAAAGTGAGGTCCAGCACAGCCAGGGCTGCACAGAGAAACCTTGTCTCAAAAAAACAAACAAAAACAAAAAAACAAAACAAAAAAAAAAAAGAAAGAAAAAGAAAAAAAAAAAGAAAATCTCAGGGTTATTTTGATTTGCATTTCCCTAATGACTAATGATGTTGAACATTTCTTAAGGTGCTTCTCAGCCATCCGAATTTCCTCGGGGAAAATTCTTTGTTTAGCTCTGTACCCCATTTTTAATAAGGTTATTTGGTTCTCTGGGGTTTAACTTTTTGAGTTCTTTGTATATATTGGATATTAGCCCTCTGTCGGATGTGAGGTTAGTGAAGATCTTTTCCCAATTTGTTGGTTGCTGTTTTGTCCTTCTAACAGTGTCCTTTGCCTTACAAAAACTTTGTAATTTTATGAGGTCCCATTTGTCAATTCTTGATCTTAGAGCATAAGCTATTGGTGTTCTGTTCAGGAACTTTCCTCCTGTGCCCATGTCCTCAAGGGTCTTCCCCAGTTTCTTTTCTATTAGCTTCAGTGTGTCTGGTTTTATGTGGAGGTCCTTGATCCACTTGGAGTTGAGCTTAGTACAAGGAGATAAGAGTGGATCAATTTGCATTCTTCTGCATGCTGACCTCCAGTTGAACCAGCACCATTTGTTGAAAAGGCTATCTTTTTTCCACTGGATGGTTGTAGCTCCTTTATCAAAGATCAATTGACCATACTTCTGTGGGTTCATTTCCGGATATTCAGTTCTATTCCATTGATCTACTTGCCTGTCACTGTACCAATACCATGCAGTTTTTAACACAATTGCTCTGTAGTACTGCTTGAGGTCTGGGATATTGATTCCCCCAGAAGTTCTTTTATTGTTGAGAATAGTTTTAGCTATCCTGGGTTTTTAGTTATTCCAGATGAATTTGAGAATTGTTCTTTCTAAATCTATGAAGAATTGATTTGGGATTTTGATGGGGATTGCATTGAATCTGTAGATTGCTTTTGACAAGATGGCCATTTTTACTATATTAATCCTGCCAATCCAAGAACATGGAAGATTTTTCCATCTTCTGAGGTCTTCTTCAATTTCTTTCTTCAAAGACTTGAAGTTCCTGTCATACAAATCTTTCACTTGTTTGGTTAGAGTCACACCAAGATACTTTATATTGCTTGTGGCTATTGTGAAGGGTGTTATTTCCCTAACTTCTTTCTCAGCCTGCTTAAGTCAGAATGGCTAAGATTAAACACTCAGGAGACAGCAGGTGTTGGCAAGGATGTGGAGAAAGAGGAATACTCCTCCACCGCTGGTGGGATTGCAAGATGGTACAACCACTATGGAAATCAGACTGGTGGTTCCTCAGAAAATTGGACATGACACTTCTAGAGGACCCTGCCATACCACTCCTGGGCGTATACCCAGAGGATTCCCCTGCAGGCAACAAGGACACATGCTCCACTATGTTCATAACAGCCTTGTTTATAATAGCCAGAAGCTGGAAAAAACCCAGATGCCCTTCAGTGGAGGAATGGATAAAGAAAATGTGGTATATTTATACAATGGAATACTACTCAGCAATTAAAAACAATGAATTCATGAAATTTGTAGGCAAATGGTTGGAACTGGAAAATATCATCCTAAGTGAGCTATACCAATCACAAAAGAATACACATGAAATGCAATCACTGATAAGTGGATATTAATTAGTCCAGAAGCTCTGAATACTCAAGACACAATTAGCTAATCATATGATTCCCAAGAAGAAGGGAGGAAAGGGCCCTGGTCCTGAAAAGACTTGATCCAGTATCGCAGGGGAGTACCAGAACAGAGAAATGGGAGAGGGATGATTGGGGAATGGGCGGAGGGAAGAGGACTTATGGGACATATGATGAGGGGGGAACCGGGAAAGGGGAAAGCATTCGGAATGTAAACAAAGAATATAGAAAATAAAAATAAATAAATAAACTCCCCCCCAAAAAAAAAGAAAAGGAAAGGAAAGAGGGGAGGGGCTGTAGGCAAGTTTGTAGAGCATTTTCTTATTTAGTGATTGGTGGGGAAGGGTCCAGGCTGATTGTAGGTGTGGCCACCCCTGAGCAGGTGGTCCTACTGGCTCTGTAGGAAACCAGGCTGAGCAAGCCAGTGAGCAGCATTCCTCCCTGGCCTCTACATCAGCTCCGGCCTCCGGGCTTCTGCCCTGTTTGAGTTTCTGCCCTGACTCCAGTGATGGACAGATATGGAAGTGTGGACTAAATTGACCCTTTCCTCTTCAGGTTTCTGATCACAGCATTAGACCCTGGTTAAGACACGCTTCTGCCACTGAGCCACGTCTCCAGTCCGTGAAGGACTCGATGTACTGCAAGAGCAGGACTGGCAGCCCTGGCTTAGAAATTGAGCTTTTTCATGGTATGTGTACACAGGAGAAAGAGTACTAAGTGTCCGGTGACTGGCATACTCCGGGCATTGGAAGCATCCCCACGGATAAAGCCCAGCTGTGCATGTTATCAGTTCCATTTTTTACAGAGTTTTAGGAAATGTTAACTCAGAAGCAACAAGAAGACCAGTGGTTGTGTGTCAGGTATGGGCGAGAGGAAGGACCAGCAGCGGTCTGAAGAGCCGGGCAAGAAGCGCCCTGACATCTCAGGCCACGGTGTCTCACAGGCTGATGTTTGAGCCCCGGTGTATGCTGAGGGCAGAGCGCAGGGACTGAACCACACTCCAAACCCTTCGAAAGGTATAAAATAAACAGTGACGGGGAATAGCTGGGGGGGGAGAGGAATTATGGGACATATGGTGGGGGGGAACTGGGAAAGGGGAAAGCCTTTGGAATGTAAACATAGAATATAGAAAATAAAAATTAAAAAAAATAAACAGTGACAACAGCACTCCACCTAGGTAGTCAAAAAAAGATCACACGGTAGTGCCTGGCCTACCGCAAGACACAGTTGATAAATCCAAACACCCGGGGGAAACTCTGTGTAAGGAGTGAATGAGTGCATAAGATGTTCCCTTTTCTGGCATTGACCCATCCTACAGATGAAGCTCGGGAAGCCGGAGGTCCATTAGGAGAAACCTGGCCAACCCCAGGCCTGGCTCTGTCTATGCCAGCTCCCTCAAGGTCCCCCCCACCCCGTCCAAACCCTGCCACTTGGAAAGACTCTGGGAGCCTCACTCTTGCTCGGTTATTTTTGGAAACTGTTAATGATTCTATTTGCCTTTCCAATGACCTCAAAAGTTCCACTGCCCCAGACCCCTCCCCCTGCCATCCATGCCCAACTGCCCTGTTCCCCTCTTCCCAGAGAGACCACAAGCAAAGAGGTTGAGGCCTCCCGACACCCCACCCCACCCCTGTGCTCCTGGCTGCTCCCTGGTATGTGAGTGATGTCTTCCATAACAAGAAAAAGACAAAAGACATGTGTCCGGTGGCACCCTCCTCTGTCTCTGTTTACTTTCCCAAACAGTGGGGATAGGCCTGGCCTGGCCACTGGAGGTGAGGAAGACAGACCCGCTGGCAGCAGTGGGCACTGTCACCGCTGGGGGTGGTGCAGAGATACCAGCTGCGTCCACCAGCGATAGATACAAGCTGGGTATAGAAATACACGGGGGGGGGGGCTAGGGCAGAGAAGGGGCCTGAACACCCTCAGACAGAGGGGGCTTAGATCGTGTGTGCACGGGCCAAGCACAGAGCGGCTGGCTGAGAACGTGCCAGTAGCCCGCCCTTGGCTTTCGGGGAACGTGGACATAGAGTTTTATGGCCCAAAGCCGCTTTCCCCTTGATTTCCAAACCCATGTGTATTTATAAAGGAAATTTAATCGGGTTGTTTTTAATTCTCTCACACTTAACTCATCAAAATGCTATTTGGTGAGAGCAGGGCCAGACGAAGGCCTCTCGAGCCCCCGCTTGCAGGGGCTGCACGGCACAGCACGGACAACCTCTCTCGGAGGATGCGAAAGGGCTGGGGTGGCTTCCCATGAGAGCTGCTTCTTCCTGCTCCCTCGGGGATGTGGGGTGGAACCCCTCTTTTCTACAGAGAATCGGGGAGCCCAGAATCTGGACCCCATGGGGTCCTCAGCTCCAGCTGTTGAAGGGGCTGAGAACATAGCGTGGTATGAGGGGATGGACAAGTCTGCCTCCTTGACACAGCAGATGGTCTCAGGAAGGGCGGGAGTCACAGAGGTACGGGAGTCCAGGCTGGGGTGCCATCAGGCAGACATCCCTGTGCCCACTGGTAGCTGGGGCTACTGAGTGGAATCTAAAGACAGCACCCACTGGGCAGCGCAGTCCCACGTTTGACAACTGTTCTGCTGAGACCGATCGATTGATAGTCTCTGCTGGGAGAGGGCCAGCTGGCGGGGCCCAGGGTGGGAGGCAGAAAGCACATTCCCATACTCTGGGGGCAGGGTGACCAGGAGGGACACCAACACACCCTCGCCCTGAAGTAGCTGCAAAGCGGGTGGAAATGGGGCGTGAAGGCATCTGCAAGTGCTGAGGCCAGGAAGCCAGGGCTGACAGGCTTCTGGGAGCCGCTCCTCAGTGTGTGTGTGTGTGTGTGTGTGTGTGTGTGTGTGTGTGCTGGGAAAGAGGGGCTGCCAGGGACGGCCCTTGTCTCTGGACATGACCTCCCGTCTTGCCGAGTTGGTCAATACCTGCCTCTAGAAAGCAGTCTCCAGTGCTCAGTGTGCTGGATCCTTGGAGGCCACACAGCCACCGCCCCTCTGACATTTCCTAGCTGCCCCTTCCTCCTGCATTGCCTCGGCCAAGAGGGGAACAAAAGAGGGCGTAGGGAAATCCCTGAATGTGGACACATGCGGGAAATACCTTTCAAACTCTGACCTGAAGTGCTCAGGTGGGCCCAGGGCTAGAGTCTACAGTCTGGATCTGGAAGACCCAGCAAGCCCCATCAGAACAAACCAACTTTCTTATGACTTTCCCCTGCCCCACCGGGTGCAGTGACTTCCTCTGACTTTGGAGGTTGGGCTAGAGATGTCCTTGAGATGGTGGTGTCCTGGGAGATTCAGCTGAAGTTGATAACGTTTCGATGGGGTCAGGAAGCATCAGAACTGGTACCTCAGAAACCGGAACGATCTAGAACAAAGCATGGTCAATCCAGTTGCTCCGCTGGTGCACCCCTGGGCTGCTGGTGCTCCCCGCTTTTCTCTTAATTATGGGAGGCCTTTGGAAGGGAATGCCAGCTTCCATGATGATCTGGTCACTTACCTGTGCCTAGAGGGACCAGAGGCAAAGTGACAACCCAAAGGCTGCCCACCCAAGACCAGTTGCCTCATGTGAACTATAAGAGCACCCCTTTCAGGCGCTGATATGAAGTGGTCAGGTGGGCCCAAGACCAGGGGCTGCATCTGGGGTATCGGGAAGACCCAGCAAGTCCCATCAGACCATGCTTCAGGGTCTAAGTTCATACCTAGACTTCAGGTAGAAACTGATTCCAATATCTGACAAACGGGCTCCAAGCCCAGGCCTCAATAGACACTGTCTGGGTGAGCCTCAGACCCCAGGAGGACAGCAGACTCCAGGTGTACAGGATGCCCCAGGTGGATATGAAGCCCAGTGGACACTCAGCCCCAGGTGAATACTTGTATAGCAAGTGGATACTAGACCCCAGGTAGGCACCACATTTTCCGTGACCATCAGGCCCCGGTGGAAATCCAGGCTGCATTTGGACATTCAGGCTCACACTCAGGTCCTACTCTGGGAATCTCCATTACCGACAGCAGAGGTTCTGACCAGACAAATATGTCAGCTTTCCTTCAAGGTTCTCACCTGAGCTAAGGCCCATCTGTTAGGTCCAACCCAAAGAGCCTGTGTCTAGCCTACCAAGAAAGCAGGTGGGAAGCCCTGGCTGGAGCGCTGGGATCCAGGCTCTGCCAGGTTCCGTCCGCAGCCACCGTGCTCTGAGCAGCCGGGCAGGGGGCACCCAAGGAGCCTCAGTCAATGGGCTTTTCATTTCGTCCAATTTCACCTCTGCTGCGGGCTTGCTCCTTCTCCCCAACAGAATTACTCTTATCTGCAAGTGATTTAAACTCTAAGGTTTACTGAAGATTTAAAGACTGTGAACACAGTTGGAATGTTTTAGACCAACAGTGCAAGTTGCATTTTAAGAAAATAATTAACTCCCGGGGGAGGTGTGGGTTTTGGAGCCATGACAGACCCTCGAGGCTGCCTTCCCTATATGGAATTTCCAAATAATAAAATATCTTTGATTCCCTGCTGATGTCAGACGAGAACCTGTAAGTGTGTGAGCGAACTGTCATTTTTTTAAAAAGAGGGCCCATTAGTGTCTTAAAGATGCAGAGCCCAGTCTGCAGAGGGCAAAGGGTTTGCTCAAAGTGCTGTAGGGGGCGGGGGACTGCTACAGTTTCACAATGCCCGTTTCTCATCCTCCTGCCCCCTTTCTTCCTCTAACTTCCCACTGCCCAGACAACCTGCAGGGCACTCCCGTTCTAGGGCCTCAGGGGGCGAGTCCTTACCTACCAGGATGCTTCCCTTACACAGCAGCGATGCCCACCCTCCAGTCCCAGCACAGAGCACAAACCCACCAAGGTCAGTAGCCTGGCACTAAAGTGTCCACACAGCCATTAAACCCTAACCACGGAGAGCACTAACAGGGTCTCAGGGAGCTGGACATTAGCTGGCCCCATGGGAGCAATGGGCAGTTTCATGTCCCACCCAGCACTGGTTTCTGTCTGGTGCTGAGTCAGGTGCTGAGCTGTGTATCTCTCACACCCCACCCAAGGTCCAAGGTGGAGGTTTTCTTTTGCATTCCACATATGGGAAAAGCTGGTGGTCGCTCAGCCGGTTAGAGAACTCTCCAGCTTGTTCAATGTTGGCCAGGATCATAGAGCCCAGCTGCCAACCTTGGCCTGCCTCACAGAATGACTTGTCTTCCCTTCCTACGAAACAGCAGATCGCCGGTGGAGGACAGCTGAGGACCGCCCCCGGCCCCGTCCCCTCCGCCCCAGCAACACTGCTCCTGGTGCTCGAGGTCCAGGGGCCGGCTGCTCCAGGGAGAAGGCAGGTGGAGCGGGTACCCCAGTGGTCTTCGCTGATGTGGCATTAGGAAGTGGATATCACTTTTATCGATGACTTCAGGTAAGAGCATTCATCCCACCTACCCAGCCATTTCTGGGGTCACCATCACAGTAATGAGCTCAACATTTTTACCCCATCCGTGTGCCCCCCTTGGGACAGTATAATATGTCTTTTTGTCATTCTGTACAGCTTTCAGCCATGCCACTCCCATCCTCTCTGGCCTCACTGCCTACCTCCAAAGACAGGGCGTCACAGGGGAGAGCCTATTCCTGCCTTCCAGGAACACCCTGCAGCTTTCCTGGCCATGAGATTACCCAGTGACCCCTGATCACATCTGCTCTCCTCTTGGGGACTTTCAGGAGGCCCCTAGATGGAAGAATGCCCATCCCCAACTCCATCCCGGTACCCTCTCTTCCCTAGAGCTCCAGGACTGGCTGGAATGCAGGTCAGACCCCGCTGTCCTTTGGAGGAGTTACATGCCTGGTCACACCCTTTGTCTTCCAGCTCCTGTCTCCGACTCCTAGGATATACTCAGGACATTTTCAGGGAAGAACTTCTGCCCCCAAGACAGCTATCCAGATTCCCACCCCAGCCCTGGCTTGGAGAAGGAGGCTGAAGGGAGAGCTCACCACAGGCCCTGCTCTAGGAAAGCAGCTCATATGAAGAGATTAGCACCCTTCCTTCCAACCTGCACCTTGCCCTGGCCTCAGGAGTGGCCCAGCTGGCCACACCAGCTGTCCTCTGTGCCGGTAGGGATGGACGGAGACAGACATTGCCTGTTGTCCAATTTTCTAACACCTTTCCGCAAATCTCTGCCTCTCAGGAATAATTCTTTCTGGTAATTTACTTGCAAAACATTTGGCCGTTAACACCCAGCCAAAAGTGGATGGCAGGTCACAGACTATTAAAAATATCCACACCTGGGCCCTCGGGCAGCCTGTTTAACCACTGCCCTGGGCAGAGTCCAGCTAAGGGATCCGGGTGCCTGCCAAGAGAGTTTTACGAGGGCAAGAGGACACCTGACCAAGCCTGGCCTGGCCTTTCTGCATCCTCTGCCTGTGTCGTCAGTGAGGTCTTGTCCTTTGCCAAGGGCTTGAAGCATGCATGGTCATTCCTAACCCCAGCGCCCAGGAAGTTACCCGAGGAGCATGGAGTGCCGAATCTTCTGGTTTGGAGTGGCTTGTGGGAAGGCTGGCGCATCCCAGCTTTGCCCAGGTTCTACCCATGGCATAGATAAGGAATTTCTTGAGCAGAGGTACTTTATCGTCCCTCAGGACCCCATGTCCTGGCTCATCACCATAGCTGATGCTGACTTGAGTCTTTGGATCTGGGGTAGGGTTTGACCTCCTTGGAAGGACAATGACCCATCAGTCTGTACTCGCCGGCTTTTCCCTCACCAAGAGCATCTACAGAGCAGAGCAGCTTTATAACACCTCCCAGCTGCTCTTCTGGGTAGACAGGGCAGTTAAGGAAACTGAGGCACAAAAGAAAACCAGTCACTACCACAGAGACGAGCAGGGCTTGCAACACACCCTGGTTTTCAACTCCCAGATGTAGCTATCGTAGTTAGACATAAAACGCTAGCCTCCTTCTTCAAAATTTCCAGAATGTGGCTCTTGGAAGTGTGTGTATGGGTCCCTCATGAGCCTCTAGTGAGAGGATTTTACTTTGCTCCAGTGAGTAATTGAATTCTGAGGACTTCTGTATAGACATGGGAGCCTGGGAGCCCAAGAGCCCAGCCCTACCTACATAGACAGAGCCTTAGCATGTCTGCCGGACGCCAAAAGAAAGCAATGAGTAGACGTCCCCCTGTCCACTAAGCATGCCTGTGTCTTCTCCAAGGCAGGATTCCTGCATAAGGATCCTAAGCAAACCCAGCCCAGCTGGGCCTGGGCATGGTCTGAATTTCCAGAGGGGTGACAAGAAGCTGGCAGAGCTTTGGACAGAGCTGGTGGGATGATGGTGATGGAGCATGTGAAAAATGGGGAGAGGCAGACACAGGGGAGAGGCAGGACACAGGGGAGAGGCAGGACACAGGGGAGAGGCAGGACACAGGGGAGAGGCAGGCACAGGGGAGAGGCAGGCACAAGGGAGAGGCAGGACACAGGGGAGAGGCAGACACGGGGGAGAGGCAAGACACAGGGGAGAGGCAGACACAGGGGAGAGGCAGGACACTGGGGAGAGGCAGACACAGGGGAGAGGCAGGACACAGGGGAGAGGCAAGGCACAGGGAGAGGCAGGACACAGGGGAGAGGCAGACACAGGGGAGAGGCAGACACAGGGGAGAGGCAAGACACAGGGGAGAGGCAGACACAGGGGAGAGGCAGACACAGGGGAGAGGCAGGACACAGGGGAGAGGCAAGACACAGGGGAGAGGCAGACACAGGGGAGAGGCAGACACAGGGGAGAGGCAGGACACTGGGGAGAGGCAGACACAGGAGAGAGGCAGACACAGGGGAGAGGCAGACACAGGGGAGAGGCAGGACACAGGGGAGAGGCAAGGCACAGGGAGAGGCAGGACACAGGGGAGAGGCAGGACACAGGGGAGAGGCAGACACAGGGGAGAGGCAAGACACAGGGGAGAAGCAGACACAGGGGAGAGGCAGGACACTGGGGAGAGGCAGACACAGGGGAGAGGCAGACACAGGGGAGAGGCAGACACAGGGGAGAGGCAGGACACGGGGGAGAGGCAGACACAGGGGAGAGGCAGGACACAGGGGAGAGGCAGGACACAGGGGAGAGGCAGGACACAGGGGAGAGGCAGACACAGGGGAGAGGCAAGACACAGGGGAGAAGCAGGACACAGGGGAGAGGCAGACACAGGGGGAGAGGCAGGACACAGGGGAGAGGCAGGACACAGGGGAGAGGCAGGACACAGGGGAGAGGCAGACACAGGGGAGAGGCAGACACAGGGGAGAGGCAGGCATAGGAGAGAGGCAGACTCAGGGGAGAGGCAGACACAGGGGAGAGACAGGACACAGGGGAGAGGCAGACACAGGGGAGAGGCAGACACAGGGGAGAGGCAGGACACAGGGGAGAGGCAGACACAGGGGAGAGGCAGACACAGGGGAGAGGCAGGACACTGGGAGAGGCAGACACAGGGGAGAGGCAGGACACAGGGGAGAGGCAGACACAGGGGGGAGGCAGGACACAGGGCTGCAACATCCTCCAGGGATCTTGAAGTTCCCAAATGTAGTTTTGCCCCTTGGGCATCCTATGTGAATTTTGTACCCTACCCCTAAGAATTGGAATATAATGTTCTCCTTGGTCTTGAAGCTATACCCAGGAGAAGGTGCAGAGGTGCATAAAGTGGTATAAAGCGAAGACTTCTGCTGGACACTCCCCAAACCCCCTTCTCAGGCTCACGACAGGCAGCTGACATCCTCTAAGCCTGATCATCTGCCTTGGGGTGAGGACCAGATGATACAGGGTCCAGGCCAGCCCCAGTGTCTCCTTCCTCATTATGCCCTGCCACTTCCAAACAGAGCCACCTGACACTCACAACCACATGGCCTGAGGCCGCCGGCAAAGATGTGTCCATCTCCTTCCAAGGATGCGTGTAGTACCCTGGGGAGTCTCCCCCATTCTGTTTTGAGACCAATGTCTTTACAGGAAAATGTGTCCTGTTCCTAGAAGTGGCCATCACGATGGAACTTGTTCCCACCCATGGGACTGGGACAGAGGCAAAGACCCTTCAATGTCAAATCTTGGAGTTGCAAGAGACGGGGACCACACACACCTGGTGCTTGGAAGAACCGAGATGTTTAAAATTCTGAGGTGATGCTTCAGGGTTCAAAGGCCACATACCCCCATCCCCACCCCACTTTCATAGCTTCTGTTTCTACCTCACAACAGTGGGGATGGCCTCTGCCTCAGAAGTTTGGTGGAGCCATAGAGGCCAGGCTGGACATGGATGAACCCCCCCAAGGGCACTGGGCTGAGCTCCAAGAGGGAAAAGGATGCTGGTAAGTAATAGTCCAGCTAAAGTTCCCCATTCCCCTCTAGGCCCCCCAAGCCAGGAGCCTGACAACAGTGAATCTTCCCAGTCCCTGGAGCGCCTGCCGGTGGGTGGTCAGCACCAGCTTCAGAAACCAGGTGCCACCCTGAGTGCAGGCTCTGACTCTAACCCGTCTCTCGGGTTCTGAATGTTAGGTGATTTCTTGTCCCTACTCCACAGCCAGTTTCCACACCCCAGGAGAGCCTTTTCATGTGGCAGTTCTAGGCTGCACCCTTGGGACAACTGCACTCGAGCCTTTTCTGGTAGATTGATAAGCCATGAGGAAAAGATGGTCCCAGACCTAAGTTCAAATACCTAGCCAGCACCCAGTGTGTCTCAGTGGTGACCTACTGGCAGCTCTAAAGGCTGAGCGGAAGCCCAACATACCAGCTCAGGCACAGGAGGGCAAAGCTGAGGAGAGACAAGCGAGGTTGGCCTCCGCCTCCAGGAAAGACTTTTTTCCAGCCAGCCACCCCCCCACCCCTCTTATCCCACCCTCTGGCCCCCACTCCGCCAGGCCAAAGAGGTTTATAACAAACTGTGCGGCGCACCAGAGAAAATGCCCCTATCATTAAGGGATTTAACGACAGCGTTGGCCGATATTGGGGATTTGTTCTGTCTCTCATTACGCATTTTAACAAGCGCATTTCTTCACCATGCAGCCCCGCATCCTGGGCTGCCTGCCCCTCTGTGTGTGTTACTTTCATTAGAAGGCGTTTTATGAAGCCACCGATCACGGATGCACATACAACCCACAAACTGGCCTGGTGTCCTGAGTTGGGTGGCCAGCAGTGTGCCTTTGGCATGCCTGTGGTGATGTCTGCATGCCCAGGCAAGGAGAGGCCCCCTCGCCTTTCAGATTTGCCCCCAACCAAAGCTCTTAATGAAGGGGCAGCTGGGAATCGGGAGCAGAGTCTTGAAGAAAGTCAGAGTATCTCGAGGTCACGCCTCCGTGAGAACCCCCCCCCCCAGCTCCTTTCTAATGCCTCGTCTCCTGTGTGTGAGGCCAAGAAGGTATCCAGGCTGACAAGTGTCTTTCAGCTTATTTTAGCAGCAACTGTATTTTCCCACAAACCACTAAGTAGTATAAAAACAAAACCAAAATACAGGAATAAAGTTGATTCTATACATGTAAAACATAGCCACCAGATCCACCCACTCCACTCCAGGAGACCCCGAGAGCACCCAGAATTCCTGAGAGTCTGGAAATGGTTGGGACCTGGGTGGCCCCCTCCTATGGCTGGAGCCCCCATTGGCACACAGAGTCCGACATCCCTGAGGCTCCAGGATTCCCAGCAGGACGAAGATGAAACTTGTCATGTGCCCTCTGAAACCACCACCATGGTATCTGGGGATGTGTCTGGTTTTAAAGCCGTGTGAATCTGAGTTTTGCCAAGTGGTGAGTGTCAGCCTCCTGGGCAGTTAGAGGCCAACACGCGTCAGACTGAGGGCCAGCTCTTGTAAGATACCTCTGGGCAAATAAGGGTACAGAGCCGACGGAACCCTAAAGGCAGGGCATCTACCCCAGGTCTTGGAGCCCCTCATCTATAGCCAGACAGTCCCATCCGTCTGTCTCTCCACCCTGACAACTGGTTCACACCCGTACATCCTCATGAGGTGATAAGGTAGAGGACCTCCAGCTCTGCAGAATCTTCTGTATCTCTTCCCTAGACAGAGTACAGCGTCTGACCTGAAGATGTGCGCAGTTTGGGCGCGGCCTCTTGGCCAGCTCACTGAGGCTCAGAGCAATCAGGGAGGTTAGGCAAGACACAGGACTCCGGCTGGGTTGTGTATGGAGAGGAAGGTGAGAAGGGACGGATGGACGAACATCACCACCCTTGGGGCCAACAGACCTCCTCAGTAAACTGGTACACAGAAACCTGGTCCTGCCATGGGTCACCTGGTTCCTCCCAGACGAAAAGGCACACGCTGGAGCCTGTTGAATCTCTGGAGAGAGTCATAGATATGCAGGGAGGTGTCACGGCCCCAGCTGAGAAGGGCTCACCCTGCCCCCAGCAAGAAGCAAGTGAGCTAGTAAATAGCAAACTCTCTGTGTCCCGCTCTGCCGCCCATTTGGCCGCCCGGCCTGTGACTGTGGCCACAATGCCCTGCTTTCATTATGCTCCTTAAAAATGGCCTTGTGTGTCTGGAGCACAGGAAGTGGCCCGAGTCTCCCCGTGTAAAAGCCATCTGAAGGCCTGGACCAGGTATGTTCTCAATCAGGAAGCAGGCAGTAAATAAACATTTACGTCCCGCGGCCGCGCACCGCCTGCCCCCGGGCTGCAGAGGGACATGGAGAGCGGAAATTTGCTTAGTCCTATAAAAGCACAGGCCGTATATCAATAAATGATTAAAAATGGAAACGGAGCCGGCTAATGGACGGTATTGATTTTAATAAGCGTTAAGTACATGGGGTTTAAAGATAAGAACCGCCGGCCCATCTCTCCACGCTTCAGGAAAGTGACTCATGCAAAGAAACAAAAAGGGGCCTCTTTTCTAAGTCAGGACTCCCTCCTGTCCCATCGGGATGGTGTCCAAGCCGGCATCCACCTGAGTGTCACTGTGGCACAGGCATGTTCCTTTACTTCGGCTGTGAGGACAGCATGCTGCCCTCAGAGTGGGGGCCATGTAAGCCGGCAGCACCCCATACTCATCTTGTTGCCAGGCCCCTGCAGGGCTGCAGAACGCACCAAGTGTGTCCGCTCCCCATAGGGAGGTATGAGAATACCTGATACCAAAGGTGACCCACCTGGTGCCATCTTATTTTGTCTGAGAATTGCCCAGGTGGCCCAGACCACCTGTTAGGACATACCCATGCTCATCTGAACTTTAATCTGATTTTGAAAGTGTGTGGATCCTCGGGAAGTGCAGACGGTAGAGTTAACTTTTCTACCGGGAGGAATGTCATCTGGATGGACCCAGATGGGAGGAAGCTAAAGGTGCTATTGATCTCCCCACCCCATAGTGCTCCCTCCACCAGAAGGATGATGGCTACCAACCCCACACATGCTCACTACCTGTAGCTGCTAGCTGGATAAGCGGGCTGGCCATTGGGAGGCATCTGGGCAAGTGTGGTGCATCTCAGTTCACAGCTGCTTACAGCCGGAGTGGGGAAAGGTGGGGTCCAACTGGGAAGCCATCATCTGGTTGAACACAGCCCACGGGTCACCTCACTGCCCCGGGGTATGACCATCACTCCTCCCAAACTTCCTGCCCTAGGTTTCCTATGAGGAGAAATGGTCGCTCTGTCTGTTAGCTCCCGCTGCCAGGGTCCACAGTAATCCTTGCCCTGACGGGCTGGAGCCTCAAAGCTCCAAATCCACCTGGTCTGTCAGGTGTGAGTCCTCACAGAATGTTTTCAAGCAATGTGGGGTAGAGGCTGCTCTAAGCACAGCAAATTGTTGTCTGCCTATCCACCGGGCTCTTAACCAAGCAAGGAACCAAGAGTCAATGGCAGAGGGGGGAGTCCAGCCAGGCAGTTCCAGCTGGAAGGCACCTCCCCCGCCCAGAGCCCCATCCCTGGCTGGGAAAGACTGCACCAGGCACATTCTAGCTGTGACCGAAGGCCGCTTGGAATGTTCTGATACATTATTTTGTCTAGCCAGCATTCCAGGACGACCTCCTTGGCCTCCGAATCCCTTCTAAATCATCTGCAGGAGTGGGAAACTGAATCCCCCAGCCCAAGTCTCAGAGCTGAGGCAGGCAGGGACCTCATGAGGGACATCTTATCCTCAGAGCCAGCAGGGGAAGACCTTCATCAGCGTTGCCAGAGTGAACAGCCAGGACTTGACGGTAGAAGCTGTGGGGTTCAGGACGGGGCACGGGTTGAAGTGGCCCTAGGTCCCTAGAGGCAGATTGTCTTAGCAGATGAGGATGTAGACTGGGGAGAGGGCTGAATGGTTAAAGAACGTTCTGTGTAAGCATGAGGACCCAAGTGTGTATCGCTTGTGTAAAGGCTGACTGGGCCAGGAGCAAGCTGGTCAGCGAGACCAGCCTTATTGATGCGCTCTGGGTTTGATTGGGATATTCTGGCTCAATAAATAAAATGGAAGGGCAATCAAAGATGACTCCAGACATCAATGTAAGGCCTGCACACACATGTGCACACACCCATTGACACATACACATGCACACATGCATTGAAACACACATGCACACATATACATGCATACACACTTGCACACACATTCACATGTATACATGAGCACACACGAGACAAACACACACATACACACATGCACACACATACACATGTGAACACACACATTGACATACACTTACACACACACTTGCACATATATCCACATGTATATGTTTGGACACACTCATTGGCACACATACATGACACACACATGAACACACATACACACATACACTGACACACTTGCACACACATACAATATGTGCACACCACACACTCATGTGCATACACATTGATGCACACATGCACACACACTCACATACGCATCCATGTGTATACATGTACACACCACATACAGAAAAGTTAAAAAAAAAAAAAACAAGATAAAAAGGGCTTGAGCGTAGCTAGTTTCTAGTAAGTGGAAAGATAGGTTGTAAAGCACCTTCACTGTGCTACTTTGTAAAGACCTACTCTGTGCTAAGTCAGTTCTGCCCACTGCCTCCCAGTGCAAAGAAGTGGTGAGCTGCTGCACCCTGGGCCAGCAGCAGCCCCATGCAAGGTGGCCATGTCCAGCAAAGGGGAGGCAAGCCTGAGCTTGGGGTTGCTTCCCAGGGCTCACCACACCAGTTACTGAAAAGTGGGTGCCTTGGAACAACAGAGCCTCATTCTCCACAGTCTGGAGACCAGAAGCACAACACTGAAGAATCTACAGGGCCAGAGCCCCTTCCTTTCCCCATCCAGGTTCTGGGGCTCCTGCCAGCATTTGGCATGTGCCAGCATTTCGACCCTCAGCTCTGTCTTCTCTGTGTGTCTCCTCTGCACCCCTAGAGTCAATCTTGTAAGGATTCTACTCATTGGTTTTACTACCCACCTGAATCCAGCATGGCTCCTTTTAGCTAGTTACATCTGCATCAGCCTAAGTTCCAGATAAGTGTGTGCTGTGCATGAATTTTCAGAGATACTTCTTATCCGAGCATGGGAGACAAAGTACCCTGGGGGACAGTTCCCCTACTCAACCCCCAGAGGCTCTGGCTGCACTCTGCTCCGGCTTTAGCACACAGGCTCGTGTGCCATGGGTAAAAGCCTCAGCTCCAGGCCTTTCCTGGTGCTTTGCCCTCCTCTGACCCAGGTCTAGAGGTCACCTTAGTCTAGCCTCAGCCTCTTAGCCATCCTGTGGGACTTCACCTTTCAGCAGGTGTGGGTCTAACCTCTACCACAGCCACCAGTACATCTCTGGGGTGTTTTGTTTGTTTGTTTTCTCTTAATTTTTCTGGGAGTTTTTTTTTTAAACACATGTATTTGTATTTTGTGTGCATGTGTGCTCGTATGCTGGCAAGCCAACATTGGGGGTTCATATGCGTGTGGGGTGAAGGTCTGAAGATGGTGCTGGACATCTTCCTAGTCACTCTCTACTGTGTGTGTGTGTGTGTGTGTGTGTGTGTGTGTGTGCGCGTGTGTCAGAGTGAGCAAGTGTGGCTGCCCCAGCTTGCTCCAGAGTTTCCCTGTCTAACAGCCCACAGGTTTGGATTATACACTACCTGAATTTTATGTGGATTCTATAGATCTGGACACCAAACCTCACCTTTGTGTAAGAAGCACTTTATGCATGGAGCCATTCCCACAGTCCCTTCTGTTAGCTTGTGACAACAGAACAGGTCATGTGTATACATTCCTCGAAGCAGAGACCCGTCTTTTAGCCCTGCAGTGTGTTCTGAGCCAGCCAGCACGGAGCTTGGCAAGTTGACCCTGAGTAACATCCGCTGAATAAATGAGTGTGAGTGGATGGATGGCTGGGGTGAGCAGGTGGGTAGGTGGACAGATGGGGAGGGAATGGTGGGTAAATGGGCGATGAGTGAATGAGCGGGTAAGTGATGAGTGGATGGGTAGAGAGTGTGAAGGAATGGGGTGTGGACAGAAGAGTGGTGTGAGTGGATGGGCGGTGTGAGTGGGTGGGTGGTGTGAGTAGATGTGGATTGGTGTTGGTGTGAATGGATGGGTGTTGGTGGGTATAGGTGTGAGTAGTAGACGGGTGGTGTGAGTGGGTATTGGTGTGAGTGGATGGGTGTTGGTGTGAGTGGGTGTTGGTGTGAATGGATGGGTGTTGGTGTGAGTGGGTGTTGGTGTGAGTAGTCAGGTGGTGTGAGTGGGTGTTGGTTTGAATGGATGGGTGTTGGTGTGAGTGGGTGTTGGTGTGAATGGATGGGTAGTTTGAGTGGATGGGTGGTATGAGTAGATGTGAATTGGTGTTGGTGTGAACGGATGAGTGTTGGTGTGAGTGGGTGTTGGTGTGAGTGAGTGGAAGTGTGAGTGGATAGGTGGTTTGAGTGGGCAGGTGGTGTGAGCGGATGTGATTGGTATTGGTATGAGTGGATGGGTGTTAGTGTGAATGGATGGGTGTTGGTGTGAGTGGATGGGTGGTGTGAGTGGGTGGTGGTGTGAGTGGATGGGTGATGTGAGTGGGTAGTGGTGTGAGTGGACAGGTGGTGTGAGTGGGTGTGTGGGTGGTGGTGTGAGTGGATGGATTGTGGGTATATGCATAAGAGAATGGGTGTGTGGATAGTGGTAGATAGATGGATGAGTGATAAATGGATATGTGATAGACAGGTGAGCAGTGGATGAATGTTTAGATAGTGGGTAGAAGGATAGATGATCATAGATGGATTGATGGATGGTAAATAGATACATGATGGGCAGGGGGCAGGTGGGTGGATATGTGGGTAGGTAAATGGGCAGATGAATGGGAAGATGAATGGGAAGGTGAATGGGTAGATAAATGGGCAGATGAATTGGAAGTGAATGGGTAGAGGAATGGGCAGATTAATGCACAGATGAATTGTAGATGATGGGTAGATGAATGGGCAGATGAATGGGTAGATGAATGGGTAGGTGAAAGGGCAGATGAATGGGAAGTGAATGGGTAGGTGAAAGGGCAGATGAGTGGGTTGGTGAGTGGAATAAAGGATGTGTTGAATGGATGGGTGGGCAATTGTCTTAGTGCTTTATCTTCTTTCTCAGCACGTACACTGCATATGGAAAGAGCCCAGGGGACATGCAGGCAGGAAGAAGGGCAACAGACATACAGTCAAGTTCAGGACACAGAGAGGGTCCTTCCCCCAGATGTTCATGGGGAAATGCTTTTGCTTCCTTGTTCTAGGATGCCAACAACGCAGAGCTCTCTGCACAGGCCTCAGATGCCTCAAGTTGTAGCCAGATGATGAGGGGATAGCATGCTCTCACTCAATATGTCCTCCTCTTGGTGGAAAGAGAGGCTGGATGGATAGTGGGCACAGGCACACACACACACACACACACACACACACGCACACGCACACGCACATGCACACACATGTGCACACACAGATTTACTGTTGAAGGCACTCTTGGTTCGTGGCTGTTTGGAACAGCAGTGAGCTAGATTGGGTTGATAGGTTGTACTTGAGGACCCTGTCTTGAGTAGTAGTCTCTCCCTGACATTCTAGGATATGAATGATGTCTGTGTGTGCTCCTTCAAGGAAGACTTTCAGGATCTGATCCTGGCATGGTCCTTCTTATCCTCCAAAAGTCCCAGGTGAAGTAAAAATAACCCTTGTAGCAGAAACCCTCAAAGATAGGTTCCCAGGGTCTTCATGCTCAAGCAGGTTGGAGGGAATGCCTGCCCCAGCTGCATCAGCAGGGTAATTCTACCTGAGGCTATAGGTGAGCCTATGGCCCCACCACAGTGTGCATCCTAAGGCCTTGGCTGCAGGGCAGTGGTGTAAGTCTTGCCAGGACATTTTCTCAGCAGGTAGGAGACCTCTTGTCACATCATGTCACCAGCACCCCTTTTGGCCAGAGAAGTCATGGGGGCCAAACCTCAGTGCATGGCCGGGAAGCTGCCCCACCCTGCAGCAATGGGAGACAACAAGTATCTGCTAAGCAACAGTGCTAATGATCGCATATGTTCTCATTAGCTCCTCTAAGTGACTATTAATTCCACTAATAGCCCGTCTGCTCCATGAGGATGGGAGCTTGTGTGTTACTCACCTTTGCAAAGCTCTGAGCAAATATTTGCTTGACCAGTTAGTGACACCCCGTGTCTGGATCCTGTTTACACTGCATGATTACACCACCCTCTCCCATCCCAGCGCCATCACTCCTTGGCAGCTGTGCCTGGCATCAGGGACTCTTCTGATTGGTCCTCTAGGCGGGGACATTGGTCAGCTCTGGCTGGGCATAGTGAAGCACTGCAGGGTGGTTAATCTGCCTGCACTCAGTGAGTCCTCACTATGCTGGCAGGGACCGGTAAGGCATGGTGGCGCTGGCTTCTCCTGAGATTTCTTTCTTCGGCTAGTAGAGTCTATCTTTTCCCAGGGTCTTAAATACTGTTGTGGCTTCTTCTTATATAGACACCAATCTCGGGCCTGATTTGTGGCCTGTTTTAACACGAGTAGTCTTGTAAGGACCCCATCTCCAAGAACAGCCATATCCTAGGGTCTCGGGGGCTCAGAACTTCAGCAGGTGGGCAAAGGAGTTTAATTCAGACCGTTACAAAGAAGCCCACTGGAAGGTGACCTCTGACCCTGAAATGGATGTGGAGAGCCTCAGAACCACTTGATCTATCTATCTATCTATCTATCTATCTATCTATCTATCTATCTATTATCTATCTATCTATCTATCTATCTATCTATCTATCTATCTATGCTAATGGATTTATAGACCAGGTAAGTTTCCAGAGATCTACTACCATCACACCACAGAGCCCACTGGAGAGAGGACAAGTGTCCAACACAAGTTCAGTGAGACACAGGGCATGACTAGGATCTATAACATTACATAAAGAACTGTCCATGTAGACTGTCACCCTACATTGAATTCCCCATTTCTTGGCCAAAAGTAATACTTGAAGGAGTGGACACTTACGGTTGAAGTCTGCAAACCTGGCCTTCCTATGTCAAAGTTTGACATCAGACAGCCGTAAACAAGGAGGGAAATGGAAGTGTTACTCAGAGACCCACCTCAGAGAGGCTGGACTTTGCTCCCATGAGCAAGGGTCAGGGATGCAGATGCCTATGAACCATCCATAGCCACGAGACTCAGGCCCCAAAAACCACATGGTCTTCCAGGCTGCCTCAGCTCCTGGTGGAAGAGGCTTTGTTTTATCAAGTGTGCCACGACATCTTCTGTTTGGGGATACATTCGAAGTCATGTGTCTCCAGGAACTGTACGTCCCCAACAGGGGTACCTACAGGAGGGCCTGCAGCAAGTTCTCAGACATGAACAAGGAGAGGTGTGGGATCAACCCTAGCACCTTGGTTCTTCAAGGCTTGCGTCACCTGTCCTTACATCCTTTCCTTTCTCCAGATTTTAAATAAAATCTGGGGCTTCGGGATAGGCCAGCAGTGTGTGCCCGAGGGCCTGGGCATCTGGACAGCAGTGACTCTCCCCAAGAGGTGCCCCGGGGGTGAGAGTGATGGAGGTAAACGTCTAGATGTCTCTAGGCTGTGCCCTGACTGTCTGCTTCTTTTCTGAGAGTAATATCTAAGCTGAGAGTCCTGCCCAGGCCCAGGAGTTTACCTGAGAAGTCATCAGGTCAAAGCCATTGATAGCCCACACCACAGCGGCTGAGGAGGACTCTGAAGGAATGATATGGGGCCCTGAGTATAGGCCCTTCCCAGGCTCCTCGAGACCAGTGCAAGCTGGAGATGCCTCTGAGTGGGAGATCCACACGGTTGGTGAGTACCTGCAAGAGGAGGAAGTGACATGTGTTTAACGGAGTCATGATTTTTGCCTTGCCACTGTGACAATGCGAGAGATAGATACTCCTTCCTCCCCTGTACCTGATCCAGCTGCTGCCCTTGAGGGATGGTTGTCGGTGATGTCACCAGTTCTGACTCTGACCACATAGTTCCCAAGCCCAGATAGGAGGAACACCAGCACACTTCACAGTCTCCCTTCTGAATGAAAGACACACAGGCCACATCTGGTCAGAGAGCTGGCCAAGGACTGTGATATGGTGAAGTCCTGGAACTTCCAAAAGAGCTAGCCTTGGCTTCTGTTCAGTTCTCCAGATGGGCTAGTCTTCAGTTGCCTCAGCAGGGCTAGCCTTGACCTCAGTGCGGTTGGCCCAGAAGAGCTTGTCATGGAGCTTCGGATATCTCCTAAAGTTGGGCGATCTGAGGAAGAGGTGTCCAGTCTGTTTCTGGAGGTGTTGTGTGAGGCTGCAGTCATTCCTGAGTGTCAGTGGGTCTGCACGGGGTGTGTGTGTGTGTGTGTGTGTGAGCAGACCTGAGGTTTTCTTTGCAGCATTTCTACCTCAGAGCTGCTGTCTGTGACGCTTTGCTTGCCTTGTATTTTCTATCTATTCTTCTCCTTATTATTTTATTTCTTTTGCTGCCTTTGGTTTCAGAACTGGTTTCCTGAAATAACTGCATTTATACTTGATTTTCGGTCTATCTTTCTTTTAGTGAGTTAACTCCTTCCCACCCAGGTGTAATAAATTTTACTGTTATTAAATTTTTAAAACTTTTGTTTCCAATGTGATTTCTTTAGATGAGGTGCTACTCTTAAAAATAGTTAAATTCCTAACCTTTCAAGATTATTTATTGTTTGTTACATTTGATTCTTTTTTCAAATAATCTTAGTTCCTTGTGATCAGAGCACTTTTCATGATTTCAGTTCTTTAAAGTGTTTGAGATTTGTTTTGTGTTCTTGCATAATCTTAATTTTGTAAACACTGTGTGTGTGGTTTTACTTAAAAATTTTTTCTCTCTCTTTTGAAAAGGTTTTATTTTTATTTGTGGGCTTGCATTTGTGTGTGCATGAGTGTGTACGTGTGAGTGCAGTACCCGTGAGGATGACGTCTGGAGAAGAGGTCGTCACAGATGGTTGTGATCCACCATGCGGGCTCCGGGAACTGAACTTGGGTTCTCTGCAAGAGGAGCAAGCTCTCTTACCCACTGAGCCATCTCGTCAGTCCTGATGTTTTCCCTTTTAAGCTCATATTTATGTCCGTGAATTCACACTGCGACTGTGTTAGTTAAGTCTTCTACACCCTTAGTTTGTCTACTTGTCCTGCTACTTGCAAAGTGATTTGTGTTAGAAAACTCTTCCATTTTTTGTGCACATATCAGTCTCTTCCTTTTCTCCTGCTATCTTTAGCTTTACATATTCCAAAACTGTATTGAGTGTGTACATACGGACCTAAAAACCCATATATCTTAGTGAAAAGGCCTTTTATTAAATCAAAACTAAATTCTTCTCTCGTACACTACACCATGACCACAGAGTCCCCTGCCTCCACTCCTCCAACCTTCCCCCGACGTTGGCTGTCCCCCAGATCCGCTCACCCTCTACCTCCCTTCGGAAAAGAGCAGGAAGCTTCTAAGAGACAACAACCAGACAAACAAAACAAAATATAATAAGACAGGGCAAAAGCCCTTGCACTGAAGCTGGACAAGGCAATCCAACAGGAGGAAAGAGCTCCAAATGCAGGCAAGAGTCAAAGGCACTCACTGTGACTGTTAGGAGTCCCGTGAAAACACCAAGCTAATAGCTACAGCGTACACACCGAGGACCTGGTACAGACCCCTGCGGGTCCGTACGCACCCTGTTTAGTTGGTTCAGTGGACCCTGTTCTCCTGGTGTCCTCCATCCCCTCTGATCCAATAGTCTTTCTTACCCCTCTTCCGTGGGATTCCTTCCCCAAGATCCAGAGGATGGGACCCAGTGGAGAGCTCAGATTTATACTCTCTTCTCATGGGCTCCCTCGAGTTAAATGGGACATTGGTTGGACACTGCCACAACTTCCGCGCCACTCAGTGCATCTTGCAGACAAGCCAGACCATAGGCCAAAGGTTTCCAGGCTGGGTTGGCGTCCGCATTTCTCCTTCTGTAGCCTGCAGAGTATCTTCCTGCACCAAAGAGCCTAGGACATAGGGAAGGAGGCTCCATGCAGGCACCAGCTCAACCTCTCCATGTTCAATGAGCGATGCAGACGTTGTCCTCCACAGTGGGACCCCCTGCCAGTTTGTGGGAAGCAACCCTCTGTCCCAGCATCAACCTGGGCTATTGGGGGCCCTCTCAGCCAACAATTCAACTGAATGCAACCTGGTCCCCAGGCCAGGCGAAGCCTTGCCTGGCTACATGAGATGGCCAAGTCAAACTCCATATCCTTCACTACTGGGAATCCTCCTCAGAGACTCCAGGGAGTTTCCCCAGCACTAGGTTCCCATGCTGCTCCCCAAATGCCCCCAATCTCAGCCATCTCCCCCCTGCTCTCTCCCTCCATCACACCTCCCCCCTGTTCTCTCTTTCTTTTCATCCCTTCTCCCCCTTCAGTGGATCCCTTACACTCTTGCCCCCACCTGTCCACCACAAAATCTATCCTATTTCCCCCTCCCTGGGAGATCCATGTGTTCCCCTTAGGGCCCCTCTATTTACCCAGCCTATCTGGGCCTATGGATTGTAGCCTGGTTATCATTTACTTAACGACTAATATCCACTCAGAAGTGAGCATATCATATTTGTCTTTCCGAGTCTCTCGGGATGATTTTGGTTTTGGTTGGTTGGTTTTGTTTGTTTGTTTGTTTAGTTCCATCCTTTTGCTGGCAATTTTTCCATGATTTTTTAAGCAGCTGAATAATAGTCCATTTGTGTGAATGTAGCACGTTTTTCTTTTTTGCCCCATATAAAATTTTAAATGACAAAAAAAAAATCCTCTCAGAAATATCCAGAATATTATTTGAGCACACATCTACTGTCCAAATAAGATGGCACAGAATCAGATATGAAAAATGTTTTACCCAATATCCATATGTACCCTGCTTATTGTTTCAGTATGAAAGAATTAATATATCACGTAAAGAACAAAAACAGTCTCACTTATAAAAATTTGAGATATCACATCACCCTTGTGAAATCAGGAAACATTATAGACTCAGAATATATACACACACACACTCACATACACAGTTGCCATAATGTGCACAGACACATACACATTCACATGCACATATATTTTATGCATAATCATGTAATGTTTAGGTGTATGTTATATTTTGAATATTTAGCTAATTCATGATACCTAGTTTCTTAGCAAAAAAAAAGTCTAAATATTTCTGTGAATGGATATTTTACATGAGATATAACATTTTAGTCAGTAGAGTTTGTGAAAAATATAATCCCCTAGATAGTACAGGCATCATTGTGTGACCAATTGAAAAGCTCAATAGTGCAAGGTCCTGTAGAGGGAGAGGGGAAAATTCTGTATCCCAGGGGCCTTCCATCTCATAGCTATAACTTTATACATGTTAGCATCCTTGGCCTTATAGCCTGCATATTTTATACTTAACAATCCAAGAAGAATGTGACACACTTTCCTAATCTATTTCTCTCTCTTAATTCCAGCCAGGAATGTGTATATGTATGTATAACTTTGTACCACGTTTCCTGTATCCACTCTTCAGTTGAGGGACATCCAGGTCGTTTTCCAGTTTCTGGTATTATGAATAAAGCTGCTATGAACATAGTGGAGCATGTGTCCTTCTGGGAGGATAACGTTTAAAAGTGGTATATCTGGGTCTTGAGGAAGATCAATGCCCAATTTTCTGAGGAACAGCCATATCGATTTCAATAGTGGCTCTACAAGTTTGCACTCCTGCCAGCAATGGAGGGGGTGTCCCTCGCTCTGCATGCCCAGTGTGAGCTGTCATTTGCATTATTGATCCTAGCTATTCTGATGGGTGTAAGATGGAATCTCAGAGTCTTTTTGATTTGCATTGCCTGATGGCTAAGAATGGTCTAAGTGTTTCTCAGCCAATAGAGATTCCTCTGTTGGGAATTCTATTTAGATCTGTACTCCATTTTTAATTGGATTATTTGGCTTGTTGATAATCTAGTTTCCTGAGTTCTTTATATAGTTTGGATATTAGTCCTCTATCAGATGTGAAGCTGGAAAGATCTTTCCTCATTCTGTAGGCTGCTGCTTTGGATGGATGGTGGTGTCCTTTGCTTTACAGGAGCTTTTCAGTTTCATGAGGTCCCATTTATTAATCATTGGTCTTAGCGCCTGCACTGTTGGTGTTCTGTTCAGAAAATCATCTGCTGTGCCAGCGGTTACAAGGCTGTCCCCCATTTTCTCATCAGGTTCAGTGTATCTGGTTTCATGATGAGGGCTCTGATCCCCACTGGACTTGGGTTTTGTGCAGGATGGTAAAAGTATGGGTCTATTCACATTCTTCTACACGCAGACATCCAATTACACCAGCAGCATTTGTTGAATATTTCATCCTTTTTTCCCAGTATGTATTTCTGACTTACCAAAGATTTGGTGTCGATCTAGTGTGGATTTAAGTCTGTATCTTTTCTTTGATTCTATTGATCAATATACATTTTTATGACAATATCTTGCATTTGTTTGTTTGTTTGTTTGGTTGGTTGGTTGGTTGGTTGGTTATTTTGAGACAGGGTTTCTCTGTGTAGCCTTGTCTGTCCTAGAACTCTGTAGACTAGGCTAGCTTCAGACTCATAGCTATCACCTGCCAATGCCTCTGCCTCTGCCTCTGCCTCTGCCTCTGCCTCTGCCTCTGCCTCTGCCTCTGCCTCTGCCTCTGCCTCTGCCTCTGCCTCTGCCTCTGCCTCTGCCTCTGCCTCTGCCTCTGCCTCTGCCTCTGCCTCTGCCTCCTGAGTACTGGGATCAAAGGTGATCACCACCTCCACCTGGCTACAGTTTGTATTACTATACCTCTGCACTACCATTTGAAATCAGGGATGGTGATGCCCTTAGAAATTCTTTTATTGTTCAGTATTGCTATCCTGGGAGTTTGGTTTCCTATGAAGTTTAGGATGGTCCCTTTAAGGTCCATAAAGAATTTTGATGGGGTTTGCATTGGATCTGTAGACAGCTTTTGGTAGGATGGCCATTTTCACTATGTAATCATTCTGATCAGTGAGCAGGAGTGTTCTTCATAGAAAGTTCTCTCTCTCTCTCTCTCTCTCTCTCTCTCTCTCTCTCTCTGTGTGTGTGTGTGTGTGTCTTTCCCTCCTTTTCTCCCTCCCTCTGTCTACATACCCCCTTTCTCTCCCTCCCTTTCTCCCTCCCTCTGTCTACATACCCTCTTTCCCTCCCTTCTTCTCTTCCCTCCTCTCTCATCCTCTCTCTCTGTTGATTCTTTTTTACCTCGAAGGTGACTTTATCCAGTCCCTATGTAGTCACCCCAGCTTTCTAATGCAGCCATTCTGGGCCCTTGTTTCAACTCCCCCATGTCCTTTTCATTAGACTGAATCTCTACACGTTTTAGAAATGATATTTACTTAGATTTTGGTTTTGTGCCTTTCATAAACAAAATGTCTTGGGCTGTGGCAATCCCTTCTTCTAATTAAATCATTTGATGCATTTACATTTACTGTAATTAGTGGTATATTTAGTCTTTCCCTAGTCACCCTGAAGAGTCTGCACTCCCTTTCTTCTCCTGTCTTGCTTATTTTGAGTTGATTCCATTTTTTTATTTCTCTGCTTCTATTATCTGCATATATATCAGTTACACATAGATTTCTGCTCACTTAGACATTACCCTAGAGATTACATCATCCAGCCTTGCCTGGACCAAATTTAACATCTCTTATGGGACCATGAAGATGTTTAGTAATAATTTCATTTTACCCATTTACCGTACATTAGGTGTTATATATCCTCATATATTGTAGGTCCTAATTGTATATTTCTTAAATCCATTAAGTATCATTGTTTCAATAATCAGTATTCACATAAACTAGGCAGCATGTTACCATCTGGAATGAAGAAATACCCTCTATTCCTGCCCGAATACTTGACCTTCAAGAGTCTCTCCTTTTCCATTGAAACTGAGTGTTTATGATCACAACGAATTCTGCTGGCTGGAAATACCTTGGTTCCAGCTCTATTCGAAATATATCTTTGTGGTCCTTAGAAGTCTAGACTGGGGCTAGAGAGCTTGGCATCCCAAACATCAAGAAATAAGAAATCTAGGATGAGTTCTTGAGACAGGCTCTTGCCTCACAGCTCAAGTAGGTCTTGACCTTGTGATCCTCCTGCCTTAGAACCCCAACGTGCAACCTGAGATTGCTTCATCCGCCTCTGCTTCCTATCTGCACATTAACGTTAGGTCTAGTTGGAAACTTTGAAAGTAAAAGACCTTGTTTTCTGGCTGTTTAAGTAGTCCTCTTGTTCTTTAGCTTTCAGTGTCTGTTGCAGTGGCTCAGGAGGTAAAGACGTACAGAAGACAGAGAAGGGTAGAGAGCTGGACAGAGGCCATCTTTGTCCAATGACCAGATGGAAGAAGGTCGCATAGCATGGTGGTAGCACAGAAATTCTCTCTCTTCCTCTCTCTCTCTCTCTCTCTCTCTCTCTCTCTCTCTCTCTCTCTCACACACACACACACACACACACACACACACACACACACACACTTAACTCTCAACTCTCACAGAGCTGCGAGAAGGCTCGGGGCTTGAATGAGATTAGAAGTTTTAATGATTCAACAATCTGAGAATAATTTCAGCCATTTCCCAATGTGAATATTGGCAAACATCGATCTCTCTGATCTCTCCTGCCTCTCCATTGGTATCTGATTAGGAAAATGTATAATTTCATTTCATCCCGTGATCTTAAATTCTCTGTATTCTTCACAGTTTTAATCCCACAAACCTCGGTCTAGATTTTCTTCTCATACGCCTTCTTGCCATATCTTCTCTCCATCTATATGTCTAAAGTGTTGTTCGAGATGCCTTCTAAGCTCTTAATTTTGATTATTGTAACTTGCAGTCCTTGATCGTCCGACCTTTCTTTTTTTACAGCTTATAGTTTTCTATTGAAATTCTAATGTATTAACTTTATCTCCTCACGCATTTTAAACATGGATAATGTTTGTATCTGAACAGTGTCCGAATATTTGGGTTTCTGTCTGTTATATTGCTCAATGCTTTCTTAAACTTTATTGATACTATCTTATCTCTGTGTGCCTAGATTTTTTTTTTTGTTGTTGTTGTTGAAGACCAGACATTATATGTTTCACTAAGATAACCAAAACTAGGAATTGTGCTAGCCTCCTCCAGAGAGGACATACCTTGTTTCTGGTGATTAATTGGAACACTAAGGCCCTAGGGGCACCAGGAAAGTCTGTGTATGACCAGAGATGTTGGTTTGCTGAGTAAGAAAAAGTGAGTATTGTCCAATGCAAAGATCCCTTTGTAACTTTAATTTTTTTTCAAAACCTATTTTTAATGATGGTTCTTAAACACTCTCACCTCCCTTTTGGCCCACCACCCACCAGAGGTCGTGAGAAAGAAAGGATACAGGGGGAGTGGACCTGTTCAGAAAGGATCCCTGGGGCAACTCCCGTTTGGGTTGCCTGGAAATCTGCAGTTCAGTCCACAGGTCGGCAGCGGCGGCAGCTTGATCCACTTGCAAACACTCCACAGATATACCAGCAGTCCAGCTTGGTAGAGTCGGGATAGCAAACAGGAATCAGCAGGGTGCAGGGCTCAGCCTAGGCAGGAGTCAGCAGGAGGGAAGAACATCAGGAGAAGTTCTCAGCTGTGCCTCTCTCCAGGAAGTGAAGATCAGCAAAGACGCAAGATCCACAAGTATTGGAGTTAGCTGTACCAGCAAGCCACGCTCTGACTCCATCACTGTCATCGAGTCCTGTCTATTCCCTCTGGACATCACATGTCCTCCACGGGCAGCTCTTGCCTCAGCATGTTCATCTGTCTCAGCAGACAACACCCTGGCACTCAGCTGGAATCTGAGGAAGCCACAAGAAACTGTGCCACACCCTTAAGGTTTTTGGTGTGTTTCTCTCTATGGAGTCCTGACAAACACAGCTCAACCACACAGTGTAAGGCAGACCAATATATGGGAGTCATTAGCAAAGAATCCTTCATCACGTGTCCTTTCACTGCTTGCTTTAGCAGAACAGCCTCTCTCCTGTGTCTGCTTCACCCAAACATTCCTTTACCTGTTTGCCCTGGTAAAACACCATCCAACCAACTTTCCAAAGAACCCGCAAGTTTCCACTGTATCCCTTCTCTGGGGTCATGTCTTCTCCAGAGTTGTTGCTCAGCACCTCCGCTTCTCCTTGATTTCTCCTCAGTCGCCTTTGCCAGCCTTCCCCAGCCGTCCTCAGTAGTGTTGGTCTTTACTGTCTGTCCTTGCACACACCTGCTCAGCTACAGTTCTCTGAGGCAGACCCAAAGGCAGGGCGGTGCAGGGCCTTGACACAGTGAGGAGACCAGATGGTAGAGGAAGGTGACCCTGTTGGGTCCACACAGTGTCAGCTTTGCCGGGGAAGGGCAGTGTGGCCAGGGTAAGCGCAGCTGAGTGGGCTCCGGCTGTGTGCTTGGGATTACAAGGACTCGGGTGGTAAAGAATGGAGAATGTCCAGCGGCTCATCCTCTAGCCTGCCACGCCAGGTTTCTCAGGCGCCAAGAGAACCCTTTAAACCAAATTTCTGAGTGTCACAGCTATGGGAGAGGGAGCGCGGAGGTCAGGCACACTGGAAAAAAGAGAGGGAGGGAGGAAGGGAGGGACCCGGCAGGTGCACAGAAGCAAAATGCCGAAGGGAGGCCAATGGTTCAGGAGAGGAAGCGGGAGACAGTGTGGGGGCAGGAAGAAAGAGCCAGGGAGGGAGAGGGCAGAGTGAGGAGGACTACACATGTGCCAGGGGCTTGCCTAGGACTGGTTCCCCAGCAGCCAGGGCACTGGGTTTTCCTGTCCCCTCTGCTAAGGGGACAACCAACCTCACTGGCCAGGAACCCAGGATGGAGACCTCTACTCTTTGGGTCTGGTTTCTGCCAGCCTCGGCCTAGCCATAAACTGCGTTTCACGGGACTCCTGACCAGCCTAGCCGTTTCCTGCTCAACCCTCCCCCACACCCTCCGTGGTTCAGGCTGTCACCTTGGACATCGGAGCCCCAACCCAGACTCCCAGGGCCAGTAATGACCTCCATATGGATCCGACAGGGCTGCCATCTCTGCCGAACTGGCCCCCGCTTCTCAGACTCTCTGACATGTTTGACCACAGAGCGCATTCCGGATGCTTGGGAGGGAGTGGCAGGGGGTAGGAAGGGGCAGGAGAGAGAGAGAGAGAGAGAGAGAGAGAGAGAGAGAGAGAGAGAGAGCTGTGGTGGGGGCTTCTCCCAGTCTTGTCTGCAGCTCTGAGTTATAAATAGCCCCACTCACACCCCTCCCTGTTTGCTGCCTCTTGCTCCTCCCAACCCTCACCCTGTCACTGGCAAAAGCCCAGCTCCTGCCCAGCCCACCACCCTCCATCCCAACAGGGCTGATCTTGGAGGAGATGGCAGCAAACGGCCTGGGGGAGCGAGTCAGGACCAGCCGAGTACGCTTTGTCCATGGCTGCCACTATTCCTCTGCAAAGTTTCTAATCCCAGATGACAAGTCGTCGGCCTGGGTTGGAATTCCAGCCCCACAGTTGCTCAGCTCCATCTCCCTCAAGTCTCGCTAAGGGTCTGCGACTTCCCCAAGGCCTGCCCTTCTCTCGCTCCTGCAAGGTGGCGGGTCCTGTTTCCATCCTGATTTCGCCTTTGAAGACGGCATTAAATGCCTCTCCGAGAGGCTTTTATCATCCCAGAAGTATTTTTGAGCTCGGGGGTTACTCAAAATAGACCCTAGACGGCTCCGTTTACTTCCACGTGAGGATAGGAGGGCAGGCCCGAAAGAAATCAAAACCAACCCAGGCACTGCCCCAAACAAAGCGGGGCATTTATGAGATTTGGGAGAATCCCTTGGGCATGCTGGGCACTTTAGAATGTAAGGGGAGCCCTCGCAGCCGGCCAGATGTGTGGGGGCTGCTTTACACTGGCTGCTGTGGGCTCTCTCTCCCAAGAGAGCTCGGGTGTGTCCCTACCTTCTGTTTCTTCCCTGAGGCAAGTTTTCATCCTTCCTCCTGGCAACCCAGAGCCAGATAAAGCTCCCGTCCCTTGAATCCCGGGCCTCTGGCATGGCCTGGTACCAGGGTAACTTCACTATGGGCACTTCATGTCTGGGCATGGCCACAGTGAGGAGGCTTCCTCACTGACAGTCTTGTCTCCCAAGTGACAACAACCCCTGCCTGGACCATGCGAGCAGCAGGCTCCACGATGCTCTTTCTGGCTGCGTGGGTCAAGCTACCGAAACCCGTGGAACAGGAGCAATTCCACGGCAGACAGCAGGGTGGCTCTCATCTCTGCTCAGGCTGGACGGGGCTGGGCTGACAGCAGTATCTGTACACTGATAAAAATCCTGCCACCCAGGACAACCTGGAGAGAGATATCATGTTGGGGTTTTGGGGAGACAGTCAACCCCTCTTTTGCAATATCTCACAGCTACATGACTGTGGATATCAAAGGTCACTGGAACACATGAAGTTTGTCCTTTGTGTCACCCTGTTAAGAAGGACATTGACCAGGGATGGGGTGCTTCTGAGGTGCCGTACAAGACCCTTCCTGCCTCCTCCAGCTTCTCCCAGCCGCCAGTAGCACCTGGCTTACAACCATGATGTCTCCTCTGCCTCAGGTGTCACCAAGCCCCTCCTTGCCAGAGTCCCCATGCTTCCTCCCCACATTCATGGGACACCTGTCCCAATCCTGCATGGCTTCATCTTCTACTAAAAGCCTCTCTTCTCACTTTCTGAATGAGGCCCCATCCTGAGATTCTGAGTGTATGTGAATAATGAGGAACAGGGGGACGCTGGTCAGCCCAGTGGAAGAGCCGTGCTCTGACCCTACATCCAGCCCAAACCCCTTCCTGTGTCACGCTTGGTGCCATGGCTTCCTTCTCGGGGAGGGGCTATTCCCAGTTTGACGGCTCCAAAATGAGTAAGTACGGCAGGAGGGCAGCACGGTGGGGTGTTCAACTGTAACCCCGTCGCTTTGGGAGCTGAGGCAGGAGGATAGCGAATATAATTTCCAAAAGCAAACAAACAAACAAAATGACAACAAAAACAGAGAGGGAGGGGAAGAAGGGGCAGGGAGGAGTAGGAACAGGTCCAAAGGGAGATGAAACAGGACAACCCTCTTTCTTTTTGGCTCCCAGCATATGGGTACCCAAGCAAGAGTGGCCATGACCACCCCTGAAGCCCAGGTCCCTTGTGTAGGTATGGCTCACTGGGTAGCCTCTGGCACCTTCCAGGTGAGAGGCAACACGGAGCTAGTTCAGAGCTATTGTTGCCTCCTGCTCTGTACTAAGATGGGCTTGATGCTTTGTATCAACCCTGCAGGAAGGGGGCTCTGTGTATTAAGCCTGCAGGCTGACGAGTGGAGGTTGAGGAGCAATAAAACCTGTGTGTGGATGCTCGGGGCCTGATGCTAGGCCTCCGTTGCTGATGTTTGCTCAAAGCCTCAAATGCCCACAAATTAGCTAGCTACACCCCGCTAACCGGTAGGCACACAGCTGGTGAGGAGGCTTCTCGGAAGCAGCGAGGGCTGTAATTGACAAGCATGACTTCCTCCTGGCTTGCCGGTGGTTGGGAAGCTGAGCCTGCCCGGGGCTGTCCAGCACCCAGTGACCATGGAGAGCAGCAGATGCTTCCCATGGCACTGTGTGCAAACAGGAATGAGCAGGAAGACGTTCGTGACATCTTCCAGAGCACTTGTCTGTCCCTGGGCTATGACTGAGCCTAAGACTCCCAAAGATCACAAAGATTTGTGGCACAGTGTCCCTACCAACCCCTGTCACCCTCCTGCCCCCAGGCACCAGCCCCTATCCCTCTCGGTGTTCGTGCCTGCCACCATGGCTGGGCAGTGGCAGCCTGGGTCTTAAGGTCTCAGCAGGAATGCCTCAGGTCGGTGGAGACACAAGAGGAGTCCTCAGTATTCTGGCTTTATCAGTGAAACCACAAGCTGTAAACATGCTTTTTGCCTGCTTAGTACCCAGGATATGAGGGCAGGCCTGCCCAGCCCCCTTGTACCATCTCCAGAATAGAGTAAGGCTAGCAATAAAGGAGAACTATTAGGTGGGCAAAGGGCAGGGGCCAGAGGCCCTGAGCTCTATACTTAACCCCGGGGTCCCCAGCTGTGCTTCTTACAGGGCTCCTACCCCACGAGGCCCTCACAGAACCAGGCTGTGTTCCAAGCCTCTCCCCTTTTGTCCTCCCCAGAGAACCAGAACCATCATAGACTCATAACCTTACCCAGCACAGGATCCACCATGAATGACCTGTTCCTTCTGGGAACCTTCCTCACTCTTTCTGTTAATATGTACACCTGAGTGCGGCCTGGAAGCAGCAGCCTTGGCACCTCCTTCTTCCTCCCAGGGAGATCTGGGCCCCACACCCCTCCCTCTGCTGTGTCTAAGGATGAATTCCACCAAGATGGAAATTCCTGTGCTAGCACATAGTTGGTCCTCTGCAGCAGGGGACCCTCACGAAAATAGAGAAAGAGCAGTCCTTTCTCGTGAACTGGGTAACAAACGTTGAGAAATGGGGCATGGATAGGGTTAGGGGGTCCCTGACCGTTGGCCATCTCCAGGCACAGGCCTCTGTGGCCATCCTCAGAACCTGCTGGCAAGTGGAAAGGCGCCCAGAGGTCCTTAGACATCATAGCTCATTGCTCTGTTTCCATAAAGTCACTTAAGTGGCAACTGGCCTTGAGATTGGTCCCTGATTGGAGTCAGATTGGAAGACATGTTGAATTAATGACGCAGCTGTGGGCCGTTGCTCCCTGGGCCATTTTTTTTATGGTGAAGGTAGGTGGGGGTGGGGGTGAGGGTGGAGAGAGGAGAACTTCAAATGAGCGAGGTTTTAGAACCGTGCTATGTTTTGCTAATATTTGAATTTTACCTAAGATTACTTTTTCTTCCCTGTTTAATATATTGTTTTAAATAAAAAATCCTAATAAATCTTAAGAGAAATATGTCATAGCAGAGTTTGAAAACCATAGTGCAATATCTAACAGTTCATAAAATATTCTATTCAAATAGCCCAAACTGTAAGGCATTTTGGACCAGAAGTAGTTAACTCCAGGCTCGGCATTTTATTAGCTACTAAAATTAAGAAAGGGCAACGCTGTTTCACAGCCCGATAATTAAGTACCGTTTTCTCTTTTTTAATTCTATAAAATTAAACTTCCTGTTTAAAGGTCTGGAGGGGCCCTGGGCAAAGGGGCCACGGATGAGCCCCGAGGGCAGCTGGAGGAACAACCTCGCCTTATGTACCCGTGATTTTAAAGCTGGGCCTTGGAAAAAAAACATGCCGCAGTCAGCAAAAAATTGCAGGTCGTAAATCAGGAGCCCGTTTTTTCACATCACTTTAACTAATCCATTAAATCGTGATGCCCAAGGCTCCATCGGTGACAGAAGCTGCGGCAGGCAGCACCGCAGCAGCGGCACATCTCGGCCCACAGATGCTGGGCGTGGCATGGCTCAACAAGAAAACCCCTGGCCCAGAGGGCAGTGGGCTTGGCCTTCCTTCATCCATAGCTGGTTTCCCCATAAAGTACCGGGATAAGGGAGCTTGCCGGGTCCTACCTCAACTTCAACTTAAGTCCTAGTGCTAAGGAGCTGAGCCATGCTTTAGCAGCGTGCAGTCTAGAGGCAGAGGAAACAGCACCTCTGTCTGTTTCCACAGCCAGTGAGGACGCCCCTTGTTTGCACAGTGCAGGGTCCCTCAGGAAAACTCAAACAGACTAGCTCAGTTCTTAAATAATGATGTAGCATGTTACAACAGGGTGCTGGGGACCTGACAGGCTCTGATTCAGCAACTTGGGGTATTAGGGGTGTGGTTTCCTCTCATTTAATGTAACATTACTACTTGGGGGCCACATTGCTTGTATGTGAAAGCGCATTTTTTAATGGATTCAGTTGTTTAAAACTCTAACAGCACAGCCTGTGGATCACTTTATGGTCAGAGAGTAACGGCGAGTAACTGAAGTACTTTCCTGTGGCTGCGCTGGTCACAGAAGGCACAGCGTCGACCAGGGAGGACCATGAGGACCCTCACAGACTTGCAGCTGGAAAGTGGCACCTGCTGAGTTTCCTTTGTCCTTTCTGCCTTATGTGATTCCCCACAGAAGTCCGGTCTCGGCTGCACATGCCCAGTCACCACTTCCGGGCTTGGCTGCCCATGCCTAGTCACCACTTCCGGTCTCAGCCGCCCATTGCTAGTCACCACTTCCGGTCTCGGCAGCACATGCCCAGTCACCACTTGCCTCTGACCCTCTCTACTCCTGTCCATCCATTGTCTCCATCACAATCGCCCTAGGGCAGGACTTCAGTCTCCTCTTCCATGCTGGAGGACCTCGGAGCTTGTTGACCTGAAAGTGCACAGCCAGAGCACCAGGACCCAGAAGCAGCAAGAATGAGGCGGAGGGACCTTGCACTGCTCCAGTGGATAAATCTGAAGTGGTCCCTGGCCAGCTTGGGAATGTGGCCCCTCACCTAGACGAGCTCATGACAACTAGTAAGATGGCTCACCTCCACCCGCCTACACCCGTGCAGACAGAAGTGCCCACTCGGTACAGACTTAACTGCCTCCAGGATAATGTGCTGAGAGTGGCTAGCCCTCCCCGGGACCTTGCTCTCCCTGGTGCTGGCCACAGACCCAAACTTCAGGATGACCCTCTTATGGGAAGAGGGTCCGCGGGAAGGCGGCCACCAGGCTGAACCATTCCGTCTGAGGCTTGCTCAAGTACTCTGTGCGCCAGGAAACTGTTGACTTGTTTGCCTCTAGATGCTAAAGGCACGGCCGCGAGGCCAGGCTCCTTCAAACCTTTACGGGTGTCCATAGCCACATTCTCATAACAAAAATACTTGTTGAATCTCTAGGGAAAGTTTTAAGATCCTTTAACATGACTGTTAAGTTTCCGGTGGAGACAGGTTACCAGATTTCGGGCATCTGGTGGGGAGGATTCCTACCCTTTGACATAAACCGAGGTCCCAGCCAAAGCACATGTGTGAGGCCCCAAGGCCAGTCTCCATGGGGAGAGTCCTCACAGGAGAAGGTCTGTGCCACATATTCCAACATATATGTGTATGCACATATACAGTGACACTAAGTGTCCACACCAATACACAGTGACTGTCACCCACACTGACACATATGCACAAAGACACCTTGCTCTTGGTGATGTGGGCCCACACCAATACACATGCATACTGACACACAGTAACACCCTCTGTGGGGTAGCACATCATGATGCTCACATACAGGAACATACCAACACACTGACACATGAACTCATAAACACGTATGTGTCTAAGCATATGCCCCAACATCCATGTTGATGTACAAACATGTAGATGCACACACACACACACACACACACACACACACTCAGAACCCAGAGGCGCTGTCACACAAAGGTGTGATGAGTAGATGGTCCTTGCTGGGCTGCTGTGCCTAGACTTGAAACCAGACTCTAGAATTATGGGCCAGGAACTTCTGCTGTGTATATGCCAAGAAAGCAAAGAACTGAAAACCAGTGTGCATATACACCTTCATATATACATACATACAGCCTCACACAGACTCATATACACACACAGCCTTGCCTGTGCATTCACACATACACTAACATATGCACATGCATACTCACATACACCTGCATATATACAAGCACACACTCACATACACACACATCCTCACACATACTCTCACATAGATATACTCATACTCACATAGTCACATGCATATTCACATACACACAGACACTCATATACATACACACCCTCATATATACACATGCATACTCACATCCACACCCATATCCACACATCCACACACATCCTCACATATACATGAATACTCATCCTCACACACCCTCACATATATACTCACATATGTACATGCATACTCACACACATATCCTTACACATACATTCACCCTCACACGGACTCACATATACATACACAGCCTCGCCTATACACTCACATATTCATACTCACATACACATACCTTCATATATATACACATCCTCACTATACACCACATATACATATACTCACTTATACACATGCATACTCACATAAACACTCACATACACACACTCATATACACCCACTCATACACATACATGCAGGTATGCTCACACACACATACAAGATATACACTTCACACACATATACTCACACTCACATATATACACACATACACACATACACTCACATATACACAAGCACACACTCAGAGACACACTCATACACACACTCATATACACTTACTTATACACACACTCACAAACACAAATTCCCTACACACACACTCTCACACAACGCATACATACACACACATACATACAACATATACACCTTCCCACACACGTACATTCACACTGACATAAACACATACATGTTCATGTGTGTGCATGTTAATTCTTTCTCTCTCACACACACATGCATGCACACATACATTCCACAATACACAGACACAATACATTCATATACACTGCCATACTCACATTCATATATACTGTCATACACATACATATACACTCATGCATACACATGCATGCATGATCTCTCACAAGCACACACATATACACTCCACATGCATACTCACACGCCTTCACACACACATACTCACATGTGTCCTCACACACATTCACATGCACTTCTACACAACCATGCTCACACGCATTTAGAGACTTCTGTGTAGAAGCTACAGAGACTAACATGACCTGTTCAGGTCACCATCCTGGTCTCAGCCCCACTTGCTGAGCACCTGGATACTCTGGGACACCAGGAGCCCTGGGTCCTGTCCTGACTGTTCAGACCTGAGCTTGGACAGAGGGAAGCACACGGCAGCCTGAGTCACCTCTCCAGGGCCACTGAGCACGGAGCATTGGAGGAAGCCACAGGGGGACAAAGGCGGATGTCCACCTCCTCCTGCCTTCAAACAGAAATTCTGCTGCACATAGAGAGCTGCTGAGCAGAGGGACCCGACCTGAGGCCTTGCAGTGGGCACAGTGCAGCCAGCAAGAAGCGGGTACACTTGGCATAGGCATGCTTCAAGGTAGATTCTACCTGACCTGGGGCATCCTTTCTGTATGTCTGACTCTGCACAGTTGTCTACCATCAAAGACACAGGACTGGCAAGGTGTGTGGCTTCTGACGTGTGTGTTAGCCTGAAGTGCGTGTCCGTTTTTAAATGTGGCACTTAATTGCTTTTTAGATGGGTTGCTCTTGGTTTTTCAACAAAAGTCTGGACACATCCAGAATTTACAGACTTCAGAGTGGATGTCTGGGCAACGAGTGGCTTTTCCTGCCTTGGCGCACCTGCGGAAGTCAAGGGCTGGATGAGCACCCATCTTCACTGGCCCCAGTGTATACTACGCTCTCACTTCAGCTTCATGCAGATGATTTATCCACACCCCGTGACGGTTACACACCTTTCCAGAGATTGGGATTGTGCCACCAAATCAGAATAAGTAGGTCCTGGTGCTGGTGGAAGAGGACTCCAGGTCCTCTTCCCATTGCATTTGGTAACCAAAGGCCAGATGCGAAAAGCAAAACCCTTCAATCTGGAGACCGAACCCCGGGGATGACCTGCCCTGGGGCGACCCAGAGCCAACCCATTGCTTGGGGTGCATCTAATACCAAACATACATGCAGCAAGTCCTCCAGGCGGGGAGAGCGGTCAGTGCAGGCCAGGAGGGCCAGTGCCCAGGAGCACTTTAATTGGCAACAGCCAGCAGGCAAGTCCACATCTGCAGGTTGTTTCGAAGACAATAAATCAGGACCTTGTGAGGCTGGCACCCTGCCAGGGTGGCCTAGGAGAGCCAGGGCCACGGCGGCCCGAGTCCAGAGGGGCTCGGTGATCGGCGGGACTAGAGACAGATTAATCTCCAGTGAGACTTTGTGGTTGGCTTGGGACTGATTAAAGAATGTGCCATTGGGAAGAGGGCTACACAGAGGGGCTGCCAGGGTTTGGGGTCCCCATCTGTGAATGAGGTCCAAAGATTCCTCCCTCATGGAGCAGAGGTGAGAGAGTGTCTGGACTCCTTGGCGTGAAAGGAGGGGGCTTGCACACCTAGACCTCCGTGCATTGTAACATGGGCGTACAAGCAGCTCTCAGAGCCCAGATGGAGCATGAGACCCAGCACGGAAGTCTCAGGACAGGAAGAGTGGAGGCAGGCTGGGCAGCCACTGCAGGGGCAGGTGCATGCTGTATGTGGACCCTGCTAGAGACACAGGGACAAAGCCCACTTAGTTCCACTTAAGAGCTTCATCTTCACCCTCAGCTTGAATTAACTCTACATAGTTCCCAGTTCCACTGAGGGAAGATCTGCCTACTAAGGTCGAGATGGAGATGGGAAGACTGTGAAGAGTCTGAGCAAGCTTCCGAAGGCCGCACTACCCATGAAAAGGAGCCCACAGTTCTCCAAAAGTGCCACTCGGTCTTCTTGTCAAGAAGGGAAACGGGGGAAATTATAAGATAGATTCAGAAGTCTGGCATCTTGCTGGGGAGATAAAAGAAAACCCAACACAAGTGCAAAGGTGCTAAACCCAGGGAAACAGAACCCAGCTGTACCATGGTGCAGTTGTAGCTGAGGTGTAAGAGTTGGGGAGAGAGGGCACCCACTTGGCAGCTGCCAGAGAAGGAGGAAGGGCAGAGGATCGAGAACAGAAACACTTTCTAACATCAGAGCAAGTACAAGCTCAGAACCGACTCTCAGAACTCTGAAAGCAACTATCTCCAGTCTTCAGAGGTATCGCTGTAGCACAGAAAATTTCAAAGATTAAATCTCTCTCAGAAAAGCTGCTAGAGGATGTGTCCCAGCCAACCAAAGATGGAAGCCAGAGGAGGTGAACTGTGGAAATGAGCTTCAGGCAGTAGAGTTTGAAACAGAGAGGCAGGTCCCCAGGATGGAGGTCATTCATTAATTAATTTCTCAGAGAACAGTGGCACATGGTGGTGGTGGTGGTGGTGGTGGTGGTGTGTGTGTGTGTGTGTGTGTGTGCGCGCGCGCATGTGCCCAGACTGATCCATGCCAATCTCCCAGCATTCCTTTCACTTCCCTGATTAGGATATGAGCTGTTAAGCAGCCAGTATTCTGCAGGGAGGAAAGATGAGGGGCCAGGGCTCCAGGAGGATCAGCTCCTTGGTGACACCAGCAAAGCCTCGGTGCTCTTCCCATTCTTAGAGAAACGTTATGTCCTTTGGATGGTTAAAGATTAATTACTGACAGCCATCCACTTGGAAAAGAGAAACAGAAGATAAACAGGAACACACAGAGAGGTGGAGGGAAATGAAACAGTGTTTCTCCCTGTGTCTAGGCTGTAAACATTATCAGGAAAACCCAGCCCTGAAAACCAACATTGTCAATACCGAGAGAGAGGTAAGGAGGCCAGAAGGAATAGGTAGAAAGCAGGAGGGTAGAAATCCGTCCAGTAAGAAATCCTCCAAGTGCTGTCTGAGCTACACAGATGCAACCTGGCATTCATTTGGTTTTGTTTTGTTTTGTTTTTACAGTTCTACAGGTGGAACTCAGAGCCTCGTTCAGGCTACACAAGATCTCCACTACCCCACTACGCCACATCCCCAGCCCTGAAGCACGTAAATTAAAAGTACAGGCATTGTGCACTCACAGCCCAGGATGGCATCAGACCTTGGAGAGATGGATGCAGTGTGACATCTTGGCTTTGCACAGTGGTCTCACCCAGAAGGACTAGCCAGCCAGTCTCTGACCCTTTCTGGAACCCAAATGTTGTGGTGACTTGCCTTCCGGTTGTATTGTGGGGTAGTAGAGGAGTGTGTGTATGTGAATGTGTGTATATGTGTGTATGTGTGTATTGTGTGCATGTGTGTGCATATGTGTGCATATGTGTGCATGTGTTTATACATGTGTGTATATGTATGTATGTGTGAACACCATAGGTGTGTGTACAAGAGTGTGTATATGTGTGTTTGTATGTGTGTGTGGTGTGTGTGTGTGACCATAGGTGCATGTGTATGACTTTTCTTAGAATGTGTAATTTGTGTACACACCTATCTTTGTATACATATATGTGTGTAATTTTCACATGTGCTGTGCTTATTCAGAGAACCCAAAGATATTGTATGGCTCAGGAGACAGCTGGAGATGACCAAATGGAAAACTCAGAGAATCAGTCATTTCCCACCAGGGAAACCCTGTCAGGCACTGATGAGACACATAACCCCCACTGAGGGTGGGGAAGGCAGCAGCCTTCCTAAGCTTACAGTCTCTCTCATGGGTTCTAAAGACTACACTCAAGTTTCCCCAGAGGCAAATCCCAAAGATTGTATCATGGAAGAAAACAAGAGCTGTCCCTGGTCACACACCTACCAGTGATGGGTGGGAGGGTAAAGCCAAAACCAGCAAAACTACCCAAACCCACGGTAAATGTGAGCATGGGAGGCCTACAGAACCTTCACATCACTCTCCTGGAATTCCTCATAGCTCAGAGAAGGGGAGTTTTTGCCTCAGGGCCCAGGAATCTGCCCAAGTTTGGTGCTCTATGCAGGGGCAGAGAACCCAAGGCCACTGATTGCCTCCAAGGCATTCCTTTATGGGATCACTTGGGAGAGGCCACGCCAGGCCAGCCTCCCAGAAGGAGGGGCAGCACCCAGTGTCCTCTCTCTCCTGGGTAAGGCTCTCACTGTAGGAGTGTTTCTGGTCAGGCCTATGTCCCAGAAAGGCTAGCTGTACTGGTGTTGAAAGATGGCGACAGTGATAGATTGATTCAGAAGGAAATGGCTGAGGGCTGCTATTCATAGTCCAGAGCCCAGGATGCAGGGCCATGAATCTCCCGGGTCGAGGCTGCACGAGTCATAAAGGCCTGATTCACTAGAGGACCTGGCCCCAAGGACTGGACTGCAGAGGGGATTGCTTCAGAGACCCAGGTGGGAGGGTTTGCAAGTCACCTGGACCTGCGGCTTTCTTTCTCTCCTCTCTCCTCTCCACCTCTCCTTTCCTACCCAACTGTCACCCCGCAAGACCCTGCTTCCTCCTGGCCTCTTGGTCCTCTCTGGAATTCCCCAGCCCAGGTGTGTAAAGAATGGCCAATTGTGCAGACGTGACATCTGGGTCAATCCCTCCCATGCAGCACATTTCCTGGGCTAAATCCAAGCACCAGTGACTTTCCAGCACCAGGGAGAAACCAGAGCCAGGGAGGTGCCAACACCAGGGAGATACCAGAACCAGAGAGGTGCCAACACCAGGATGACACCAGAGCCAGGGAGGTGCCAACACCAGGGAGATACCAGGGCCAGGGAGGTGCCAACACCAGGGAGATACTAGGGCCAGGGAGATGCCAACACCAGGGAGATACCAGGGCCAGGGAAGGACCAATGCCAGGGTGAGACCAGAGCCAAGGAGGTACCAGCACCAAGAACATTCCAGAGTCCAAGTAGATGCCACGACTGGAGAGGTACCAGACCCAGGAAGATTCCAAAGTCAGGAAGGAACAGCATGGAGCTCAGAGCAGAACCAGTAGAAGCCAGCCTCTCTTTCCCACACCCACTCTCACCCCTTCACGAGCTAGCGTCAAGACTGCATCTTTACGGAGGTTTGGAGGTGGTGGGTATGCCCCTGCACCCCATCACTTGTACCAAATTAGAAGTGTACACACATCCTTAGGGACAGGAATCTGAAACAAGAGACAGCAGAAATAGCACCACACATCAGCGACACACAGATTTCCACTTAACCTCTGTCAGTTCTGGACATTTTCAGCCATTCCAGGATCAGGGTGGGCCCATCAGGGCCTGCTCATCTCCCTCCTATGCCCCAGGGTGACACAGACCACTGAGGTCCGCGCAGGGACAGAGAGCACAAGGCCAGTAGCCCCCAGTGCTGACCTCACTGAGCTGGATGTTGCCCAGGGGGTTGGGCAGGCTAGCTTTAGCTGTCCTCCAGCCTGTTTCCTATTGAATCCTCTAGGAGGGCCCACCTAGGCCCTCTTGGTTTCCCTTTCTATCATCCAATGGGCTCTTCTTTGATAAAACACAAACCTTTCATGCTACGGAGGCTCCCAGATCTTTAAGGGGTGACCTAGGAACTCTCGTTGCCAGGACTTTGGGTTTGCCAATCCTTACCTGACCTATGTCATCCCAATGCAAAGGACCCTCCAAGATTAATTCCACCTTGACCCTGAGTACCAGGTAGCCTTGGGGGAGAGGTTTCTGGCTCATCTTAGAGCTGGGCATGGCTGGGCTTGGCTGGGCTGGGCATGGCTGAGCTGGGCATGGCTGTGTATGGCTGGGCTGTGCATGGCTGGGCTATGCATGGCTGGGCATGGCTGGGCATGGCTGGGCTGTGCGTGGCTGGGCTGTGCATGGCTGGGCAGGGCTGACTGGGCATAGCTGGACTGGGCATGGCTGGGCTTGGCATGGTTGAGCTGGGCATGGCTGTGTATGGCTGGACTATGCATGGCTGGGCTATGCATGGCTGTGCATGGCTGGGCATGGCTGGGCATGGCTGTGCATGGCTGGGCTGTGCATGGCTGAGCATGGCTGGGCTGTGCATGGCTGGGCAGGGCTGGCTGGGCATAGATGGACTGGGCATGGCTGGGCTTGGCATGGCTGAGCTGGGCATGGCTGTGTATAGCTGGACTATGCATGGCTGGGCTATGCATGGCTGTGCATGGCTGGGCATGGCTGTGCATGGCTGGGCATGGCTGTGCATGGCTGGGCTGTGCATGGCTGGGCTATGCATGGCTGTGCATGGCTGGGCATGGCTGGGCATGGCTGGGCATGGCTGGGCTGTGCATGGCTGAGCATGGCTGGGCAGGACTGGGCAGGGCTGGGCTGTGTATGGCTGAGCATGGCTGGGCATGGCTGGGCAGGGCTGGGCTGTGTATGGCTGGGCTGAGCATGGCTGGGCTGGGCATGGCTGGGCATAGCTGGACTGGGTATGGCTGGACTGGGCATGGCTGTGCATGGCTGGGCTGTGCATGACTGTGCATGGCTGGGCTATGCATGGCTGTGCATGGCTGTGCATGGCTGGGCATGGCTGTGCATGGCTGTGCATGGCTGGGCTGTGCATGGCTGAGCATGGCTGGGCAGGACTGGGCAGGGCTGGGCTGTGTATGGCTGAGCATGGCTGGGCATGGCTGGGCAGGGCTGGGCTGTGTATGGCTGAGCATGGCTGGGCAGGGCTGGGCAGGGCTGGGCTGTGTATGGCTGGGCTGAGCATGGCTGGACTGGGTATGGCTGGACTGGGCATGGCTGTGCATGGCTGGGCTGTGCATGACTGGGCATGGCTAGGCTGGGTGTGGCTGGGCATGGCTGGACTTGTGTGCTCTATCTCCATCCCATCCTTTCCCTTCCGCTTCCCCTCCTCCACAGATGTCTTGGTGAGTGGGTTGTGGGGAGAGAATGGCTTTGCCTCCATCATGAATGACCTCACTATTGTAGTGGTCCAACTGAATGAAGCTGACTGCTGACTGCTCCTGCTCAGGACTGCTCTGATCTCCGTTGGCTCTATCCAATGAGACAACAGGATGAGTTTCTTCTGACACCCAACCCGAACTCAGGCTGGGCCTTCACTGCATGATGCCATTGGCCCTTAAGCCAGAATAGCCAGAGGTAGGTGTACATGGCTCCTGAGGGCGAAGATGCCCACACCACATGACCGGGACCTGTGTCTTCTGCAAAGACAGCTGCTAAGAAGGGAGGTTCTCATCCTCCACCAGGCGTGGCAACTCTGACTCTTGAGTGAATGCCTGCACAGCTTTGAGAAGAGGCTGTGAATGGCGAATCCGGCTATTGTGTGGTACAGAGCAAGTGCCCCCTGCCCCCACCCTGACCACTCTCCATTACTCTAAACTAGGACATTTCCCAACGATGCTGAACACAACTCAGGTATCTGCCAGGGTAGAAGGACAAACCTGGCTTTCCCAGTAGCTCTGAAGTGTGGCCCCAGGAGCCAGCATTGAGGCCTCCTGGGAGAGTGCTGTGGCCATACACCAGCAGCCTGAATGAGAAGTGTGCTCTTCTCCAACCCAGGATGCTGGAGATGCAGGATGAGGTGCAGGTTAGGATGCCCCTTCCTAGACTACAGGGAGCATCATCTTCAGGCCTGCCTCAGCTCCCAGAGGGTTGCTGGCCAAATAACCTTATAGCCACACATCCCTGTGTGTCTAATTTCCCCTTTACACGAGGACAGCAGTCATGTTGGACAAAGGCCCACAGTAATGATTTCATCTTAACTTGACCACCTGCAACAAACTTTTTCCCAAATGAAGTCTCCTTTTAAGATATTTGAGGCCAGCGATTCAACATCTGAATTTTTAGGGGCCACAGTCCCATCCGTAACAGGAGGCGAGGTAGTCCCTGGGTATCAGAAGCCTGGAAAGGCATCAGCTTAGGTGCCCTGATCTGAGAAGGGAGCAAACCTCAAGTCCAAGTCCAAACAGAAGTCCTGGTACCAGTACCCGGTCCCTCATATCTGTCCAGTAAAGCTGTGGTTGTGGCAAGGGACGGTGAGAGGCTCTGATTCTGAGTGCCATGGTAGCTGTGGGGCCAGGCAGGATCTCTGTGAGCTCCTCCAGCCAGGGGCCAGTGAGGGCTGCAGCTGCTCAGAGTCCTAAGAGCCAGACCGGCCTGGACTTTCAATTACCCCAACAATACTGAAAACACGTTGCGGAGGCGGGCGTTGGGTTACAATCGCCAATTCTGACTTCAAGAGCAGCCATAAAACAGAGACCCTGAGCATGTTCTTCGCGTTTTTTCCAACATTAGCAGCTCATCTGATACTTATTCTTTGGGTCCAGTTTCCTGAAAGCTGATGACAGGTCGGGGCCGAGCCCAGCCGATGCAAGCCCGTGGGTAATGAGTGTGCGCTCGCCCGGCTCGGGTCCAGGAGATCACAGACACAGATGGGTCGCCCCGACTGTAAATGCTTTTCATGACCCAGTATTAGGTTTATCCTTATTTTCTACCTGAAAATCTTCAAGCGTAAAAGCCGAAGGGAAAGTCCTCCTGGGCCCAACGTGGCTTAACCTCCTGCAGAAGGTTAAATGCGGAGCCCAATCTCCGGGGTACAGAGGGGTCCTTTACTGAGATCAGGCCCCGCCCAGTTCAAGCCCCACTTCAGCTGCTGCAGGGGCCGAGTTCTCTGTCTCACTGATTCCCACCATGGCTCTGGAGACTTTGCCCCCTATTGAGGAGTCCAGAGATGAGATGGGCACAGCTCCCCGTTTTTAACAGAGGACTCCATGATCCACGGGAAACCGTGAGAACCGTGCGAAGCAATCAGGGAATAGAGAGGAGACTGCCTTTCGTGGGCACCCACGACGCCACCCTCTGCTGCCTTGTTTCATCCTCTTGCACCGGTAGCCCAGGAGCTGCTCTTGAGGAAACTGAATCTCATGGAAGGAAAGCAGCTTACTCGGGGTCTTCAGCTGAGACAGGGCAAAGGAGGAGCACACAGGTCCTCCCCACAATGATCTACCCAGAACAGGTCCACGCACTCTTTTTCTGTTGTCTCCAGTGTCCCAGAAGCCTGGAGAAATGGGCAGCTGGGGACTCCATCTACGGGCAGGGCTGCACCATCAGAGGTTAGCACTAGGGACTCCCAACTTGCCATTTGAGGTGAGCGAATCATGATCCTGAGCCTAGAGGATCGGTTTGGGGCTCTTGTAGGGAGAGAATTGGCAGAAATCAAAGGAGGGCGGGTGCTGAGCATGGGGCACAGTGATGCACCAGCTGCAGCCCAGTAGAGGAGACAGAGGAGGACTCCCGCTGGGAGCATGGCCTCCCCAGACAACAGCACACAGTGGTGGCTTCTCAGCTGTGACCAGTGGGGCTCACTAAAGCAAGATGACACCAACCAGGGACCAAATGGAGCTCTTTTGCCGTTCAATCTGAAGCAAACAAACAAACACCGCTAAATAATAAGCATAGAGGAGGCTGGAGAGATGGCTCAGTGGTTAAGAGCTCTGACTGCTCTTCCAGAGGTCCTGAGTTCAAATCCCAGCAACTATATGGTGGCTCATGACCATCTATAATGGGATCCAATGCCCTCTTCTGGTGTGTCTGAAGAGAGCATCAGGTTGCTGACATACATGAAATAAATGAATAAATAGCATAGAGATGCCCCTGCCTCGACTCACACCTCAGCCCTGACATGTGCACTCAAGTTAGGAGAAGAGCTGCTGCCATTGGCCACAGATCTCTTGGGATTCAAGATCTGTACCCTCACCCACTTCTCACTGTGCCCTTTGGGGCAGACAACTGCCTTCTACTTGGCGAGCCAGATCCCGCCTCAGTGCTGGCAACTTGGCTTCCCATAACCAGAACCCTCAGTTTCAAACGTTCTCTCAGATACCAGGGGACATTGCTTCTCACCTTTCCGGGGGTTGCTCCCAAGGTCAGATTTCTTCTTAAGGATGCTCCCTCCTACCAGAGTTCATTCTCTGCCTCTGTCCTCAGCACTGTCTATCCTGGTGCACACACCCACCACCTGACCATCCCGTTTCTCTTTCTGAGCCCAGAGGCCAACCCATGGGTAGAGACAGAAGACTGGGGACCAAGGTCCTAAGTGGCTTCAAGTGCTGATCATGAGGGCCTGGAAGCAGCTGGACCAACACAGGGGAACATGTTCCAGCATACTCAGCAGTCAGATCAGATGCTGAGCCTGTGCCTCAGTTTCCCCAGCCTCAGTGGAATGTGGTTGACTAGGTGCATCACTGCACTTTGTCTCCTGACTGGTGTGCTGTCTCTGTTCTCACTTGGCAGCTACGCCGGGCACCTGGGGTCTCCCTGCTCCTCACCTGGTCTCTCTGCTTCCAGTTAAATCCCACTGGAGATAAGGAAGACCCCCCCCTGGGGTGGAAGCCAGAGGCCTCCACACCTGTGAGGAGCCCAAAGATGGACCGATCCCCAAGCTCACACCAAGGCTAAACGGCCACACAAGGTCCTCACTTCAGAGCTGCCCAGGAGCCAAAGCCAGGCCACAGACAGCCCTTCCAGGCCTGCCCAGGAGTCAGGCAAGTGAGAGGTGTTTCTTTTAGCTCTGCACAGAGGCAGCCCCAGCCCACAAGGCTCCATGAAGCCGCAAGCCACCCCCTAACCCAGGAGGGTAGCGTGGCCCCCACAGACGTTCTACAGAAACACATCTGCAAGCTGGTGTGTCCAGATGATGGGCAGAGAGCCCGAGAGAGGAAACTGCTGTGTGCAAGGGAAGATAGGCATGGTAACAAAGCCTTAGGCACCTTCTACGCACTCACCAGAGGATCCTTACTGGGCACCATAAAAATATCACGCCTGCTTATGAGGAATTTATAACCCAATAAAGTATAAACAAACAGCTTCTAGATCAAAGTAGCATAAATAACAGGCGCACTGGCTTCTGGAGGAAACTCAATAAATCGGAGGTTTTCGGCTAAAAACTGTGCTTGGTGCTGACACTTCCAGACCTTCTGGCTGGGCCCAGTGGGAGTGGCAGCACTCCCAAAGGCTACACACACACACTCACTCACTGTGGCGTGGCCACTGGTACCCCAGGCTCACCCACTTTGTCTACCTGCCTACTAAAGTCTTGTATCCAGAGTCCCACTCTTCAACACCCATTGTCTGCTATAGGCTGGGATGTCTGGAGGGACACCGGAAATTAAAAAAAAAAAAAAAGCCCTACTATGAGCCCGTTATCCCTGTGAACGGTCACCTTTTCCCACCATCTTTACATGTGGACTCCTGCATGTCACTTAATCACCTACCCAAAACCCAGCGTGTAGGAGTCACGTGCCCTTAGGGTGCCTCCAGAAACTGCAACCCCTGGGTATGCAGACACACACAGACACACCAAGGCACATGTGAGCAAGAGATACACCCACATTTGCACGTGATGAAGGCAGACCCACAGCTCTTCCCACACGGAGGGTTCCCATCCCGCGCTGAGCTATCATGTGAGCGTGGAGGTGCCAGCCTCACCAATCCTATGGACTTTCAGTGAGAACCCTCCCTCATGGGCATCTAGGATACCCACTAAGAGAGAGTGGACTTGGACCTGGGCTCTGGGGAGGGGGGAAGGTGGCCCAGTTCACCCAAGAAACATGTGGGATGCCTAGGTTTTGCTGCTGGACAACAAATACCCTGAGTCTGACTGTGTCAGATACACAGTGGCCTCACTGCTGCAGTAAACTCATAGCCACAAGGAAACATGGGAAAGCCCTCACTCCAGAGTCCTGGGGATAGGGTCTTTAGAGAAGAGAAAAATGAGCTCTGCAAGGTGGGCCTAGCACTGAAAGACATCAGCTCACAGGAGGATGACCGTGCGAGGTTCCACCAGATTGCCTATCCACCTTGGAGGCTAGCTCCTTGCAGGGGAGACCAATGTGGCACCTAGCGTTGAATCCCCGCCTTCTGGAACGCAAGGAACAATCTCTGGAGTAGGAGCCCTGTTGGTGGTTTATGGTGGTGGCCTCTACAAAACACTAATGTATGGACCTTAAAATATCGAGCACCACTTTAACCTGCCCCGATGACCACCACCTCCATGACCCCTTTACTCGCACGAGACTTGTCCCTTTCATATCCTGGCAGCTCAGGATAGACCGATATACACAGACATTTCTTCCCATGGATGATTACTACTCGGTTTAGGAAGAGGTGTCCATTCAGAGTTACACACTGTGGCTTCAATCCAGACTGCAACGGAACACCTCCAAAGGAGGTCCCTCCTCAACCCCATCCCGATGGGATATGCGGGGGACCCCAGCTCTGAAGCTGAAACCGGCAGAGTATCTGGTTTCTACCAGCGATGCCTTTTCTGAGTCAGGAGGATGCACACCCACTGGTCCCAGGAGGAGAGGTGACCCAGAGTCTCAGGCCTGGCAGAGTCCTGGGGGATTCATTCTGGAGCTTCTAGTTTGGAGAACAGACACCCATATGCGTGGCCCCGAAGCTCATAGAAGTGTGATTTTCCATAATCCTTCATGAGGACCAAATGGCAGCTCAGAGGGCAGGATGCCTCTACCCATGCTGTGTTCCCTATACCCAGTATCTGCAACATTGCCCACCTACACCTGACAACAGCCTCCAGTCCCTGTAGCAGTGCTTAAGTTCATTACCGCAGAGGTTAAAGCACTGATGGTTCCAAGGAGGCAGCTTGGGTGTCTGTATCCACACTCACAATGGTTTTCATGCTGTGCTTATGAGTAAAAACACCATCTTTCTCACAGGGACATAGCCAGTCACTGGGGGGAAGACCCAACAGAGAGATACCAGATCCAGGGAGGTGCCAACACCAGGGAGATATCAGAGCCAGGGAGGTGCCAACACCTGGGAGATATCAGAGCCAGGGAGGTGCCAACACCAGGGAGATATCAGAGCCAGGGAGGTGCCAGCACCAGGGAGACACCAGAGCCAGGGAAGTGACAGAGCCAGGAAGATATCAGAGCCAAGGCGGTGCCAGTACCAAGAACATGCCAGAGTCTTAGTAGATGCCACGACTGAAGAGGTCCCCGCTCTTCACCAGAGAGGCCCTGCAGGGCACAGTGTGGCACATGGGCTAGACAGTGCCCACATCTGTGTTCACCTGGACATGTCTGCATGGTTATCAGGACCTGGCCTCGGCCAGGAAGCGAGCAGCTTACATATGAGCTGAGAGAGAATGGATGAGACCGGCCTCACCGCTTCTAAGTGCAATCGTCTCTGAGCCACGTTCTCGGGAGCAGAGCCCTGGGGTGGGGCTCTTAGGCTCTCTATTCCACCCCTTGTGTCCTGCTGACTCGGGATGCTCCAGACAGGCCTCGGCTCCCGGCACAGGCCGTGTCGTCTACCGGCAAGCGCCCACCATGCCATCACTGTGAGATTAGGCCAGTAGTGGGGCCCTCCTCACACCCAAAAGGAACCAAAATGTCCCTTAAGGGCCAGGAAGGGACTGTCTACACCCATGTCCAGCAGGGCATGGCATCTCCTTGCCCTCTGGGGTTCTGGAAGCAGTTTCTCTCCAAATGCACTCATCTAAAAATAGCCCCTCTGTGTGTGTGTTTTGACTCCACGCCCAAGAACACCAACATGTTTCCATAGAGAACAGGAGACTTGGAGCTCCAAACATCTTGGAGTGATTTGGGTGCCGTCTTCCCAAGACATTCTCTGCTGTTCTAACACGATGGGATTTCCTAGAGTCTAACGTGCCCACTTGGCCAGCAACATGAGCAGAGCGTTCGGCCTTCTGAGCCGTAAAGATCTGAGGCTCTAAACTGTCACTGCCTAAACGTTTCAAAGCAGAAGAACATCGACACCACATCTTGCTATAAAACAAACTGTGAAGCTGTAGCTCTGAGAGGTTTATGCAGCGTGTCAAATCGCTGCCGCCGGGGTGTGCAGAGGTTGCCAGCACCTTCCGGCTTGACCGGGGATGCAGTGCTGTGTGGCCAAGTGCTGCGTGCACCTGGGTTTACCTTTTATAGTGAGTGGTGGCTGCCAGGATGTCTGGGTCAGAGCATAGACCTAACCCCAAGGTGGGGTGACACCTCTTGTTAAATCCTTCATGCTCTCTGCCTATAGATGGGAGATGGAACTGCTTACTCTGGCTTAGCAGATAACAGACTCTTGCTGCTCAGCTTGAGTTCCATCTCCACATGGTAGAGAAGAGAGCCAACTCCCCCAGGCTGTTCACTGACTTCCCTGTGCAGCCAGTGCATGCCCACATGCATGTATGCTCATGTAAACCAGTGTTGTGGGGGGAGAGGGAGAGATGGGGAGAGGGAGAGAGGAGGAAAGGGAGGAGAGGAAAAGGGGAAGGGAAAGGGGAGTAGAGGGGGAGGGAAAGGGCGTGAAGAAGGGGAGGGGGAGAAGAGAGGGAGGGAAGAGGAGAGTGGAGGGGAAGGGGAGAGGGAAGGAGAGGGGAGAGAGAGGGAGAAGGGGAGGGGAGAGAGAGGGAGAAGGGGAGGGGAGAGAGAGGGAGAAGGGGAGGGGAGAGAGAGGGAGAAGGGGAGGGGAGAGAGAGGGAGAAGGGGAGGGGAGAGAGAGGGAGAAGGGGAGGGGAGAGAGAGGGAGAAGGGGAGGGGAGAGAGAGGGAGAAGGGGAGAGGAGAGGGAAGAGGGGAAGGGGAGGGGGAGGAAGGGGGAGAGAGAGGGAGAAGGAGAGAGAGAGAGAGAGAGAGAGAGAGAGAGAGAGAGAGAGAGAGAGAGAGAGACCCTCCATGATGTTGGAACCCTCCAGGTGAGCTCTGGGCTAGAGCTGGCCTCCTGACCTCAGCTGTGGACACCACCTCTGCTTTTCCAGTGGCATCACATGGTGAAGTTTCTGAAGTGCACTCCCTATTTTAGAGAGACATGGCCATCCCCCACCCTAGTGTTCTCTTGAGGCAGAAAGACACGTCTCCCACCTGCAGAGCTGCGGGAAGAAAAGATGCTACAGGCGGAGCAGGAAGCTCCCAGCCACACTCAGCCTAGCTCAGTGGTGGCCTCAGCTCCTGCTCCAGTGCTTGGGACACTGCTGCTGCCGAGTACCCAGTACTTGGTGTGCCCTCCAACCCTGAGGAGGAGGGGCTGCCCCATAGTGGGGTCGGCCACCCTTTCACTCAACTCTTCAGAAGAGAAATGTGAGTATCTCCGAACAGAGTCACCTCTGAGATGGAAGGAGAGGCCTCAGAGGTCCTGTCCCACACACCTGATGGGGTCTGGGAGTGATGTCTGGCCCTGACTTGCAACCCACTGGCTGACCTCTGGAAGTGGCAGCACAGGCCCAGCCCCCAGGCAGCTCCCTGCTCAGGATCCCCACATTCTTGGGGTCACTGGAACTCCCTAGCTGTGTGAGGTCCTGGTAGAAATGGGGCCCATGAATCCATTCCTCTGGGGGTGCATCAGAAGGAAGTTAGCTCCTTAAACAAATCAAAACAAGACACATGAGGTAGTGCTGCCTGGAAAGATAGCCCATTTCCAGTTCCCACCCATAGCACGATGGAGCCGTGCACCATCCCGACAAAGTACATGAAAAGTGTCTGTAAAATACCGTTGTTATATCATCTAACCCCAAATCACTTTCTAATGTCGGATGCTTTGGGGGCACAGGGAGTCATCTTCTGAAGTAAGCCATAGAGAGGTTTCATCCTATGTAGATGGAGCAAAACAAGAGTGTCTGACCTCAATAGACATGGTGTTCTTTCACTGTGGGGTCCACTGCGGCCCCACTACCACAACCACACACACATAAGGCTAATACCACCAGGTTGATTTTTTTTTTGGTGCATTTCTCTCCATGGAGACTGACAAATGGAGCTCAGCCACTCAGTGTAAGGCAGACCAATACATGTGTGTTGTTAGCGAGGAATCCTTCATCACATGTTCTCTCCCATGCTTGCTTTAGCAGAACATCCTTCCACCTGTATCTGATTTAGCAAAACATTTCTTCACATGCTTGCCCCAGCAAAACACCATCCAACCGACTTTCCAAAGAACCCTTAAGTTTCCACTTCACACACTATATGTCCCAGGATACTGAGAAACACAGGTCCCAGGAGGACAGGGTCTGAGCAGGGGAGGATGAAACCGGTGGCTGCTTTGGCAGCTGCTTGCCACCAGGGGTCTCTGGGAACTGAGGCTTCCTGGGTGCTAGCTCAAGCCCCCAAACCTGGACCAAGGTAGATGCTGGGGCCTCTGCTCTCGCTGTCCCTGTTCCTGAGTGTCCTCTGTGTAACCTAAAGCTCAGCACCTGCATCAAATGTGGAGAGAGGAAGACAGGAGGCCACCCCCAAACCCGGGTGACCCTGACACTCAACTGTGAGGCTCCAAAGATAGGCATGCTTCAAAACCGTTTCTAAAGTGTTTTTAGAGCCAGGCAGTGGTAGCGCACACCTTAAATCCCAGCACTTTGGAGGCAGAGGCAGGTGGATTTCTGAGTTTGAGGCCAGCCTGGTCTAGAGTGAGTTCCAGGACAGCCAGAGCTACACAGAGAAACCCTGTCTCGAAACAACAACAACAACAAAGTTTTTAGATTCCCCTAAAGCTGTAGCACCATCTAACATACCCTGACAGCATCTTTGCCTGTCCAGCCATGTCCCCTGAGCACAGTGCTGATGGGATCTGTCAGCACAAACCCCACACTCTCCCTGCTCCCCCTAACCTCCAGCTAGCAAAAGGTGACCTCAGCTCCCCCTGGGAAGAGGCTAAGCAGATAGGCTGAGAGAACAGGTTGACAGGTAGCTGTGGGCCTGTGAGACTGAGTGTGACATGGGCTGCTTCAGATAAGATTCCCCTCAACAGGCTGACTCCACAGGAAGAGGGAGCTTGGCGAGAGCCACAAAGATAGGAGGGTCCAGGTGGCAGAAGTTTCAGAGCAGACAGAGTCCCCAGTTCCAGGACAGCAATGTCCAAGGATAGATGTGGTTCTTTGGGTCAGACTCCAGAAGGCCTGCTTAGGGGTTATTAGAGAGAAGTTGTTCTGGGTACCCCAGGATGGAAAGGCCAGAAAGCTTCTTGCATCTGGCTTTGAGGAACCCTCTGAGTCTCTGGTAACAATAGGGATTTGGGGGTGGCAGCCTTGGGGTTCTGTAGCTAGGCAACCAGTTCAAAGCCAACCCTCCCTTCCTGGGTATGTAGCCTTTGCTCCAAACTCAGTGTGTGGTTGCTGTCAGATTGGGTAGCACCACCATCTGAGATCATGGTATCTGATCAGGAAGCTTGAGTCTTTGACACAGACTGCCACAGATGGGCAATCCATGACCTCAGGGTCACAGGTCCACCGCCACAGTGGGGCTTGGCTAGGCATAGCCGGGATGCAGTCAGTGGATGCTACAGAGATAAGTGGAAAAGCTGTGTGTGTCCACAATGCTTTGGGTCCACGCCTCTCAATACGACACAGGTCTCTGCAGACTCTTGATTATGTAGGCAGAGATCCGAGCCCTGCGGGGGCTCACCACCCGCCCAGCAGCAGAAGGTGGGCAGAGGTGCTGCTGTTGGCTCCCCACCCACAGGGAGCCTGCTGCAGCTGCCGGCTCAGCCCTAAGCCAGCGGTTACACAGGCTTTGCTGTGGGTTTTCTCCCTCCCGACTTTTGATATTTTGGGGCCCACTTTTATATTTTAATGCATGTTTTTATGGAAATATTTATGGTGCACATGTAGCACATAAAACACCATTGTAAAGCCGTTTTGCCCCAATGCTGCTGAAATAAATGATGTTGTTAGTATTATGATTTCACAGGGTCCTATCTGGCCTTAATCAGAACGGTCTGGGCTTGCAAGCTGCCATCCCAGGAGCTATGCTGCTGTCTGCAAGACTCTGGCCGTCTGCAGAAACACTCTCTGTCAGAGGGAGGGGCTAGTCCAAGAGCTGGGAATCTAAAGAGGGGCTCGGGGACAGAAAGGGCCTCTGTATAGATCCTCCTGAAAAGTGTCTGGATCTGTTTCACTGTATGTGGGCTGTCAACTTCTTACTCTTGGGCTAGTCCAACATTCCTCATGAGGATCTGAACTCTGATCCCAGGAGAGCAGTTGTGGCCGGTCAAGCTGCTGTCAGCCTGGAACTACCGTCCACATGGAGCCTGTTCCTGCTCCATCTAGGATGCTCCCCAGTGGTCCTCGACCACAGGGAACAGTCACCGCGGCCTCCCTTGACAAACAGGGCAAGAGAGGCACACCTCAGGCTGGCCACCCAAGTGGCTCAGTTTAAAATTTAATTCACCAGCCTTAGAAAGCCCGCTCCAGGCTCCGCACCCTCCCACTGTGCCGTCGTCCCAGGGTGGGCAAGGCATGAATAATTGAGTGGTCACTCATGAAACCTCCAAGGTGGGTGAGTGGAAGGAATCGTCATTAAAAACAATGAGTGCTGGCCTTGCATAAAGCAGGGTAGTGAAGCACAGGTGACAGGCGCCAGTGACCAGTAATGACGGGGAAATGAGAGAGGGTGACTTAGATCCAAGGCCTGAGCTGGGAGCAGGAGGCATGGTCTTGTCCTGGCTTTGTCATGTAGGGAAGTTACATTCTTGCCTGCCTCCTGCTACTGGGGCTTCAGGCAGGCAGGCACAGACAGAAAAGTAGCATCCTTAAAACACACTGTCACACAGTATCACACACAGACGTGGTTGAAAATGCCTTCTTCAACCATGGTAGGAAGTTCCTCGCCATGGTCAGACAGGGTGGACATCCGTTCTAGAAGCCTTGGTTTTTACCCACCTGATTGTCTTCTTCAACCAAGAAGATCAGTGAGCCCAGACTGAGTTCCTGTGACAACCATGTCTATATGAATAAAAGGGACATGTGGACCTGTTAGTACCTGTCTTCCCTCCTGGAGGGGACAGAACACAGCCTAAGCCTAGGCCCAGTCCCTACCCACTCCCTCTAGCTGCCTCTCCCTCCTCTGTTCCTATCCCAGATCTCAGTCAGATCTTACCAAGGACAAGGTCTTAAGGAACATTTTTAGTCTCTGTAAAATGAAAGCCCCACACATCTGGGACAGGAACAGCTGGCCGTGCACGAACATAACAAAATGTGTGACAGTGTTTCAAAATGCCGTTCCCTAAAATCTCCCAATTCCTCTCTTCCTGTATCCTGACGACTATTCCACATTATTTTTTTTAATTACACACGTTAAAAAATGATTTTAAAGAATAGGGGTGACTGGAATGGCTCCTGGCATCCAGGCGCCGCCTCTGTGGGTCATCGGAGGGGAAGCTGAGGACAGGACTCCGTGGCAGCCACGGCTTTGACCCACATCCTCCTTATCCCTGGACTCTGAAGTTCCCAGAAGCTGCCATGGAGCCAGGCTTGAGGAGTCTTGATCTGAAAAGGGGAAGATATTTGGAAGTAGGGTCTCTGCAGATATGATCAAACCGGGATGACGAAGGATTAGGGGGTCCCCATCCAGGGGCTGCCATCTGTGTTGGAAAGGGATAGACATGTACTGAAGAGACAGAAACCAGCAGGGTGCGGCCACGGCTAAGGATCGCTTAATGTCCCTCGAGGTTGGAGGTCTCAGGAAAGGTCCTCCACAGCAAGCAGCACCCTAAATAAACCTTAGTGCGTGGACTTTAGAACCGAGACAACAAATCTCTGCCCCTAAACACCACAGGTTTCAAAAGCCCAGGACTCCCCACCCCACTCTCAGTTGTAAGTGCCAGCCACTAGGGAACAGAGGAGACACTGGATACATGAAGGGTGGCCAGATGTTCATTTATGAAGGATGTTGGGGATCTGGGATTTTAAGCTCTGGAAACAAGGTTGGGGGTATAGCCCAATACCAGAACATGTCTGGTATTTGTGGGGCCCTGACTGCCTCCCTGAGCACCCCATAAAGAAAAAGTTGCAGACAGTAAATAACAATAGGAGACGGAGACAGAGTTCCCCAGTCTCCCAGCCAGCTCACACTGCAAACTTCTCCCGAAGTGACAGCCGCTCCCAACCGCCCAGCTGCCTGCACTAGGTCCCGGTGCCCACTTTCCCGTCAGCGTACACCTTCCCCTTTATTTATTTATTTTCAGGGGTAAATAAGTGTTTCCCTTTTGTTCCAGCAAATGGCTCACGTTTTTGCCTGCTTTAAATATTCACACATGTAAAATAATGGAAACGTGCGTCCTTGATTTATTATTTAAGGAGGTTTCTCTCTGATAAAGCAGAAACACCCCCCCCCATCCAAAGGGGAACTTACATTTTATTTCCATTAAAGCCTCTCGTTAAAGTTTAAAACCTGCTTTGTCCCTGTTCTTGAGGATTGATATTTCCGTCTGTCAGGGAACACGATTGTGCTTGTCGACATGACAGGGGGAAAAAAACCAAACAGGAAGGGAAATGCCAGCCTGTCAGCCAGCCGTGATGGGCTGAGGCAACATGGGGCAAAGACGGTGGGGCGGGACGGGGGCACTGCCCTGGGTCAGGACCCACGTGGGGATAGGACCTTGGAGCCTGGATTCTGGGGTGGCTGGCCCAAAGCACCAAAGAAAACACACCACAAAATTTTCCACAACTGATGACAGTAGCAGATTGAATTCGAGACCAGAGAGCCAAGGAGAGCAGCCCATAGACCCCAAACGGGCTGGACCCAGGTGCAAACAGGCGCCAGCATGGAGATGCAGCTGGGTGCCCCCTGGAAGCAGGCACACACACTGACACACACAGCTGTTGTTCACACACATGTGCATACAGTGGCCAAAACAGCCAGGAGTGCCGACCCAGGCTAGGGTTTGCCTGCTAGAGAGTCCAACCTTAGTTCACAGTGTTTCAAGGCTGGGAAGCCATTGGCCCTATATTGAGAGAACCTCAGAAGCAGGTGTGTGCAAACACACATAGATATGCACAAATGCAGGTGGATATGTGGGTGTGACTCAGAGGAAGGTACATACATGTGAAAGCATGCGTGTGTTGTGGTGTCACACCGTGTGGATGCAGGATCAGACTGATGGCTAATGGGGCTGGGTGAGCCTGTGCGGAGAAGTCTCCACAGAGCCTCAGGCAGTTGCAGCTAGACCCCGGGCTGCTCTGAAGCTGTCGCAGAGGACAGGCTTGGATAGTTGACACTTACTCCTTGAAGTTCTGGACACACTAAGCGCGAGAGTCCATCACTTTTCAGTCAGTAACAACTCTGCTGTGTTCCCCACCTCAGCTCTGGGTCCAGCTTGGAAGATCCCAGAGAGATTCAGAAGGAGGGAACGTCAGACTGACTGAGAGGAAAGAGAACATGTCACCCCAGACAGTCCCAAGGAAAGGGGGCACTGAATATGTGGTTCAAATTTCTGGATCAGAGTCAAAGTAATTATGGGTAAGTTCATGTTCTGCCCTGGCCGAGGCTTTGGGATGATGCTGGGTAGGCTCCCTACACCCACACAGCTCCAGCCAGGTTGGCGAGCTGACAGACTCTTCCCGCCTGGAGGTTAACCTGGTCCTCCATCTTTCCCAGGATCCCTTTCTGGTGCAGCAGCTCTCTGCCTCCCTCCAGAGCATTCTGGCAGGTCCTGCATGTTTTCTGTGGGCTAGGAATGGGGCAGGCAGTACACACACTTCCTGGATGCTCTCAGAACCACAGACTTCTGCCTGTGAAGATGAGTCTCATCCTTCCTCGCCCTGTGGGGAGCAAGCCCTCGCTGTCACCATTGGCCTGTCTTGTTTATGAAATGATTCTGCAGAAAAATGGGCAGACTCTCTTTGCCAGTGCACGGAGATGCTTTTTGTTTTTGTTTTTTGTTTTTGTTGTTGTTTTTGTTTTTTTTGATGCTGGAGTCAAGTTGCTGAGGAGGACCAGGACAGGAGGCTCGGGGGCCATGGTGCTCACAGAGCTGAGCATGGGTATGGCTCCTGGGAAAGCTCACCTAGGGAGATGCTGCTGGGGAGGGCGGAGAACCGCTGCAGGTGGAATGAGGCTGGAGCCCCGCCTACTGGCAAGAAGCAGCTGAGTAGCTATGGGCCTCACCAAGAACCAACTTTCTCCTCGATGCTCTGGTGTCCATGTGGGCAAGTAACAACAGGGCAGGTGATTTCCAGAAAGCATTATCAAGTAGCCATTTGTGAGGTGACAGGCAGGAATCCAGGGTGACATGGGGGAGGAAAATAGAAAACTGACCCATGAACAACAGCCCAGGGATGTGTTCTAAGGCCAGCTGAGCTACAGCTCACAGCATCTTCCCCTCCTGGTCAAACGCAGGTCTAGGGGAGAGACGAGCGCGAAGTGTGTGACACCCCTGGCCTTCCCTAAAGTGATGAGGTAAGGTGGCCCACCGTGGCAGAGCCCCTGGGCGTTCCTCTGTGGAGTGAGAGGCTTTAAATTCAGGGACATGGTGGGTGCTAGCTTCCTGTATCCTGCAACCTGTGCCAAATCCCAACACCAGAATCTCCTGATTTAGCTCCCTGTGAAAGAGAAACTTCTAGAAGCATGACCTTAAATGCGTCTTCATATAAATCGCCTTTAGAGGATGTACGAAGGTGACCATGAGCTGAAAGAGAATTTGAATTATCAGGCCCTTTGCTAGTGTGGATGCGATTCATCCCTGGACCCAGGACCTTAGAGCAGTGGTTCTCAACCTGCGGACCACATCTGCATCATGATCGATGTTTTGGAAAACACAGATATTTACATTGATCTAAAAAAGCAACAAAAATAATTTTATGGTCGGGGTCACCACAACATGAGGAACTGTATTAAAGGGCCATAGCATTAATAAGGTTGAGATCCACTGATCTAGAGGCCTTCTTTCCCCCCTGACAATAAGCCTCAAATATGGGGAAGATAAAAATGGAGACCCAGACTACAGGGTGGGTTCACAGCCTCTCTCAAGTCCCCGAGAACACCAGCCAGCAGCACTCTCGAGCTAGATCTCTGAGAAAACACCTCTACCCCATCACAGGAGACTGGTAAGTGGAGATAAAGGTGACTCCGTGACACTGAAGAGCATCCTCTATCAAGGATGTCAATCACCACTGGGAATAGCATCCTAAACACCCTCCACAGGAGCTCTGTAATCTCTGTTGAAAGCTGTGATCATATCCCACTCCCAACACACACACACACAGACACACACATATGCATACACACATGTACACATACACACATGTACACATACATACATGTGCACACAGACACACATGCACATATACATACACATATGTGCACATACATATACACATATGCACATACATACATATACACATATGCACACATACACACGCACATACTCACACACATACACACACACACAAATATGCATGCATGCCAATCTTGCCAAACACACTCCCATACATGAGCTCACAGGTGCTCACGTGTTCTCCAGCCCTGGCCTCCCCATGGCCTCTGAGACACTCAGCAGCCGGCACTCAGAATAGACCCTGCATTGATCGCAGCAACAGCCTATAAATGCGACTGGCCTCGGGTGGCCGCTCAGTTCCCCCAGCAGCTGCAGTGACAGGCCAGTGAGGAGCACTCAGCGTCAAGATTTATTGAATGGGTAGCAGCAGATAGGGCGATGGTGGCTGGTCCTCCCGAGCTGAATTATCTCTGGCAGAAATAAAAATCAGCTGAGCACCGGGCTTAGATAGGCCTCAATCTGTTAGCAGAAAATTGGACTGTCACCAGTGTGCTGCGTTCATTTTGGCTGATTAAAGAAATATTAATCTACTGTCGCTGCCTCCACAGCTGCCAGCAGAGCCAACAGGAGGCAGAGATGAGGCTGCGGCTTGGGGACAGTCTGATCCTGCAGTAAAGGGATGTGTCCCAAGGCTACACACACACCTGGGAAGGGCTGGGTCTGCTCCGGGCTGTCTCTGGGCCATTATGGACTATAGCTGGTCTTAAAGGTATACAGTTTGTGGGTTCTGGCCAACAGCACCCTCATCCCATGGCGTCATCTGGGCATGTCTAGGAAGTGCGACCTCTCCATGCAGCTCTAGCTGGTAAGGGCTCCCTCATGGTGCCAGGCTCTCATCTGACAGAGGGGGGATGAGAGCCACGTGCACGGTGCCCCTACGTCTCGTAGGTCTCCCCAGGCCACAGGAAGACAGGCTGAGCAGACATCCCAGACACTGAGAAATTCTTCACGCTGGTCTTTGACATAGCATGAAAATCATGGCCCATGGCATCCCTGCTCCCAAACCTCAGACCCAAGTTCCATGTACACGAAGGCCTTGAGGGACCATCACATGCTCCCTTCTAGAGCCCCAGTCGCCAGGAGGGCGTGGGATCCCTCCAGCCAGCCATGTCCTTGAAGAGGGCTGGAGAACACATGAGTACCTGTGAGCTCATGTATGGGAGTGTGTTTGGCAATATCAGTGTGTGTGTGTGTGTGTGTGTGTGTGTGTGTGTATGTGTGTGAGTGTGTGTATGTGTGTATGTGTGTGTGAGTATGTGTGTGAGTGTGTGTATGTGTGTATGTGTGTGAGTGTGTGTGTGAGTGTGTGTATATGTGTATGTGTGTATGTGTGCATGTGTATGTGTGTATGTATATGTGTATGCGTGTGAATGTGTGTATATGTGTATGTGTGTATGTGTGTGAGTATGTGTGCATGTGTATGTGTGTATGTGTGTGAGTGTGCGTATATGTGTATATGTGCATGTGTATGTATGTATGTGTATGTGTATGCGTGTGAATGTGTGTATATGTGTATGTGTGTGTGAGTATGTGTACATGTGTATGTGTGTATGTATGTATATGTGTGTATGTGTGTATGTTTATGTGTGTGTATGGTTATGGGTGTGTATGTGTGTATGTGTATGTGTGTATGTGTGTGTATGTATGTGTATGGTTATGTGTGTGTATGTGTGTGTATGTGTGTATCTCTGTGTATATATGTGTGTATGTGTATGTATGTGTGTGAGTATGTGTGTGTATGTGTGTGAGTGTGTGTGAGTGTGTGTGAGTGTGTGTGTGTATATGTGTGTTTATATATGTGTATGTGTGTATATGTGTGTATGTGTTATGTTTGTATGTGTGTATGTATGTGTGTATTTGTATGTGTATATGTTTATGTGTGTGTATGTGTGTGTACATATGTATGTGTGTGTAATGAGACACCCTGAACCCTTCACCATTTCAGCTTGCCCATGAGCTCAGTCTTGAACCACCTCCCCCAGGGCCCAGAGCCAGCATGCCTCTCACTTCCTGGGGATCCTGTCAAGGCTGAGACAAATAAAAGATGCGGATGTCCAGGGACTCTCCTCCACTGATGGTCCTTCACCTCCGAATTCCATAGTGAAGCACAGGGCCTGGGTCCCCAGTAAGGTCACCCTTTGTAGTGAGTGTCTCAACCCTATAAATACTGCATGTGGTCAAGGTCTGCTTTGCCCCAGGGTCCCTGAACCTCTTCTCCACCCACAAGGTAGTCAGAGCCTAGCTCCTGGAGATAAGCAGGGAGAACACTCAGGGCACAGAGTCTAGCGTCCCACAGTAAGACAGGGCCTGAAATGCCTACAGGAGGGAAGGCATGGTGGCATCTCTTCCTTGCTGCCTCCGAGAACACCAGAGTAGGTTCAAACATGGAGAGTGAGAAACCCCACAAATCCACAGACTCTCCTTCCACTGAAGCTCCAGGAAAGCCCCAGCTGGCCACAGGGTAGCCCCTCACACCTCTCCAGGGGCATTCTCCCAGGAGACACTTATACCATCCTGTCCATGCACTTTGCAGGGTTCTTCCGATCACAGTGACAAAATATGTCTTACAGCAAGGTGTGCATTTCAGGCCATTTGGGTGGGGTACAATTGGCCTCAGGCTCCAGGATCTAGGCATTCCACCCCAGAGTGGAACAGGGCATCTCCAGTTCTGCTTGGCCCCAGTCTAGGGGAGCCCTGCTGATCATTCCCCACTTATAGGTGCCCATGGTAACAAGAAACAAACTGCAAAGCTCAAGGTCTTATGTTAGCAACAGTTACTTATTCCTTTGTGTAAAGAAAAGGTGCTGATTAGACTCTAATGTGGCTACTCCTTATCAATCACTGAAGTCTGAGGGAAGGTGGGTGGGGCTTTGGTTTCCTTCCCTCCCTGGGAACTGGGAAACTGGTCACCCTCTCTTGTACAAAGCAGACAAAAAGGGGGAGAGCTGCTGCCATTTCTATGTGAGGGGTCTTCACTACTTCAGACACCTGCATTCTACATGCGGGCCTTAATGCATGCTATGTTCCCGGCACTAGTCAGGCCTGCATGAAGGGATGTCACCCTAATGGGGATGTTAGCAATAACTAAAGATGATGATAAACAAGTAATGCCGGGCACGAATCACCAGGTGACCACCTAGTACCACCAACAGCTTGATCTCCAAGAGGGAAGCCCATGGGAGCTTGGAGAGAGGGCTGTGGTGCCAAACCTTCCGGGTGAATGGACCCAGCTGCGCCCAGGCTTCTGGAGAGCTCTACCAAGCCATACTGTCTGGGGCTTGGCTTCAATGACCAGCTGTATCACATACAGCCACAAGTTGGGGACAAAATATCTTCTGGGCAAAACTAGAGTTTACTAGAGCTCAGGTCTGTAAGAGCCACTGCTGAAGGGACCAGGTGGTGAAGGCCTTTAATCCCAGCACTCAGGAGGCCGAGGCAGGCATATCTCTGTGAGTTTGAGGCCAGCCTAGTCTGCAGAGTGAGTTCCAGGACAGCCAGGGCTACAGAGAAACACTGTCTTGAAAAACCAACCCCCTCAACAACAACAACAACAACAACAACAACAACAACAACAACAACAAAGACTCATGAAGGGGTATTTACAGCCAGGAACGTACACTGCACACACTAGAATTGTAGGCCAGTCTCTAGGTGGGTGTTCTTACCCTAGGCCACCAGCAGAATTCTGCATCTCCTGGCTGAGGACCAGGCCATGGCTCCATGGTAGAATGGTAGAATGGCAACCAAAATGACAAAAGGAATCTCCACGTGGGCCATGGAATACACCCACTGCAGAATAGAGCCACTGGTGGTACAGACACTTCATCAGTGATGCCAAGGCCACACTGGGATAGGGACAAGAATGGGACTCAAGGTGCTGAGTCCCCAAAGGACACTTCTTGGGTGCAGTGAATCATCATGGCAGTAGGTCGCCTCCTGACTGAATCTGGTCTCCTGCTAGTCTCCAAGAAAGCATTGCCCTGTGGACTCTTAGAATATAAGCAGGACCTCTTGGTCTGGGTTCATGTTGCCCCTGTGGGTTTAGTATAGTAAGATGGGAGGGGACCAGGAATGTGAGAGAGAACAGTCTCCACTGTTATAGACTGGGCAGAGATTCAAAGAGGAAATCACAGCTACCTCAGCTTCTATCTCCTGGAGCTCCCATACCTAAACCAGGCACATAGAGGGGCTCCAGCTTAGCGGCCCATTCCTAATGGCCAGCACTGGAAGCTTGGGGTCAGTCTAGAGGTAAACTGGTTCTTCCAGGGGCCTCTCCTTCACATGCAGTATATGGTTGGTGGCTTCCTCCTGTGACCTCTGAGGGCCACACTTCTGTGTCTGCCTCCCAGTCTCCTTATAAGGATGTGTCACACTGGATCAGGATTCCCAAATAACTTCAAAGCCCTGTCTCCAAAGACAGCCATGTTCTGAGAGAGGTCCTGGACATCAGACTTAAGGACACAGTTCTACCACAATAAGCCTTTGTCTTTCCTCCAAGCAGGGTGCAGCTGATCAGGAATGGTACCTAGGGTCCCCAAATGTTAGGATCTTACCCTGGGCTCCATCACTGTGGAAGAGGAGCCAGAGCCAGGAGGAGCCAACCTGTGTTCCATACCCCACTGCCGCTGAGTCCAGAAGTGCTGACAGGAGTTTAAAAAGCTTGAACCTCAGTCTTCTGTTGCTTTGCCATCAGCATCCTAAGCCCCTCAGAGTGTAGGCCACATGAAATATGCAAGAGAATTCTATTACTGAATTAACTATTTATCGATTTATAATTCAAAAGATGTATGTGAAGCTGTTAACAAAGATTCCTAACAGACTTGCGAGGCCCCAGGGAACTCCCTTCTGCAGATCCTCCCCAGGTACAAAGTGGGGAGGCCTCGAGTGGGGAGGTAGGCATGGGTGTACCAGCCCCTCCCACACACCCTCCCCCTGGTCAACACTACAGAAGCCAGCCTGCAGAATCGATCCAGAGCTGTGTCCCTGCCCATTGCTCCATCTCCCCAGCCTGCCTCCCGGGGTTGAAGAGCTCCATCAGCAGTGAAGACATCTGTGGCTCTCCTTCAGCTTTGGCAGGGAGAGGGCTGGGGTCTGAGCCAGGCAACCCAGAATGGCTGATGCTATTGAGCACTGGTCATGACCAGTGCCAGGTACACAGCTTGTACATATTACCTCATTTGTGCCTCACTACCCCCAGTAAGGTAGGCTTCTTAAAAAACAAACCTAGATCTCATTGCTGAGGGCAATTTGCTGTATTCAAAACAAATTGAAAGAAGTGAGAAAGAACTACCCGGATCCCTTCTGCCTGTCTACATACAGTCTCTGGCTCTAACCACACCCCAGAACAATCACAATTGCTTGTTGTGCCTTGATACATTGTAGCATACATATTATTGGTGCTGTGTTTACATTAGCACAGTTACATTGTTGTGTTATGTAATTACACTGTTGTGAGTACAGTGTTACATTGACACAAGCACACAGTAAAACAGGGTTATTGCCAAGAGTTAAGTTAACATGAGGGTGGGATGGGACATGCTTATGGGGAGTTGCACATGGGCAATGGTGTGCATTCACTGCAGCATCAAAAGTGAGTCTCACAGCCCTCAAAATCCCTGTGCCCCAAGACCTAATCACCAGTTCTTTTATGATCAGTTTTACCTCTACCAGAAGTTCTGCAGCTTGAGCCACTGGACTAGGTACCAGTTTCTGTCAGTGTGTCCCACACATTGGAGGCTGTACGCAGGTCTTCCCACTGTGCCTTTTTTACAGACGTGTAGAACGGAAGGCAGGTCAAGCTTTTGCACACAATCATCATGGGACCCAGTTAGACTCCATTACTGACCACTCAACTTCCCAGTGGCCTCTGAGCGGTGTGGGTAAGACTGGCACTCATAAAGCCTCTGGGTACATGGCCTGGCTGGACACAACTCTGTTCTGGTCAGAGGGACTCAGACTATAGCTCTTGGAGAGAAAGTCTGACCTGATTCCATCTCAGTGACTCACAGAAGCCAGCGCAGCCATCATCAAAGTACTGTAAAAGAGACAGTGGGGCTTCGGCAGCCCCACCCTGCAGCATGGTACAGCACACTATAAATAATCACTGTTTTAAGACTCCATGTCGAGACCCTAATGGCATTACTGGGGCACAGGGATTAAGCCCAGGAAGATAATTACCAGCACATCAGACTCCAAACCACAATCACACCTATTAAAATGACACGCTAGGGAAATCCCCAGGATTATGTGAGGGTTGTCCCCGGTAGAGTGCCTCTCTCCACAGAGATAAGCATCCCAGGCCTGGGCCGCCCTAGCCACAGCTGACTAACTAATCCTCTTTCAGAGAAAGGAGCTCACCCTGAGAACAAGTAGAACATCTTCTTTAAGGACTCATGTCTCTGTTGGGACTCAAGGACCACATTTGTGGAAGCAGAAATGTCCTCACATCAAAACACTCATGGTTCTTCAGGGTAGTGGCATCTGGCCTCCCCAGCTCTGGCCCCTTGGGTCCTCCTTGAGCACCTGAGGACCCACTTATGAGCTGCTTTGGGGAGAAAGGATGGGGTGCCACTCAACTCCTGAAGGTGGTGGGTCAGAGGTACAGTTTACAAGACCACTCTGATGGGTTAGAATCTGGGTGGGGGATGGTGGCCCAGACATTTGGGGATGTTAGATGAAGTTCTCAAAGGATCTCATACAAAGGCGTGTACAAAGACAATGGGGTGCTGTGAAGCAAAACAGACAGTAGTGACCAGAACAGAGGAATCAGGTCCCTGGGTCTAGAGGAGAGAAGAGAGAGAACTTCCAGAGAGGACACAGAAGCCTCCGTGGTCTTCACAGAAGAAACCCAGCCCTAGCAAGGAAGCAGACAGAGGAAGCCCTGGCTACTCTCCTCCACCCTCTGGCTTCCTTCTGTCCTCTGCAGTAAACCTAATCATGATGCAGAGGGTAGCCACAGCAAGAAGCCCGCAAGACAGCCTGCTGAGAACACAGAGCCTAGTGGCAGAGGTAGCTTACCCCTATTGTCTATACACATCAGCACCTAACTCACTCCAGGGACCCTGCCACCATCGTGACGTGTGGGACTCAACAGTACCCAAAAGTGTGTGTCCAGCCATTCAGGCTACAAACCCAACTTTCACCAAGCCTGGGGCTTTTGGCTAAGCGTCATAAATATGATGCTTATGCTGGGTTCCTCCACTTGAGTTCTCTCCCGTCAAAACTGGGGTAGAGACTGACTTAAAAGGATTGGCCTTTGGGTCCTGTCTACTGTAGGATTCTCACATCACCAACTACCAGAAGAAAGATAGGATAGCACAAAGCACCAATCATCATTCAAGCAAGAGGGCTAAATTAATTAGTTAGTTAGTTAACTTATTAAAGTGAATTATCCCAGGATCCCCGGGATTATGTAAATGAATACTGCCTGGGTTCCCCCTTCTTGATTTTTTTGTATTAGCTACTTTTCTGTTGCTGTGATAGGATACTAGGACCAAAGGCAACTTAAGGAAGAGAGATTTTATTTTGGCTTACAGTTCCAGGGGTTATGGGAGCGTCCAGTCATGAAGGGGTGAAGGCTTGATGGCAGGAAACTGAGAGGTAACATGCCTGACAGCAAGGAAGAAGCAGAGGATGAACAAAAAGGAGGGTGGGGTTTTCAATCCCCAAACCTGCTCCCAGCAGTGTCATTTCTCCAGGAAGGCTCCACCTCTCCAAAACCTCCCCAAACAGCACCACTGAGGACGAGGAGTTCAAATGCATGAGCTTATGGGGACATTTCTCACTCGAACTATCACACTCTCCGAAGCTGCTCCACTGGGAAAAGACTTTAGCCTTTTTATGATCTCAGTGATGACACATCCTTCCGGTATAACAAACGACCCCAAAGTCTCATGTGTTTCCAGCTGGGTCCTCAGTTGGTTGTACTATGGGTGATATTGGGTTAGCCCAGTGATTTACGCCTGCCGGATGGGCTCCTGGGCAGTAGGGACCTGGTTGGAGGAAGCTGCCTTTGTGGAGTTTATCTTATCCTCAGATCCTCCTCTTTCTCTGTTTCTTAGACATGTTTTAGAAAGCAGCCTTCCCCCAGCATTCCACCATGATATTCCCCCACACAGGTCCAGAAGCAACACTCTGTGGACGGCAGTCTATGGAGCTGTGGGCCAAGACAAACCTTGAAGCTTCTCCCTCAAGCACTTTGTCACAGTAATGGGAAGCTGACCAGGACAGAGTCAAAGAACAGTGCACGTCCAAGAAGCCCGCAGAAGTCAGGGGAAGGGCCTTGCTCAGCACAGTAGACTTCGCTTGTGTTTGAGCACATAAACATATGGGTTCCTGTGTTGGCATGTATGTGCGTGTGCATGTGAAGGCCACGAGTCAACCTCAAGAATTGTTTCCTGAGAGCCATCTATCTTATTTGGTTTGTTGTTGTTGCTGTTGATGTTGCTGTTGTTATTTGAGACAGTCTCCCTCTCTCTGTGTCTCTGTCTCTCTGTCTCTCTCTTTCTCTGTCACTCTATGTCTCTCTGTGTCTCTCTGTCTCTCTGTCTCTCTGTCTCTGTGTCTCTGTGTCTCTGTGTCTCTCTGACTCTCTGTCTCAGTCTCTTTGTCTCTGTCTCTGTCTCTGTCTCTGTCTCTGTCTCTCTCTCTCTCTCTCTCTCTCTCTCTCTCTGGCTGGGGCTTGCCAAATAGCCTTTGATAGCTAACCACAGGGATCCTAGCAGAGACATGAGTCCTTAAAATTCTGCAGGACAGGGATCTGCTTGTCTCTGTCCCATCAGCTCTGAGATCAATGGTACCACACCCAACATCTCACACAGGTTCTGTGGCTCCAGCTCTGGAACACTGACACTTATTCTTGCACAACCCTGTACTGGCTGAGCAATCTCTCCAACTGGGGAGCTGCCTTCTTAAAGAGAAACGTCAGTTAGGACTTCACAAGGAGAGCCCAGCGGCACACCCCCAAGGTTCCCCAGTGCAATGTGCATGCCTGCCCAGCCTCTTCCTTACTGTTCCTGGAACCCAGGAGTGGAGAGACTTATGTGGGCAGTGACTGATCCTTCTGGGATAAGAGCTGCAGGGATGGGCTGGAGGCCCAGGGATGGTCTTAGAGTATGGCTGTCTTTTACAATGGTGGCCACGGAGGTGGGGCAGGCTCCCTCAGGCTGCCCTGAGCACCTGCAGGAGGAGAAGGTCTCTGGCTACAGTCAGAAAACCAGAGAACCACAATGGTGGCCCTGAAATAATCTCATTTCTTTTAGCCCCAGGGATAGAAACACTGAAACGAAACCTGAATGTAATCACATCGAGTGTGGAAACAGAGCAAATTGAACTGCAGGATTTGTCAAGCCCTCCGCCCAAGTGGGCGCTCTTCAGGAGGATCTGGCCTTGGGTTGTGGAGCACGTGGGAGAATGGACCTGGCCTGGGATAGAATTCTTGATCTTGTATATTGCTCTGCGGTCCTCTTGTCAGAAAAGGTGTCCCTCAAATGGGAGACACAGCTGCCTGGAGAAAGAGAGCTAATAGCAGGCATGAGCCCGGCTGCCCAGGTGCCGCTGTCTGCATCCCACGGGTGACAGAGGCAGAGGGCCACCCTCTCCTGGATTTTACAGCTGCCGCTGTCACAGATACACAGCCAGAGGGAATCCTAATATAACACACACACTGTTCTCTCAGTGTTCTGGAGGTGGGAAGCCAGTCATCAGCCTCACCGAGCCGCACTGAAGAGTCACTGGGCCAAACTCCTTCCAAAGGCTTGGGGGGTGGGGAGGAGGAGCGGGGAAGAAAACCTGCATACTTCCAGTTTCTGGTGGCTGGAGGCATCTTTGATTTCTTCTGGAGACAGCTCTCCCTGACCTCTCCTTATCACATGACTGTTTCCCTAGTATCATATTCTCTCTGTGTGTCTGTCTCTCTCTATCTCTATCTCATTCTTTGTTTATCTGTCTCTGTCTCTGTCTCTGTCTCTGTCTCTCTCTCTCTCTGTTTCTCTGTCTTCTCTCTCCTCTCTCTGTTTGTCTCTGTCTGTCTCTCTGTCCTCTCTCTTCTTTCTCTCTGTCTGTCTCTCATTCTTTGTCTCTCTGTCTCTGTATCTCTGTCTATCCTTTCTCTCCCCTCTCTCTTACTCCCTGTCTCTGTCTCTGTGTGTCTCTCTCTGTCTCTCTTTCATTCTTTGTCTCTTTATCTCTGTATCTCTGTCCTCTCTCTCTCTCTCTTCTCTCTGTCTGTCTCTGTCTCTCTCTACTCTTTTCTTCTCTCCTATTCTTCTGAAAGGTAGTCTGAGGTTCAGCTTCTGGATGAGGCCTTCAGTGTATATACAGTGTTTCAGTCACCCCCCTGACCCAAGATCGCCTGGTTAGCAGGAAGATGAACATGGTGGCGGCAATCCATAACCATGGAGATGAGGAGTCTGTGGACATCAAGTGCTCAGGGGCATACTGGTGAACCCTGCAGCTCAGACTTCAGATTCTCCAGACAGCATGTGTGATGTAGCTAGCCTGCTCTCCTTCCCACACCTCAGTGCTATCAGCATATTCCCTCACAACTTATAATGAAAGACAAGTATATGCCAGGCTTATGGGGATTTCTGAGCCTTTTCCTGTCCCTATCCAAGAAGAAATGCAATAGATCAAGGGTCTAACTAGGAAAGTCCTGAAAAGCAGGGGCCATCAGAGTCAACCTGTTCACCTTGTCTAGCAGAGGGCCAGCCTGAGATTTGGATTGCTTGAGGTAGCCTGCATGACCCAAGGATTAGAGAAATGAGGCTCATATGGGCTCAGGGAAGGAACAGGGTTCAATTTGGGGGTTATCTATGGCCCATATGAGCCTGGAATATCCATAGAATCCATGAGTTCTGTAGACAAAAAAATCACACAGCAACAGTCCTGTTCTTTTTCTTTAGTTTCACGGTACAGCTAGGGTGATGGGGGTTGTCACCAGTGTCTGCCAATAAAGTGTCTTCAAGTCTAAACTCCAGAACCTGTGACGGAGACTCACTTTGAAACAAGGTATCCACAGGTGCAATCAAACTTAAAAGGTTAAAGTGGGTCCTGATTCAATGACTTGTGTGTCTCTAAGAAACGGAAATGTTAAAGGAAAACAGTGGCCTGGGACACAAATACCCCAGGCAGAGACTGGAATAGTGTAACCACAAACAGGGTCTCCAGGAGCCCCTCGGGAGCCCTCTTAAGTACAGCCCTGTTCACAGCTCAGTCTTAGCCTTCCAGCCTCCAGACTTCCAAATCTCTGATCCAGGCAGATCTCAGCCATGAGAGCAAACCTTTCTACATGGAAAACCAACCTCTGCCTTAACCTAGGACTCACCTGGCAAAGCAGAAACCACCCCAGGCCCTCTAGTGGCAGCCTCTGGGATTTAAGTCACCACTGTACTCAGTCTGGTTGATTTCCCAGATCCTCACTGACAGAAGCCTCCTCTTAAGATTGGATCCAGTTTTGTAGATCCAGAACAGAGAAATGGGGGGGGGGGTGATTGGGGAATAGTTGGGGGGGAGAGGACTTATGGGACTTATGGTTGGGGGGAACTGGGAAAGGGGAAAACCTTTGGAATGTAAACAAAGAATATAGAAAGTAAAATTAAAAAAAAAAAAAAAAAAAAAAAGCTCTTCCCTGGATTTTTCCTGGGCAGTGCCAAAACGTGTGGAAGATTGCCCGGCCTCCGCAGCACCATGAGCCAGCGTGACATTGTTATGTGCCAGGCTGGCTGTGGTGAGAACCGGGCAGCATGGCTGTCACCCTGGCAGCTATAGTTATGATAACAGTGAGATGGCCCTGCCAGAAATTCAGTCCTCCTGCTACAGTTTGTGTTTTGCAGAGCAAGGCGAGGCTCCGTCCCTCCTGGGGCCAGACTCAACAGGGCCCAAACTTGGGTCCAGCTGTACAACCATTTCCTCTCAGTCCCCTCACTCCATGACTCGCACTCCCGTCCCCTGTGGCTTTAGAATCTGCAGTTTATGGATCTTAGTTCCTGGGAGGGAGGAACACTTTGCCAGTGACGTGGCTGTGGTTATGTAGAAACAAAAGCCAAGGCCAGCAAGCGTCCACTAGGTTGCTATGTGTCAGCAGAGTAGATGGAATCCACATCGGGGACAATGGGTCCTTGCTATCCTGGTGAGAGAATACAGCTGACACCCAGGGTGTCTCCAGGTGCTGCCTGGTCTTCCTGAGGAGACTTGCAACATGAGGAAGGAAGAGAATATCAGGACCTCCAAGGACTCAGACCCATCTGCAATGATCCGCAGGGGCGACCAGAAGGGCGTGAACTCCAATTGGAGGAGATGCTAGAATGAACAAGGAAGACACAGGCGAGAACACTAAATATGGATGCTGTGCACCACCAGCTCGGGGAGGTGAAACATGAGTACGCATTTTTATGTCTGAGTAGATGTGTGGCTATGTGCAGGTGTGTGTGTGTGTGTGTGTGAGAGAGAGAGAGAGAGAGAGAGAGAGAGAGAGAGAGAGAGCGCATGCGTGCCTGCATGTGTGCACTGGTGCACATGAATACACATGTATGTGCACACACATGCATGGTAGCTTGTTCTCGTGAGTGTGCATGCATTGTGTGCATTTGCTTTTAGATAAGAGTGTGCGCACACATGCAAACACACAAATACATTTTGTGTGCCAATGTGTGGATGTATTTGCATGTTCATGTTCACGTGCATGTGCAAAAGTGATCTTTGCTCCTCCACATGTCTGTTACTTTGGTACTTCACAAAAGTCAACAGTGGTCAGCATGACAGTTTGATCTACACGTCACAGAATATGCGAACAGTGTCACACTTGACCCTGGAGAGAAACCAGCCCCGCCCTGCAATGGCTCTGCAATGCTGTCAGGAAGTGAGGACCCCGGATGTCCCCTCTCATCTCCCTTCAGCCAGAGGGAGAAACAGTCCATTCGTCCCACAGTCTCTCACTGTGTTTCTGGGAGCCAAGGTGTTGGCAGGCACCTGACATACATGTGTGTGCAGCCCTGTGGGGCGGTGTGTACCCATCATGGCTGTCATGGCCTGGAATCTCCACCTTCATTCCTTGGGGTGCTTCTTCTCCTTGCTGAAGGCTTCGAGTTCTCTGACTGCTTCGGGAGGAGGTTGGGCCCAGGAGAAGGGATGTGTGCTTTGGCCCCTTTAGTTTGCCCCAGGGCGTGGGGCCCATTTCCAGTCACTACAAGTGACTTGAGCCTCTAATCTCTGACATTTGCAAAACCGGCCACAGGTCGCAAGAGGTGACCCAGAACTCTGAGGTTGTCCTTAGTGTAAGCAAGGTGACCTCACCATCAGCTGGTGTGTGTCTTCATTCTCATTAGATCAGTCTTCTTAATTCTCTAATGATCCCTTGACTGCCAGTCCTCCTGAGATCACTGCCTTTCCTAAAGCCCATCCGTCGAGGTGCCTGGCATGGCTGTGCTCCCAGGAACCCTGACACTCCTTTGGATCTGGCAGTGACCACCAGTTCAGGAAGGCCATTATGTTTTTTCCAAGTAGATAGTTAGGAGCCCTGATAAGGCCTTCAGTGGTAGGATGGGAATAACTAAGGGGATTGCAGCCTCGCTGCATGCCTCAGCTTCTCCAAATACCCCAATCTATACGCTTCAACTCAAGCAGCCTGATGGCAACTTCTGAGGTCTACTGAACACTCAACTGTGTTCCCGCATTGATGTGCTGAGGTCCTGAGCTTATTTAAAAGTAGGATGGAGGCAGGTAGGATGTCTAGATAAGGTGACTCTATGATGGCACCCTTATAAAAAAGGGGCTATCTGCTCACAGAGACCTGCAGGGAGGACGCCATGGAGAGAGAGATGCAGGCATGGGTGAGTCCAGAGGAATCCAGAGCAGACTCGATGTCTTAGTTAGGTTTTACTGCTGTGAACAGACACCACGACCAAGGCAACTCTTATAAGGACAACATTTAATTGGGGCTGGTTTACAGGTTCAGAGGTTCAGTCCATTATCATCAAGGCAGGAATATGGCGGCATATGGGCAGGGATGCTGCAGAAGGAGTTGAGAGTTCTACATCTTCATCTGAAGACTGCTAGCAGAATACTGACTTCCAGGCAGCTAGGATTGGGGATCTTATAGCCTACATCCACAGTGACCCACCTACTCCAACAAGGCCACACCTATTCCAACAAGGCCATACCTATTCCAACAAGGCCACGCCCACTCCAACAAGGCCACACCTACTCCAACAAGGCCACACCTATTCCAACAAGGCCACACCTTCTAATAGAACCACTCCCTGGGCCAAGCATATACAAATTATCACACTCAGTATCACAGCCCATAAGAGACCAGCTTGCCTGTACCTGACCTTGGCCTCCCAGACTCAATCCTGATGGTAGGACATGTCTATTAACTCCAGTTAACTGTACTTTGCTGCAGTGGTCTCAGGGGACACACACACACACATACACACACACACACACACACACACACACACACACACACCATGTACAGCACCTTTTCTAGCTCTAGGCGCAACACAGAGCTGTGGGCATCTGTATGTCTGAGTCACACAGTGTGGCTCACAGTCACTTTCATACCCAGCTTCGTGCTTGGTAAGCAAGCGCTCTGGAATGACTGGAATGTGGAGATGCCCTGAGGACAGAAGCAGTACCTCTGCTAATGCCCTGTTTGTCAAGGTGAGGGTCGGAGAGCCTCCCTGGAGACCAGAGCAGGGAAGCACTACAACCCCCACAGTCCAGGGGAGGACAAGGAGCCCTGCACTGGTGGGCTAAACTACATCCAGGCCTTGTTTCTCTACCAATGCAGAGGATGTGTTTGCAGCTACTGGGAGCCATGGTCCTGGGAGGGTCAGACATTGTGCTGGACTCCGGCTCTCCAGGGTCATCTCCTGACTACGCCTCCCGCCGAAGCAGCGACACAAGGGGCAGTTTTAGAGATGGTGTGTCCTCTCACTGTGTGCATCCTAAATAAATTATTAACCTTCAAATGTCACCCACAGTCTACTAAGAAAAGACACTGTGCAGCTTAAGAACAGGGGCAAAGGACAAGAAACCTACGCACTGCCCAGGAAGCAGGCAAGATCTCTGCTCAAAGCATCATAGCTGCTGTAGCAAATCCCCTGTCTTGCCTCTGCTAGGTTTAAAATAAACTTCAGGCTACTACCCCAGGGTACTGCTTGCTCTCCAAGGTCAATTCAAGACTTACCAGGGTCTGAGACCAAGGAGGGTTCCAGGGCCAGGGGTTCCTGCTGAGCTACAGATGATCCAGTGGGACAGTGAACATCCCTGTCTCCTGAGGTGGAAAAGCAATCCAGGCAGGTCTGTTCAGTGACCTTGAGTGAGGCTTTTCACCTCTTCAAGTCGACAAGGAAGTAAGGCCAGCTCTAGATTGAGTGGACTCTTCTCAGATCCTTGCAAACACAGCGCCTTGTAAGACACTTGAGTAGTGGGTTGGTGAAGAGAGAAGTCCTGAGCCAACAAGCAGAGTGAAAGGTCACAGGTATGTGTATGTGTGTGTGTTTATATATGTGCATGTGTGTGTTCATGTGTGTCTATGTGTGTGCATTTGTGTGTGCATGTATGTGCATGCATTATGTGCATATATGTGTATGTGTGTTGCATGTGTATGCATGTGTGCAGGTGTGTGCACATGTGTAGCAATGTGCATGTGTCTATGCATGTGTTAGTATCAGTATTGTGCCATTTGTGTGTATATGTGTCAGGTACATCCTTTATGCATATACATCTATACTATGTAGGGGTTTATACATGTATGTGTCATGTATGTATGTATGTTACATGATGGGGTATGCTGGTGTGAGTTTACCAATATGTGTTACATGTTAGTCCTTGTGTCTTGTATGTGCCTGCATGCATTCCCTGGCATGTGCTGCATGAGCATATGAGCATATGTGTATCTATATACATGGTGTGGCATGCTTGCGTGTCTACATACATATATCAGCCAGGGCTACGTGTACACTATGTATTTTGTGTCTAGTGCTTGGCAGAGATGTACCTGTGTGCCTATGCTCTAACTTCCAGCGGAAAGACAGAAACAGACTCTTTCTGAGTCCTCAGCTGCTGGGTCACTTAAGAGCACTCTGCTGTCTCAACCCACAGGGGCTGGCAATTCCCAGGATCCTGGGACTGACCGAATAATAAAATGGGCTGCATTCTGCCCCTCTGCCCCTCCTCCATCTTAGAGAGATCCTTAATCTATTGGCTGGGATGTCTCATGCTCAGAATCACCCCACCTCCTGCAGTATTGCCTGCAGGGTCATGACATCAAGGGCCAGAGCACCCCAAACTGAGCAGGACAGCCTCCAAGCATGGACGTTTGCTGTCAGGCCAGATGGCAAGGACACTGTGGGGAGGTGAGGAGACTTGTACCATCACACTGTGCTGGAGATTCCAGGGCCACATGGACAGGACCAGATGCTCCCTTGGTGCCTCAGTTTCCCCTTCTGCAGCATCCCATTCCTTTCAGAGTTAAAGGCCAAGTCGTCTGAGTGTCCTCATGGCCAGTGTGACCTAGAAAACATTCCTGAAGCAGGGCACTCAGTGCCACAATCCCTGCTGTACCCGCTGCCACGCAAATCTACTTTTCCAAGCCCCCATTCTGAGCTGGGGTCTGAGTAAGAAGGGGCCCTGCTGTCGTGGCCTGGTCTCACCCACCCTTCCCCCCACCACGGTGCCCCTCTCTACTTTCTGGGGTTGTAGCTCTCGGCCTAATTATCTCGAACCTTCTGTTCGAAGACTGCTGTCCTTGCCTGATAAAAACCAGTAACTTTGAAAGCAAACTGGGTCTTAATTTTCCTTGACAGCCCCGCTTGAAGCATGCGGACCGAGCTGGGGTTTAATTAAATGCACATTCGTATTCCAAACAAATTAAGTACAATTAAGGACTCTGAGTTATGGGTATCTATCACTCCGTGATGTTTTTGTAAAAATTACCCCATCGAGATCAAAGTCAGAGGATCTTTGCCTTAATTGCTTCATTAGGGCGCCGCGCACCAGGCTTCGCAAGCACCGGCCCTGGTGTCTCTTTGGGAATTACTCAAACGACGGCTTTTGGGGTAATTGCTTCCACATTTTTCTCCTAGAGACGTCCTGGGCTCCGCGGATCAAATGCAGTAGTAGCTTGAGACGTGCAGCTACACTCTGGTCCCCGTGCCCGCGGACACGGCGTTTTGAGGTGCATGCAGGGAGACCCCACTGACCTGGCGTGGAAGGGCAGCTTTTACGCTGCCACATGTATTCTCAGCCAGGACAGATGGTGATCAGGAAGGGACCAGGGCTAGCCCCCAGGTCCTTGAGGACATCTCCTCCACCCTGTCATCCCAACAGCCATAGGCTTCCCCGCAGCTGGATATGAACTGAGGTGTGTGGTGAGCGGTCCTAACCCCTATCGAAAAGTTTGGCCTGAGGCAGGAGGCGAGGACCTTGGCCCCAGCCAGTCTTTGACTTCTGGTTCTCCGACTTGCATCCCCTCCCCCACTCCAGTCACTGCCAGCCCTTTGGAGGGACGATCTCCTATATCTCCAGGCCTCCCCTGGAAACCTCCCAGAAGCGAGGAAGGCCTAGCACCTGAAGCAGGGCAACACACAACTTCTACCCCAGGAAAGGGGACATCGAAGGACAACTGGCGTCAAAGGCTGTCTTCTAGGCCCTGCTCTGGTTCTGGGTAGACACAGGGAGGATAGATAGGGTCAGTGTGGCTGGAACTAGGGCCACCAAGTCAGAAACAGGACACCGCTCTGGTGGGAATTTCAGACTTAACGTTCCCTGAGCATGTCTCTCATCACGTCTCACTTGAGACATTCACGAACTGAGATCTGTGCCAGACCGACTGCTATGGCCACCAGGAGCAACATGAGACTGCAAGGTAGGAAAGGGTGGAAACAGTTGATTGGTCTGTCCCCGGTGAAGCTAGCCCTTCTGACAGCTGTCCAGAGCATTCCAGGGGACTCCCTATCTCCCCACCACTCTGCTCCCCCCCTTCAGAGTTGTCTCACCCTGTGGAGCTAAGCTCAGCACCTCACCCCAGCCCCTCCACTCAGAGCAGCGTGCAGAGCCCACTCCCTCTCCCAGCAGAGCCCGCTCTCCGAAGCCCTGGTTCTTCCCTCTACAGAAAAGGCTGGAGGACTCTGCCTCTGAGATCAGAGAGAGAAGGAGCACTACCCAGCGGGGAGACTTCCAGGAGTACACCCAAATTAGGCTTCCCTTTAGACCCTACCGCACAAACTCTAATCCGCCACGCAGAGAGACCACAGTACAGGGCCCTAGAGTTGGGGGTGATCGAAGAAGAGCCCAGTCGGCCAAGCAAGATCAGTGGTGTTCGGCCAAGTCTCCCACCTTACCAGGGAGGGAACTGAGGGGAAGCATTTGTCTGGTCTAACAGGCAGTCAGTGGCTTCTAGAAGCTGCAACCTCCCAACCCAGGGTCCCTTCCTTGACTCTTGGCATCTCAGGGAGTCAACAATGTCCTCTCTCAGGAAATAGTCTACCGGAACTAACTCTGGTGCTATTCAGGATCAGTCTGGTCATCTCCAGACCCTGCCGCAGGCTACCCTAACTGGTAACATGAAGACCACTGACCACATTGACACGCGGCTAAGACAGCACTTTATGCATTCATTCTGTCAATGCACAGTGATATGCACGAGCCAGCTACTCAGTTACAACTTGGGTCAGGGCTGACCCAAAGCCCCCCTTGCAAGGAAGTCTCAGCAGGAGCAAAAGCAACAGAGTCTGTGTTTACACCAAAGAAGCAGCTCAGAGTGCCGTGGTCTGTCCTGTGGCGGTGTTCAGGTACAGAGGATCGTGTGGCTCTCACTCCCAGAGCTGCAGGCTCTATGGCATCTGAACACCTGTGCTCTGGGCACAGTCATGGCAGACACTGAGGGGAGCCGCTCTCCAAAGGATGAGCCCACAGTGTTCCCAGTAAGGACTGACTGCCAAGATGGGTGGAGAACGTCCCTCAGACCAGCACCTAACCCCGGCCACACGGCAATCCTCGACGTGGCAGCGCCCGGCTCTGGCTGTGCCTCCCAGCAAAGGGCTGAACTGAAGTGGCTAAGAAGACACAGTCCGCACACAACCCCAGATGCACAAGACAAGCCACACCCACTCCAGGCCTGTTAGAGCTTGTGCAACCCTAAGAACAGCCCACTGGGTGTCCACTCCCCCCTCACACCAGACCTATGAGGCGGGCTTAGGATGTGGGAGTCAAATGGGGTAAGCACCCAGTAAGTGAATTGGAGGAGGGAACCTGATCCAGTCTCAAATTCAGAACCAAGTCCTCTTACGGAACAGGTGCACACATGGGGCAGGTGAAGGTGTCCTCTCCTAGGGGTACATCTGAAGTCCAGGCCAAGACTCCTGGGCTGGGCAAGCCGAGTGGGGATGGATGGAGGCAGCCTGGGACCCCCGCAGGGCTCATTACCTGCCAGCCAGAGGCTCTACTGCAACCTGCCTCTTGCAGGCACTCTCATTGAATATGCATAGCTCTATTAGCATAGTGAGGCTCCACATCATAAACCATTAAGTGGAAATCAAAACAGACTCTGAGGGGGGCAGAGGACCAGCCTAGGCCACTTGGTTGAGGTTCAGCCATATCAGGCCATTCACAGGAAGCTGCCCCTAGTCTCAACACCCAGCAGACATTCTATTCCCACAAGCCCAGGGCCAGGTAGGAGCTTGGACAAGACTTCTGTCTCTCCATGCCTGGGTCTACTAAGTCCTGAACTTAAGGCCTAATAATCACTAGAAAACCTTAGTTGTGGGGGGGTGGAAGTTCTCTCCCTGTGCCTTGTCATTCCCAGATGGTCCCTGGGCAAGAAGGGGGAGAGGGAGAAGGAGAGGAAGGGTGGAGAAGGAGAGGAAGGGGAGGGGAGAGGGAAGGGCAGGGGAAGAGGAGAGGGAGGGGAGGGGGAAGGGGAGGGAGGGGAAAGTGGAGAGGGAGAGGAAGGGGAGGGGAGAGGGAAGGACAGGGGAATAGAAGAGGAAAGGGGAGAGGAAGAGGAAGGGGAGAGGGGGAGAAGGAGAGGGAGGGAGGAGAGGGAGAGGAAGGAGAGGGGAGAGGGAAGGACAGGGGAAGAGAAGAGGAAAGGGGAGAGGAAGAGGAAGGGGAGAGGGGGAGAAGGAGAGGGAGGGTGGAGAGGGAGAGGAAGGGGAGGGAAGAGGGAAGGACAGGGGAATAGAAGAGGAAAGGGGAGAGGAAGAGGAAGGGGAGAGGGGGAGAAGGAGAGGGAGGGTGGAGAGGGAGAGGAAGGGGAGGGGAGAGGGAAGGACAGGGGAAGAGAAGAGGGAAGGGGAGAGGAAGAGGAAGGGGAGAGGGGGAGAAGGAGAGGGAGGGAGGAGAGGGAGAGGAAGGGGAGGGGAGAGGGAAGAGCAGGGGAAGAAGAGAGGGATGGGGAGGAGGAGGATAGATGAAGGGGAAGAGGAAGGAGAGAGGGGGAGGGGGGAGAAGGAGAGGGAAAGGGAGAGGGAGTGGAGGGGAAGGGGTGTGTGTGTGTGTGTGTGAGAGAGAGAGAGAGAGAGAGAGAGAGAGAGAGAGAGAGAGAGAGAGAGAGAGACCACTTGGGGGCTCATGAAACCAAACAGGAAGTAGAGGTAAACGTAGAGACAGGCTCTGGGATAAGTGCGGGGACCAAGGTGTACGGCCTAGGAAACAACCATTTCATGTTCACCTGAGCCAGAGGAATGACATGGCGAGGAGGACTTGGCAGCTGGACCTCTAGAGACACTCACCTCCCCCTCTTACAGCCACTTTGCATGTGGGACATAAATGTGACATCCATGGGGCTCCCACAGCATAACAGGGGTGGCTGAGATAAAAGGAGACCCCCCCCATGTATGTAAGGGGAAAGTCATGAGCCTGAGGCTCATTAGAGGGACCTCCACCCTTTGTAGACAGCACCCATCAGAAAAGCCACAGAAGTGGGACTGGAGGCCAAAGCAGACACTGAAGGTAGCAGAACAGGGCTTCCTCCTGTCCATCAGTCACTCCTCAAAGAGGCCCGTCCTCTGGGGTGCCCACCTGCTCTCCAGTGCTGGGCCAGTTCAGGCTACTTTGTTCACCAATGATGGTAGGGGCTGGCCAGGTCTGACTGCACTTTCCTGAACCCTTGAGGGGGTGGTCACACTGGGGGTGGTTACACCAGGGGTGGTCATACCACGGGTAGGCACACTGAGGCTGGACACACCAGGGGTGATCACACCAGGGAGTGGCCACACTGTGTGTAGGCACACCAGGGGTGGTCACACTAGGGGTAGGCACAGCAGGGGTGGACATACCAGGGTTGGTCACACCAGAGGGTGGTCATACCATGAGTAGGCACATCGGGGTTGGTCACACCATCCATAATGCACATTGGGATTTCAAGGTGGAAAGGTTCTCCCTAGAACTGCCACTGACTTCCAGGGTCACATCAGTTAGCCCTAAGGACAGACTAAAGGTCCTGACCAATGCTCCCTCCTTCCCTCCTGTAAGATAAGAGGTTGGAAGGGCTAGTCAGACCCCTCCTCTAGCCAAGTGAAAACCGGGTATATATGTGGGATTGGGGTGGTTGAGATGCAGGATGAGGGGCTCCCGGATGGGAGTATGGCGGAAACTAGGGTTAATCAGCACCTCCTTCTGCACAGGTAGAAAGCTAAGGGCCAGGTGGATACACATGTCTCCCATCTCCTCCTCCTGTCCCCCGTCCTGAGACCGTATGTGAAGGCTTTGACAATGTGAGAGGCCAGGCCTAAGTGCAGCTGGGACAGTGGGAAGCAGCCATGGGGAGTGGGTGGCTTGAGGGGAGAGGGTCAGCAAGGTTTCAGACTCTAGTTGATCAACGGGTACCAGGTGTCACACAGACGGAGAAGAGGCTGCAGAGACGGCGCTAAGTCCTTAAGCTGCTGTGGCAGGTCCTAAGGCTAGAGGAAGAGCCAACCTTTTTGTGGACAGGAGAATGAAGAGAGGACCAACCAGCTCTAATAACACAGAAAACGAGTTCCAGGAGTAGCAATAATCATGTTAACCAAAATCTAGGTGTCAGTAAGCCATGGTCTGCCACAGCCTTGTTATGAGAACAATGGCCTGCCTGGGGCTGGCTCTACTGCACTGTGCATGGGAGGGAGGTGTGGCCAACCGGTGGAGGTGTGGCCAACCGGTTAGCATCAGGCCCAGGTGCACTAGTCCACCCCTCAGAGATACAGAGATCAGTGGTTTGTCCCTCTGCCCATTAAGCTTTCCAACCAGAAAGCAGTCTCCCATCACTGACACGGAAGACCCCAGTCTTGATTCCTAGAAAGGGTGAGGGTAATGGGTGTGGTTCTAACAGCAAGGAACACAAGTAGGAAGCCAGTAGGAAACAGTACCCTGAGAGTTAAAACATAGGCCAACACCATCTTCACCTGCAGGGATGACCTCGGCCCAAAAAGGAGCCTTAGCTTGGCCATGAAAATGCAAAGGGCCTACCAGATGTGGTCACACACACACACACACACACACACACACACCTGCAATCCCAGTCACTAGGGAGATGAGGCAGAAAAATCCAAAGGTCAAGGCCAGCCTAGGTACAAAGCCAGTTCAACTTAGTGATTCTCTGTGTTGAAATTAAAGTGCATGAGGGCTCAGTAGTAAGGCGTTCACCTAGTATGAGCTAGGGTCTAGGTTAGACAATACGCTGCACAAATAAATCCGTGAATACCCAGGAAGTTCACCTGCCCACGGCCTCCAAGCAGGCACCTGGAGTAATGAGATCAAAGACCTCAGGGTGCTGGTGGGGGTGGCAGGTCATTTCCACAGTTACTGATTAGTTTTTCATTTGACTCTTGCTAGGTTACAGTATCAGGTGTGCATTAGTTACCTAGCCCACGGCCTGTCCAGGCTAAGTGCACAGCTCACACCCATGGATGGTCCAGGCTAAGTGCATAGCTCACACCCATGGATGGCTCAGGCTCAGTGCATAGCTCACACCCATGGATGGTCCAAGTTCAAGTGCTCAGAGCTGGAGAACATCTCCCTAGCTCCTTAAGCCCCAACAGGCTCTTCCTGGGTGACTTCACACACCTGCCGATATCTCACAGAGAAGAGGCTGGAGTGGTAAATAAAATAAAATAGACCTTCACCAGAAACATATCCACCCAAGTCTCTGAGAATGACAGGGAAAAGGACTCACATATATAATTAGCTAAACAGGCTCCTAATCTCCTTTTCCATTTTCTCCCTCTCCCTCTTTTACTTTCATTTCTCTTTCTTTGCTTTGTTTCTTGTTTTTTTTAAACAATGTGTCCCTATGCTGCTGAGGCTGAGTTTGGTCTTGAACTTCCAGTACGGGTCTTGTGTAGGGAGTTTTAGCCTCCCAAATGCCTGGTGCCTTCTATACCACCCAGCTCTTATCTAAGGACCTCCAAGGTAAAGACTCTCCTGGATTTGGGGTGACCCTAGTCTGATGGTTGGTGTCTTGTGCAAAGGTAGAGTGCAGTGAGTCCTATGAGACAGTGAAGCCAAACTGGAGCCATGTAGCCAGGAGCCATGGGTGTCTAGAGACGCCAGAAATGGCTCTTTCCCTTGGAGCTATGGCCTAGACTCCAGGCTTAAGTGCTGGGAAAAAGAAGTATCTACTACCCATTGTATCCATGCCACAGCCTCAAGGAACCCGGCAGCAAGTGTCCAGGCTGGTACTGAGGCTTCCAGGTTTGTTCTGATATCAGTGTCTTCCAGAAGCTCCTCAAACCACAGCCACATGGTCAGCCTCATGTTCAGACGTACCACTGCGCGCATGCGCGCGCGCGCATACACACACACACACACACACACACACACACACACACACGTATAGGAACACACATACCTACCTTCTCTGCTTCTTGGACTTACCCCAGGAAACTGGCACACACACAGACACACCCAGAAGGGATCCCACGTGAAGGTGATCCAGTCAGTCACTTTTGGATGGGACAGTGTCAGTGTCGGTGTTAGAAGCACATAGTGTTGACTCTCTTTTTAACAAATACATTTATTTATCTGTTTTTATTTTATATGAGGTTTTTGCCTGCAAGTATGTCTATGCAACACACATACATGCAGTAACCTTCGTGGCCAGAAGATGGCGTCAGAGTCCCTGATGCTGGAGTTAAGACGGTTCCTGGGAACTGAACCCCTGTCCTCTGCAAGAGCAGTAAGCAATAAACCTTGAGCTATCTTTTCCAGTCCCTACTTCTAAAATTAATTAATTAATTATTAATTAATTAATTAATTAATTAAATGTGGGTGGGGATATGTCCACATGAGTGCAGGCACCTGCAAAGGCCAGAGAGGGAGTTGGGATCACCTGGAGCCACAGTGAGTTGAGAGCTGCCTGATAACATGGATTCTGGAAACTGAATTCCTGTCCCCTGCAAGAGCAGAGTGTGCTTTTGACCACCGAGCCATCTCTGCAGCCCCAGAGTGCTGACTTCTGTGCCAGAGAAGAAAGGGGCAGACGGGGAAAGATGTACAGAGCCTGTGATAGCTATTCCTGGTTGTCAACTGCATCTGGAATGAACTACTATCCAGAAGTGGAGGGCACACCTGTGATCCAGATCTTGAGGCTGGAAGACACATGCTTCTGATTCAGATCTTGACATGGAGATCTGGAGGTATATTGGCCATGAAGAGTTTAGGTCTGGGTGAGGTAGTACACACCTTTAATCCCAGGAGACTGGGGCAAGCAGATCTCTGAGTTCAAGACCAGCCTTGGACGAAGCAGTTTCCAGATCCGGGTGTTGTGGCACACACCTTTAATCTGAGCCACACCTTCTTCTGGAGACCTACATAAGGACATTGGAAGAAGCCCTGGCTACTCTCCTCCACCCTCTGGCCTGCTTGCACTGACTTGCCAGCACATCTCTAGGAACCTACTTCCTCAGAAGACCATCTTATACAGAAGACCATCTTATACAGAAGACCATCTTATACAGAAGACCATCTTATACAGAAGACCATCTGATACAGAAGACCATCTTATACAGAAGACCATCTTATACAGAAGACCATCTGATACAGAAGACCATCTTATACAGAAGACCATCTTATACAGAAGACCATCTTATACAGAAGACCATCTTATACAGAAGACCATCTTATACAGAAGACCATCTTATACACCATCTTATACAGAAGACCATCTTATACAGAAGACCATCTTATACAGAAGACCATCTTATACAGAAGACCATCTTATACAGAAAACCATCTTATACAGAAGACCATCTTATACAGAAGACCATCTTATACAGAAGACCATCTTATACAGAAGACCATCTTATACAGAAGACCATCTTATACAGAAGACCATCTTATACAGAAGACCATCTTATACAGAAGACCATCTTATACAGAAGACCATCTTATACAGAAGACCATCTTATACACCATCTTATACAGAAGACCATCTTATACACCATCTTATACAGAAGACCATCTTATACAGAAGACCATCTTATACAGAAGAAGACCATCTTATACAGAAGACCATCTTATCTTATACAGAAGAAGACCATCTTATACAGAAGAAGACCATCTTATACAGAAGACCATTTTATACAGAAGACCATCTTATACAGAAGACCATCTTATACAGAAGACCATCTTATACAGAAGAAGACCAGCTGAAACAACTAGCCTCATGGACTGAGCAACCACTAGACTTTGGGACTTCCCATTCACAGCTGCCCGTTTTTGGGTTAGTTAGTTAGACTGTAAATCATCATCATAAATTCCCTTAATATAGAGAGACATTCTGTAAGTTGTGTGACTCTAGGGATCCCCGACTGATACAGCCCCTTAACACCAGGAAACAACGGGTGGCTTCTTGCACCCCAGATAGAGTGGTCAGGACAGGGTATCACTGCCTCTCCAGGCCTGGCCAGCCACAATTGTGATGAATGGAACCAGACAGAACCAGGCAAAGCAGCTCAGCATTGACTCCCTAACGCCTCTTGGCTTCTCTGAGTGGTTGAGGGAGCCCTGTGCCCGATGCCACATCCCTGCTGGCTCCTCCTCTTCATTTTCTGAAAACACAACCATTTCTGAGTTCTGTCCCCCAGGCCCGTGACACCTTCCCTTTGTCCCCTCCCTCCCCCAGGGACATCGATTGGAAGTGAAAAACCAGGAGTCTCAGCCGGACCACTATTTGTTTTTCATAATGGTACCTTCTCAACCTTGAAACTAGTTTCTGTTTTGAAAATTATCTGACATCTGAAAATACGCTGATTCCAGGACAAATGCCGACCTGTGCACCCAAGACTAGGGGACTGCCAGCCAATAAATGAATTCCGGGTCTGCCGGTGCAGCGACAATGGTAGCAATATTCCTCCAGGGCGTGATTGGTGCCGTCCCTGTTCAGAAGCCCGTGACCCCAGATGCATCAGCACTGAGTCCTGGGCTCTAAGCTTGGCCACTTGGACCAAGAAGCCAATTCCAGTGGCCACTGACCTCTGAAAGCAAAAACTAGCTTGCACAGAACACAGGGCAGGAACTCAAATTACAGGACTAAAAGTTCACATGGTGCCAGAGGGCCTGTGAATGTGTTCAAGGAGGAGGTGGACACACACAGGGGTCGTGTGCAAGTCACATGTGTACATTTATGCATGAGATCACAGACAAACATGTCACAGATATGCCTGTGCAACAGGAGCTCACGTATGCACCCATGTCCTCCTACACACACACACACACACACACACACACACACACACACACAGTCCCCAAAACCAATACCATACTCCCAACAGAGCCCATCATAGCCTGGAACATTAATGAGAATGTGTTCAGTACTGACTCTGGCATTACCCAGGACTAGCCAGAACAGATGCCTTCAGGGATTGTCATACCAGTGAAACCCAGCCCGGACCCACGGACCCACAGTCCCCCTGGGCACAGGCTCCTGCTCTACTGATCACAGGACAACTGAATACACAGTTGTCCTGAAAGATCCCTCCTGCCTCTCAAGCAGGAGACTCTACTGTCTAGGCCTCCTCAATGTACCAGGTCCATCAAATGTTCTGCCGGAGGGGCCAAGGTACACAGCATGCCCAAAAGGCAGTGTACCCTCAGACCTCGGAGCTATTCCTCAGCAGGATCCAAGCTGAGCCAGGCCAGAGGCCAGGTGTCCAGAGCAGGTGCTTGCCTAACTCAGACAGGACAAAGGGCGTGTGAGTCCCCATGATGGCTCAGCAAAGCTATACCCAACTCCAGGCGTTCCCAGAAGCTGCCAGGTCAGGCACACTTGAAAAACGGGGGAGGAAACCTTCACTACATCCTCACACATTCACCTAGCCCAGCACAGGCTAGCGCCCATTTGCTATTTTAAGGCCATCGGTGCCTTGGCTGAACCGCTCAATGTCACCAGGAACTGGGTGGGGGGAGGAGGGCAGAACCTTCAGAACTAATGTCAATTTTCTGCATCAAATATTTTGATAATTAAACAAAGCTGATCAAGAGAGGCAAGCAGCACGGCTCCGGAGCTCAGGAAGCAGAGCCCATTAAATAGAGGGGCCAGAAAGCGCCCGAGGCGGCAGCCCCAGATTAATGGCTTGGCGGTAATAGATTTTCCCAAGCTCAGCCGCACGGGGCAGCGTGGGGGCAGGAGGGGCCGGGTGTGCGGGAAGGCCAGTCAGGAAGCAGGGACAGTAAATCAAGGTACCCATGGCAGATATGGGGCTGGCTGTGGGCAGTGACCCGCCCATCCTGGTCTGAATGTTCCTCCTCCGGGGTGACAGGCACTGACATCTAGGGCTCAGGTTGGTCTTGCAGACCCATGGCAGGTCTCTCCTGCGGTTTGCGTTTGCAGCCTACGTGGTTCTATGTGGACAGCCCTCCCCCTGCCCAGCTCTGGCCTCCAGCAAGATTTGTCCCACACAAAATGGTGGAATGCCCTGTGCCTTAGGCAAGGACCCCAAGCTCCTGCCTCTGTGTTCTGGGTGAGAGAGAGGAGCAGGATCCATCCAGATGTGGCTGGCCTAGATGAACGCTCTAGATGCCTTTATGTCTACACAGCTGCGAATCTCCAAGACAGAGGAAGGAAGTAGTTTGGGCCTATGGGTGCCTGATACGATCACACCGCAGGCGTGGGTTAAGATTCCAGTGTTTTCCAGGCCTGGGGAAAACTTGGGGTTAACGAAGCCCAGGTCTCCCGACCAACCCTGCCCCCACATAGCAGCTGACCTGAGGAGAGTGCAGATGGGTGGAGGGTCCCTGTGTGGCCTTGAGGGCCTTGGAACTAGGGAGCGCCAGACCATGTAAGAGACTGTCCCTGACCTCTGCTGGGAGTGGAGTCAGTGGGCACCACAAAGCCACCGCGTTGTTGTGCGCCCTCTGCTTAAAGGGACTATGGAAGCTCTGCCCATCTCTGAGAGAGATGTCCTGGCTCGGGGGTCTCATCTGTAGACGCTAGGTTCCCTCGGTCCCTCGGGTTTTAAGTATACAGCAAGGACACCTCATGTTTTGTGTTTCCCGGGCTGCGGGGCTGAGAATGAGCAGGCTAGGGAAGCAGCAGTAGCTGGGGCTAAGAGTGTGCCGCGGAGAGTCAAGGAAGCGCACGCTGTCTGCCGCCGCCGCCGCCGAAGCTTCTTCCCTCACGTGGTACGGAGGAGCCCTGTGCTGTGCTAAGGAGTGGCTGATTCCAGTCCTGGGTAACACGGCCTACGGGGGGCTGCCTGCTGGCCAGCAAAAAAAAAAGGGAAAAATGTGGGGAGCCCAGTTTTGGCAACTTTAAGGTACCAGTGACAATGTGGCTTCAGAAAATAAGAATTGTATGGGTCTGGGAGCAGAACCCTGAAAATCCAAGAGCTAAAGTGTGAGTGTCTCCTCGGCCTTCAGCTGCGCTAGGCTCTGGAGCAGGGCAGGCCTCTTTTTACAGCCAGGCTGTAGCCCCAAGAACTTCATCCGGGCCGGATAAGGCCCCCCCAAATTTCCCTATCAGTACTTAAACTACCGAGGCCTCTGCATTCCCACAGCCAGAGTGCCTTGGGCAGGAGCACTAGAAAAAGGGCTGCTGCCTCAGCTTCTCCAGGTGGCCTGGCCGGGTAGCCAGCCATGCTCGGAATATTGGGAACCCTCAGAGTCTCTCCATCTGTATTTCTGCGAGCCAGTGAGTATCATGTCAAGGCTACTGGTAAGAATCGCGAAGAACCAGGTCCTAGTCTGGCTGGCCCCAGATCCTAATCCCCACCCTTCTTAGAAGCCTGTGTAAGCAGGATGGGCCTGCCGGCCCTTCTATCAGGCCACAGGTAGCTCTCTGTGCTCCAGAGACAGAAGCCCTAAGTATCCCTCCAGGCTCCGCAGCAAGATGACTGGGCTACACCCAAGCTCTCACAGCTGACACCCCAGCCTCAGCAGCAAAGGAACCGAGTGATTCTGTTTCTATTGGTCTAATCAGAATCGCCTTTCCCTAAGGCAGGCCAGCTCTTAGCCTGGGACACGGTGGGAAGCCAGACAGAAGAGAGGCACGAGAGATACTGGTGTGAGAGCTCACACACGTGTGCTGCCTACCAGGTTGAAGATTGCCGAAGCATGTACTTTCATCTGGTTCCAGAAGCTGGACAAGTAGATGGGAGGGGGGAGGGAGTAAGTAGTCCTAGAGGTAACCGCCCTATGCATCCAACACCTGCTTAAGCTGACCCCTTTATGCTGGCAGTTCTGGCTTTCTTTGCCACAGGGCAGAATAGATGAGTTCGTGTGTGACCACCTAGCCTGCAGGGCAGAAACCTTGCTCATAACCCAGGGCTTTTGCCCCACACCCCATCCCCCAATCCTTATCTCTCTCAGTCTTGACCCTCTCTATAAGGTCAAGACCATGATCATCCCATGCCCTTGTGGAAGTTATTCTCTCTACCCTATACCCCTGTCCCTGCCTCCAACACCAACTACTGTTAACAAAGCCTCAGAGCCTACTGCCTAGGGCTATACTGTGGCAGTCATCCCAGGCCCCTTCCTAGACTGTGATCACTGCAGCCAGGCCCGGCTCAGTTCCCTCAGCACAGCCTGTGGGTCTCCGTCTTCTTTGGCTCTCATCCTGCAGATAGGACAGTCCCTGGGAGAGGACAGCAAGCCCTCACACTGGAGTCTGACCTTGGGACCTCTGTACCTGGCTGCAGCATGCAGTCCATGAGCCTCCGTTTCCCTTTGCACATGGGCCCAGGATCTACATGGAAGAGGCTCTGCCCAAGGAAGCAAGGGTTGCCACGTGTGGTGATCTGAAAGCAGTGTCCTCCATCCAGAGCACTGGAGTGCTTGGTCCCCGGTGGGTGGCACTGCCTGGAGCTAAAGGCGTGTCGTTGCTGGAGAGAGGACGTCATGGACAGTGGGTTTTGAGAGCTTTAAGACTTGCGCCGCTTCAGGCCTTTCTGTTTCCTGCCTGTGCTTCCGGATAAGAGTGCTCTGCTCTTCCTGCCACGGTGCCTGGTGCCTGCTGCCCCACTATCCCTCCTCGGTGATGGTGATGGACTCTTACCCTCTGCGACTGCCATCCAAGAAAACCCTTCCCTCTGTGAGTTGCCTGAGTCATGGGGGTTCGTCACTGTGATAGAAAAGTAACTAAGACGTTGTGCCAGGGCCACAGCAAGATTATCCTACCAAAGGTCCCCGGGATGCGGTGAGCAGAAAGGGCCTACAGAGAATCCCTCCTCTGCCCCCAGGTACTCTGGAACCCCCCACACCCTTGCCTGTGACCGGTAAGGCTGAGAGCGTCCCCGTATCTCGGCCTCGTCCTCAGGTTTCTGCTTACTGTCTTTAGAAGTAAGTTCGTGCTGTCTCACAGGATTCCTGGATCTGGACATGGCCCTCAGAGAGTACAGGGAACTACAGACCAGCGGAGCAGAATGTCCCTGCACACGCCCCACCCCATGCTCCTGGAGCCACCACGGGTCTAGCAGAGTCACGTGGCTTGTGGTGACTCTGGCTACAAGGCCACAGCACTCTTGCTTGCTGTCTCTCAGCTTAAGGTGGCACACAGGGACCTCCAGGAGCCTAGTGCTCACAGCCACCAGAGACCCAGAAGGCTCTGGACATCCAGAATTGCACTGCCTAAGACCAATTATTGGTCAATAGCACCAGGGTTTTGGAGAGTGGATTCAGGGGGACATGGTTGGGGAGGCAGCCAGGAAGGAGAGCAGAAGAGCTGGGTTCTCAGCAGCGCCCATGGGTGGGTGTCAGGTGGGGACATGTGAATAAGAGCAGCCATGATAGGGAGCACTTTGGGTCGCAGCATAGAGGGAAGTGAATGCTCTGGATGTGTTTGCAAGACTGAAAGCTACCAGCCGGGCAGTGGCAGCCTTTATACCAGCACTTGGGAGGCAGAGGCAGGCGGATTTCTGAGTTTGAGGCCAGCTTGGTCTACAGAGTGAGTTCCATGACAGACAGGGCTATACAGAGAAACCCTGTCTCACACCAGACTGAGCAGTTCCCTTGATCCAGGACCCCCTCCTCCCCTGAATCCAGCCTGCCAAGTGGAGATGCCATACCCTAATCTCCTCACCTTGAGATAGCCACTGGGGGAGGGTAATTCATAACCCACCCATCACCTGTGAGGGTTCCTGCCTTGTCTTTGAGCCTTCATTTAATGATAGCCCACAAGTCTGGTCCCTGGACTGGCTCTCTCCACCAGGAACCATAAATTTCTGAAGCAGCCAGTCCCGGCTTGGTCACTGTAACCACATGGTAACTCGGACAGAAGCATATTTCTATTGGCTGTGACAGCAGAAATAAATCTGTCCCCAGCCAATCAACTATGGGTAGCAGGGCATAGCAATAAAGGTACAGCCAATAGAGGCAGGAGCTATTGGGGACCAAACTTTAGGGAGGGTGTGACCTTGTACTCACACTGGCCCAAGGGCCTAGTGGCTGCCAGACTTGGAGACAGACGGAAGCTGCCGCTTCCTGGCTCCTTGGGCACTTAAGACCCTCTCCTCCCATTCCACCAGCATGCCTGCGAAGAGATCCAGCCACTGGGCTCCTGCCCTGCCCCCACTCTAGGAATCCCAGCTTATATCTGTCACTTGTGGCTGTGTAAGCCTGGGACACTCTAGGAGTCTCTTTGAACCTCCCTTTTCTCACGCCCGGAGCAGGGTGCCAACTCTCTGTGACTGCTGTTGAAGCCTGACACAAAACCCACTGCGCCAGCAGCAGGGAAGGCAGCAGCAAATCGCTAACAGGCCACATCAAGATTTACCAGTCTAGGGCTGTCCTCCCTATGCTGGGACACTAAGCAGGGACTCCAAAAAGATCCCTCACCCTGACACTGACTTGCCAGATTCTGGCTCGATTCCGCTTCTTTAGAACCACCTGAGTCCCAGTCACCCTCCCCCACTGCCCATGTCCCCCAAGGGCTCCCACAACCCTCAGTCTGCCTCCCAAGACTCTATGTTGACTTCTCTGGAACCCCAACCCCAGGAATCTTGGGCCAGAGGACAGGTGACACAGCCAGGCTCATGATCAGGAAGTGTCCCCACTCTTAAAGGGATGTTTAAGTGACCATGTCTGAGGCACCAGATCAAGGCTCTATGCCACACAGAGCTTTACTGGACAATGAGGCTGAGGGAGATAGCACCTAGGCTCACTGCGGGGGTAACCACTGAGCCGCATGCCCACCAACCCCCACCCTGAACGGGCAATGATACCCACAGTGCTTCTGCTGAGGATACCACCAGGGTCACACCCTGGATGGATGAAGAGCCACTGTGTGTCTTCAGTACCTATTCAACGTAGGATACCTCTGTCTACTGGAATTACAAGACCTTTTATCAGCTTTCCAGGGCCAATTTCCTCAAAGCAGGATGAAGAAGTCTTTTCCCAACACAGAAATCAGGGCTGTAACATCAGACCGCAAGGAACAGAGAGGATCAAAACAGATCCTCCCCATACATCAGGCAGGGCAGCTCCACATAGGTCTTGCCCAGGAAGTGGGGAGCCAGTCATCTTCCACTCCCTCACCTCCCACATCCACTGGGGCCTCTGTCCTCTGCATGAGTGAGCTAGCTAGCTTAGAAGCTTGGCCTGCCTGCAGCTCCAGGCATGGCCCTGTGTGCAATACTGGGCACTGACCATGCACATATCCATCAATGCAATGCAAAAGCTACATGCTACACTTCCCTAGCTACTAGACAGCTCTGTCCAGGGTCGCAGCACAATGGAATCCCAGCACTCCAGAGCAGGGGTCAAGGGAATGAATCCCCCTGGGAACTCTAAGCATGTCCATGGCTTTGGAGCTCCCAGCTCCGGGGATGCACTATTCAGACTTGGTCAGTCCCTATAGCTCCTTCAGCCAACCCGACGGGAAGGGAGAGCTTCTACCAGAACAGTGACCTTCACATAAAGGCAGAGTGGGTGGGTGATGGGTGCCAGCCCCTGCATGGTCCCCTGGAAGTGATATCCAGTAGCCCAGGTTACCCTCACGCAGACAGAAGACAGAGCCATCCCTTTGAGTGGATGTCCAGTCAGGGTCCACTCTCAGTGCCTCATCCGCAACAGATAATGGTTTAATAAGCGATCTGTTTTTTATTTAAAGGGTCGACAGTAAAACCCAGATCACATTTCTCACTTGGTGGGTTAAAAAACCGCTTACGCTCATTTCTGCAATGTAAAGCGACACTCTATCAAATCAAACATTTCCAGATGGGCCCAGCTTGGCGGAGGCGAGCCGTGCATAGGCAGGGAAAGTAGGGAAGGAACGCCACCTGCTGGCCAGTGGCTGGTAGCACCTACCATCTAGGCTCCCTGCTGCCCCAGTTCCAGACGACCTGTTGTATCTTGGATATAGGAAGGTTCCCGTTACATCTGGGAATCCCATCAACGCTGCCCAGAGGCTGCAGGGGCAGGGGTCCTGGCCGCTCTGTAAACTCTCCCTAGCTGCCTCTGTCCCCTACTCGCCACTAAGGTCACAAGGCTTGGGTAGTGTCTGCACAGCCATCCTCCCAAGGGCAGGCGCTGGTTTCATTGGGTGCGGACATACTTATCACCTGGAGTGCAAATGGGTGGCTTTGGAAGGCGGCTGTCAGGACGAGGGCTTGGAGTGAGCCCCTCCCGCACAGCATCCTGACCCAGGCTTCCGCACCACGGCAAGGATGCAAGAGCAGTATGCAAAGTCATCTGGATTCTCAAATTGACCTCACCCCCCACCCCCACCCCTGGGCTGTAAAAATGATCCCTCTCCAGAGTCATCAAAAGTCTCGGGAGCTGGTGAATGTCTCCATTCAACCTAGAGGACGCTGGCGATATCAGGCCAGCCACCAGATTCTAGTTCGTGACCCATGGCTACTGAGGGGTGGCAGACACCTGGTGTGAGATGCCCGGCTGGCATACTTTGACTATGGTCTCCAGGCATGGTGGAGTCTCCTGGGCCCACTGCCCATCTCTGGGGGCAGGAGTCCTAGAAACTAGCCTGTTGGCAATCTCCCCAAAAACGCATTCTCGGGATTCCCCCACAGTATGCAGTTTTCACTCTGAATTAAAGCTGAAGCCAGCTCTAAATTTAATAACAGAGTTATAAACTCTCCGAAGTGTACGGATGGCTGACCGACCCCGGAGAGGGGTGGAATCTATAAATAGAGGTCCTTGTGAGCAAACCTCAGGGTTTGCTCCAAAGCTCGATGAATTACCTTTTGTAAAAGCTGCCGCACGGCTGTGTGGTTTGAGGGCAGAACCGGGGATGCCACCCCGAGACACCCCCACAAGGTCCGCTGCTCCTTGAGTGGGGCCCTCCCCAGAGCACAGACACCCGCAGAGGCCCAGTGTCTACACCAGTGTCTGCACTCTGACAACAGCAGGAGAGGACAGAAGCCAAAGAGGCTGAGAACAGACAGGAGCCAGCTGGCCGGAGAGGGGCCATCCTGCCTCCAGAGTTCAAGATGATCACTCCCACAGGACCACTCCTATCAGCCGTGGGGCCGACCTGGGGTTTGCCAGCAGGGACAGTTTGTCAGAGCTCACTAAAATAACCAACTCCCCCCCCAAACAGCCTTTTCCCATCACCCTCAAACGTGAGCAAGGAAAATGGGGAGTCCCAGGCAGTCTCCCCAGCCCTCTGTGTCTCTGAAGTTGCAAGACCCTGTCTTGCACCCTTTCTTATAGTGTGACTTTACCATGGGGACCCCTGCCTTCTGGCACCTCTTCTTGATCACCACATGCCGGCTAGAGTGGGAACCCCAGTGTCAGAGGAGCAGAAAAACCACGGACCTCAGGCCTGCGACCTCAACACGGCCTCACCCACGGTAGGGACTCGATCACATAACCTCAGGCCCCTGATCCTGCCCACCCCAAGATTTACCCATGGGGGAATACTCTCTTCTCAGTACTACCTCACTCAAGATGTGTACCCCAGTTTAATTCATCTCAGTGCAGCCACTCCCTCCCCTAGGATGCTCTGGGATCGCACCAGGACTTGATTTTTCTCCCCAAGCAATCTCCATAGTCCCTTCTTCCACACGAAGCTCTTGATGCACTCTGAGGGCTGGCATCTCCTCATGACACCCCTCACACATACATCTGCTGACTGGAATTAAATCTACATTCCGCACGGAACTTCTGAACAGAAAGGCAGTGACACTGGGGGGAGGGGACCTCACCTGCTCGGCCCACCCAGCATAGCCCAGACCTCCTGGCTTATAGAGCTCTGACCCCATGTGGCCCAAGCAAACACCAACTGGAGCATCTTTGCTTCAGTGTTGTGGGTTTTTCCGGGCTTTGTCCTTCTGTCCCTCTGGCTACCCCTGTCCAACTCTGTGTGAACTAGAAGTATAGAAACATGTCCTTCCCGGAATTCTGGGCATTTATTTGTCTGAGGCAAGGGGTTAGTGACAGTGGCTGACCTAAAGGCTGTGATGGGATTACATAGAGAGAGGCAGGGATCGGGCTCAGAACATGTCCTGACCACAGCAAGCACTCAAAGGAGAGCGGTCCTTATCACCACCACCTCCATCATCACCACCACCACCATCATCATCATCACCCTCTCCCCATCCCATCCCAAGGCTCACCCACTGAGAATGAGGCCAAGACAGTTATACCTATGCCATTGACAGAAGATATGCTCAGGCAGCTAGGGAGGGCTAAGTCTTGGTCCCTGGTGGAAAGACAAAAGGCAGGATCCAGAGATACCTAAATGGTTTGATTTCAGCATCCACACACACCTGTCCATCTCTGCCTTGCCACGGTCTCCCAACCCAAAGCCCAAGGGAAGGCCTCCTCTCTCCCACCCTGGCTCCCAGAAGTCTCCTGGCATGGTCATAGAACCTGGCCATCCCTCCTGCCACCACAGAGAAGCCAGACAGTGGCCAAACCCAAAGCTGTCCAAGGTGAGAGGCTTCTGATAGATGAAGGCCTTGCAAAGTCTCAGACCACCTCAGGGGGTCTGTCCTGAAACCCTACGCTGTTATCTTGTCCCCCGTGTCGCTGAGGACCTGCAGCGTATCTGATAGGAGGTACACAGAGGCAAACTGAAGGCTGATTGGCTTCTCCCCATAAGATCACCACAAGCCCTTTGCTGTCTCCTGCCCAAGCCCAATAACCATTTCCAAAGAATGTTCTAGGAGCCCTTTGCGCCTCCGAGTGTTCGACAGGTAGAAAGTAGTCCCAGAAGGATGTACAGACCAGGAAAGATGTAATGGAGCATCTATGTTCCAGAGGGGCTTCGGGGACGGGCTTCAGTCTGAGCTTTCCCCCGGGGTGGGTGGGGCGCAGCCTGAGCTGCTAGGCTGCATCTAAAGTTGCACGTGGCAGAATGTCTGGACCCAGGCTCAGCCAGCACAAGCACACAAAATGTGTTCTAAACTAGTGGTCTTAAGTTTATCTCTCCAGCTCCAGGAGGGGAGGCCAGGCCAGGGCTAGGAGCCTGCATTTGAGCTCAGGCCTGACAGTGCCAGCAGGTGACTCTGACCTAAGCGTTGGTTTTTTTGACATAGCATCCGATCCGTAGATGTCATTTGTACCCAGGGTTCCCAAGGGCAGGTGCTAGGTTCTATTTTGTCTGCCTTTATGGGTTTTACTGCAGACAGCAATGGAACCACTGGCCTCCCAAAGTTCTGCTACCTACGATGGTCTGGGACAGGGTCTAAGGTACGCTGGTAGGAGGCCTGCCCCTACAGAGAAAAGAGGTTTTTGGTTACCAGTTCAAATGGCAAGTTCCTCCTTAGCCCAACTGAACAGTAGAGCTACCTACTTCTGGCCATGGGTATCCTAGGAACACAGGATCCCTGCACACTGTCACCCCATCTCCCAGCTGTGTAGGTAGGTCTGAGATCAGAGGTAGGAGCCAGGTTCCAGGGCCCACATATACCTAGCCTTCCTTCCATCCTAGATAGCTGACCAGAGTCAGCCTGACTCTGAACTCTGAGGCCAGTGTAAGCCAAGAGGGGTTTTATAGAGCAGGGTATCTGTTCTGAGGAAGGGTCTACTCAGACCCTCCTCCATACTCCTGATGCCACAGCTCAGCTTCACGTGGGGCATTTGCAGCCCCCACCAGCTGTGCTGCCTCTGCTCCTGGTGCCTTCTGGTCTGGCCATGCTGTCACCTCCTCCACGGCCCTCAGTAGTCCCTTCCAGCTCAGGGCAGGAAGGTAGCTTCTCTCCCACATCCAGATGCTCCTCAGAGCAGCCGCCACAGCCCCTCTCCCAGTGCCTAGAGATACCGTGGGGTCACAAGATGCCCTCAGCCCAGACTCGTGGCATCTCTGTGAATCCTCAATTCCAGTTTCCCTCCTCTGAGCCCTTGTGAAGAAGACCCTGCCTAAGACACCGGCTTCTCTTTGCCTCCCAGAGAGAAGCCCAGACCCAGAATCTGGAACTGTCTCCTGCAGCTGATGTGGGATGAAAACCTGCATGGCAAGTCACATCTAACCTGGAAGGACTGCAGTGGCCTGGCTGAGGACGTCCATATTCAGAAACAGAGACCAACACAGAGACCCCACCATGACCATGGCCCAGTCCCCTTCCGGGCTCCCACTCCACAGAGCAGAGACCACTCCTCTCAAAGGGCTGTGTCTCCATTCAGTGTCCAGGGACAGAGGTAGCATCTGTAAGTGGCAGCCATGCTCACAAGTGCAGCCCGTAGGTCTGGCCCTTTAAGGGACACTGGGCCCTGCCTTTGTTGATGAGCCAGCCTGCAAACTCTGTGAGCTCTGTCAAAATATTTTTAGCATTTGTTCTGTTTAAAAACCCTGAGGTATTAGAGTGTGCTAATCTTTAGAAAGGTTAATTTATTCATAGGGCTTTTGACAGAGATGTATGGCACAGTACAGCGTGGACCCTGCCCAGGGGAGCGCGCACTCGCATAGAAAAGCAAGTGCCACAGGCAGGCAGGCAGGCAGGCCGGAGTCCATCAGGGGCCTAGCCCACCCCTCCCACTGCCCCTGGTTCCGTCTTACTCATCCTAGCCTAGACAAACCTGCTCTCTCCTCTCCACGACCCCTTTCCAGGGGGAGTGTGTCCTTCCTCCCACCAAAGGCAAAGGCAGAGCCTGGGTGAAGCCCCCCACCCTCCCACGCTTAACCAGTTCCTCCTACAAACTTGCTCTGAAGGCAGGACCACATAAGGCCACCAACCTACCATGGATACAGAAGAGCCCCCTTGAAGCCCCCTCACCCAAATGTTCCCACCATCTCCTAGGACCTGTGAGCAGCTGCAAAGGAGCCACAGGAAACTGGAGACAGCCTGAACTTGGGCACTCCCTCAGCAAGGGCCTTGGCTTAGCAGCAGAGTAAAAGAAAGCATCCCAAGAGCACTTCAGTCCTGCTCGAAAGCTCTTTTTAAACTGCCCACCATCTCCCTCTCCCTCTCCCTCTCCCTCTCCCTCTCCCTCTCCCTCTCCCTCTCCCTCTCCCTCTCCCTCTCCCTCTCCCTCTCCCTCTCCCTCTCCCTCTCCCCCTCCCCCTCTCCCTCTTCCCCTCCCCCTCCCCCTCCCTCTCCCCTCCCCCTCCCTCTCCCCCTCCCCCTCCCTCCCTCTCTCTCTTAGGTTTTTTGAGACAGGGTTTCTCTGTGTAGCTTTGGCTGTCCTGGAACCCACTCTGTAGACCAGGCTGGCCTGGAACTAAGAAATCTGCCTGCCTCTGCCTCCCAAGTGCTGGGACAAAAGGCGTGCGCCACCACCGCCCAGCCAAACACCCACCATCTCACCTCCCAAGGACCACAGGCTTCTGAGCCTTTATCCCAAGTCTGGATTGAGGATGCCCCAGAGATCTGGATCTACCATATCCATTGGCATGACCTCTCTCTACCTTCCCCCTCTCGACACACTCTGGCCCCATGTGACTTCAAATCAAGGCCAGTCTAGTTTGGACTCTCTCTTCTGGGGACCCCTGCTGGTCCCAAAAAGTTCTGCCTCAGTTTCAAACGTGACCTTCTCCATGAAGCTCTTTCTGATTGTCCCGTGGACCACCTCTGCCGGGGTCAGGGCCAGGGCCCACGCATATCACATTTGCTATGATATTTTTCCCCTCAACTGCTCTCTGAGAGATGCTTGTCCATTCTTTTTTTTGTTCTTGGTCACCGCCACTTCTCAGACAGAAGGTGAGCTCGAAGCTTGAGGGTTCTCAGCAGCTGCCTTTCGGGGCATAAGTAGCCTCAGAAGTAGGTGTAGAATTTTGAGCTATAAACTGGTGTCTACACAGCATGTGTGGCCTATCATATCACGGCCTCCTAAATGACAACTGGTGGCCAAGCCATGACTGAACCAAGGTCAGAAAATGTTCCTGACCTGGAAGTTGTTTCTTCTTTATTTTCTGTTGATGATAACAGCAAAAAGTCCCTTGAGGAGGGGTCCTCAGCCTCTGTGGCTTTCTGATTCAGCTACCAGAACAGAGGGCGAGCCTTCCCTCTGCTGGACTTTGGGTCTTCCTCTGCCTCATAGGGTTACCATTTCCCTCAGTCCCCATCCCTGGGAACATCGCTCTAGAGCGGACTGGGCTGGACAAGCAGCACCCAGCTCTGACACTGTTGTCGGCAGGTTGCTCTGAGGGGACATTTCCTTCCTGCAGCATCAGACTGCACAGTGACCAACAGCGTGACCTTGAGAAGCCCCAGCATCCCTTTGGAGCCTGTCTGTCCTTCCTCCCCAGCCCCATTCAGGAGAGGCAAGGCCCTCTGTGCAAGTCACGACCACCAACTCTGTTCACCTTGAGACCCAGCCCAGTGCACAAGCCCTACACCTCCAGTCCAGAAGGCCACAGGCCCGCCCCTATGCCATCACCGAAGCCGTTTGTGTAGACCAACACCAGCTGGTCCCCAACCCCCACCCCCATGTGCAGACTTCCCTGCCCTTGTCCTTGGAATGTGGGGCAGTGGGCTGCGAGGGATGGCAGACAGATGCAGGGTCCTAAGCCGTGTAAACAAGGCGGGGGAGGGCAGGATTAGGTTACACCGGTGGAGTATCCTAAAATAAATATAAGGACGGTTGGTATACTTCAGGTGAATTAGCCTGATTCAAGCTGTCAGCTTTAGGAAAAGTCTAAATAAACAGGGCTCCGGCTCTTCCCGGCATAGGAAGGGGTGAGGACACCACGGGGCGCCAGACTTCAGAGCTAATCCGTGGGCCTCCACCGTCTTGAGCGGGGGCAGCATCAGCCTTGGATGAGAGGGCCTGTACACCGCACTGGAGGCCTCAAGGGTCAAAGAGCAGGCCCGAGGTGAAGCTGGTAGCCTCCTGGACAGCAGCAGAGTTCCCTGCCACAGGGCGGGGTTGGCAGGGCCTCTTAAGTGAGCCGAGTTACGGAGGTGGAATAGGATGGGAAACCTCTACACTAGGGTCCCACAGCTGTGGGCACATGGCCCGCTCCGTGTCACTGGGTGGAAGCTGGGGCTGAGTCTCATCTTCCAGACCAGAGCGCCTGTGACAGAGAGGCACAGATCTCTCCAAGTACATATTTGTGAATGTTTGTGGCTGTCACAGAGACGGGCGGTCCTAGGTGGTTCCAGGTAGCCTGTCTGTCACCAGGACCGGGGCGGGTGGGGTGGCCGTACACCCTGGGTGGTTGCCTATTCCTGCCACCTTCAGCTCTCAGCTGCCAACATTAGCCTCGCTAACTTTCCTGGAATGCCCTATCCCAAGCCCCAACAAGAACTGTGGGGAGAGCTCTGGGGAGGGGTCTCTCTGGAACAAGGCCTCAAGGCTGCTAGCATATCATCATCACCACCACCACCACCACCAGCATCACCGTCAAGCAGCCTGACCTATGCACCCTGCCCTCTCCACGTCTGTCCTTATTTCTTCCTGTCACTGTCACCATGTGTCCCTCATCCCACACATCTTCAGATGGCCGCTATGCCTCCTTACCCCTACTCTAGGCCAGTGCAGGGTGGACAAACACGGGCTGAAAGCCAACTCATATGGAAGCCTTGGGGAGGAAGGAGCTTTGGCTCCCTCTCTCACTACGTTGATCCACAAGAAATTCCACTGGTACCCTCCATGGATTCTGCTACTTCTCAGGGCCCGGAGAGTAGCCCACGGTATCTGACCAACACCAGGATCTTTCCCAGATAGAAGCCACAGCGCTCCACTGGGCTGACCGTGTGAATCTGGGATGAGCTCAGAGCATGAACATCTAGTGAGTGGCTTTCTGCCCTAACACCTTTGAAGGTCTGACTCAAGAAAGGACAGGACGGTGGAAGTGTGGGAGGACAGAATGATCGCATGCCTTCAGCCCTCGGGGGCCCCTCCCACTGTGCCCAGAAGAGGTGCTAGGACTTCCTTACTCTGCCTCCAGCAGTGCCCTGACCCATGCTCAGGACAGTGGGTGAGGGGAAAACAGCCTCTCACTCTGGATCCCAGGGCAACACTATCCTTTCCGTGGGGGGATGGCCCACACGATGTCACGGAAGGCTAATGAGAGCCTTAATAAGTCCTGTCTGTCTGAGGGCGGGAACAGGGGTTGTCCCACCAGAGTGGTCCCCGAGAACTGAGAGTGCTAGCCTTCTCGTCTGTGATCTACGGTAGAAGGATTGCCTTGAGAGGCCTGAGGCTCTCAGCGTCCTCCACCGCGCCCCGGAGAACCCCACTGACTCTGCCAGTGTTTGAAAGTTAAATTTAACTTTCTCTACGGAGGGCTCAGCTCAGCCCATATCCATCTTCACCACTGACCACTTCTCTGAAGGCCCCTTAGCCGGCCCTGGATGGGGAAAGCACCTGTGGGCAGGACTGGGAGTGAGGGGATCGGTGTCGGTGTAGCAAGGAGACAGCCTGTCAGGGAGGAAGCCATTTAATCACTGGGATGTAAGATGGTTGGTATGTGTTTCCCTTTGTGGGGTTCCGAAGAGCACCCCACCTTGGAAAGGATTCAAAGCCAGGTGGCAAAGGAAAAGAGACGGATGAGCTGCCCACCTGAGTGGAGCCTAAGGGAGCGTGCCTAAGACTGCTCCCCATGCTTGGAAGCACAGGCTAGCCCAGATGCCTGGAGCTAGCAAATACTCTCTTGACATCCTGGAAGGGGATGCTCACTCTCCTGCAACAGCCAGCATCTTGGAGCTAGGTGGCCACCTGAGTCTGGTGATCCTGGGAAGGAACTCTCACTCTCTCCTAACCTCTATGCCCTTAAACAAAATGGCATTTTCTTCAGCATCCATTCAAGGTCACTGGCCTCCTGCTGTGACAGATGTTGCTCTCCCCCACCACCACCACCACCACCACCACCCCACCACCACCCCTGCCAAGTCTAGTGAGCCTCCAGCCCTTAGCTGGGCTCTGGCTGCCCCATGCATCTCTCCACAAAGAAAGATAGCTTTGGAACGTCACCAGGTGGCTCTTGGTGGCGTGGAGGGCTCCAGACTCAGGACCGCAGCAGAAGAGAGGAGGGCGGCAACCCCCACCCCAAAGCTCAGATTCGGTCCTTCACTGCTCTTCCTCTTTAGTCTGGAGTCACTTTGTGCTTTCGAAGATTCGCTTCTCACGAACCTTGGGCCGCAGAGGTGTGGGGAGGCAGAACTGATCTGGGGAAGCCCGCCTGTTTGCCTAGATTTAGTGTATTGAGCCGTCTGTCTGTCCCTAACTGTTCGGCAGCTGGACTCAAACACCCCTCACCTCCTCCTCCATAAAATGTGTCCTCCATAAGGGTGACAAACCACCAGATCTTCAGGAGAAATTAGATATGGTAGAAAACTCCTGTAACCCAAGCAAGCTCTTGGGAGATTGGGGAAACAGAGTCAAGAGTTCCAAGCTAGCCTGGGTTGTAGAGAAGACCCTGAGGGCTGAAGGCTTCAGAGAGCAAAGGACAAGAACGTGCTGGCCCTGCAACTGAAGGCGGCCTCGAGATGTAAGAAGCAGCTTAGAGAGTCGGCTGGCCACGTGGTCCTCCTGCATCATTTCTGTGGGAGATGCTCGCTAGAGGCTCTGAATCTTCTAACAGGTGTCTTGTCTGTGTGGTGGGTCATCTCGCAGCTCATCCAGGAAGTGTAGAGACTCCACCCGAGGGAGCTAAGGTCCTGCAGACCTTTCTTGGCTTCTCTCCAAGACCCTCCAAACCTCTGATCCTATCTGAAGGAAGGGTTCCTGGCAGCCTTGTCTTCCTGTCTCCTGGGAAACTTTCAGTAGGTCCTGGGTCAGAGCAGGAGTCTGTTCCCAGCCAAAGCAGCACACTGGGTGTGGGGATGCGGGGACCTCTCCAAGCAATAACCCCCTCCATGGGCAATTAGTTACTATCAACAGGCTCTGAGGCCAGATGGGCAGCCATGCACTCATTGTAGCTATTGCCGACAAATTGGTCATTACCACGTTGATTTTTAAGAGTTTGGGCTCAAAGCCCGGTGAGCCACAGGTTCAGCTCCCGAATGAACAGAACCTTTAAAATTCAGATCAATCTCATCTGAGTTTACACTAAATTTAGCAAATAGGGTATGCCTCTGACCCACTGGCTCCACGGAGCGCCCATGTGCACCACTAGCTCTGATACTGCCAGGTGTGAATCTTAGCACCCATCGGAGTGCCGCCTCCTAATGAGGGCACTTGTGTCTCTCACTCCAGCCTAACACGGGCGCCACATCCATGCCCTTTGGACATCCATCTGAGTTCACAGATGGCTTAACACCTATTCTCTGGAGAGCTGATAAATGTGGTTTTATTGAGAGTGAATAGATCTGGGTGATTATTGCCCCAGAAAACATCTGTCTACCAGACTGGGCAATCACACACCTCAAACCCTGTTCACAGATAACACAGAGAGAGCAAGAGGTACCTTAGATGTGGGAAGCCGTCCTGCCCTTTGGGTAGCTATGCTGCCCTCTAGTGGACACAGTAAGCAGAGCCTTCACAGTGGCTGTTCAAGGTTTGGGAGAAAGAAGCTTCAAGGGGCTTTTTAGGCCACCAACAATAGGTTGGGGGCCTTTTGCTGTCCTACCTGGTAGCTACAGAGCAGGATTTTAGGTATGAACTCGTTTGGGCATGGAGGCTTCACGCAGGTTCACAAGGGAGCCACTGAATCTTTGGCTTTGGCATGCGTTAGGTTGGGTCCTCTCGAGCTCTAGCATACAGCTGGGGGGTGGGGGGGGACATGATGGTCAGGTGTTATATAGAGGCTCCAAGGCCCTTGAACCCAGATAAGTGGTTGCAAGTTAAGACCACTCCCTAGAACAACAGAAATCAGTGTGTGGGACCAATAGCACTTCCCAATGAAGATGGGGAAAAAAAACTTCCCTTCGTCTATAAAACTGTGATGCTATGGTTACAAACACACACACACACACACACACACACACACACACACACACACACCTGTTGTCCCTTCAATAGACCTCATGTTTTCCTGAACCCTGACCTGAGCAAGCCAGAATGGTGGCAGGAAAGTACTGGCTTCTCTGTCTTATGTATGAAGAAATGAAGGTAAGTTATATCTCATATCCAGGACCCAATACAAAGACCCCATTCATGATGGGGCCCCAGCTCAGCCCTGCACACACAGGCTTCCTGAGCCCGAGGGTACCAGCTCTGACAGCCCAGAGGTATCCCCCTGTCAACAAGAAGCTTCCAACTTGCACTTAGGTGGGGAGTTCTCCTTAGCCAACCCCTTTTTGAAACGTCAAGGGTGAGCCCTGCGGCTGGTTCTAAATAGGCAAGACCTGTCGGCCCCCAGGTGCCTGCTGCGTGACCCCAGGCAGGCAACTCAGTCTCTGGGGTCCCTCACTGCCTCATAGTGACCCAGGGCCAGTAGGCCCAAGGAGGCAGATCCCATGACCAACATCTGTTTAAGATAAAAGACCCCAGGTATCTATCTCCTTGTGGAAGCTTGGGTTGGATCCACTGAGGGATAGGATGGCTGCACACTGTCCCTTCAACCAGACAGTGCTGTCTCTCCCCTTTCTTTCCTACTTTCTCCCCATCCCAGCCTAGGCAATTCGGAGTCCCATCCAGCCTATCTCCCTTAACATGCCCCAGCAGTCTATATTCCTACTGTTTCCTTCTTTTTGGACACTATAAGACGTTCCAGGCTCCCTTCCCCGCCTCTGGGATGACTGTTCCTTACTGGAGGATGGACATCCAGGATGTGGCTGTTCTTATGCTGTGGGTGACCTCGTAGGCTCTTGGTATGTTGAACTAGTAAAAGGGGGTGGACACCTGCCCCTATGTGCCTAAGGACATGTACCAGTCTGTGTGCACAAGTCCCTACACACGCATGCCTAGATATATTGGTGTGTGTGTGTGTGTGTGTCCGCACGTGCGCATGCACGCGCGCAGACCACAGTCATGTATTGACATACCTACATACACGTGTGTCTATCTGTACATGTGTGTGTACACCAACTCATTATATGCATATAGCTATAGTTTCGCTTCCATAGAAAGAATGTGGAGAAGACTCTGACAAAGCCCAAGAGAACTGGACAAGAGCACAGACCCCAGTGTTGAAGGGGAGCATGAGAGAGGAGACTCTAGGATCAGGGAGCCAGTGGTTACTTTGCCTCATGGGTATTTGACATACTACTACCTGCCTTCCTATGACTTCCACAGAACTGACCCTCATTGTAGCAAAGATCTCTTGTAGATATAAATACAGTCATTGGAAGGAACAGCTGGCTGCCCTGAGAAGCCACCTACCTGGATCTGACTAACATGTTTCTGTGGGTCACCTGTGTTGAGGTATATTGGGGAGAAACCCCAGAGGAGTGGGGATACTGGGATTAAACCAGCTATTTTTTTCCTTTATGCTCTCTGAAGTGAATAAAATACTGTTTTAAAAGTTACCCTGGGCCAGGCAGTGGTAGCGCATGCCTTTAATCCCAGCTCTTGGAAGGCAGAAGCAGGCAGATTTCTGATTTCAAGGCCAGCCTGGTCTACAGAGTGAGTTCCAGGATAGCCAGAGCTATACAGAGAAACCCTGACTTGAAAAACAAAAAAACAAAAAAACAAACAAACAAAAAAAAAAAGGTTACCCTGGAGCTGGGGAGACATCTCAGTTGTTAGAACACTTGCTATGCAGTCATGAGGAGCCAAGTTCATGATTGTAAAATCACGGAAAAGTCAGAAGTTGCAGGGTGCGCCTATAATCCCAGCAGTGGGAGGCAGAGATGGGTGGATCCCGGATACTAGTGGGTTAGTCAGCCTAGCTGAATCAGTGGATCTACGTTCAGTGAGAGACCCTGTCTCAAGGAAATAAGGCAGAGGTGGGAAGACACCCAGTGTTCTCTTCAGGCCTTCAAGGGCTCTCACAGCAGCGTGCACACATATGTGCCCATGAACACATACAGCACACAACCAAAAGTTACCCTGGCGTGAGAAATAGGGACAGCGGGATCCGGACCTTCCTTTGGGCAGCTCCAGCTCCTCTGGTGCCCTGGTTTATACCTAGAACTCAAGGACCACGGACCAGTGCTAAACGTTCAGACTTGATCCAGCTGGCAGCTCAGCCATTACTCCACACCCTCAAGCCAGAGTTCCTAGACTACACTGGGCTGTCAGAGACATGTGTGAGTTTGGGACCATGGACCCCAGGATACAAGGAGCCAGAGGACAGTGAGGCTCCGGGATGCATGGCTTTCTGTACAGGCCTGCCTGATGCCATCAAGGTCATTGGTCCAGAGACAGTGGGGACGCCTCTCCTTAGTGTGATTGGACTGTCCCCATAGCCATCACCAGGACAGTCTCCCCTGGGCCCCACCCACACCGAGGTGGAGACCACAGCAGCCACAGCAGCCCCGAAATGGAGCCCCACCCTCAGTCCCAGGCAGGGAGGCATCCACGTGCTGAGAGATGAAAGATTGGTCCATTGCAAACGAGTACTGCTAATGACTATTTAGCACGTCCATAACTTTACCAACAGAGAATCCCCAACGAGGCCCGGGTCCTTGATTAATGCTAATGGGTTTTCTCACCAGCTGTGAAAATGCATTTTCCATAATTTAGCTGTCATTACAATGGGAAGGATTTATAAAACACACGCACACACAACTGTGCTCCGAGGCCCCGGAGGGGAGCTGTCCAGGGAAGGCCTAGAAGCAGCCGGCCTCGCTGTAAAATGCAGCCTGCTAGCCACACCTGGCCACCTGGCCTGGACCCCCAAGCCAGGGCGGGATGTTGCTGAGGGCACCCTGCAGCGAAGCACAGCCATCCTCTGAACTCTGTACCTCATCAGGGGGGGACAGGACTGAGTCTGTGCACCATGAATTGGGACCAGGTTTCTTTTCTGCCTCTTTAAGAAACAAGGACAGCAGGGCCACACCATCCATCCCCTGGCCAATCTCTGCCCCTTCCTCTCTGGAGCTAGAACTCAATATCCAAGGACCAGGCTCCTTTGGAGGCCACTGGCACCCCATACCTCTCAGCTCCTGGCTCCTCCCCTCTCTGGAGTTCCTCGAGGGTCACGATTTTCACCTTTCCATGACATCGGGAAGATGGTTTTGAGATGGAGGAGACTATGTGGCAGATAGCCGGGCCTCAGGGGAAGAGGGAAGAAAACATGGGACTGGGAAGAGAAGACTGGCACCCTCCTGTCCCCCAGAGCGAATGTTCAGAATGGAGCTTCGAGAGGCATCGGTCTCCAGCCATGCACAGCAACTCAGAGCATAGGACAGAAAACATTCAAGCGGGGAAATGTTTACTGAGAAAGCTGTTTTCAAAGGAATCAGGGCCAGGGGCTAAGAAAGAAGGAGGGGTGGGGAAGAAGAGAGTTAAAGGTGAATTCGTGGATGGAAAGGTAGACGGTTGGATGAATGGGAGGGCCGTGTACAGGGTGGGTGGATGGGAACATGGAAAGCTCTGAAAGCACCGAGAACCCCCAGCCCGGAAGCACAGCCTCTTTGAGGGTCCCACTGAAGCCTCTCGAGAGCATGGTGGTGGGTGATCATCGTGCAGCCAGGATAAATCTTCACACCTCCACTTGAGAAACGCAGCAGAGGAAAAGAAGCCCCAAATGACCAGGCTGGTGTTTGGCCCCCTGACCACAGCCCTCCTCACCTCCCCCTACCTGAGGGGCTCAGGCAGGGCAGGCCCTGCCCCACCCCCCCTGATTTCAAACACAAATGAGTATCTGGAAGTAAGTTAGGAATGGGGGTGAGCGAGAAAGGCCTAGAAGCAGACCAGCATCGAATCAATTAATGGGCGTTCTTCCGAGCCCGGTGCACGCTTTGCTTCAATTAGCAGATCTTGCCGGTCCCTGCTGCAGGCCCGGAGCCTCCGCCGCGGAAACTTTCTCCTTCTTGTTTTAATCTTTCACCGAGCCCGGCCTTTCGCCTCCAGCCCATCTAATTGAAACTAATCTTCGCGGGCAAGGCCTGTCTCTCCTCCTAATCCTCCTCCGAGGAAGTTCACATGGTCCCAATTACAACCACACCGGCCCCCTTTATTCCCGCCCTCGTCTCCCTCTGCCAGCCTCATTTTTTGAAAGTCTGCGTTATTAACTCCATGCTTTCGAGTTCCTGCCCGTCACGGGCCGCGAGATGCTATCTCTGGCTGCCGATGGATAAGGTTACCACGAAAGCATTTTGTGGGTTACGTTTCACACAAAGGCGATAGAGGGCATGATAGCACAGAACCGGTGAGCTCCGAGGGGGAGGGGGCCAGCCCTGCCAGCCCAAGGCCTCAGATCCCCTGCTTGCAACCTGCAGGCTGGGGAGCCCAGAAAGGGCTCTGGAAGCCTCTTGGAGGAGCAAAGAGGGAGAGGGGGGCATCGAGTAACCCCAGGGAGCACATTACCCCACTGCCAAGCCATATGGTCCCAGCCGGCCCCCCGCTGGGGGGGCTGCAAAGTGGGAGATGGGGGTCCCTTGAGCTGGCTCCACATTACAAGGCAAACGGAAATCCTACATTTCCAGGCTGTCGAGAATGTCAAGTTTCCGTGCTCCAGGCTGGAATCCCACCAGCACCGCGTGGGCACGTTGGTTATCTTGGCTGATCAAACCTCAGATTGGCAACTTGGGATGTCTCTGATTAACTTTTTAAAAAAGAAACTGAAATAATCATTAGTTAATGAAGACATCTGGGCCCAAATTCCAGAACTACAGGAGAGAAAGCAACAAAATGGGCCACCACAGGGTGACCCCCGGGTGAGGAAGGGGGGTCTGGACTGACCAGTCCCCAGGCCACAGGCCGAACTGATGAGGCAGTGAAGCACTTCCATGAAGACCTGAGTTTAATCCTCAACCCCCATGTAAAAGGCCTGCTGGCACTCTGGAGGGGCAGGGGGAGGGGGAGGAGGATCCCCGAGGCTTGCTGGTCAATTAGTATAGCCAAATCAGAGGGCTCCAAAGAGATTCTACCTCAAAAAGTAAGGAGGAAAATAATAAGGGAAGACACAGATACTGACCCATGGCCTACACACGCGCGCACATACACACATTCAGACGCACACATTCACACACACACCAGTGCATGAACATACACATACCCATTCACACACTCCCACACACTAGTGCATGTATACAACACCAGTGCATGTATAGACAACATACAACACACACACACACACACACACACACACAATCTATTGACATTAAGAAATAAAAAATATCAAGCTTGGCAGTGGTGGCGCACACCTTTAGTCCCAGCACTTGGGAGGCAGAGGCAGGCAGATCTCTGAGTTCGAGGCCAGCCTGGTCCACAGAGTGAGTTCAAGGACTACACAGGCCAGGGCTACACAGAGAAACCCTTTCTCAAAAAACCAAAATAAAATAAAATAAAATAAAATAAAATAAAATAAAATAAAATAAAATAAAATAAAATAAAATAAATAAATAAAAATAAAAACAAAACAAAACAAAACAAAGATAACAAAAAACAAAAAAAGAAAGAAAGTCTATAAAACCATATTGTTATCAAAGCTCTGTGAGGCTTCTCTGAGGATCTTGAGCAAGAGCTCATCCTGCTTGATGGCTTCCTCGTTGATTGACCAGGAGACCAACGTGACTCCATCACCCACCTCCACTGTCAGCAGAGCCTTCAGATGCCAGCCAAAGTCTCTCTTCAGCAGCTATAAGGCACAAAGGATCCATGGGAAAGTCCCAGCAAGACCCCACCCCCTTCCCTATCAACTTAGGAAGCCTACTCCTCCACCAATCAAAGCAGGATGTAGAATCCTGGATTCTATATACTCTGACTCTACCTCTCCCAGGTAAGTTGTCAAACTGAAGGTGAGGACAGACACACACACACACACACACACACACACACACACACACACCCCACATGTGAACCTAAGGAAGCCCAGAACAGCACAAACATATATGTCATAGGCACCTCCTGGGTCCCAAGCTCATTGAGCTGTAGTATCTCCTTTCTGAGAGCTCTAGGTTGGTCATATAGTTAGTCCCAAGTCTGGCTTTCCCATGTGTATATGGGACATTGGCTCCCTCCCCTGGCCAGGTAGGGAACAGATAAAGAAATGGCCAGCAGCACATGTCTCATCATGGCCTGAGTTAGCAGTATGTAGCAACCATACCAGAAGTCCCTCCCCGGTCTGTTAGACACTTCTCTAGCCTCGGCTCTGCCTCACTGCACTCCTGATCCATCTGGCAGAACCAAGCCTCTGGTGGAGTTGATGCTGCTCAGAAGCTGGGAGCCACAGAGATTCTGGGATACAATGTGTGCATCACAGACAGGCAGGATGACTGTTAAATAATAGAAACTTACCTAGTTACACAAGTGCATCAAGAAACAATTAGGCTGAGAAAAAGGATCCTGACCTCAGCGGACACACTTAGACTCCTGTAAAACTCCAAAAGAATGCAAACTCATCTAACAGTGATGGAGATCTGATCTTAGGGTGCCTGGGGTGGAGGGGAAGGAGGAAAGAACTTTCAGGGGATTTGGCCAAGTATGTAACTCCAAGGACAGAAAACTCAGAGAGCTGGACAGTTAACTGGATACATTGTATAATTGTGGTAAAAAAAAAATCCACATAAAAGTTAGGACTGGCAAGATAGCTTAGCAAATAGGAACACCTGCTGCTCCCCCAGAGCACAGGGTTTGGTTCCCAGCTCTCACAGCATGACTCCCCACAGTCTGTAACTCCAGTTCCAGGTAATCTGACACTCTCAGCTTCTGTGGGTCTGCACACACATGATGCACAAACGTACATATGGACATTCTTAAGCAAACAGTTCAGTGGCATTAAGTCATCCACAAATGCCAAGCGTGACCATGAACACCTGTAATCTCAACTCTTGGGAAACTGAGGCAGGAGCATTGCCCAGAGGCTAAGGTGAAGCAGGGCCATATAGTGTGTGCTGGGCCAGTCAGAGCTTCGAAACATGTCCCTATCTCAAACATAACAAAAGTACATTCATGTTACATGACTACCCTTCAATCTCCAGAGATTTGCATCTTCCCAAGCTGGAACTCTGTCCCCTTTAAACATGAAGTCCTCCGCCACTGCTGCCTGCCTTTTGTCTCTGTAAATCCTTTGTGTCCTTACTTAAAGCTCTTCCATGTTGAGGCTTGTGACGTGAGTCCCTTGGGTTTTAACGCTGAGTAATATTCCACGCAGTGCTGAGTGACTCCATGCAGGTTGCCTCTCTGCTCTCCTACTCATGGACAATTATATTGTTTCTTCCTTTTGTTGTGAGAAGCTATGCTACTGAGAACATGCTGTAGAGACACCTCTCAGGCCTTTTTTGGTAGAATAGGATTGCCGGCACACATGCATGGTAGTTCTGTTCACTATTTTTGAGAGACCACTGTGCTGTCTTCTGTCCTGGTTTCTTTGTTACCCGTCTTCCTCAGCAGTGTGAAGGAGATCCAGTTTTTCCACAGCCTATCTACACTTACTACTCACTGCCTGGAGTGTGGTTTTGCATTTTGTTTCTCTGGCTATTAATTAGCCGCCCGAAGAGAATGCATTTCAGTGGGTTAATTTTAATATTAAAGGCTGTCTCAATAAAATAACCAAAAAATAAAAAATAAAAAGATGAAGTAAAACCCTGTTGCACATTATTCCTAACCCCAGGGAAGGGCTCTAGCCCTACTAGGTGCTTTGATAAACACACCATACAGACAATGTCCTCACAGAAGCTGAGCTCCCCCATCTGTCCCTCCCATATCCCATCCCTTCTGTGGCACCAGCTATGGGAAACCATTGTCTGGATCCGTCTTGTTGAAATCAAGCCTTGGAGAAGGATCTTTGTGGTGGCCACGCAGAGTGAAGATGCTTGCCCCAGTGCAGACCACTGCCCATCCTCTGAGCAGTCTCAGGCTGAAAGAGCCTTGCAGTCAGAGAGATGCTACCACCAGCTTCTACATGACAGGGGACAGGGGGCACACCAGGGCACGATGACTTGGATGTGCTGTTGGCAGGTACTCCAGGCCTGTCTTTGCATGCTGACTCCAAGTGCAAGAGGAAGACTCACTTCAGCCCACCCAAGGCATAGTGGGCTTTACCGTCCCACCTAGGACTCAGCACTGTTGCCTTGAGATAAGAACTATGTGCTCTACTGGCCACGGTGCTGGCTGAACAGATCCCAGGAGCCCACAGAACTAAAGGGATGGAAACTAATCCCTGTGTCTCCCAACATGAGCTTCTTCAGCAAACCTAAGAGACAGTGGCAGAGTATGCCTTAAAGGGAGCAGGTGGAGAGCTCTAAGGAGACAGTCTCTAGCTAATACCTGAAGAACAGGAGTCAGTTAAGCCTTCCGTACTCAGTCAAAGCCAGCAGAGGGTGACCCATCCTGAAGAATTCTGAACTCTAGAGCATGTCTTCAGAGCAGCAGGCAAGTTGGACATTGGGGCAGATATGGGGTGGCCAGCTGTCCCAAATTGTCCAGGGCTGAGGGATTCCTGGGACTATCCATTGTAAACAGCCCATACCAACCCAAAAGACCCATATACTCTTGGACGGGTAGGGGCACAGGATGACTTCAGTCTCCAGGAGACTGAGCTCAAATTCCTCCCAGACTAAGCCCCAGCAGGATCTTCCTCTATTAATACAGATTATATAGGTCACCAGGGACTGGAATGGGGAGAAGAGATTAAAGTCAGAGGTTTTCTCTGTGAGTCTTTCCTTCCCTTAGGGAAGGTTGTGGGAACCTCAGGCACCGTGCTGATCCCCTAGAGGAAGCAAAGAACATGACAATGGATCGCTCAAGCTGGACAGCTCAGCCCAGTGGACACCAGGAAGAGCAGTGAAGCCAAGATGCAGGCTGGGATGGGGGAGGAACCTGTGGCCCCGTTCCAAGACCATCTCGTGTGTTAGTCAGCCTTCCATAACTATGACAGAGTACCCAAGAAAAACTATTTTAAGGAAGAGATCTTGTCTAGAGTTAAAGAGGATTCAGTCCACAGCCCCCCTGACCTCGGCTGCTTCTCCCTATGGTAGAATATCATAGTAGAACCGGGATGCTCACCATATGAGAGCCAGGAGAGAAATGGGGAGGGAGCAGTGAGAGACAGAGACAGAGAGAGAGAGATACAGACAGACAGAGAGACAAAGACATAGAGAGACAAACAGACAGAGACAAAGACAGAGACAGGCAGAATGACAAAGAGAAACAGAGACAGAGAGACAGACAGAGACAGAGAAAGAAAAAGACAGACAGACAGAGACAGAGAGACAGAAACATAGAAAGACAGACAGAAAGACAGAGACAGAAAGACAGAGACAGGGACAGAGACATAGAGAGACAGAGAGACAGAGACACAAAGAGACAGACAGAAAGACACATATGTAGGAGGGTGAGAAAGAAGGAGAGAGACAGAGAGAGACAGAGACAGAGACAGAGAGAAAGAAAGATTCCTCTCAACAGTGCCACCATCTGGAGACCAGCAACCCTCTGAGCCTATGGGAGCATTTTATACTCATGTGATAACGTCATAAATATGCTCCTATAGTGTCTCCTCCCTGTTTCTAATAGCATGATGGTTCACAAAAGTCAGTTGAGCTGTGTGTTCCCAGAGAGCCCATTTTGTAACAGATTCAACTGAATCCTGGGTGTTTGAACTCAGGACCCTCACACTTATGGGCCAAGTGTTTTACCCACTGAGCCATTTCCCCAGCCTGATTTTCTTTCCAGAAACCCTGAGTAACTAGAGATACCCAACTAAAAAGGGGTCGCATCAAACCAGGAAACTTCTGCCCAACAAAGGAAATGACCCACCAAGTAAAGAAACCATCTAACAAACAAGAGAAGATATTTGCAAATAGCATAACATCTGAAAAGGGGCAGACGTCCAACATATACAAGAAACTCAATTCAACAGCCAGAAAACAAATGACCTAATTTAAAAATGGGCGAAGGACCTAAACAGACATTTCTCAAAAGAAAGCATGTGAACGGCTGACGGTTTTGTGAAAAAGCACTCAACATCACCAATCACAAAGGAAATGCAAATTAATAAGCACAGTGAGGCCACTGTGGGTGGGACAGCCTATGAGCTGTGAGTGGCGTTGGTGGTGTCTAAGGTTGGACTTACATTCCCTCTCCCTTCATTCCTCTGCACACTTAACTACCTCCTTCAGTTCTTTTTGCTAGCCTGGGACCTCGTCACCTCCTCCTATAGAATGGCAGTCACTGTGGGCTCAAGGCTCTTTAACTTACTGGGGAAAAAAGCATTCATCAATCCCAGCACACACAGACCAATGTGCCCGTGACTGTGGGAGAGTCGTGTGCTGTACACACTCGCTGCCTAAGCAGCACCCTGAGGGGCACACCCTGTGACCACAGAGTCTCCACTGTCATTTCCAAATACATTTTATCTATGCATTAAAATGAGCAGAGTACTTTGCCTGCCTTGCCCTTCCTGTGAGTGTGGTAGTTGGGGGTGAGAACACCCCCAGAGGGCTCATATAACATCAGGGAGTGACTCCATTCTAAAGGATTAGAAGGATTAGGAAGGGAAGCCTTGTTGGAGGAACTGTGTCACTATGGGTGGGCTTTGAGGTTTCAAAAGCCCATTCCAGGCCCAGGCAATGACAATGGTCTCTGAAACTGTAAGCGAACCCCACTTAGATGTTTTCTTTTATAAGAACAGCCTTGGTCGTGGTGTCTCTTCACAGCAACAGAACAGTGGCTAAAGCAGTGGACACGGTTACTCTGTTCCCTCCAGGACACCTCCTGACTCCCTCTTCTGTGTTCACAGCCCTCTGGGCCCAAGGTGACAGTGTCCACAGAACAAAGCTGCCCTCTCCTGTGCGGGAGTTCCCAACAGCAACAAAACGAAGGATTCTGAGTCACGGGTCCCAGAGGCTGACTCCCACCTGCCCCTCAGGACATGGGCAGGCACGGGTGAGGGGGACAAAGGCTGGCAGGGCTAAAGCAGACAGGGTTGTGTGCCAAGTGCTCCGTACCCTCGGTCTGTCTTCACGGGCTGTCTGTCCCATGACAGCAGCAGTGCAATGTGCTCTGCACCTATGATGCCTTCTCGGCCTTTGCAAGGCTCTGAAAGGCGCCTTGCTGCTGGGCATTCTAGGTAGGTGGTGGGTTCCGAGGTTTCTCCTGCAAGCCCCTGAACTTTCCCACTCAGGGGCTCTGTGCTTGAATCTGACAAAGTTCCCTAACAAATAATACCCCGAAGATGGCAGGGACAGGGGGGTGAGGCACCTCCAGACCCCAGTGTGGCCCTTCTGGAGAAAATGATATTTTACATAATGGGGTTTCTGTGGGAATCATAATTAATCTTAAATTTCACATTAGTGGATACATGGCAACCTTTTTTGGAGAGAGAGAAAGAGAGAGAGAGAGAGAGAGAGAGAGAGAGAGCACTAGCACTCTGCTGCTGCCAAAACCCATCTCACCAGTGGCTGAAACCAGTGACCCAGGGATGTCCTTCAAGAAACAGAAGCCCAAAGCCCAGAAGGAAGCATTACAGCCAGGGAAAGAGCAGGGCTTGTAGGCAGAGTTTTCAGTGGCTCTGTGGTGTTTTCAGTGGCTCTGTGGGCTTTATTTCCAGGGCTCAGGTTGGCTGTGGCCCAGTCTTGGAAGCAATGTCTCAGTAGGTCTGGGAACACAGAAACAGTAGCCAGAGTTCCCCTTAGCAGGCGCTCCACAATAGGCTGAGAGCCTGGGGTGAAAACTTCCATCAGCCTCGGGAGTTTTGCCAGGTGATTCTCAGGTTCCAGGGAGTGTCCTGGTGACTCCTGGGTGGCCAGACCCCTCCTGGCCCCCCACAGCCCAACCCCTGTGCCCCTCCCTCCCACCGACCAGCCAGTCAAGCCACCAGGATAAGGCCTCATATACCTGGACTTCTGATCTTAAATTCAGAACCCCTGATCAGGGGCCCTCATTCACAAGTGCAAATTCCTCGCCTGGCAAAGAGGAAGTTGGGCTTCTGAAAAGAAGGCTTCAGAAAGTCTGTTGCTCTGAGCCTGGTGGACACGAAGACCACCAGACTAAGGCCCGCCCAGGTTCAAGGTGAGGGGGGTAGACTCTTTTCTCCATTACATCACCTTCTAGGGAACTGCTCAAGGTCTGCCTTAACCCCATCCCAGCCCTGCCCCACCCTTGCCTCACCCTGCCCCACCTCTACCCCAGACCTGCTCCAGACCTGCCCCACCCCTGCCCCAACATGCCCCAACCCTCCCCCACCTCTGTCCTACCCCTGCCCTACCCCACACACACTACCCCTGCCCCAACCTTGTCCCACCTCCGTTCCACCCCATCCTAGCCCTGGACTCTTGCCTTACCCCTGCCTCATCCCTGTCCCAGCCCTGCCCCTCCCCTACCCCACCTCTGCCCCAGCTCTTACACCCTACCAGCCAAACCTCTTTGTCCCTAGCTTCCTGGCAAACCCATCTCTCTCCAGGCAGCTCTTGAAAACCCACTCAACCCTCTGATCTCTGCTATCAGGCAGCGGTCTCTGATCCTTCAGTGGGCACCTGCCAGCCTGGAGACCCCTGAATAGAGACCTCTCCCTCTTCGTTTCCACCCTGCACTCACTACTAGGTTCTGTTTTGGGCTGGTGGTTCAAGGGGGCACAGAGATGTGTTGCTAGAGAATAAGGAATTTCTTCGAGTTATTAGCGCCATGGACAGGCAGAGGGGCAGCGTGCAGGGGGCTCCTAGGAATGGAGACAGACAGCCTGGTGTGGAAGAGGGATGGGCTCTGAGGAGACTCAGAACCCATGAAGCAGAGGAAGCGGGGCTCCTTACACCTACTGAGGAGAGGATCATAGCAACAGCCTGCAGCCTAGCTCTCTGATTCCCAGGCAGGAAGAGGCTGGGGAACAGGATACACCCCCTCTTTGATGTAAACTCACTTCCCAGGTAAGAGGTCTTGATGTCCCAGCGGGAGGCCTGTCAGTAACTGCAGACATCATATTCTTACACATGCAGACATCCCTAACTTCGACCGCTATACCCATGAAAAGCCAGTGTTTGAAGAAAAGGGATAAGAGGAGGCCAAGGAGACACTGACTCAGGACAACACACCCATCTTGGATCACAGGTAACCAGAGGAAGTGGCTATGGCCCCTCTACACCTGGCTTCTTTATCTTCAAAAGGAAATAAAATTGCCTTTCCCTCAAAGACGGTCAGTCAGATGCAGACTGGCACTTCGCATAGGTGGGGGTGTCTCAGGAGTAGCTTCGGGGTCTGGGGTTTCTCTGGCTCCTGGTTTCTCCTTGATCGGCCCACAGGCGGGAGGGATGCTGACCTGGAATCTCTTAGCTCCATCCCAGCCCATCTCCTCTGCCAGAGCTCGGAGATCATAGCCAGGCCTGCATTCCCACACGGCTTCGTGTGGGTGCCAGGGATCTAGACGTCGGTCGGCGAGTGCTCCATCCACTGGGCCGCCTCCCAGCTGTGGGGCCATTGTAGAAAAGCATAAAAATAACAAACCTCTTGGCACCCAGTCCATAGACCTGGAGGCTGGCGCTTGTTCACAGACTGAGCGCCTCACCTGAGAACAATGAGCTACCGGTACTCAAATTTATCACCACCCTTAGTTGTCTGTGAATGACCTTCAATGTACCAGGAGAATTGGTCTGGGGACCATAAATGCCTTTTAGCCAACAGCAAGCATATATAAATAAGGAACCTGAGAGTAAGAAGCTCTAGCTGCTGGCTCCAAACCAAAGCTTACCTTGGCAGGGTCAACTGGATGATAACTCACCTCTTCCAATTCCTTACACAGCCTTGTCTGGGGAAAAATGAAGCATCCTAGAATCAAGACAGCGCGTACTGCCACCACAGAGGCCTCTGGTCTCCCTTCCATGGTACCTGCCTGCTGCTCCAGCCCCAGTACCAGATGTGTCGTCCTTGGAGATAGCAATGCCCAGCAAGATCTGCAGCTTCCCCCTCTGCTCTGCTCTGTCTCCTGACCACAGGGCAGACAGCACCCTCAGACCATACCAAAGGGCAAGAAGGCTGGAGCACAAGCCCTCAGCGAGCCCAGAGGGCAGTTCCAGGGATCACAAGCTACTAGTGACCGCATCCTGCCCTTGGCGGGAGGGATGCTGAAAGGAGGACCCGGAGGGGTGGGACATCAGAAAAGCATAATGGACAGGTGCCCCCTGAACCAAGGCCAGTGAGACAGGCGTGGGAGTTTAGTGAAGACTCGGTTCTCGGATGCATCTGTTGTACCAGTGTTCTGGGTAACAGCCACTGGCGGCTCTCCCGCTTAGTAGCATCCCAGCTTAGTAAAGCATAGCCCAGCAACACCGAGTGGCTGCCCAGGCCAGGAGGGCTGGGGCACAGTGGATGCGACAGGAGGCTCACCCTCCTTCTGTGGGACCCTCAGCTGGACTGCTTCAGGACACTGGCCCCTGCTCACTGCCTGCTGTAGGTCAGGGGCCACACCTGGTGCCCATGAGGCCCGACATCCCTGCCCACTGTTCGAAAGAGCCTAGTTTTAGAATGTGCACCAGCAGACAGACGGACCATGCCCTCAGCGCTGCCCCCCGTAAGCCCTCTCCCAGCACCGCTGCCCCAGTACCGACCCAGCAGGGGCTGTGTCTTCTGCGCACTCAGCCCCCGCCTTGCTGGTTCTATCAGGGAGAGTATGTTTTATTAATATTGGATATTAAAGTTTAATACTGTGATTACAGCGAAAAATGGAACTTCACCTTCGAGGGGTATTAGAGGATTCCAAAGAGAGCCCGAGAGTGAGAGGGACATTTGTCACAGCTCTGCAGATGGTCTCTCCCATCCATCATGCCCCGGGCAAGCACCCATAGCTGGCCAGTGAAACGGAATGTCCTAATTGCCCCCAGGCTGGAGGCTGGAGCCACCTGGGAGAATGTGAAAATGAGTCAGGGGCACCAAGACCCAAAGAGGGTCCTTGAAGCTCAGTACACCTGGATGGGACTGAGACAAAGCCAGTCCCCTGGTTTTATGATGAGAAAGTGGAGTGTTGTGGCACCATGGGAAAATAAGGGTCTTTCTTAGAATCTGGGAGCAGTGATCAGAATGCCCGGGTTGTACTAGGGGTTGGCGTAGAAGCCAGAGAGTAAAGGTGATTGACTGGTTGCTGATAGGGGGCTCAAAATAGGCAGAGTCACTGCTGCCCTGGGCAGCATGACTGGGCAAACATCCAAAGTCTACTCTGAGGCCGGCCACAGCTCACCCAACCCTTATAGCCACAGGCTTTCCTTGTCCTGGCTTCTCACACCTGCAGTAGTGAGGCCAGACACCCCTCCTGACCATTCAAAAGAGCCTTGTTTCAAAAAGCCTCTCCTTGATGTCCTGCCCGCCCTGCCCCACCCCATGACTAGCACCCAGTGCCCGTCAGCCATGTTTGTCCTTTCGTTTCGAGTCAGTGAATTGGTAGACGCCGCTGGGAGGGTGTGGCTATCATGTTGGTTAGACCCACCTGACAGAGCCACAAACCAGGCCTGGTGGCTTGTGAGAAAACTCTGTCTTCTCTCAGTTCTGGAGGAGCACTGTCTGGATCACAGCTGCCTAGGCTGGAGGTCACAACCCTGTCCCATGATGCTATGGGGTCACAAGAAAAACGGGCAACAGTAACACAAAATGTGGCTAACAATTAACTCAAAATCAAATGTGTCACCTGTCCAAGGTGTTTCTCCATGGCTTCGACACACAGCCTTGTGTACATGCCGTCATGGGAGGGATCTCCAAGGATGACAATACCCCCCTCCCCCCCCACCCCCGAAATGTCTCAGATCAGGATAGGAAGTATTTGATGTTGGCACTTAGAGTGTTTTCACTCCACATACAAAGCTTTCTGCCATCGCAGAAACAGCGGTAAGATGAGAGTGGCCGTACGCAGTTGTGATCTCAGAACTTGGGAGGTAGAGGCAGGGGGATCAGGAGTTCAAGGGCAGCCTCAGCTACATAGGAAGTTAGCATTCAGCTTGTCTCAGAAGGTGGGAGAGAGGGTTAATTACAGGGGAAAAAATATTTCAATACCTTCCTACCCTCATTCTTCAGCACCTAAACATAAATGACTATATCTTTAGATTAGGTTGTGGTAGAGTGTTTGATTTTAAATGTTCCCTTTTTCAATTGATAATGAGTTTTATGAAAAAAAATCAATCAGTTTTGGATTAGGATTAGGACAGACTATCGATTTCTGAAAGGAGCCCAGACACTCTCCTGCTTCTTTGTGCTGCACATTTATGTATCTCATGGTTCTCAGTGCTGGGGATTTGAAAAAACAAGAATCCATCAACTCTAAAAGATGCTGAAGGACATCTGTGCCCTGCAGTAGCAAATACCCGGCCAAGACTTGTGTGGATGCAAACCGGGAGCTGGAGGGGTGCTCAGTGGGTAAGAGCACTTGGCCGCACGGCATGCACATGCAGACGTGAGTTCACATCCCACACCCGCATAAAAAGATGGGTGTGCCTGTGTGCCTGTGACACTGTGGGCATGGACTTAAGACCCTCATCCTAGCTGCCTGGAAGCCAGTATTCTAGCAGCCTTCAGATGAAGATGTAGAACTCTCAGCTCCTCCTGCACCATGCCTGCCTGGATACTGCCATGCCCCTGCCTTGATGATAATGGACTAAACCTCTGAACCTGTAAGCCAGCCCCAATTAAATGTTGTCCTTATAAGAGTTGCCTTGGTCATGGTGCCTGTTCACAGCAGTAAAACCCTAACCAAGACAATACCCCAACCCAGGTTCAGACCGTCTCAGAGGACAGGGCCTCTGCCGGTTGCAGGCCGGAGGAGGGGATGCAGGGAGGACTGTGAACACCCAAGGGCTTCACACTGGAGACAATATCTCTGTCACCTAGCCCTACCTGGGAAGTAGTTAGTATAGAAAGCAGCAGAAGTTGTGAATAGACCTTAGCAGCTGTAACCCCCATGAAATCAGCTAGGGACCTCACCCAGGGGTGACCCTAAGGCACAGCCAGGTGGTCAGGTGCAGATTATGCAAGAAAGCAGGGCTGGGGTGGCCCTGAGAAACTGAGGAGGGCCAGGGAACCCAGGCATTATCACACTGGCTGTCCGGGACAGAGCAGCCCTCCCTGCGCCCCACGCCAGCTCCTCTGAATCCTCCACAACCTAAGAGGCTAGAGAAGGACAGAGCAGGCTCACAGCTGGAACCATGCAGGGGCCTTGTCGGGTGCCTCTGTGATTAGGCTCTCTGTCTTTGCCGGCACATACTCCACCCAACTGGAAGAACAGGCTAGGATGGTGGGTAGCCCTGACCACCCTGCAACCTGGACCCACAAAGAGCTGGCGATGACTAGAAGAGAGATGCTGACCCAGGAAGGCTACCTGGGAGACAGGAGCCATGGCAACTGGCTGGTGACAGAAGTGTCAGAGGGCCATGCGTCACAGCTAGGACATCTACACACAGGCATGGCACAGGGCTGTGTAAGTATATCCAGGACATCCACACAGACACAGAGGTGGCAGAGGGCTGTATGGATACAGCCAGGACATCCACACAGACACAGGGGTGGCAGAGGGCTGTATGGATACAGCCAGGACATCCACACAGACACAGGGGTGGCAGAGGGCTGTGTGGGTACAGCCAAGACATCCACACAGACACAGGAGTGGCAGAGGGCTGTGTGGGTATAGCCGGGACATCCACACAGACACAGGAGTGGCAGAGGGCTGTGTGGGGCAGAGCCAGGACATCCACACAGACACAGGAGTAGCAGAGGTCTCTACTACAGAGGCTGTGTGAGGCACAGCCAGGACATCCACACAGACACAGAGGAGGCAGATGGTTGTATGGGGCAGAACCAGGATGTCCACAGAGACACGGGGGTGGCACAGGGCTGTGTGGGTACAGCCAGGACATCCACACAGACACAGGAGTGGCAGAGGTCTGTGTGGGCACAGTCAGGACATCCACACAGATACAGAGGAGGCAGAGGGCTGTGTGGGGCAGAGTCAGGACATCCACACAGTTGGGATGCTCTCAATGGACACCCAGCCACCAGGTGCCCTGCGGACCCAGGCCTGACTCCACAGTCCTATCATGAGGCCTGTAGTCATGTCCACTATTCCCAGAAGTGAAAAACACTTCCAATAGGTGGTCCAGCTGCCAGAGACACAGGACAGAGGACCAAGCTGGACACCAGCAATGGAACAACCCCTGCTGGCCAGGGCAGGGGGGCTGTGAGCACCCCCAGGAACTGAGCCAGAGCTCCTCAGACCAGAGAGGACTCAGGACCTCTCTGCTGCAGCTGCTGACCCCCAGATAGATCCCCAGAGCCTGCGTCTCCCTTTTCCTCACCTGAGCCTGGGGACAGGGGAGAGAATAACTCACCTAAACAGAGTTCTTTCCCTGTGTTGTGTTTTTTATTTAATTTTCCAACGAACACACTCTTTTATCATCCAAAACCGTGAAAGTAAATTAAGAAGAAATGGGTTTCTTTCAATTAGGCTCAGCGCTGCTTTGAGTAACTGCCTATAATTCTATTTAATGAAAAAATAAAATCATTATTCCACAGCTCCCCCTGCCCTGTCACAAGCCCACAGACGGGCTCCATTAGCGAGCACCGTAGATTTATTTAATTAGAAAAATATTTTGTTTTCTCTGATTTCTTTAGGAAGGGGGGGGGACAAAAAAACTAAAAAAAAAAAACCTCCAGGCACAAAATTAATCAAATCTGTTACCTGGTAGTTAATGGCTGCTACGCACAGGCATCTCTCAACCCGCCTTGGATTCCCACCCGAATTTGGATTGCACTCCAGCCACGGGCTAACCTACACCTCCCTGCCTGTTTGGCAAACTGATGCCAAGGCCCTTGCTGCCAGAGTGGGAAACCCCTGGCAGGGACCCAGAGAGAGTAGCCAGTCTCCTGTTGCCGCCAAACATTGGTCCTTCTGTGCTCCACGTGCAGAACCAGAGTTGTGGTCAAGCCTGTGCCAGCTGTGGTCAAGCCTCTGCTAGCTATGGTCAGGCCTGTGCTACCTGTGGTCAAGCCTGTGCTAGCTGTGGTCAGGCCTGTGGTAGCTGTGCAGAGCCTTTGTGATGGCAGTAGCCCCCAGTCCTAGAGTGACACCCTCTCCCAACCTGGCAACCTCATGTGACCCCAAGGACCTGAGGCTAAGAAGTGGCAAGCAGTGTGTGGAAGACACAGCAGCTGTGCTGAACAAGAGGGAAAGACCAGAATCAGACATACGGCCTGATGTCTTCCGGGATGACCATAGTGACCTTGATGTGCCTAACTGCCCTGCAGGAACATGGCCCTGACCCTGGGCCCCTGATGGGGTCCCTGAGGGCAGTAACTAGGGTGCACTGTGGGCTTCGCCTCCCTGAGATCTTTCAGGGACTCCAAGCACCGGCACGGAGCCCTCCCAGAGGCGGCCACACAGCCCTCGCTGGACAGCCCGTGCTCAGCTGAGATGCCTTGCCACACACAGGCATGACCCTGTCGGGGTCCCTCGTCACACTGAAGGATAGGGAGAGCCGGGCATAGCCATATTCAGGCCTAGAGGACTGGGGGACGCCTGGGCCAGACTGTAGGCAGCAGCTCTATAGGGAGGGTTTCACTCAGGGCAGTCCCTGGAGGTGCTCAGAAAACGGTTGCCCAAGGAACTGGTAAAGCTGCAGCATCCCTGACTCTAGAGCTTCCTTATTCTTTCCTCCACCCTTTCCCCTTCCTTCCCTCTCTCCTCATCTCCCCACTTCCCATCCCTCCTTCCCTCCCTCCCTTTCCCCCTTTCTCCTTCCTTCCTCTCCCTCTCCTAGCTTCCTCCATCCTCCCTTCCCCAGCCCCTGCAGGATCTTCCAGGAGCACAGCCTATGGTTAAGAACCAACTCCTGAGGGAGGACTCCTGAAGGAGGACTCCTCCTGAGGAAGGACTCCCGAGAGTCACTGCGGGTTTCCTGGCAGAGAAGGAACATCTGTGAGCCAGTTGCCTGAAAATGGAGCTGCTGTGTATGATACAGCTGCCCACGGATATTTGAATCGGGTCAGCAAGGATTCGTTTGCTAGCACACGTATGTCTCAAATGCTTCTCGTAGAGCGACGGGAAAGCATGATCTGTTATCTGTCTGAGGTCTCTGAGGCCCAGCACATTTGTCTCTTCTGGTGGCCGAGATGCAGAGTGCAGAGAGTTTCCCCAGACACCCTTTCCTCCCCAAGCCAGGTCTTCACTGGGAACAGATCCACAACCTTACAGCTGATCTCAGTCACCGGAAGCCACCTTTAAAAAAAAAAAAAAAAAAGGAAAGAAAATTTAACATCCAATAGAATTTGATCATATTCTTTCTGCTCTCCCAGCTCCTCCTAGACCTTGCCCACCTCTCTAATCACCCAAGCTCATCCTCAATCTCTCTCTGTGTGTCTCTTCCATCTCTGTTTCTGTATCTCTGTCTCTCTCAAAAACTAAGTAAAACAAAAATCAAAACAAACAAATAAAAACAACAGCAGCAGCACACACATGTACAAACAAAGACAAAAGGTAGTTTGTTTTGTGTTCTCCCAGGCATAGGACCTGCCCTGGAGTATTTAATAAAGCCATCGACTGAGTTTCCTTTCCCAAAGGCAATCGCAAATAGATTCTTGGTTAGGGGTGGGGCTTTGTGCTGTTTCTTGTCTGGTCTGAGCTTTGTGTAGGTCTTGTGCATGCTGCCACAGTCTCTGTGAAGATGGTTTCCTTGGCGTCAAACATCACCTCTGGCTCTTACAATCTGAAGAGATCTTGAGTCTAGAGGACCATCTTATGCCGCCAAGTGCAGCCTCTAGTGCAAGTCTGGTTACATTTTGCTGAGCTGTTGGCTAAAGGGGTTCTAGGGACCCTCCAAAGCATCGCTGGCTATTCCCCAAGGCTGTTGGTCACCCTCCACGACTTGTGCATTGCTGAAGAGAACTCACAAATGCCATTGAACATGGAGAAAGAGAGCCGGAAACTAAACAGATGTTTCACTCTACTGATTAAGATTTGTGGTGCTGTAAGATAGTCTGCAGATGTGCTGTATGATTTCCCGCCAGAGTAGAAAATTAGCCATCAATATCACCCAGTTACATACTCTGAGACCCACAGCAGCAACCTGTCTGTATGTTATCTTGGAGCAAGCGTAGCACAAATATTAAGGGAGTAATAAGCCCTTTCTGATCAGATTTCAGGCCCACTTCATATGGGTTCCAAGTGGGACCCATACCTGGCATTCTCATAGTGACAAGAAGCCACCTTCAACAACCATTTCCCTGGTCAGCCCTACCACAGGAGCTAAGTCGGGGTCATTATAATTTTCTCTCCCAGGCAGGATCCCTGGCCTGTGGTCAGCCACCCCTGACACATTGGACAGGGCTCATGATGGCTCCAGGTGACATCTGGACAACATATCAGGCTCAGCCCTGTTGACAATGATGATATGACATGGAGTGCTAGCACTCCAGGGACACTCCAGTATTTAAGTTGGGAGAACATGAGGCAGTCAGAGCCAGGCACCTTCCCACCAGTGCAGGGCTTTGCCCAGTGCTGGGGGTGGGTATCATGAACTTCTCTAGTATAGATCCAGCTCTGCTCATCATCCCACACTTCAGCCAGGGCTCCTGTCTAGATGGGGGCCAACCGGAACCAGTGATGAGCCCAAACTGGCCTATCTCGCCCACCAACTTTCTGTTTCTCTAGTTTTCTGGCAGGAACTCGAGAGATACAGCTAAGCCTCAATCTTCGCCCATTTCCCATATCTCCTCCAGGAAAAGGAACCTGGCTCTTCTGGCCCAGGCTGGTGACCACACAGCCAGTCTGCACTGTCCGTGCCCAAGGTACTACTGTTAAGAGGACCCAGCCCAGAGTCAAGGGTTCTGGGATCACTGGGATCAGAAGTTGATTCCACAGGATGGGAAACAGGGGTAAGGCGGGCTTACAACACAGGCTGGGTAAAGAGGCAAGCACAGGCTTCTGTGGCGGGCACCAGGCTTTAGGGAACCCCACGGTGCAAGAATGGGTTACATAGGGAGGGAGGGAGCTCTTGCCCAGTCTGTTCCCTGAGTGTGAGCACGTTCGCTCTGGACACAGCCTAGTGCGGTGAGCATCTACACTGACTGGCCCCTGAGCCCCTGCTGTAATACACAAGCAACTCAGAAAGGTGGCAGCTATGACGGTACCAGTCCCAAGCTACGTCGGCTCTCTTCCACGGAATAGGCAGCTTTTGTAAAATTCACAGTTCGTAAGCTTCTTGTCAACACCGACAAGAAGACGTCTTTACAGGGAGCACAAACAGCCAATAGAGTAAAACCTGCCCCAGACCATGGGAAGTCCACAAGGCCCTGAGCAAAATCCCATGGCTCTTATCCCTTTAAGGCAGGAAACTCTGGAAGAGGCCTGTTCATGGACCAGCTGGGCAAAGGCCCCATACACAGCTGGCCCTTCAGAGCCTGCAGAGAAACCCTGTTTGCATCAAGGTCTCCCACAGAAAGTATGTTGATCCTGACCCACCTACCCCCAGCACCTCAGAGTATGACTGCTTTCAGAGATGAAGCCTTGAAAGAGTTCCTTGAGGAACAATAAGTTCATCTCTAATCCAAGTGACCAGTGTCCACTGAGAAAAGAGAGGGCAATACATACACACCATGGAAGGCTGTGTGAGCACAAAAGGTGAAGAGTCCACCACAAGGCAGGACAGGCCTTGGGAAGAACCAGCAGGCCAACACCTTGACCTTGGACCTCACCCTAGACTGTGAGGGCACAGCCCTGTCTGCTCCCATATCCCCCAAACCGACATGCCCTGTGTCTGCTGGAGTCTGCGGAGAACAGAGGATGCTCTGAGCAGAGCCTGCCCTGTGTGAGCAGATGCCTGACTCTGGCTTCAGCACCATTCCTTCTGCGTGAACCTGAGCCACTGCCAGATATGCCTTCCTTGGGACTCAGCAGCCTCCTCTTTCAGTGGGGAATCTTATGACTTTGTATCCCACGGCTGACTGGGACTCCAGGCTCTTCTCTGGCACCTGGCCTTTCCTCCAACACACACATCTGGCCCTGGGTGGCAAGCTGGGCCTATCCCAGCAGAACTCAGCCCTACAGATGCCTGATCTAAAGGCAGATGACAACACAGGCAAGATGCCCCTCCCCAAGGAGGTCCTAACCTGGCCCTGGCCCTGGCCCTGGCCCTGGCCCTGGCCCTGGCCCTGGCCCTGGCCCTGGCCCTGGCCCTGGGGATCTTCAGACAAGGACCGAACTGCCCAGAGCTGACGGGAGGTACTGAGATAGCAGCTGGTTCCTGCTTCCAGAACCTGAGGTAGCATCCTCATCCTAGGCACTGCTTCTCTCCCCTGCTCCCTGAAATACTCTTGGGCAGAATAACTCTCGAGATACGCCGGAGCATCTAGACATAAGAGGTAGAAAAATACTGACTGTGCACACATGCAGATGGTTGCACCAGGCAACCCCATACAACACTGGCCCACCAAGTGGCCCCGACGCATTTGCTACACCTCGGCTTGCTTCCTTTTGCTGTGATAAACACCATAACCAAAAGCAACTTGGGATGAAGGGATTTATTTCATCTTACAGGTTATAGTCTATCAACGAGGGAAGCTAAGCCAGGAACCTAGAGGCAGGGACCAATAGAGGGACAGTGCTGACTAGCTCACTCTCTGGCTTCTGCTCAGCTAGTTTTGTTAGACAGGCTAGGATTACCTACCTGCTGAGGGATAGAACTGCCCATAGCGGGCCTTCCTACACTAATTAGCAATCAAGACAAAGATGCCCTACAGACATACCTATAAGCCAATCTGAAGTAGGCAATTCCTCAATTCAAGTTTTCTCTTCCCTGTGACACTTTGGGTCAACACGGCAATAAGAACTAACCAGTATATCAGTATGTCTACATTAAAAATGTCCACCAAGGCAAAAAGGCAAAACACAAGTGTTGAGGAAGGGAGCCCCATCTCCACATCACAGACAGACTGTAAGCTCCCACAGGCTCCCTGTTCTGCTCTGAAATGTCCTGATCACCTAATCAGCTTTGCCTGGGTGTGGTCAGTGGGGTAACGGTGCCCACAACATGCATGTCCAGATCCCAGAACAGAAAACATGTGGCTATCTTGTTAGCTCGTGGGACTCCCCAGAGGTGGAACCCACGGGCTTAAAGACAAGGAGCAAGTGTGAGTAGATGGCCGTGTATGCAGGAGCTGGCAAGCTGTGCGTGCTGGAGGCCAGGAGAGCCTCGGGTGTCGCTCAGTCTGAACCCCAGCTGGCTCAGGACTTGGGAAGGGCCCATTTTTGAGCTTAAATCTGAAGGCACAGTGAACAACACATCATTTGGGGTAGTAACCCTTTTAGTTTTTTTGAGACCATCAATTGACTATTAGTGACCCACCACATTGTATGCAGCCAGTCCCCAGACTGAAATGTTTATTTCATGTCTCAGACACACTCAAATGTCTGGCACCCCGCACCCCAACTCAAGATTAACATTGCAGATGGGACTAAGCAAACAGCCTGAACATGGGATGTGACCTGGATTATCTGGATGGGGGCAGAACCATCACAAGAACCTACCAGAGAGAGGCAGGGAGGTCAGAATTGACAAGCTGGTCTGATGGTGAGGCCTGATGTCCTAGTCTCCTCAGGAGGCTGAGGCAGGAGGACCACAAGTTCCAGGGAAGCCTATATTACACAGTGAGACCCTGTCTCTAAAAACAGTAAAGGTAGGGCTGGAAAGATGACTCTTTTGCTCTTGTAGAGAACCTGGGTTCAATTCCCAGCTCCCACATGAGGGTTCACAGTCACATTTGTAGTTCCAAGAGACCTAACACCTTCTTCTGACCTCTCCGGGTACCAGGGACACGTGTGATGCTCAGACACACACACAGGCAAAACACTCATCATGCATGTAAAATGAAAAATAACAAATAAACCAAGAGGGAGAGGAGGGGGAGGAGAAGGGGGAAAGGAAATGGAGGGGAATGGGGAGAAGGAGGAAGGAGGAAGGGGAAGGAGGAAGGGGAGGGGGAGGGGAGAGGGAGGAACGGGGAAGGGGAGGGAGAAAGAAGAGAAAAGAAGAGGAGAGGAGAGGAGAGGAGAGGAGAGGAGAAGAGAAGAGAAGAGAAGAGAAGAGAAGAGAAGAGAAGAGAAGAGAAGAGAAGAGAAGAGAAGAGAAGAGAAGAGTCTAGAGATGTCTGTCACGTCCTTTTCTTGGATTCCCAACAGCAAAGCCACCAGGTCTGAACACTACCACTGGATTAGCCTTGGTGACTGCCACACCATCCCAGACTTGTCCCTGCAGCCTAGAGGAAGGTAGGCTGGGTATTCTGCACACATCAGGTGTGTTTGACAGCTTTGAAGGACTGCTTGTTTCACCCTTGGCCTGGACACTTGGAGGGGGCTGTCTTGCTTTCCCTGGGGCCACAGGACAACCCTTGCTCTGAGCTGCCCTCCGTGCGATCTGCAAACAGCTCCTCCGTGCTCAGCGCCTCTCCCTCAGGAAGGATACTAAACTTTTGACTGAAGGGGACCCCAGACTCCTCAAGGGACAATCTAGAAACCTGACCTCCGATCCCAAACACCGGTCATACATTCCACAGAGGTTCTTCTGCCCTGGGAGTCGGGCAGGCTCCACCTTCTCATGACAGATGTGCCTCCATGCTTTTGGTCCGTTCTGAGTGCCCCAGCCAGAAGTAGGTATCCACAGCCAGGTCATGGGGGCCATGATGGTGGAGACCAGCACCCTCTATCCAAGTGTGTTTCCAGCGTGTTCTGCCTGAATAGGGACGATAAGGGGGTGTTTTCTACCAGAACACGATGACCTTGGAACTCTATTCTGATGGTGAGAAAGGTCAGGAACAGCTGCAGGATGGAAGTGGCCAACTTGGTCTGAAGAGCACCCTCTGAGTAGCAGACTGAGCAGCTCCAAGTGAGCCTTTGCCCCACCTGCCTATCCTGCCTCCCTCTGTCCCCCCTGTGCGCTCTGCCCCCAACCCAGACCAAGCAGCATACAACTATTTGTGGGCACAGGCCTGGTCCAGAGGAATCATAGGGCCCACCTCATCATCCCTTCCACACACACACACACACACACACACACACACACACACACCTCCGCTTGCAGTGCAAAGGGCAGTCTGGGATATGGAGTGTGGCTGCCCTCTGCTGGCATCTCTGAGCAATGACCACGAAGGACTCCAGGCAGGAAGGCAAACCCCTCCAAGAGATCCCATTCTGTAGGACACTAGGCACTGCCTTCCCGCGGTCCCACGGCAGGGATAAGGATTTGTTTTGTCTGAAAGTGGACAGGTGCAGATGAGAGACCACCGTCGACATGGAGACGGTTTCACACCAAGCACTACATAGTTAGCACTCCCTCTCCCCCCAGTGCCACTGATCACGCCAGACAGAAAGGGCCATAGAAAGGGTAGAAAGGTTCATCTTTCTATTGCCTTTATAGAAAAACTTAGAAAAGAGACCTCAAGCCACCGTTGCTGGTCCAGCCCATCTGGAGCACTTGTGGCCTCCCTCAGTCATGGAACCTCAAGGAGAGACAGAAGACAAACCCCAGGGAGAGTGGCGTGAGTAAGAACAGTGCCCTTTACCCCAGTGGGTCAAGAACAGAACAGGTAAGTGTGGGGCCTGGACACGAGTACTCCAGGGCAGCAAAACCAGCTACAGAGTGCGCCCCTTTAGTAAGATGCCGGTCCCACCTGCTCCCTGGAACCCGACGCCTCCCACCCTGACTCCCTGAACTCACTCACATCTGCCTCCTCCTCTGAGGCACCATCAAACATTCACTGACAAGGCCCCTATGCTCTGCTCAGGGCCTGGATCCCCCAATTTCCAAAAGCTCCCAAACCCATAGTCGATACCCCATCAGATCTCTAGAAACCATAGGAGGCCCAGCCAGGCCCTCTGGGGCTCTGAGCCCCACACAGTTAGACACGGTCTCACTATCCTCCAGACACAGTTCAGAAAGTCTCAGCCTCAGCCTTCAGTCTAGCCAGGGACAGAAGCCAGCTCACAGGGAGGTACCCACAACCAGCTCTCCCAATACTTCAATGCTTGGGGTCCATGAGGTCCTGCCTGACTCCTTGCTCCTGGGTCCCATGGTATCCAGTGCCACCACTGGTCCCTGTGAAGTGAGACAACCAGTCCTCTCTAACCCTGAGCAACACAGGAACTTCTTGCTGTTCCCCACCTTAGGGGAAGGGGTCATACAAGTGTCCACAGAGGCCAGAAGAGGGCATCAGATCCCTAGAGTTGGAGTTACAGACAGCTGTAAGGCACCTATGAGTCTTTGAGCCTTTGTGCTTAGGGACTGAGCCATCTCTGCTCTTTTATTAATTTTTCTTTTCTTTTCCTTACTTTTGTTTTTGTTTTTCCAGACAGGGTTTCACTGTGTAGCCCTGGCTGTCCTGGAACTCACTCTGTAGACCCAGGCTGTTCTCAAACTCAGAGACTGGCCCCCCTCTGCCTCCCCAGAGCTGGGGTTAAAGGTAAGCACATCACTGTAGCCTGTGTCCCTCCACCTGGCTCTTCTACTAATTTCAAAGTTGCCATCATTATTTTTTCAGGGGTGGGGCCAGGGAGCTCCTTTAAACATTTCTGATATTTGTAAATACGATGTATTCCTTTTGGTGGTTTCTGTTAGCTCAATAAACAAACCTTTCCAAACTCTGATGGTCTCAACTAAAAAAACCTTCAAGCTGCCTTAAAATGGCAACACTTTTCACAGCCCTAGGAAAGCCGCCCTATGCTCTCCACTGAAAATGTATCTATCCTTTAGCGATTACATTAGTAAGTGACTGAACAACAGTCACAGGCTGATCTCCTGGACAGTGTGGCAGCCAGCGCCTCTTCAGCATCCTGGATATTCACAATGCCAAATAGAGAGATTATATCTGAACAGCCAAACTGGAACCAACAGCTCTGCCTTGGTGTGCCAATTCTGGGCTCCATTCCCATTCTCCAAGGGGACAAGGACAGTTACTCCCCAGGGTAATGGGTTGTGGGTCCACATGACCTTTCTCATGATCTGAAGCTTTTTATAACCACAAGACTCTCAAACCATAAAAAGACCTCTGCGTCCAAGCTAGGGGAGAATATCACCCTCAGTACGGAGGCTGGCCTTGTTTCCTGGCTTCGAACTGAGCTGAGTAAAGACAAGAGTACTCAACAGAACCCAGAAGGGCTCAGATATCCAGCCATCAGGGAATGCCATGCAGAGAGAAAAAAACAAAACAAAAACAAACAAACAAAAAAAAAACAACTGGTGTCTTCAGTTACCAAGGTCTTGTGACAGCAGCAGAAGGCTTCTTCTGACACTGCACTGACAATCAGACACTCAAAGGTCTGCTCTTCCTGGTTTCAGATACTGCCCCGGGTGGGAGGCTGGGACTGACGGAACCCCCCCCCCCGGGGCCAGGGTCACAGGCCAGAGTGAACAGCTTTGAAGACAAGCTGCATCCAAGATTCCTGGTCCCAGATCCCAGCCACCTGCCCATCGCTAAGAGCCCCGTTGTGTCCTACAGGACGCACTAGCCAGATGAAAGGGAAGAGCTAGCTCAGCCCCAGTTCCCGAGGAAGTAATGACCTCTGGAGGACAAGAGTCACCTGCCCTGCAGACCAGAGGAGGATGAAGTTTTCCTAGTTCTGAGCTAAGGTAGCCACAGGCTAAAGGCTCCAGTGGACAGATCTTCTGACCCTCCCTAGATCTGGACCTGAGGCCACACCCCCCACATAAGCAGCCATTGGCTGAGGAGCCAGAGGGGCGGATCCCAGGCATGTCATTCACACCCTGCCACACCTGTGGTCCATCGTGAGCTCTGCACCCAGACGCCCATCCATCCTGCCCATTGTCCTGACCACAAGAAAGGTGCCAGGCTTAACAGGGAGTAGGACAACTCAGGGAGATCAAAGATAGGGGTTGGGAGAGCAGAGGCAATAGCAGACCCACAGAGGTCAGAAGGAAGTTCAGCTGAGCCTGGACGGACAATTTCTGCTGCACAGACACACGCCCCCACCTTGAGGGGCCTACCGACCCTTCCCATCTCAGGGAGGGGTAAGGGAGGATTGGCTAACCACCAACTGGGGCACAGCAAGAACAAGGCTTCAGACAAGGCTTCAGAAAGGTCAGGGACCGTTCTGAGTAGGCTCCTTAAGAAGGGCAAGGCTCGGGCTGGAGAGATGGTTCAGTGGTTAAGAGCACTGACTGCTCTTCCAGAGGTCCTGAGTTCAACTCCCAGCAACCACATGGTGACTCACAACCATCTGTAATGGAATCCAATGCCCTTTTATGGTGTGTCTGAAGACAACTACAGTGTATTCATGTACTTAAAATAAATAAATCTTAAAATATATATATATGACAAGGCTCTGTGTTGATTGGTGAGGAGTGAAAAGGCCAGGAGGAGGTTTCGGAAAAGGAGTCAGGTGTTGCAGGAGTCCAGTGCCGAACCAGTGCAAGAAAGGATGAGGCATAGGCTGAGCCCCCACCACATAGGTGATCCGCTACCTTCCATGGGTTCCATGCATGTCTCTGTGACAGCCTGGATCATCAACACCAGACTCCTTGGAGAGTATCACTCACTTACATTGATTCAGGGTCCCAGATACACAGACTCACTGATATTGGAATCCATCTTTCAGGCAGTGAGTACTACCCTAGACTTCTCCATGTCCAACCTTGCTACACCTGACTTCCCAGGCAAGAGCTGCAGGCTTTTTAAGGCACAGAGAGGGTGGACTTGCTCCTAAAGGTCCCCATTCTCCTCTGGCTCTGTGTCCTTGCCTTTGACAAGGGGTGCTTTCCCCCACCTATATCTCATGGAAATACACCAGCTGAAGCTCACCCAAAGCCTGTCTGCCCTCTAGTCCTGATACACACCCACGGGCAATCACAGCTTCCTATGTCCAAGATGGGTCTGCATGACTGTCCCTGGTTCTCAACAAAACAGAACAGATTGCATCTCCCAGGCAAAGTACAGCTATGAGGTTAAAGGTGGGCTAAGCCATGAGCATGGGTTTCTGCTGGCTCCATTAAGGAGAAGGACTTGATGCACCATAGGTAAGAGAACTGAACAATGAGCTCACAGTTCCCTAAGGATCACCTGCTGCACTTCAGCTCCCATTTGGATACATTGTAGCTGTTCTCAGATGCACCAGAAGAGAGCATCAGATGGTTGTGAGCCACCACATGGTTGCTGGTAATTGAACTCTGGAAGAGCAGTCAGTGCTCTTAGCCACTGAGCCATCTCTCCAGCCCCCTCTCCTCCCATTCGGATGGTATCTGCTGTGCTATGCCCAGCCTCGCCTACACTGAGACATTAGCAGAGCTCTGTACCAGCATCACCTATCCTGACCACAGCGAGGAGCCACACCACGGCCCAGGAGCCCTGCTGCAGTGCGCTCCTTGACCCCCATGGGTTCTCCGACCCCCATGCTCACCTCCCAGAGCCCCTACGACCTGGTCTTTTCTCTCATGTCCCAACAGTCTTGCAGACCCAGGACCAAAGCACACCCTCCACCTCACATCCCTCCCTCCCTGCCCACCACCCTGGCTCCCTACTGCAGGGGCCCCAGAGTTCCCCATTCATCTGAGAATGCCCTCTTGATCCTCTGGCGGGAACCTGTTCTTGCAGGGCCTACATGTCCTTATGACTCCTTAGCTGAGATGTGTCTGCCCTGATTAGCAACCTGAAAAAAAGGGGGGGGGGACAGGCAAGAGCTAAGAAGCACAGGTTAGCTTGAGAGATTCCTACTTCCTCTCATGCCCCAAGCATACAGCGGCAGCAAGAGGTCAGTGGGGCGGCTTCTGCCCAGGGATCTTGCAGAGCCTCTCCACTTCTTAGGGGTTCTTCCCTTTGCTCTAGGACCTTGATTTCTTCTAGGAAATCAGAAGGCTGGGCATCATCCCCCCCTGCGGCTCTGACCCCCAACACCCTTGGGATCCGGAGCCTAGTTTTCAGTGGGAAACACCATACAGCTTGTAGAGAAGTACATACATTGCATCCTGGGCTCCCAAATCTGTTTTCCTGCATGTTTCCAAAGCAGGCAGCCAACACAGAGTCAGCCACCGCCCTTCCTAACATGACCACTGGGACCAGGTGCCCACTTCGGGCAGCTCACCTCCACCTGCATCTCCTCCTAGCCAGCCAGATGGGAGCCTGCTTGCTTGAGGTCATCTCTCCAGGGGTGTCACCTTCTCACTGCCACCAGCATCCGAGACTCTCAGACCTCCCACCTGAGAGTCACCTTGCTTTGTTGCCAGAGAAACAAACACCCAACAGGAGGAAACTTAGGAAACACTCCCCATCCAGACACAGGCTCCAGAAGTGTGGCCCACCAGGGGTTGGGGGTGGGGTGGGGCAGGGACCAGAGCTAGCTGCTCCTTGTGCCTCAGAGAATCTGGTCTTTGGAGCATTGAGCAGCAGCCTATGCCCAGGACCTTCTCTGTACCTAGAAAGGAACAAACAGTTGTTCCCTGCCCCAAGATCCCTCACGCCAAGGGGTGGTGGCTTTCCTATAGGTATGGGCACAGCCCTTCAGTAGCCACAACAGAAGCAAAAGACGATCTTCCTGCTAATGAGGTGCATGTATGTGAGACCCCAGGATCTGTTTGGAACTGAGGGGGGAGGGTCTTCATGGTCGTGTGATGAGGCAGAGGAGGGTACCTTGTCATACGCACAGAGCTCAGCCCCAGAGTGTGCTGACCTCCTCACTCCAGTGCAGTCTGATGGTTTATGCTCTGTGGAGATGGGAGAAAAGCTTTTGCAGAGACCGCAAGGCGCAAAAAACGTGAACATTGTACGTAAGAGGAGCCTTCCAGGAAATATCTGCCAAACCCTCTTGGGAGAAAGCAGGATGGTGTTCAAGTACCAGTCCCACCATGTGCTGGGCCTACTGTGTGCCAAGGAGGGAATCAGAGAGAGACAAAACAAAAACAAACAAACAAACAAACAAACAAACAAAAAACAGCCCCACCATTCGCTGGGCCTACTGTGTGCCACGGAGGGCATCAGAGAGTAACAAAAAAACAAAAAACAAACAAAACTGTGGGGACAGGCAAGGGTAGGCCAGAATAACAGGGATCTCAGTCAGTAGTCAGGCTGATTTTCTTTTCTTTATTCTTTTCTTGAAAAAAAAAAAAAAAAAAAAGGTGGTGCATGCCTTTAATCCCAGCACTTGGGAGGCAGGCGGATTTCTGAGTTCAAGGCCATCCTGGTCTACATAGAGAGTTCCAGGACAGCCAGGGCTACACAGAGAAACCCTGTCTTGAAAAAAAACAAAAACAAAAAAATTATTTATTTATTATATATGTAATTACATTGTAGCTGACACTCCAGAAGAAGGCATCAGATCTCATTATAGATGTTTGTGAGCCACCATGTGGTTGCTGGGATTTGAACTCAGGACCTTCGGAAGATCAGTCAGTGCTCTTCACTGCTGAGCCATCTCTCCAGCCCCTAAACTTATTTTCTAAAGAGGGAACACCAAGCAGAAACCCCAGCTGAGTAAAACACGTGCTGGGGACACAGATACTTTGTTACTTTGTGAAGTGCAACAGTTAGTGTAGTGGTCTGAGGGCAGGAGCTGGGTCTACCTTATTTGCACTTCACAGAGCTGTTGTACAGGCAAAGACTGTTAACCCAGAGCCTGCACAGCTGCTTCTGACTGGCAAGCACAGCCTGATAGGCTTAGGGTTCCCTATCCCGAAAGAGAGAGAGAGAGAGAGAGAGAGAGAGAGAGAGAGAGAGAAAGAGAGACAGAGACAGAGAGACAGAGAGAGACAGAGAGACAGAGAGAGACAGAGACAGAGAGAGACAGAGAGACAGAGAGAGACAGAGACAGACACAGAGACAGACACAGAGACAGAGAGAGAGATATCTTAGACCTTGTGATAATAGACGTTAGACAGGTCCGCTTGTGGCCAAGCTTCACCTGGGCCTGCCTCTAACCAGCCCAGTCAAGTTTTAGCAAAATTCTGCTAGTCATGGTAAAGAGGGACCAGTCAGTCATCTCTGCTGTCATGAGCAAAAACCTATCGACTCTGGACAACTCTAGGGACTGTCCCATCTTTCCTCATCAAGACCAAGCACACAAAGTTAACCTGAGATATACTCCTTATTTCATGGTCAGCAGGTCTCCAGCCCCTGGTCCATCATTAGCCGTATTTACCCAATGCTGCATAACAAGGCATATGTAAATTAGGGCAAATACATTTTAGAGGACTGTAACCAGCTGGAGCCTCGTCTCTCCCTCTCTGGCGCCAGCCTCCAGCACAGGCTCCCTTGCGACTTTGACAGGATCAGGAACGGCTCCTTACCAGTTGCCCTCTGCCCTTGTCCTCTCTGGCTGATCTGGACACTTCCGGCCCACACCCGAGCCCACAGCCAACCTGCTCCCTGTCATCCAGACTACCAAGGCCATGGCAGGGAGGGCACCCTGTACACCCCAACAAGCACACCCCAGCAGGGGGTGCAGCTCTGCCTGGCATCATTAATCTCATGCTGACTCTCGTGTCAAAGTGCATGTGATTTCTTGTAAAAATGATCCGGCTGCTAATTAGGCTGTTTATAACTTGTTTCCCTGGTCGCTGATGATAATTAACATGCAAATGAGCTCGGGGAGGGGGAGGCTCTGAGCCCCCGTTCATTACCACGTTAATTACTGTTTGCATACTTAAGTATCTCAGACACAAATGGCTGCAGTTAGCAGAACGGCCAAGATGATCATTATACCCACGGCATTTTTGAAAAGTCATTTCACTCTGTTATTTTTCTGTGTGATTAATGGTTCCTGGTGGCCTGGTTGATAAACTTCGTTAGTTCTGGCCAATCTAGGCTGTGTACACAGACTGCAGAGCGGCTCCGGCTCAGCACCATCAATCTCTCCTTGTGTGCTCCCCAACCCCTGTTGGTGACAGAGCTTCCGGGAGAAAGAGGAAGGAAAGGAGAAAGTTGGGCAGTTCTTCTGAGAACTTTGTCTTGAAAGGACAGGTTCCAGAGTGCACTCTGCCCAGGAAAGCCGGCAGTGTTTGCTTATATGGTCCAGTTTGGGGAGATCTGGGTGTCTCAGGGCTGAATTTAAGGATCCCAGGATGTCCCCTGCACAGTGCCACAAGAAGATCTTGGTTGGAACCTGTACAATCCTGCCTGTCCCTCCCTCCTTCCCTTCCTTTCTTCTTCTCTCCCTCACTAGTCCCCTTGCTCTTTTCCATCCTGGCTGCCTGCCAGGCATCTTCTAGTGATGGTAACCCCAACCTGGACCTCCACAATCGGGTGGTTCCAGTCCTCATTTGGAACCCCAGAGAGGAAGCCAACAGTACCCGAGTGAGCGCGGGGCCGATGGTTACGGTGGCAGAGGGAACCAGGGAAATCATTTCATGTAAGAGGGTCTGTCTAAGTGGGGGTGACTGAGCCAGGTGGACACTTGGAGGAAACTGACTCAATGCTGCTGGAGAAGGACCAGCTTATAGGGGAAGAGGGTACAGTTCCCTGGGCGTTTGTGGTAGGATCCTACAAGGGACGACTGTGGGTGGCCTGAGTCATTCCGGTGTTGATCCCTAGGTTGGGACCTGAGTGGGTTTTGAGAGCAGTGCTTCAGCTGTGGCACAGATGGGCGGCAGGCATGCAGATGCGAGATGGACACCATTGACCATGTGTTACCCTTTGATGGTGACTAGGCAGTGGGGGCGGGAGCAGAGGAGTTGCATGGAAGGCCTCTCTGGGGGATCCTGGCAGCTATGACCAGGTCCCTAAAGCTCTAGCAGGACACTTCTGAGCCAAGAGTCCCTTTAAAGGCCTGGACATACCCACCACTTGACCTCATAACCCAGTTCTCATTGGTAAGACGGGGTCCCTACTGAGCAAAGCAGCTATGGGGGGGGTCATAGCTTCCCTCCATGAACACAACCCTGTCTGCAGCTGAACTGTCTGCCAGAGGAGTCTGGAATCCCCAGATGGACAGCCTCCACAAATGCTCAGACATAGCCCCTGTATCACTTTCCCTATTCAGGAAAAGTGTTTCACCCACCTCCAGGGTACAGTCTCCTACTCCTGTCGGGGAGCGAGAAGCAGACAGAAGCAGCAGGTGGGCAGGTGACTGGGAAAAAGCAGAACACCCCAATCCTACTACATTATTGATCTCAGGATGGAACAAGAGCCCCAGAGAACAAGAGGAGCTAGCTCCCTGGCAGGTGTGGATTGGGCGTGTCTGCCCGTTGCGGGGCCTGCCAAGAGCTGAACTTCCCTAAGGCAGGGTCTAGGCTGATGAGGAAGAAAGAGAAGAGAGGAGAAGAGAGGAGAGGAGAGGAGAGGAGAGGAGAGGAGAGGGAAGGAGAGGAGAGGAGGAGAGAAGACAAGAGGCCTATCATATGTGTACAATTCCTGCTGGCTGTCAACAGAGAAGGCAGGTTGAAACTCCACCGGGTAACCACCAGATTGCCTCAGGTAAATCTTCTGAAGCCTGTAGGGTTCTCTACTGAGTGGGGTCACATAGAATCTTGATGGGGGATGGTATCAAAGCCCTGGTGGCTGGGGAGGCTTAGGGTAGCTTACACAGCCTGGCAGGACACTCTGGATGCTTGGTGGCGCAGATGGCCCTGGTGGGTATGGGCAGGAGCAAAGCTCATAGAATTAGCCTGTGTTACACCTGGCTCTTAAGGCATGGGGGGGGGTGAGAAGCACCCAAGAGCCCAAGGTTACCCTTTGAGGACTCCTGACTGCAGACGCAATGAGCCCCTGTGGTAAGCACCTGTGGAGAAGAAGGGGAGGGAGGCAGGTGGATGAAGTGCCCCGGGAAGCCCTTAGGGAGAACACGTCAGTGGCAAAGAGAACTCGGACTCCCTTGGGGATGGATGGACAAACTGGCCAACTCACCTATGCGCTGTGCCAAGGCCCTGTATCCAGCACCACTACCAGCTTTCAGGGTCAGGAGAGCTCAGATCCTCACAAGGAAGGGGGACTATTTTCCCAGCCCCTAGAGTTAAAGCTAACCATCAGGGAGACATCAGTATCTGACTGGTAGTTTGCAGGAAAGGGTGGCCACCACCCACTGCGTGGGCGACATGATGAATTCTGGAAAGACACACCGGATCTTTCTAATCCAGCCCTCTTGGGAGAACACCAGGGATCTGGGAAGAGGCTCCCATGGGAACAGTCTCTCCCAGTCTTCCTCTGGGGAGCTGAGAAAGAGCTCCCAATAGGCCCTGTGAATACTGTCCCAGGACAGTAACTCACCCCACAGACCCGCACCCCACAAGGTTGGCCTCAGAGTTTCCTCAATGTCTGCCCTGTTTCCCGCTCATCGCTAGCCCAGTGCTCTTTCCAATGAAGGACACCCCAAGGCCCTGCTTAATTAAACGCTGGATGCAGGAAGCCTTGGGAGCGACAGTGACTGTCCCCCGCTTCCCCTGGGTGCAGGCACAGCCTCAGACACAAAGCTATCACCACGTAGGAGTGGTCAGATGGCCAGAACACCTCTTGTGCAACTATTATCATGGGTTGTTTAAGGGGTGTCATTATGGAGTGGGACTGATTCTGCTCAGACATCCTGGAACCCCAACAACACGGGTTGTCTAAGGTAGCAGGTTCTATGTAGAGCACAGTCACCACCAGCTAGATTTGAGTCAGTCGCAGCAGAAACCCTTTGGACCAGGGAGACTAAAGCCATGTGATCCGTGCCCATGTCCAGATTCTGAAACTGGGTGCCATGGGCCTTGGGCTCCCTGCCCAGCTCCAGCAGACTCTGTTTGCCTACCACGGTATCAGAAATGTAAGCACAACATAGAGGACACAGCATGGACAGGTGGGTTTTTGCACCCAGGAGTGTCGCTCTCAACGGGGATCTGCAGTCACAGCCCAATCCCGACTGGAAGATGGGCCATCTGGCCAGTGCCTGCAGGCCCTCAGGCTCCATACACCCAGGCAGGGCACAGGGGACAGATCAGGGCTAATGTGATTGCCATACTCAGTGCCCCTCCGTGCCCCGGGCCCTTCCAACAGCCCCACAGGACAGCCCACTCCATTATAGAGCTCGCCTAATTAGGGTAATTAAAAAGAAAGTAATCAAAGTAACCTAATAGGAAATTTCTTAATAAGCCCTCGCCACTGCCGACTGCGAGAGTCTTGTGCCTTTGTGAATGTCAAGGAGCCGAAGAGAAGGTGGGCTATTCAGGAAAGTGGGCCTTGCTGGCTGCACCCACCTTGCTCCCTCAAGATCTCTGTATCACAGCTCCCTCCACAGAGGGCTGTGTGCAGACGTATCCCTCCCGGGACGCCACCCCATCCCCCAGCAGCCTTGTGTTGAGTCCCCAGGGCCCCCAGAGGAGCCAGTGCTGGTCCATACCTGGACACTTTGGTGAGGCGAGTTGGGGCTGGGGGCTGCCCAAAGGAGACCTCTCTGCAGTCATATGAAGTTGGTTACCCAGCATGCCCCGGGGGCAGCTGACTGAGCTTGGACTGATTCTCAGGCCACAGCCTCTACTTCCTCTTTCTAAAACTGAACCCTATGCCCCCTCCTCAGTCTAGACCTGGCCATCCCCAACAAAGAGGGGTTCCGCAGGGCTGCCAGAGCCAGGCCAGCCCCAGGAAACAGGCTGTGGGCACAGAACTAGAGCCTCGCCTATTTGCCCAGTGGGGCCAAGGACTTGGGGCAAATAAGACCACCACAGGACCCCAACGGGCCTACAGGGAGGGGAGTGGGACCGGGAGTGGGATGGGGTGAAGAAGTCATCACCGCGTTACCATCACGGCGTTCAAGGTTGAGTTCTAGTACACAGAGACAAAGACTGAACCTGTGGGGCGGGGCTAGCACAAGGCATTGGACCACTGGACATTCCTGAGCTTCCCTCCTCTGAGACTTCGGTTCTCTCCTCCAAGGCCCAGAGAAGCCCAGAGAAGCCTCGCCTCCTTCCCTTGCCCTCCCCACAGCCTGAGCAGGTCTGGCCACTAGAGGGCAGAGCTGAGCAGCCCGGCAGCTTTGGGATGTTGACAGTCTCCCTGGAAACTGACCCCACCTACTTCTGTGTCTATAGTGTTGGGCCAGTGTCTCTAAAGGCCCAGAGCCCCTGCTGACCAGCAGCTGCACCCTCCATCTCCGACCCGGGTCTAATAAGGAATTTGAGTCATCAGAGTCTTTCCATGCCCAGACCTGTCTGGTTCAGCTTGTGAGTGTGAGCAGGGTAGGCATATGTACATGTGTCTGTCACGGAGGGCTTGTTGGGGCCAAGAGTAGTTCCTGGGATCAGAGGGCAGGGTTAGAAGACAGACTTGTTCTAGAGTCTTTCTCTGAGCTGACTATGGGTTGTTTGTGCTCCCCACCAAGGTTGTCCGGTTGTGCTCCCCACCCTGCTCCAGACCTGACAGGCACCTCTTGGCCCTAGCCCTCAGCCTGCATCACACAGGCATGAGCAGGTGGGTAGGGGTGTGGTTCTGGGTTGGAGTTCTGAAGCACTAGTTTACCTTCCTGGAGGTAGATGGAGCCAGGTGTCCCAGAGTCTGCCCAGGACCCTGATCTCTTAATCACTGTTCCCACCCACCTAGCTTGATCACCAAAGCCCTCTTAGGCTGACCTTAGTAGACAGGGTCTCATCCCACTGAGGCTCAACAGATGAGAGTAACTTGAAACCCAACCGGACAGGCTCTTGCAGAGCCCATGCCCAGCTATGGAGCCTGCCTGCCGAAAGAGTGCCACAAATATCTCTTTAGTGGCTAGGTCTCAGGTTCCACACAGCGGGGTCTGCACAGATTCTGAGGATTTGGTGACCGAAGCCAGGAGGTTGCTCTCTGAGGCCAGGCTCAAGGGCAGCCGTGGGGCTGGTGAAAATAACTCGGACACTAACTACAGTTGTCCTCCTGTACAGTTGACCCAGGAAGACTGAACATGGGCCAGTGGGAACTGAGACCGTGATGTCAGCTCAGGAGCTCGTGGCCTGCCTCTGCCAGGAGGGGGACAAGCACCTGGCCCTGGAGGAGCCACCCTTAGCCACAGCCTTCTACCTGGCGGCCTTCAGCTGCCACGCCCCTTCCGCCGTGCGGCATGTACGGGCTCTTCTGGCTGAGTCCCCAGGGGCACCTGTGGTGGCTACCCTGGAGGCCTGGTGTCGTGGGGACAGCCAGATCCCTGCTATCCACTGGGATGGCATGGCAGTGGTCTCCCTGACTGGGCCACTGGCCTCTGCCTTCCTCGGTGCAGTTTGTCCTGATCACCCTGCCACTGTCCTGTACCTTTTGGCTGGCCTGCTGGCCCAAGGGCGTCACGCGGAAGTGGTGCGGCGCTGTAACACTCTGTTGGACGCATACTCCCAGCAAGCCTTGGAGCTGCAGCTGACACGTGCTCTGGCCTGGGTCCTGTCTGTGGACCAGGCCAGAGAGGGCATAGCTGCCTATCTAAAGAACTTTGCCTCCAACGCAGACCGGACAGTGGCCTTCATCCGTAGCCACCAGCAGCCCTACCTCCCCAAGCTGCTTGGCACCCTCCAGAACTACCTCTCCGGAAATCTGAAGACCAGCGCCAACCAGCAAGAGACCAACTGCCGGGCACTTCTGGAGGCCCTTGACCCCAGAGGCAGATGGATGGGTGCCATGTCACCAGAGGCTCTGCTTCATAGAGGCAGGTTTGAGGATTGCCGGGCAGCGTGCAGCCGAGACCTTCAGCCTCACTCAACAGGGAGTAGACCCCAAGGTAGGAGAGTGACTCACAAGTCTCATTCCCCAAGAGCCATGGCGACAGTTACTCCAGGCACAGCTAAAACCTGCCTGTGGTGGGACCAGAGCTGGTTCTGGGAGTAGGGCTGGGGCGGAGCTGGGCGGGCCTGGGGTGGGGCTGGAGCTGGGGCGGAGCTGGGGCGGAGCTGGGGCGGAGCTAGAGGCATCGCAGTGAAAAGCAGAGAACCCGAGAAGGAGCAAACAAAAGTCTTGCCTTACTAAATGCAAGGCGCAAATCTGGCTGTCAGGGAAGGCTTCTCAGGAGAGGTGGCTTTTCAGAGTCCACGCATTTAAAAAAAAAAAATATATATATATATATATATATATGACATATATATGATATATATCATATATATGATATATATATAGATATAGATATAGATATCAATGACGTTGGGAAGAAAGTTTGAAATGTCCTTCTCACCAAATAGGGTGGCTGAAGGGGAGGAAGTGGCAGCAGGCCAGGGCCCGGAAGAGTCTGGATTTTACTCTGAAAACCACAGGAGGGTTTTCAAACTGATATGAGCATGCTTCTTCCGCTGTTGTGTATGGGCTGTGATTCAGGAGCCAGAGGGGTGCTGGACCTGCTGGGACCTAGAAGGCTGGGGCGGGGTTGGGGGCGCGGGCAGCGGGGGCGGGGGAGGCTGAGGGAGTGGGAAAGCAGAGGCTGGAGGGACAGGAGCTGGAAAGGTGGGAGGCTAAGAAACAGAGAGGAGGCTGGGAAGCTGGAAGGAAGGTCCAGACGGGGGCCATCTATCAAGGGTCCTTGGACTCTCAGACAGGAGACCATGGCCCTTACCTGGGAGGAGGCGTTGCAGAGTGAAAGCCCACTGAGTCATTTGTAGCAGGACTGTGGACATACATAGTTAACGAAGGACCGAGAATGATTTGAAGAGTTAGCCTTGAAGACTTGACTGCAGAGGGGTTTGCTGGGGCAGTAACCCTGTGCTACCTGCTTTCTCTTATGATAGCAAAACACCTAAGATAACCAAATTATAAAGAGAAGGTTTCTTTCTGTTTGCCTGGTTTTATGGATTTCTGTCTGTGTGGTCAGCTGTCCAGGGGGTCTCACAGGTCACCAAGGGGCAAGCACACAAAGCTCCCTTGTTGGGATGTGGTAAGAGGGACAAAGTGTCTGTTGAGTGGCAGGGTTCGAGAGGACCTAGATATGAGCGAGATACTGGGAGGAATCAGCTGGAGAGAACTGGAACACTCCATGTCTTGGCTCTGATGCACCTGGTAGGCAAAAGTGCATTACATCATATAGGACAGCTGGGCAGGGTCACGCATGCCTTTAGTCCCAATGCTTGGGAGGCAGAGGCGGGCATATCTCCAAGTTTGAGGCTAGACTGGTCTACAGAATGAGTGTCAGGGCAGCCAGAGCTACATATAGAAGCCCTGTCCCCCTCAAAATTAATACTATTAAATAGTTTTAAAAGATACAAAGTAGGGGCTAAGTATTTTTTAAATATACAAAAGTGGGGGCTGGAGAGATGGCTCAGCAGTTAAGAGGTCCTGAGTTCAATTCCCCACAATTACATGGTTGCTCACAACCATCTGTAATGGGATCTGATGCATTTCTCATATGTCTGAAGACAGTGACAGTGTACTCGTTTAAATAAAATAAATAATATTTATTTTAAAAAGATACAAAAGTAGAGATAATGAGAAAATGTAATACATTCTATAAAATTAAAAATTTAAAGTTTTTCCCACACACCTGTACAAAGATGAAAGGACAATTCTCAGAGAAGAAAATGTTTTCAAAAGATACAGTGGCAGAAAAGATAACCGTATGCAAAGTAGTTGTGGAATTCCCACAAATTGGCAAGGGAAATGAATAAAGGAATTGGGGGAAAAACTTTTGCCCAAAGAGAAAACACATTGGGAAATCATTGGCACCACGGTAACAGGATGGAGGCAAATTAACACAACGGAAAAGTATTTTCTTTGGACACAGCTGATTGGAAAGAAAATTAATTAGTGAACCCCAGAAAAAAATGAAAATTAAAATGGTTTAGAAGTTTAGCAGTTTAGAAGACCCAGGCTGTCAAAGCTAACAGCAGATCTGGTCCTGGGAAAGATTAGCTGATCTGACAGGACTCCTGTCCCATAGGCAGTAGCCTCCTAATTTGGATAAAATACCAAAGCAAGTACCTGATAGTGTCAGATGGTCACTGCCTGGACGCATAAAACCAGGGCTACATGAGGTGAGACTGCGGCTTGGAGATTTTTCCTCTGTGCAGTCATGTGTACAACTGAAAGCCACGGTTTTACTGGCTTGAGAGGATGTCAGAGTTCGTGGCTGAAAAAAAGTGGAAAGCTGGGATCCAAAGTCTTGAAGGGAAGATGAGGCCCAAAATAAACCTATGGCTGACCGCTGGATTGAACACAGGTGGGAGAGACAAGTCGGTCCATGTAAAACATCGGGGGTCAGCTTCAGGAACTAAAAAGAGCATTTGCTTCCAAAGACAAAGAGAATTTAGAGTTTGAGTCTAGACAACACAACTGGTTACTAAGTCAAAGTTCAGCCCTCACCTGAAACACAGAACTAAATCGAGTCTTTATGAAGCATGGCTCAGATGTCTGGTGTAAAATTTTAAAAGTACTAGCTGGGATATAACTCAGTGGTTAAGTGTTTTCCTAACGCGTACACAGAGCTGGGTTTGATATCCAGCACCACCACCCCCTAAAAAATGGAAATTAGCCGAGAAGTAAAATAATAATGGAAAAAAGGGTTAGCGTTGTAGAGATGAAGGAAGAGTCAGCAAATTTTAAAATAAAATAGAGATTCTCTGATATGCAAAACTGAAGAAAAATGGTTACAGCCTTACTGTCCTGTGGGACAATTAAGAAATGTATTGTGTGCCCGGCGTGGTGGCGCACACCTGTAATCCCAGCATTTGGGAGGCAGAGGCGGGCGGATTTCTGAGTTCGAGGCCAGCCTGGTCTACAGAGTGAGTTCCAGGACAGGCAGGACTACACAGAGAAACCCTGTCTCGAAAAACAAAACAAAACAAAACAAAAAATATATTGTGCATGGCTGTATTCTTGGACGGAGATATGGGTGTGGCGTCAGCAGCTGCTGGGGGCCTCTGCTGCTTCCGGGGCTGACCTTCTGTTTACAACGTTTTGTTTCCACCCTTGGCTTCTGCCACCAGGACTGGGCAGGGAACCCTGGTGGTGGGTTTCTCTGCCAGTCTGTGCCAACCAGTTGCTTGCTGTTTCGCTGGCCTCGGGGATGAGGCAGCGTGCTTCCCACATCCACCCTCAATTCCCAGGGAGTGTTCATAACTGTAACTCCCCTCCTAACACTGCGGAAGGGGCAGACACCCAACCAGAGGCCCAGGTCCACCCACTCTTCGGGTAAGGGCTTCAGGTAACTGAGCGCCTTCTTTCTGGGTCTTCTGCTGTCTCTTGTTTCCTATAGACAAGTGTTGAGTCCCAAGAAGGCAGAACAGCAAAGATATCCAGGACTGATGACCCTACGAAGTCAGAGTCAGAACCCCACTTCACAGAATGGGTTGGGTAGGACTGAAAAGAAAACTAAAGCCCATTACTAAAAGTCAGGGCGAAAAGGAATATAAATAAACTTTCATTTGGGCTGAGAGGTGATGCCTACAGGAGCCACTCTGGGTGGCACCGGGAGCTGCTGGCTGTGGTGCTGGCACAAGTCCTACGGCATCTCTGGGTGCCCATGGGCTCAGAGACATCGTTGTAGTTCTGGAGCCCTGAGTTCTAGCAGACTTTGGGGAGATGCCCTGAGCTGACAGAGCGAGCTGTAGGAAGGCAGGCCCACGCCTGTTTCTCTCCCTAGGTGAGCACCTGGCGGTCCTGCTGGTCACCCGCGCGGCCGCCACCTTCTTCCAGGATGGCCCAGCCGGGGACGTGCTACGGGACCTACAGGAGGCCTTCCGCGAGAGCCCCGCCGGCGCGCGGAGGCAGTTTCAGACCCTGCTATCCACGGAGGACCGCGAACGCCTGCAAGCGCAGGCGCAGGAGGCCGCGGACCTGGGCTTCGCCGGCTTCCTGGAGGCTGTGCGAAGCCGCGACGAGCTGCGCCGGGATGCGGACCGCGAGCTCTTGGTTCCCGTGACCCTCGCGCTCCGCGTCCTGCTCCGCGTGGCACCCGCCCGACGGCGACCAGCGCTGGGCACTCGCCTGGCCGAGTGCCTGCTGTTGGCCGGGGACGTGGCAGGGGCTCGCGCACAGTGCGAGCGCCTCCTCCGTCCCAGGCGCCCCGGGGAGCGCGCTGGGGACCGCACCGAAGAGCACGCGCCGCTGCTGGCGCTGCGCGGCTTCTGCGCGCTGCACGCGGGCGATGAGCGGCGCGCGCGCGAGGACTTCCAGGCGGTGGTGGAGCACGCGGCGCCGCACGCGGTGGGCTGCGTGCGCGCGCTGTGCGGCCGAGGGCTGCTGCGCGTGCTGGCGGGCAGCGCCTTCCTGGGCGCGCTGGACTATGTCACCGCCTGCCGGCTACAGCCGGAGGAGGCGCTGCTGATCGCCAAGGCCTACGTGCCCTGGAACCAGCGAGGGCTGCTGTTGACCGTGCTGCGGGAGGAGGGCCGCAAGATGCTGGTGCGCTCATTGAGCTACGCGGGGAAGGCTGCGCAGGCGCAGGAGGGGTGAGAACCTTCCCCGCGCAGGAGGTGGGGAAGCCAGCAAGGGAAGTGTGGTAGAAATTTGCGCTGGGCTCCGCTAGATGGCTTCCCTATGCCAAGTTCGGGATCTATAGGATTTCAGGATCCTGGGTCTCAGAAAGTGGTGCCTGTGGGCTTTCTCTCCTTAATGTTAGGAACAAGCTGGAGGTGTTGGCTCACACCTGCAACCCCAGCACTTGGGAGATTGATACAGGACAGCCTGAGCTCCACAGTGAATTCCAGGCCAGCCTGGGCTACATACAAATGGAAACCTTGTCTCAAAAACACAAAATGCAAACAATCCAAAAGGTCAAAATCGAAAGGGGCGGGAGAAATGGCTTAACCGTTAAGACTGAATGTTGGTATGAGCCTACTTTCGAACAGCCTGCCTCCGGTAGCTCACCTCAGCCTGTAACTCCGACTTCAGGGAAATCCCATGCCTCTGGCTTGCAAAAGCACTTGCCCTCATGTACGTGTACACTCACGCATACACACACACACACACACACACACACACAATTTTTTAAACGATTTTCTTGTTTTATTTTGGATTTTTAAAAACTTGCTGACCTGTATCTATATCACATGTATGCAGTGCCAGCAAAAGCCAGAAGGGGGCGTCAGATCTTCAGACTGTGGGAATTACAATTGTGGTCACCAAATGGATGCTGGGAATCGAATCTCAGTCTCCTAGGAAAACAGCCAGTGCTTTTAACCTCGGGGCAATTTCTCTGCTCCCTCCCACTCCTACCCCCAACACACACACACACACACACACACACACACACTTTTTTTCCTTTTTAAATAGAAAAAAAATCCTTGAACTTTAGTCCCCTGTGGTGTGTTCTTTTTGTACACATACAATGTCTCAAAAAAAAGATCTGAGTTTTTGTTGAAGCTGTAGCTTGTCCCACCTGCAGTAGATAATGAGTTTTAAGTTTCTCTTTGTTACTAAATGCATTTGTGACACCTTGTCTCCACAACCCCTCATCTTAAGGGAGGGAGGGGACAGGTGTAGCTCTGGCTCAGTGACCAGCTCCAAGGAAGGGTCTTTGATTTCAAGCGCTGCCCATCCTGTCCTCCCAGACACACTGCTTGCTGCCTGGTGGGTGCCCCTCCAGCTGCCTAGCCCTTCCCCACCACTGTCAGTCCACGCCCCACTCCTCGGCATGAGCTTCCTCTGCCCTGGCGTGGATTGCTGTTGCGGTTATGTTTCTTTTTGGTGAGCCCAGCAAAGCCAAACCATCAATTCTTGTTTACAAAAAGGAAACTGAGGGGGGTGGTGGCTCCGCTGGGGTCCTTGGTGCCTACTTCTGTGTAGCGCCTGCCCTCTGGGTTGATAGGAGGAGCAGGGTTACAGTGTGAAGGAACAGGATAGGGATCTGGACGGGGTGATATGGTCGCTCCTCTGCAGCTCACTGGGAAAGGGGCTACCCAGACTAGGGGCATGGATGGGAACAAGCTGCTCCTGAGGCCTGACCTCAGTGGAGGGGGTGTAGAAAAAGGCCTGTCCCTCAGTGAGCCTCCCTCTCCATAGGGATGCCTACGGTGTTTACCAGCTGGCCACGCTGTTAACGGAGATGGATGCAGAGGACGAGACTTCCTGCCTCTTGGCGGCTGATGCCCTGTACCGCTTGGGCCGCCTGGATGATGCTCACAAATCCCTGCTGGTGGCTCTTTCCCGGAGGCCCCAGGCAGCCCCTGTGCTGGTGCGGCTGGCCCTGCTTCAGCTGCGGAGGGGCTTCTGCTATGATGCCAACCAGGTGAGCAGGCACAGATCGGCTGGCGCAGGGAGGGATGGGCACAGCTCTGCAGGGGACGCCATGCATCTTGTAGTCCCCGATCTGCTCCCTACGGCCTAGACTTTAGGAAAGGCAGACCTCACTAGGACCCACTTCCCCACCTGTATCCAGCCCTCTCCTCTCCGACCCTCAGCTTCCTCACCTGTGCCTGCCCTTGGAATTGCCAAGGGAATTGGCTGAGGTCCCTGGGACCTTAGAGGTGCCTGCTTACTACACTCGGTGCTTCCTGTTTGCTTTGGCTGTGGTATAAAGAAGTGGCCACGAACCAATGTTTCGTAGGCTGAGTTCTACTCAATCCTCCCAGATACGCTGGACTTGAACATAACTCGGCCAGGGACAGAAGCATGGGTTTTACAAGGCCTTGACCCTGCTTGCCAGCCTCTAAGACCCTCTCCTGGCATGGCAGAGTTTAGGACCTGGCTTAGGTGTTGTGGGGCTTTCTGTTTGCACCAAGGTCCTGTTTCTGGGGGATTTTGGACCTCAAAGTCTGGGCTGAGGATCAGCCAGCTTCTATGTTCTTCTCTGGCCTGGCTGGAATCCTAATCCCCTGAGCAGACAGGTAGGCAGAAAGATCACCCTAGAACCTACTAATTCTTGTCTTCCAGAGACAGGAGTCTGCACCGGGCCCATGAGAAACAATGTTGCCATCTCCCAGGGCAGACAAGTGGGCTGAAAGATCACCCTAGAACCAACCAATCCTTTTCTACCAGAAATGGGAGTCTGCACCAGGCCCGTGGGAAACAAGTCTCCCAGACTGGAATATGGAGGGAGGAGCTTGTATCTGCCTGAGGACACCTGGTCACACCCTTGGCTCTTGGTCTACACCTTCTGAGTCCCCATCACATGCTGTTCTGAAGGTCCCTTGCACACACCTTTGTTGTTCAAGCCTTCCTTGGGTCAGCATATTGGAGTGGGGTCTCCACCCAGGCAACTCAGGGAAAGGAGAGCCCCCAGCCCACCTGGTCATTTTTCGGAGTGGGCTTCCGCTCTGCCCAGCGCGCCCTTGCTCCCCTCCCTGTCCTTGTTGGAGGAGGCACAGTAGATGAAGATAAACACATCTTCAAAGGCTTAAGTGGCTGGGGCTGCAATTCATGGAAAACCTTCCAGGGCTCAGAATAGAGAGCTTCCCCTAACCCCAGGCTTGTGGAAACAGAGCCAGGCCCTCGTACTGGTAGCAGCTGCTGGAGCGGGCATGGAGAGGAAGAAAAGGGTGCCAGTGGTGAGGACTGCAATGACTCTGAACTCACATCCACAGCTAGTAAAGAAGGTAGCCCAGTCTGGAGACACCGCCTGCCTCCAGCACATGCTGGACATCTTCCATCGTGAGGACCTGCAGCTGCTGCAAGACCACTGCCACACACGGGCACTGAGCATCCTGCGGGCTCGGGCAGGTGGGTCGGACAGTGAGGCCCACACCAGGGAAGCCATCGCCTATCTCTCTTTGGCCATCTTTGCTGCAGGTAGGAACCCACACCAGCCTCAGGGGTCCAATCCTGTGCCGGGTGCATGGGGCATATGGGATCTGTGAATGAGCTTGCTCGGCAATATCCTGCACCCTGGAGCCTCCAGGGTGTGGACAAGATGGGACCATTCACCAGGAGCACCTAGTACTGGAACCCCTGGCTATCCATGAACATACGGAGGCTTGTGAAGGGCCTGGGCTGACTGAGACACTGCCCTGCTCCTGGCCTGCCCTCCCCTGCATGCTCCATGCCGAGATGTAGGCCAGACCTTGGTTCTCCTGAGCCTTTCATAGCAGTGACAGGTTTTGTATGGTCACACCTGCTCTCCGCACGTCACCAAGCCATCCCATCTGTGTTGCGGCAGGTCTGCCCTGGGTATGGTAGAGTGCAGTGTGTGAGTGCCATGGCACACATACAAGTCCCTGGACAGGGGCGTGGTCAGGGCTGGGGGTAGTGTGATCATGCAGATTGTGGTGACTTGCACTGGCACCTCTCCACTACTCCACCTCAGAGTAAGTGGGAAAGAGCCCATGGGAGGGACATAGTCAGGGAACTGATTCCTGCAGGTCACTGTGTGGTTCCCTGTGGGGACACCAGACAGATAGATATACAGGAGTCTGGTGGAAGCATTCTGATTGGTGGTCAAGCTGTGCCTGACCACATTTTCTTTTTATCTTTTAAAAGATTTATTTATAGCCGGGCGTGGTGGCGCACGCCTGTAATCCCAGCACTTGGGAGGCAGAGGCAGGCAGATTTCTGAGTTCGAGGCCAGCCTGGTCTACAGAGTGAGTTCCAGGACAGCCAGGACTACACAGAGAAACCCTGTCTCGAAAAACCAAAAAATATATATATATATTTATTATATATAAGTACACGGTAGCTGCCTTCAGACACCCCAGAAGAGGGCATCTGATCACATTATAGATGGTTGTGAGCCACCATGTGGTTGCTGGGAATTGAACTCAGGACCTTTGGAAGAGCAGCTGGTGCTCTTAACCTCAGAGCCATCTCTCCAGCCCCACACTTTCTTCCTTCAGAGTTTCTTTCTGGAGTTCACTGGGAATTGCTGCCTGCCTTGAGCCTCATACTGTACCTACTAAGTGCTTCTTTTCTCTATCTGGCCTAACATGTCCTACTCAACCCCTGCCTACTCCCCCAAAACAGACTCATAGGCTTTCCTATGACACCCCGACCATCTGCCGGTGCTTCCAGGCATCCCTCTCCTGGTTGGGTTTCTCTTGCCCTGTGGCCATTAACCCTGGCTACCTAGCTCTGTCTCAGCACCCAGTGGAGTGGTGGGTCCCCAGGGGACCTTGTGTCCCAGTGCCCGCCAAGGTTGACCACTAGATGGCACCCAGGACAAGAGAGCCAGCCAAAGCTGTGCCTGACCACATTTCCTTCCCTCAGGGAGTGGAGCCACTGAGTCCCTCCTTGTCCGAGCACGCTGTTATGGGCTCCTGGGTCAGAAGAAGACGGCCATGTTTGATTTCAACTCCATACTCCGGGAGGAACCAGGGAATGTGAAAGCTCTGTGTGGACGAGCTCTCGTGCACCTGGCCCTGGACCAGCTGCAGGTGCCAGCCCATCCTCCCCGCCTGGGGCTGGGCAAGCAGGAGTGAGGGAGATCATGGTGCTACCTCTCTCTCTCTCCTCTCTCTCCTCTCTCTCTCACACTCTCCTGAGGAGGGTGAGTGAATTCAGGCCTTCCAGCCCTCGGGGTGCACGTCAGAACATCATGTTCCCCTCCGCGCAAGCACTAGCAGGGATGGAGAGCCACATTCCCACAGATCCACCTTTGAGTGACCTGCCTTTCGTGCTTCCATACCTCAGTCTGTGTGGATAGGTGTGCAAGCCCTGGGGGCAGCCAGTGGATCTTAGATGATTTCACGGCGAATGTGGGTGGTAGGTAGGCCGTGGATAGTTGGAGCTGGTAAAGTGGAAAGCTGGGTGGGACAGACCTTCTGAGTCTCCAGGGAGAGAAAATGGAACCCTGGGAATGATCCCTCCCACGCTGACACTCGTGGCCTCTCCTTCCTTGCAGGAAGCTGTGGATGACATCATCTCTGCCCTGAAGCTTGAGCCGGGCACTGTTATCCCTGAGATCCTCTCCCTGAAGACAGAAGTCCAGTTGCCCCTTACCCAGGGCCTCTATGCCCGCTGCCGGGTCCTCCTGAACCAGTGTCTGGATACTGGGGTGCCCCTCAGGGAAGAGGACACCAAAGGCCTCCTTGCCTCCGGGAAGGCACTGGTTAGAATCAATGCTGCACAACCCAGTTGGCACCTGCTCCTCACAGACATCCTCACAGGGCTGGGTATGTGTAAGGGCAGGGGGCATGGGCCTCTGTCCCACATTCCCTATCCTCTGTGTTACTCTCTGTGAGGTGGAGAAAGAGCCCTGGACTATGGCTTCTTCTTCTTCTTCTTCTTCTTCTTCTTCTTCTTCTTCTTCTTCTTCTTCTTCTTTTTTTTTTTTTTTTTTTTTTTTTTTTTTTTTTTGGTTTTTCGAGACAGGGTTTCTCTGTGTAGCCCTGGCTGTCCTGGAACTCACTCTGTAGACCAGGCTGGCCTCGAACTCAGAAATCCGCCTGCCTCTGCCTCCCAAGTGCTGGGATTAAAGGCGTGTGCCACCACCGCCCGGCTACCCTCTGGTTTTTCAAATCACATCCCTCTGCTGGCAAAGGGAAGAAGACCCCAAGAAGGATTTGTACATCCACATGTTCTATGTGGGTCTCTGTCGCCCTTGCTTGAAGGGAAGCTCTCTGTAACCTGCCTTTGCCTCCAAGGGGGCTGCCCCTCAGCTCTGCTCTTACTGGAGCTAGGTCAGCACCCATCAACTGGACTCCACCCAAGACAGAGTAGGGGGTCATCAAAGTAGTTCCCTGGGGCTAGATGCCTGCCTTCCCGGGCATGCCACCATCCCAGCCACACCTACATTCATTGAACATCTTTCCCTGGTCCCCACAGGCAAGTATCAGGAGGCTGGCACCCACTTGCAAGAAGCGCTACGCCTCACCCCACCATCAGAGGCTGCCCAGGCCCGGCGAGGCTTGCTCCAGCTTAAAAAGGGAGATGTGTCCGCTGCTGCCCATGGCTTGAAGTGCCTGGCAGAGATAGATACTCAGGACCTCTGCTTCCTGTTACGTCTCCTTGACTCCCCAGAGCGGCAGAGTCTCGTGCAGGTATGTATTACCCCAGGAGCTCTATGCTGACCTTGCCCCATTACCACAAGCTTCAGAACTCCACATTCACCCCAGGCAGCCCATCCCTTCCTGCTGCTAGCTGGCTTTCTTGGGCTGAGGTAGAGTAAGAAGACCCAGACCTGGCCAGGGAAGATCTCTGGAAATACTACCCCTGCTTCTTTGCTGTGCATGCAAGCCACGGTAACCCAGGCTGAGGAACCTCGTCCTGGTACAGAACCCTCTCCAGGACTCAGATCAGGGCGTACAGGTCCTGTTGTGTTTTGTAAAAAGAAAAAAGGAACCAGGGTATGTTTGGTAGAGGTGTGGTATGGTGAGGTGGAAGGAGGCACTTCTGCGGGCCCAGGCTGAGGCATCCCTTCCCCCTGAGGGACCAGCCATACGACAGATATGGTAAGGAATAGAGTTTACTTAGGGCATGGGGAGAGGAGTTGAAGAGGAAGTAGAGACATAGAAAGGCAGAGAGGGGGGAGGTGAGGGGAGAGGTGAGGACAGGCCAGTCAAGGCCATGAAAATGTGGAAAGAAGGGGGGAGGGGAATGGAGAGAGAGAGGGAAGAGACTAAGGGAGAGGGGAGGGGCAAACAGTCCCTTTTATATTGAGTCAGGCCTACTTGGCTTTTGCCAGGTGTCTTAGTTAGGATTTTACTGCTGTGAACAGACACCATGACCAAGGCAACCCTTAACAAGGACATTTAATTGGGGCTGGCTTACAAGTTTAGAGGTTCAGTCCGTTATCATCAAGGCAGGAGCATGGCAGCATCCAGGCAGACATGGTACAGGAGGAGCTGAGAGTTCTACATCTTCATCTGAAGGCTGCCAGCAGAATACTGGCTTCCAGGCAGCTAGGATGAGGGTCTTAAAGCCCACACCCTCAGTGACACACCTACTCTAACAAGGCCACACCTACTCCAACAGGGCCACACCTTCTAATAGTGCCACGCCCTAGGCAGAGCATATAAGAACCAACACACCAGGTAACTGTGGGGCAGAGCCTAGAAGGAATGCTAACGGGTCCAGGTGTTAGGCCTTGGGGTCAGAGGGACCCGGGTCAAGAGTTGACATGGGGCCTGACAAGTGTCCCTCCGAATGCCTTCCTCTGCCAATTGCACTGAGTCCTTCCAGTCAAGAGACACGGAAAAGGGCCTACCAGAGTGGCTGAAACAGGAGAGGTGGCTGACGCGGGTTGAATGCTTCCTAAAGTAAGGCCCTGCTGCCTGAGGAAGGGGAACAGGGCTGTGGCGCTGGCTGGAGTTGAGCTGAGGGGAATGTCTAGGCTATAGCTTTTGAACTCCATAGAATAGAATAGTGTTCTATAGTATAGAGTTCTAAGGGATTAAAGCCTCTGAGCAGGGAGGGCCAGGGACGAGGCTTGTGAGCTGAGAGAAAGGGGTAAGATAAAGTGTCTGAACATCCAGGAAAGGTGGGCAAGAGTGGGGCTTGGGGAGTCCGGAGTGTGGCCAGGGATGTCTTTGAGGTCCTGGTGCCAGACAGGAGTCCCAGAACTGGAGCAGGGTGGGGAAGTGAGAACCTTAAACTTCTAAAGGGTCGGGAAGGGAATCCTGATCCCCAAGCTCTAGGACTGGAGAGTCTTGAGTTCCTGGGGTGGGGGACAGGACGGTCCTGGAGCTAAAGCAGGGATTGGGGACTTGAAGGCGAGGGCTTGGGAGGTTCCCGAGCTAAAAGGAGAGAATCAGGAAAACACTGGCGAAATTCCAGGATCTAGGGAATCTTAGATCCCCAGGGGCTGGGTTTGGCAAGGCAGCTTTCCGTTGCCTAGCAACAGGAGCCAACCCGGAAGTGGCCTTCCTGGCTTCCTGCCACGTGGCAGTGTCGCTACTCCCAAGGGCCTTAAGTACTGCGCCTGTGCCTACACGGCTGTTGCCCCTCCCCAAGCTGGGCGGAGCGAGGCGCTGAGCTAGCGAGGCTGAGTCTGTATTTAACCCTTCTATCTGTACCCGGCGGCCACGTGGACCATGCAGCAGGGAGGGCAAGAGGCTCTTGCAGGGTCATACAGCAGGGAACAAGAAAAGTGGGTGCCCTTGTGCGAGCCTCAGAGCCTTGAGTCCTCCCTGGGAGCCTTCAGCCTAGTGCTGGGAGATGGCACTGCGCCCCATGCTGGAAAGCACGTCCTCTCCCTAAGGCCCCTGGAACCCTTCAGCCTGACCCAACTGGCCTGTGGTGTTTGCCCCTGAAGGAGTGACTGCCGAGTCCAGGATGCTCTGAGCTTTACGCGCAACTGAAGGCTTTAGAGTTTATAGTGTTGTATGCCGTAAGGCTGGATGCAGTTAAAAGGGGGAGGGAGGGACCCAGAGGCCCGCCCATCTTAGGTTCTGTGGAACCTTTGAAGGTAATTGAGCAGGGGAGGAATCGTGTGAGTCTAACGAAGTTATGATATGAAGTGCCTGCCTTCATTGTGGCCTAGAGAAACAGGATCAGGGAAGAGGAGATAAAGACTTGGCCACTCCGGGTGCAGACCTGCCTCTGCTGAGAAAACGACGTTGCCTAGGGAGTGTGGAGAGGCAGACATGCTGGGCTAGCCACAGCCCTCAGTCACAAGAGGGAACCAGTCCCTTATCCCTACCCATGACCAGGCCTCCAGAGTGTGGGTGTCTTCTGCACAGGGAGAGGCTGGCTGGGCCCAGAGACTAACTCTGAGCTCTTTCCCTGTGTCCCCTTCGCAGACAGCTGCCAAGGAAGCGAGCCGCCTCTTGGATTTAGGGAACCCGGGGCAAGCACTGGGCTACTGTTCTTTGGCCATCCTGGCCGGGGGCTACAGTCCTTACCATCTGCGTCTCCGAGTGGTCTGCTTGACCCAGCTGCAGGAGTATGGCCGGGCCCTCGGGGACCTGGACTGTGTGCTGCAGCAGCCTGCAGAGGCCAGCGACCTGCCAAGACGGACAGAAGATTTCTGCACCCGGGGTCGCCTGCTTCTGAGCCTGGGGGATAAGGATGGAGCTGCACAGGCCTTCACCCAGGCTTTGGCCCTGGCACCGGCCCAGGCTCAAAGCAGCCTGTTGGAGCAACCAGGCGGGGCCACGACAGCCGGTGTGTTCCTGATCCACGGTCAGCACTGTCTAGAGGAGCAGCGCTTTGAGGAGGCCTGGGCAGCAGCCCAGAATGGACTCCTGGTGGACCCCAGGCACAGTGGGCTAAAGAAGCTGAAGTTGAGGGCTCGCAAGGCGGCCACCTCTGGCTGCAGACTACACTAACCAATAGCTAACCTGCTCGACTCCTCCACCAGCGCCTAACTTCTCATCTAGGGTGCACCTGGCTCCCCAGATTCGAGAGTGGCTCTCTCCGCTGACCACCCTTGCCTGTCCTTTGCTATGGGATTAGAGGAGAAATTTCCCGCTTGTGCAGAACAGCTGGCCTGGGTGGCTCACAGCCCCACTGCGGTGGGCAGCCTCAGGACTCTGCTCGCACCTGGGACACCGGCAAGATCAGGGTTAGCACCTCAGGGCTTAGCGGGGGAGTCGCTCGCCCAGGGAGCCCTCCCTGGGGAGGTTGCTGCTTAGAGCAGGCTCCCGAATTAGCCGAGATCCAGGTTCCTGGCTGACTGTGTGGAACTGACCTTGGTCGTTCTCCAGGGACCCAGTGTCCATGCCAGCAGGCACAGCCCAGGCAGCCCTTTCCCTCCACAGGGCCCTGAATTAAATCCTCATAAAGTTGAGAGACCCCAGGCTTCCACTCGGCCTGCACCTGTCCACGGTGTCAGCGTGTGATTTGGTGCATCTAAGCTGGGATCCCACCCAGTCTCGATCCCTGCCAGTGAGGCTCCAGCCTGACACCTTCATTGCCACCATCACCAAGGCTGTCACTGAAGCTGTCACAGGAGCCGGGCTGGAGTACTTCATGCACTCACCATAATGAACAGGACTGCTTGGCATGACGTGGCAAACCCCTTCCTGGCTTCTCCTGTGAGGGTCTGAATTCTGAGATTTCCCTTTGCCCCGGGATGCCTTCTTCACCCCCTTCCTCCTGCAATCCTTTAGCCCCAGGGAAACTCACTGTCTGACCTAACACAGACCGACGCCCAGGCTCAGATACAGGATTCCTGATCCTGCCCATTGCCAGGTAGTGGTGAAGTGACTGAGTAGGATGAGCAGTCCCCTTACTATGAAAGCCTTCTCACCTGCCCTGTCATCCCTCCATGGTGAGGGAACCCTCCTCCCCGCTGCTCTAATACCTAAGACCTGCCAAGCTATGCCTCTGTGTATTCCAGGGCAAGAGCAGGGAGCCCAGAAAGGCTCTTCTGTGAGGCACACCCTGGTTCCTGCTGCCCTCCCCTCCCCCATGATCTCTAGGCTAGCCTGGTGCACGTCTCCACCAGGTTACCCTTTCACCCAACTCTTGTCCATCTCTCCACCTGGTTGTCTCTTGGCAGTGCAGACACTTGCCGACACCCGGCAGCCCCAAGGTCAAGCAGTTGTCACCTGGGCATGGCATCCTGTGCCTTTGCTGCCTTTCAACCTAAGGTGTCCTTCCTGCTATTCCCCTCCTGAACGCCCTTGTCATTCTAAACACCAAGGTACTCAAATCTGGCAGAGCTCCTCCTGGCCACCAGGGGGCGTCATCCAACACCTCGTGGTCTCCCAAAGTATTAGCACAGGTGTGCATGCTCCCCCCCCCCCGCTCCCACCCCCTTTCCTCTCCCCCTCCATCCTCTCCCTCTCTCACTGCTGCTGATATGGCACCTTGCTGTGGTCTGAGTGGGTTCCAGAATCCGTTGAGATCCCACTGCCAACGGGATGTTGCCAGAATGTGGGTCTTGCAGGTGGGGAGGAGTTAGGTTGTGATGATGGAGCCCTAAAGAACGGGGTCCGGGGCTTTGAAAGCACTTCAGCCTACCCACATATGAGAACGGAGTTGGGGAGTGCCACTTACAAACCAGGTTGCAGGCCTGTCCCCACACACCTACCAGGGCTCCGCTTTGGACTTCTGCCTCCACAGCCATGAGAAAGAAATCTCACTTGATAAGGTTCCCAGCCTGTAGGGTTTTGTCTCTGTGAACCGCAGGGTCTCCTTACCACCACCTCTGTCTTGAAGATGGAGATGAGTCTCAGCTGGCCAAGCCCCTCAGCCTATACATTGTCTCATGGAAGAGTCCCAGGCTAGACCAGGCTAGACCAGGCTAGACCAGGCTAGACCAGGCACCCCAACAGCCTGGAGACTGTGGCGGAGGGTTCTAGAAGCTGTGCATTCACCCTAGCTGGGATCCCTACAGGACATGTCCAGGGTTACTGGCCAACCACTATTCTAGAGCTCACACTCTGAAGATCCACCTACCTCCTTGCAGTCCCCCCAAAGCCTACTCACAACCATCCAGCTCCTCCTCCTATGCTTGGCTGGAGTGGGAAGAACCCAAGCCATGTGTCCCAAGAGCAGGTGCCCAGCCTTTGTGTGGTTCCAGTGTCTAGTTTATTGTGAACCACGGAGTCTAGTTTTCACGAAGCAAAACATGGGTGGCTTCCAGCACAGTATGATCGAATACAGCAGAGTCATCATCAGGGGATCTGTGTGCCCAGTTGGCTATGACCCTAGTCTCTTCTCCCACCTCCCATCCCAGAACTCCTGGAGGTGTCACAGTGTGTGATCCACAGCCTCAAAGGTCCAACTTGGTCTTCATTCATACTCAGGGGTCCCCAAACCTGACCTGCTAGGGGCCTAAAGCCAGGTAGGTCTTTTAGCACTGACTGACCATGGCGTTTTCAAGCGAGAAAGGCTAGTGTCCCCAAATGCTTCTGATGGAGGGGCCTGTGAAGGACTAGGGGCCCTCACCTCAGCCCATTCAGATGTGGCCATTCCAAATTTCAGAGTCCAGTTCTTGTTCAGTGCCCTAGTTTTTCTTGTAAGAACTCAGTAAGGGGAGGGAGGTAACACTTCAGTCAGTAAAGTCCTTTTGTTTTGTTTTTGTCTTTGTTTTTTCGAAACACGGTTTCTCTGTGTAGCCCTGGCTATCCTGGAACTCACTCTGTAGACCAGGATGACCTCGAACTAAGAAATCCACCTGCCTCTGCCTCCCAGAGTGCTGGGATTACAGGTGTGCACCACCACCGCCCGGTTGTAAAGTGCTTCTTGTACAAGCATGGGACCTGAGCTCAATCCTCAGAACTGGAATGGAAAAACACACACACACACACACACACACACACACACCAGGCCAGAGTATCCCGCACCCACAATCTCCACACTGGGGGAGCCAGGGACAAGAGCATCCCTGCGGCTAACTGAGCAGCCAGCCTTCCTGGGCAGGAGGATGTCCCCAAAGGCTCAGCAGAAGCCAGGCCCTAGCATCAGTCCACACAGAGAGCTATTGACTGTTAGGGTCAGTGCGACTGCTGTAATGCTAACTCCTACACCACAGACTGCAAAGTTCGGAGGCATCTATCAGCCAGTCAGCTGCCCCTCTCTGCTCAGGAGACTAGCTCCTCACCCAAGCTGCCCAGCCCCTCTCAGGTGAAGCTTAACCATACCTTATGCCTGGCATTGGGCTTGCGTTAGTTTTCATGAGAAATCTCTCTTTGTTGGTTAATCGGTATCAACTTGCCTGGATTTGGCATCACCCCAGATGAAGATATATCTCTGGGTGTGTTGGCAAGAGTATTTCCAGAAAGGTTCAACTCAAGAGGGAGGAACCACCCTGGAATATGGGTGGTGCCATCCCCTGGGCTGGCATCCTGGACTGAATAAAAAGGAGAAAGTGAGATGGGCGTCAGCGTCCGTCCGTCATCCTGACTGCAGATGTAGTGAGGTCGGCTGCCTCACATGCCGGCCGCTGCGCCATCCTCGCCCTGATGCACGGAACCTTCAAACCACTCCACTAAACTCTTCCTTAAATTGCATTTGTTAGGCACTCGGTCACACCTAAAGAAAAGTAACTCCTAATCCTACGCCAAACCCCAGGTGATGGGCCTAAGGCCTGAGCCAGCTCTGAGCTGCAGCTGGAGACTGCCCTGCTCCCAGGCCATGGGCCACCCTCAGAAGCCATCAGAGAACGGACCCAATGTTTCCAAAAGCCCCATTCAGACATTGTTCTCATGGGACCCAGGCTTTGTGGTCCAGACCTTCCTGATGTCCTTGGAGGCCAGAACAACTGTTCGAAGGTCACCCAGGCCTGATCAGCTCTTGCTTAGAGCCCTATTGCTTTCTTTGAGCACATTTCTGGCTCAGATTTGAGAATCTGGAATATAGCCCCTGAGCCCAAAGCCCCTGCTCCAACTCTCTTCCTGTCTCTAGAGGCTCCCTGGTTGGAGTCAGAACTGACAAGCAGTCCAGCATCTCCCCATCATCTCCAGTGAGGACCATCCCTACTCCATACCTGTCCATCACGCTGGGCGGGTCCTCCCTTACACTGGCAAGCCCCCATAACCACCCCCACCCCACCCAGAGACTGCAGGGAAGAGCCACTCATATCAGCCCATAGAAAACCTACCAGGGCCAGGCCAGCAGACCCTGGTCCCTTTGGGCTAGGGCGGTGGGGGTGGGTGGGTCAGAACTCCCACTCAGCAGGGTCCCTATACTAGAAAGCACACCCTCCCCTCCCCCACACATGAAAGCCCACGGAATGCCTTGATATGTCATCATCTCCACGGAGTTCATATCATCACAAAGGTGGGCCGGAAGCCAGCACCGTGTGACCTCACAGCCAGCTCAGCCTGACCGCTGCTCTACTCCACCCGGAGCCCACCTTGGCCAGCTCACCCAGCTCTGAGACATCCCAACCTAGCCTTTAAGGACTTGCCTAGTAGTGGCTGAGAGCACCAGGTAAGATTCACTGAGAGGGGCCTGCCCCACTGCTTCACCGGGTGGTATCTTTGCTTTTTTGTTTTTTGTTTTTGTTTTGTCTGAGATAGTCTCACTCTGTAATCCAGGCTGGCCTTGAGTTCACAGCATTCCTCCTGCCTCAGCCTCCCAGATGCTGATCCCAGGCATGTGCCACCATACACGACACCTAAGCTTTGTCAGGATGCCCTCTAGGAACCCAAGCACTTCACTCAGTGCACTGAGCATTTCATCCCCTCACCTTGTTGGGTAGCCACTTTGATACCACTTCCTGCCGGGGATGCTCCTGCCTCCTCTTCATGACAACCCAGAGAGTCCTAGAGAGATGTAGACCCACTTTGGGGAGGGTCACACTGAGTCCTTTCCCCCTTACCCAGCACAATCACGCCACTCCTTACCCAGGACACTTGGCTGTGTTTTTCTTGTTTTGTTTTATCTATTGTGTGGGACTTGTCAGCCGGAAGTGAAGTTTGCAGGCCCTGATGTGAGCCAGCAGAATGCAGAAGAGAATTATCTAATGCATTTGGAGTCAGAACCTGCTGGAGCATGAACTGCAAAGACCAGGCCAGGCCCAGGCTTGTCCTGCAAGGCTGACACACACACACTCCCCCACTCATTCAACTGACGTTGTGGATGCCCCTCATGAAGAAAACAGACCCTCCGTCCCTAGGGATGACGTGAATAAAAACACTCAGGGTTGCAGAACTGCATGCTAGGGTAACAGAACAGGAGCAGGCTAAGGTTTGCTCAGTTGAACTTGAAATCCAGGCAAGGGAAGGACCCTGAAAAGTGGAGTCTTCTTCACTTTCTCCTTAGTTAGGGACCTGGAAGATGGGCGTCCTGACAAAGGGGCCTGAGAAAACAGGGAGATAGAAGGAAGGCTAGAGAGCAAGATCTTTTGACTCTGCGTTGAAGGATCCTCTCTGGGTGGAAAAGGAGACACAGCCTGAGTAGGTCTGGCTGCAACTCAAGGTGATGGCAGCCTGGAGCCAGCGGGAAACAGGAAGGAGGCAAGGTCAGACTCCAGCAGAACTAAAGGCATAGGATCAGAAAAGTGTGACTCCAAAGCGTGGCTTCAATAACTCGAGAATGGGACTGTCTGGAGGAAAGGAGAGGCCTTGTGAGGATGCAAAGAACCAGACAGCCACTGTCTGAGCATCCAGAGGAAGTGCTGGGCGGGCGTGTGGACACCAAGAGACAGGCAACAGCTAACTGACAGCTGAGAAGCAGGGAGCGAGGAAGCCCCGGGCCCTGCCCACTCTGCACCTCATTAGAAACAGCCACGCCAACTAACTTTGTGAGGATTGCCTCAGGAGCATCTAAGCCCCCTCCCCAGGCTGGGCCATTTGGAAGATGATGTAGACAGAGCCGTATAAGCCAGATGGATAAAGGGGCCCTGCTTTAAGCTGCCATCCCTAACCCCCTTGTGATGCATTGTTCCCACACATGCTGTCTTTCCAACCCACCAACCCCTGAAATTCCTGGATTCCTACAGGAACAGAGAAAGGGCCAGCTAGGAGCTCAGGGCCCGAGCAACCTCCCCAACAGCATTTCTGGTCCAGTTTCCAAGGCCCCAAACTCCAGGAGCCTCCAGGCACAGTCAACCCAAACAGGCTGTGCCATAGACCAATGGACACCTAGGCTGAGCCTCCTGCATTTACTGGACAGAATAACCTCAGGCGGGGTTAGTCCCTGCCATGTCAGATAATGGAACAAGAGAGATACTGACTTTGAGGAGCAATGGACATCAGGACTAGTTGGCCAGGTTTCCCTTCTGCACGGGGTCCCCTGGGCACCCAGGGCACAGCTTACAGCGTTGAGAGCAGAGACCAGGACAGAGCACTCCCAAAGCACCAGCTTCAGTGTGTTCTAGGCATCCAGGTTCCAGCTGCCTCTCTCCTGGCCCTGGCCTGGGGTGCTTAGCCGTGTGCCTTCCACCCAGAACCGGCTGATAGGGAAGTCGGAGAGCCCAGTGGGGATGGTGGAGAGAGCGGACCAGTGTGGGAACAAGCGCTTAGGCTTCCTGGAGTATGGGCTGCTGGTGCTGCTGCTGCTGCTGTTGCTGGGAGTCATAGTGACTCTGGGTGTCTTCTACAGCATAGGTGAGCAAGGATACCCTGCCCCCTTACCTTTCCCCAGCCCATCCCTGCATGGCCCTGAGAGAAGTCAGCCTTGTAGAGTGGGGCAAAGGGGTGGGGTCTGCCAGTGCCCCCCCACCACCACCACCAGCTGCTAGGGGCCATGCTGATGACTCCAGAGGTACCACGGAAGGGACACTGACCTGCAAGGGCCCGGCGACCCCATCCAGAAAGCTCTGTCTGTCCCGGCTTGCTGGCGCAGCCGCTTCTGCAGGCTCTTCCTCCGCCCCCTCTCCCTCAGCAGGACTCTAGGACGCCGCAGACAGCTCACAGGTCCCCCGCCCCACTGGTCCAGCCCCCTTTGAGTCCGCAGCCCAGCCCAGCAGAGTGGCTGCTGCAGTTCCCAGATGGCCCAGCAGCAGGAGCCCAAGCCCCTGAGCCACGGGGGTCCCTCCAGCTGTCTCACCTGGCGCTAGTCAGGATGACCTGGCTCTTGTTTATTGCAAGTTGGAAGGAAGGGGCTACCTGAGGAACCCACGAGAGTGGAGGCGTGGCTAGGATTGCCCTTTGGGTAGACCTCAGGTGTCTTAGGAACGGCTTCACACACAGACCCCTTCCTAAAGGACCCCGTGTAGGATTAAGGTGCTCCCCTTTGCATGGGGGCATCTGGACACCCGGCAGCCCTGCACCCTGCACCTTCTGATCCCTTCATCCCCTTTGAGCCAGGGGTGGGAAGGAGGGAAGGAGGAGAGAGGGGGAAGAGCCACATACAATATACAGATATATATACAGTATCGGCCTACTGCACTATACTACTCCTGCCAGAGGGACCTGGCAGGTACCTCGCAGGTCTCTTCAGTGATGCACTAGCCTGGCTCAGGCTCTCACACCAGGGCACCAAAGCCTGGAAGTTCCCTCAGGGACTGCGGATGAGGGACAGCTGGAAAACACAAGTGGGATCTACCTAAGAAGGAGGTGGGTATCCCCCACCCAGGGCTGCCTTCAAGGACCCACTTAGTGTGGCTTCTGCCCAGGGGCCGGCCACTGTGGGGTCTGCCCACGTGGTTCTCAGGCAAGTGTTGACAGGTGTAACCAACTCCAAAGCAGGAACAGGAATGACAGGGAGCCCAGGGTTCCAGAGACCTCTGTCTGAAGTTCACTGGTCTCAAAACAACTGGTTTTGAGGCCCAGTAGCCCCACCCCGAGCCATGAGGTACAAGACTGGGGGATGGGAGTGGGGCTCTCCTTGTCTGTCCCCTATCTGTCTTCTCCCTGCCTGTCTCTCTCCCTTTATCCTTTGAGCAGTATAACTTCTAGGGTAACCAGGGTCTCCTTGACTTTGCCAGGGCCCCACAATCTCTGCTTCCCCCTCCTCCGGGGCTCCTGAGCCCATGGGATGACCCTACAGCTCACCTCAGCTTCAGTCCAGGACTTCAGTCAGGATGGAAAATTTTGTATTACCCACAAGTACTCTCTCCTTTCTGTTCTGATGCTTTTTTATCGTTTCTGATTTGTGAGCTATCGTTTACGCTTTGGTTTCTGGATCGTGTGGCCTTACGCCATGGTTTTAAATCTTATTGACTTCTGGGTCAGCTGTACCATTGCCAGAAGCTCAGTTGGAGCTGGTTGGTGAGACCTCTGGTGCTTGACTGCGGTTAACCTTGGGTCTGTTCCTGCTGCTGTGATAAAAACACCCTGACACAGCAACTTGAGAGAGCATTTTTCAGAAGTCAAGGCAGCAGGAACTTGTAGCCATCAGGAGCACAATGAATGCCTTCTATGCTCAGTTCCTTGTCTTAATTCTGTACAATCCTGGGGTCCCTACCCAGTGGGCAACTCTGACACTCAGTTCAGTCAAGGTAATTCCCCTCTAGCATGCAGGAGAGGCCTTTGTCCCAGGTGACTTGGACCCTATCTAGTTGATAATGCTGACCATCTCACTAGCCTAGGCCAAGTACAATTTTACAAAAAAAAAAAAAAAAGTATAATTACAAAAAATAAAAATGTGTAAAATAGGCCAGACGCTCTTGTGGGCCATGTCAGCCAGCCCCAACCTGCTGAGAATCCATAGGTTCCCGTGAGCTTAGTCAAGGCCCCTTGAAATATTGGCTTCCTTCATTCTCTTGGTTGTTGAAGTTAGGCCCTGGTTTTGCCTCCCGGCCCCATGCTTCCAGAAATAAGACCCAGACTCAAATTATATTTACAAATACCTTAGCCATAGAGCTAAGCTCTACTCTGATCAGATCATAACTAAAGATAAACTATTTACTGTGACCTACATTATGTCACGTGACTGGATACCTGCGCTCAGGGACCATGTGTCCCTCTCCTCGCTTCCTTTTGGCCTCCTCTCCCTGCCTCATCTTTCCCAGAATTTTTTCGCCTCCTGATGTCCCACCATAGGCCATAGGCTTTGTAATTGACAGGTGATGCACCCATCACAAGATGGCCTCTCTACAATTACCCCTTTTCAGTCCAATAAGAGGCTCTTTTTAAAAATATATATATATATATATATATAAATGGAATACAATCATAACCCTCTGGCTGGGTCCAGAGAATTGAATATGTCCCTTCTTTTATCCGGAGCATTCCGTGCACCGCTCCACTGCTGCTTCTGCAGCCATGCAAGGCTGGGGTTTGAGTTTGTCTTTTACTCGGAGGATTTTCCTTATTTGCATTCCCTGGATCTCCAGAATCTGTCTTTTGTCTACCGTGATGGTGTTTCTGATGCATCTTCAGCTTCTTGCCTTTGTTCAATCTGAGCTATTTTCCCCCTCAATTTGCTTGAAATTCTTTTTTTATCCTCTTGATAGTTGCTGGGTTTTTTTTTCTTTCAATTATTTGCTAGTTTAAAATGAATGCAAATCTTCCCCCAACCTCTGAAATCTTATTTTGTGTGCCTTGTGGTGGGGGTGTGTGGCGGCGTGGTATGGAGGTCAGAGATCTTTTGGAGTTGATTCAATCCTTGCACCTTTACGTGGACTCTGGGGATCAGTCTCAGGTGCCAGTCTTTTTGTGAACAAGTGTCTTTTTGTCCAGGCTCTGAACGTCAAGTATTTTCACAAATAGCTGAAAGTACTGTTCCTTCATTCATGGTCATCCGGAACTCTGTTCATGAGCAACCATATTCATTGTTCAGGTTGGCTGACCCCAGCCTCTGCCTGTTTTTGTAAATAAAGTTTTATTGGCACGCTGTCTTTGTCCACTTGTTTGTGCCTATGCTCCTTTCCTGGATGAGCAGCAAAGCCATGTAGGTGAGGCTGAGCCGGCCAGCAGCCCTCTTTATAGGAAGATGTCCACCAGCCTGGACCTGAGCTGTGTCCTCAGAGTCTGCAGTTCATCTTGGGTGTTTTCTCTCTGTTAGTGAGGAAAGGAAGGGCCTGAGGTGGTATGTACACCAGCGTGCCGCTATACTGCCTAGTGGGGCATTCCAGCTCCTGTCCCTGCTGTGTGACCTCGGACAACCTCCACGATATCTCTGTGCTACAGTTTTCTGACCTGCAAAACCGAAATGATAAGAGCACATGCATTAGATGCTTGCGGGAGAGCTTAAAAACTTAATGCAACAGAAATGCTTAGAAAAACGGCCACCACACCAGTCATTATCCGATTTAGTAACTTGCCACTGACCTGATCGATCTTGACGTTTCATCCTGTGTGAAGAAGGTAAATTAGCTTGTGAGACACCAAACTTGCACATCCCGATACAGATGTCTCCAAACCTTTTGCTTAAAACCACCCTTGTTAGTTAAATATTTTATGTCGTATTTGAAAATACTCATTATTTTGAGTTGCACATCTATGGTGGGATGCGCACGTGACCCCTCAGGGGTCAACTCTGGAAACTAGAGTTGCAAATGACTGAACAGTCATGTGGGTGCTGGAACCTGGACTCAGGTCCTCGGCAAGAGCAGAAAGTGTTTTAAGCTGCTGAGCCATCTCTCCAGCCCCTGGTCTCTCTATTTTTTTTAACACCTGAGCTATGAAAAGCTCCGAGTTACATTTTCTTTCCTTGCTGTTGTCTGGATTTCATCATTTCATAAATCTCTCGACAGGTCCTTTTTCTATCTAGTGATTGTTATGCAAAGTTTGTCTCTAGAGGTTCAAAAAGCAGTTTGTGCCTTTTGTGTATTTGATGTGTGTGTGCATGTGCGCGTGGGTGAGAGAGAGAGAGAGAGAGAGAGAGAGAGAGAGAGAGAGAGAGAATCTCATGTAGCCCAAGCTGGCCTCCAACTTACTATATACAGTCAAAGATGACCCTGAACTTCTGATCTTTTTGTCCCTACCTAGCAAGTGCTGTGATTACAGAGTTCCGCCTTCAAACCCCGTTTTCAAACCTTTAAAACAGTTTGCTGGTGTGGGGCGGTTAGATTATCAGGTTGGTCTTGCTCCTTGCAGGGCTTTGAACGGAAAATGCCTGGCGTGGGATCCCATGTTCGATCACTTGGTCTCCGCCTGGTGGCGCTGTTGGAAAGGTTATGGAATCCTTAGGAGACGGAGCCTTGCCGACGGAAGCACGTCACTGGGGGTGGGCTTTATAGCTCTGCTTCACTTCCTGCTCTCTTTCCATGCTTTCTATGCGCAAATGGAGTGTGATCAAGCTGCTTCCTGAGTAGCAGGTCAGCCTTTCACTCATGCACACACACGGCATTACTATCATGTATTTGTTTTCTACTGTGTTTTTAAGTACCACACACAGACCATATAGTTACTGTTGCTTTTCATTGTACCACGTTCTAATAAGTTCCTCACCTTATATCAACCTTGATTCACCAACCCTAACACACATACATACACGTGCGCGCGCGCGTGCGCCCCCACATGCACATACTGGCTCATGCCACATTTCTGGCGATCAGACGCCTCAGTGATGTAAATCGTTAGTTGACTCCTTCCATTCTGGGTCTGCAATTGTTTGTAAACTTCAACAGCTACATGATTTTCTTTATAAAAATATGTATTATTGTATTTTTTATTCGTGTGTGGGTGAAAATGTATGGGTGTGTGTGAGAGGGAGGGAGGGAGAGAGAGAAACAGAGGGAGACAGAGGCAGAGAGAGGAAGACAGAAACAGAGACGGAAGCAGAGAGAGGGAGACAAAGACAGAGAGACAGAAACAGAGAGGGAGACAGAGAGATGGAGGCAGAGACCTGGAGACACAGAGAGACAGAGTGCATATGTGAGCGCAGTTGCACACACACCACATAGCACTAAAACAACTTTTGGGAGTCTGTTCTTTTCACAATAGGTGGCAGGTTTGCACAGCAAGCCCTCCAAACCGCCCCAGATCCCATACGGTCTCATTTTTAGCATTTACAGCTGATTCTTTCTCAAATTGGGTTTGAAACTTCTTGTCAGTTCTAGCTATTTCTTTAAGTTTTCCAAATAGCATATTATGCTCTGTGTCACGTAGATACCTATAAAGGACCCAACACCCGGGCACCCCAAACAACAGTTCCCTACTGTCTGACCTTGGCTGGGGTCAAGCTTACCCAAGCCAGCCTCAGCTTGAGCACCTCTGTGTCAGGGGACCCTCATCCAGGCACAGAGACCTTGCCGGTCGTGTTCCTCTCCTGGAGGGAAGAAAGTCGAGGGAAATTACACGTGAAAGTACTCAGGCTGCCAGGCAGTGAGTGGCCTTTGTCTTTGGCCTCCTGTGTGATGTAAAAGGGGAAGGTTTCCCTCTGAGAATGTGTTTATTCCATCCGGTGTCTTAAGATGCTTCCTGCTGGGAGAGCTTCCTGTTGACTGTTACCTGGGTCACACCACTCCACTGCCACATCTGCCTCCCAGCCCCGCCCACCCGCCTGGAAGGTTGCTCAGCCTTCTCTCCATCACTGAGCGCTCTCTCTTTCTCTCTCTCTCTCTCTCTCTCTCTCTCTCTCTCTCTCTCTCTTATGTGTGATGTGTGTGTGTGAAATGTGTGTCTGTGTGTGATGTATATGTGTGTGATGTGCATGTGATATGTATTTGATGTGTGTGATGTGTGTGTGATATGTGTAGTGTGATGAGTGTGTGGCATGTGTGTGATATATGTGTGTGATGCATGTGTGTGATGTGAGATGTGTGTCTGTGTGTGATGTGTGTGTATAATGTGTTTGTGTGTGTGATGTGTCTGTGTGTGATAGAGCTGTGCGTGATGTGTGTGTATATAATGTATCATGTGTGTCTGTGTGTGATGTGTGTCTGTGTGTGTGATGTCTGGTGTGTGATATGCGTATGATGTCTGTGTGTGTGATGTGTCTGTATGTGTGATATGTGTCTGTGTGTGAGGTGAGTGTGTGATGTGTGTCTGTGTGTGATGTGTGTGATGTGTGTATGTGTGTGTGCGCGCATGTGTGCATGTGAGTGCATGCACTGTGTATGCAGGTGTGGAGGCCGGAGGTCAATGTGACAGAGCCATCTGTCACTCTCCACTTTGTCTTGTAAAGACTTATTAGATGTGTATTTTAGTTCTTTGCACGCATATATGTTTGTGTAGGGACATTTGCACACAGTGCATTTTCCCCCTGAGGCAAAAAGAGAACTTCAGGAATCCCAGAGTTGGGAACTGAATTCTGATCCGAAAGAACAGTACACGCTTTTAACCCTCGTGCCACCTCTCTCTGCTGTCTCTTCACCCTATTGGGAAAGGGTCTGTCACTGAACCTGGAGTATACTTGTTTGGCAAGGATTTCACTGACTGCTTGGTCTTCCCAGACCCTCTGTAGTGTTTTTCCTCAGAGAGAGGCTGAGAAGGAGAGGAAAACCTTACGTCATTTAAGCTAAGGTCTTGGGGACTGGAGAGATATAGTTCAGTGGTTTAGAGCACGGGCTGGTCTTCTAGAGGAACCAGGTTCAATCCCAGCAACTACAAAGCAGCTCACAGCTATAATACATTTTACAAAATTAAGGTTTTTTTGTTTGTTTGTTTGTTTGTTTGTTTGTTTTTCGAGACAGGATTTCTCTGTATAGCCCTGGCTGTCCTGGAACTCACTCTGTAGACTAGGCTGGCCTCAAACTCAGAAATCCGCCTGCCTCTGCCTCCCAGAGTGCTGGGATTACAGGCATGCGCCACCACTGCCCGGCTCAAAATTAAGGTCTTAGTCAAGTCAAGGAGTTTTTAATATTTTGAAAAACAAAATTTGGGCTGGAGAGATGGCTCAGTGGTTAAGGGCACTGATTGCACTTCCAGAGGTCCTGAGTTCAATTCCCAGTAACCGCATGGTGGCTCACAACCATCTGTAATGGGATCCGACACCTTCTTTTGGTGTATGTAGTCACATAAAATAAACTGAATAAATCTTTAAAAAAAGGTTTAGGAAAACAAAATTTCAGAGGGATTGCGAAGACTATTTCATGAATGTCTGTGTAGCACACACACAGATGTGTATGTATGTATATATATATATACATATATATACATATATATGTATATATATATATATATATAGACACACACACACATATATATGTGTATATATATGTGTGTGGGTACACATATGTGTGTGTGTATAGGACTGAGGTTGGCACTAAGTGTCTTTGGTCATTCTCTATGCTATGTGTGAGGCTGTCTAGGTGGCCACCTTGAGACTCCATGACTCCACTTACCAAGCACTGGAATTATAGGTGGGGTCCACCATGCCTACTGGCCTTTACTTGGGTGCTGGGGATCCATACTCAGGTCCCGACACTTGCATGGCCACTGACTCATCTCCCGGCCCTCAGGACTATTGGGGGGAGGGGTTGGCATACTATAGAAGTTACCTAAACAAGCACCAGAGGTTGCCAAAGTGTCTTAGTCAGGGTTTCTATTCCTGCACAAACAAGACCAAGAAGCAAGCTGGGGAGGAAAGGGTTCATTCCACTTACACTTCCACACTGCTGTTCATCACCAAAGGAAGTCAGGACTGGAACTCAGGCAGGTCAGGAGGCAGGAGCTGATGCAGAGGCCATGGAGGGATGTGTCTTAATGGCTTGCTTCCCCTGGCTTGCTCAGCTTGCTCTCTTATAGAACCCAAGACTACCAGCCCAGGGATGGCACCACCCACAAGGGGCCCTCCCCCCTTTATCACTAATTGAGAAAATGCCCCACAGCTGGATCTCATGGAGGCATTTCCTCAACGGAGGCTCCTTCCTCTGTGATAACTCCACACAAAACCAGCCAGTGCACAAAGGAACTTGATCCTTCCTGGAATCCCATCCACTGCAGCCATCCACGCCCTGTGGTTTTAGCACCAGGGCTGCTTCTGGTCTCCATTTCTGTCTGAGTTCAGCTCTCACTGTCCCAGGTGTCCCTGAGCTTCGATCTTTCCATCTCTGCTGCTTCCTGAACACTGGGGCCACCATGCCTGGCTCAGCGGCTCAGCGGCTGTTCTCTCTCTTCGTTTTCTTCCTTTCCCTTCATGTTTTGTCCGGGTTTGGAGAGTCTTGCTGACCGGATTCACTAACATTAGTACTACTTTTGTGATGTTCAGTGGCTGTTATGAGTGTCATATGGCTTCCTCGCTTTATCTGAGACAGTGTCTCCTGTGTTCTTAAACTGGCTATGTAGAGAGGCTGGCCTTGAACTCCTGATTCTCCCACATCTGTCTCCTAGTGGTCCTGGGTATCTCCAAGTGACCTCACTTCCCGGAACTCTTTCCTGGTGGCTTCCACTTGTCCAGTGAATCCCACAGCATATCCGTGAGCTTTCCACCTCTCCCGGAGACTCTTATTTAGTGGCCTCAGCAGCTGCACAGACAGCCACTGCTAATATTGGACTCACTCCAGTCTACTCCTCTTGACCGTTTTGGGGATCCCTCTTGATTTGCTGATTCGTCTTGGCTAGGGTTTGGTGTTTTCATGTGTTTTCATGTTTGTTTATCTATGTTTGGTTTATTTGTTTTCACACAGGGCCTCCCTTATATAGCCCTGGTTGGCCTCAAACTCATAGAGATCCACCTGCCTCTGCTTCCCAAGTGCTAGGATTAGAGGTCTATGCTACCATGCCCAGCAAGGTTTTAGGTGTTTTTGAGACAGAGTTTCATGTAGCCCAGGTGTCTGGCCTCAAATTTACAATGTAACTAAGGGTGGCCTTAAATTCCTAATTCTTTTGCCTCTCTCTATTGTCCTATATGCCAGATATGTTTTATGTGGTGCTGGGAATGAAACCCAGGGCTTAGAGCACACACTAGGCAAGCAGTCTACCTACTGAGCAACAGACACCCTGACCTCGGGGTTCCTTCCTGAGTTGTCCCCTTCACAGGTGGGGGGATGGGGGTGGGGGTGGGAGGGTGGAGAGTAGGGGGGTTGGGGGGAACAAGGACTAGAAGTGGGAAGTTCTCTGTTCTCCTGTGCCTGTGGGCATCACCACAACCTCCCTGAAGGCTGTGTGAGCGAGAATCACAGGACGGAGCTTACATCCTCTGCCTCAGGTTCCCCAGAGACCCTGGTTCTTCACAGCAGCCCACATCTGCACAGAACACTGTAGACAGAAGCATGCCTGTGACCTGCCTTGCACACGGCCTCCCTTCCTGTGCTCAGGCCTGTGGAAGGAGGGCTCTTTTGGGCTTCCGCATCTTTACCTTCTTTGTGACTTCTAATCTCTCCAGAGGTAGCTTCAGAGGTTTGCGCACCCTGTCGAGGTGCGTGCTGAGTCTGTAGATGCTTTTTTTTTTCTTTTCCCCTCCTGGTCATGGATCCTCTCCCTGGAGGCGTGACTGACTGTGAGATCCAAGGTCCAGAGTCTCACTCACCCTCAGGCTCTGCTTTTGAGGTGGCCACACCCCTATAAGGCAGCCAGAACTCAAGGAGCCTACCCCTTCCCTTGACTGCCCCCACACACACCGACTTTCATTGAAGATCTGAGGAGTCAACTTTTTTGTCCCTGGAGCTCAGATATCTCCCTGAAATGTTTCCCTCGGTGGCCCCGCAAGATTGGGAGGAAAGGGTAGGCTCCTCAAGGACAGAGTCCCACATTGCTATCATAGCTGAGTCAGGTCTGGTTTGTAACATCCTCACGTGTGGAGCGAACGGCCTTCCACGTTGCCTAGCTCCAAGGGGCACCCATTGCTGGCAGCACCATCTGTTCTAACCAGCATATACAGCTGATTCCCTCCTCCTCGGAGGTCTGTGTCTGACTGCGGGGAATCTCAATACCACACACCAGGTCTGAAGACGTCCAGGCTCGACTTGCTGTCGAGAGTCACGTCCAGCTTAAAACTTGGAAGGAAAGGCAGAGCCCAGATACCGTTTGATCTCAAGGTTTATTCATTACCAGTGATAAGTGTTAGTGCTCCTCCATGGAGTGCTGAACTCAGAAACAAAGAGCAGAGAGGCTCACGGGCAAGGCTCACTACTACAAAGACAAGCATCAGTCTACAATCCACACATAGAGTACCTAACTCAGAAGCAAATTTTACAGAGACACGGATAAGGCTCTACAATACACAAGTGGGGTACCAGACTCAGAAACAAATACCAGAGGGGCTCAGAGGCAAGGCTTGAAATCTGTCATTGCTTGTGGCTGGGCATGTCTCAGGCAGAGGGTCCTTCCTCTGGATCCTCTTACGTCGGTGCAGCCGGGGTGGCAGTTGGTTGTTTCTGGTCGGAGAGTTAGACAGCACGGCAGTCTTCACTGTCCCAGTATCAAGATCTCTGCTTGTCTGCTGTGAGCCTCTGCTTTCCTTAGCTGCAAGGGGCGGTCACTCTCTAGCATTCATCGCTGCCTACAACTTCATTCTTATCAGTTGCACACAGGGCTGACTGTGAGCTGGAGGGCTGGAGGGAGCCAGCTGCTCCTTACTGTAACCTCAGTCTTGTCCTAATTTCTTCTTTCTTTTTTGGTTTTTTCGAGACAGGGTTTCTCTCTGTAGCCCTGGCTGTCCTGGAACTCACTTTGTAGACCAGGCTGGCCTCGAACTCAGAAAATATCTTAGTAGTATGTTCTCTACACTTGTTCTTTCCCAAGCCCCCGTCCAGGTCCTGAAGACTCCCATGCTAAGACTCCATGTCCAACATGCAGTGGAGGGACAGGGTCAAGGGGGGTAGGTAGCTTTGAGTCTTCAGCAGGCAGTGCGAATACAGTTGCGGGGGTGAGGGTGGCCACTAGGGAAGCCCCCTGCCTGCAAGGACCCAATTTTCCTAAATTAGCCTATTTATTCCTGTGCCAGGGCTGCAAGAGCAGCCTTCTGTAGGCACATCCCGAGAAGGCAGGCAGAACCCGGGTAGCTCAGGAAGGACGAGAAAATAGGAATAGCAAGCAAGGGGGGACTTTCCCCTCTCCCACTCAAGCTAGCAGGAAGTATGAGGAGGAGGAAGAGAAGAGGATGAGTAGACACAGTCCCCCTGCCTCCGTTCCCTAGTATGTGGTGAGCACTATAACCCTGAGCGCTGACATGCAAAGAAGCCCGAGGCTCTGAGGGTGACCGAGGGGCTGAGCACTGTGTTTCTCCCCAGGGAAGCAGCTGCCCCTCTTAACTAGCCTGCTGCACTTCTCCCGGCATGAGAGGACGGTTGTAAAACGAGGTAGCCTTTACCTTCCCTGCCAGGCTGCCCTGAGGAGGTGGGCTTGGCATCTGGACCTGCCATGGTGGGGTAATGTGGATGGGCAGGAAGCACAGGAGGGATGGGAGAGAGAGGATATTGGCAGGGGCACCAGTGGTCAGTGGTGGCTGCATGTAGACTGTCTGGGGACAGCTGGGTACCACCTGTGAGGCTGGCTTGATGCCACCTGTGGATGTACTAACCACATGGTAAGGATAGCACCTTAGAGAGGGTGGGACAGCAAGGCGGCAGGGTATGAGCAATGTCCTGGGCCACAGAAGGGGTCCACGGAGGCGGAGAATTTGAAGGGGACCCCCGGGTCACTGCAGCAAGGCTATGTTTCAAACCTATCTTGGAGGTGTCAATGGTGGGTGGGGAAAAACAGAGGCCCACCCCGTCTGCCCTGCCCCTGTTATAGCCTGCCACGCCCACCCAGTGTGTACCTCGCCCTCCGACTCTGCTCGCCTCACGCTCCCCCTTCCGTTCCGTTCCTCCAGCCCTCAAAGATTCATCACAGAAAAGTGACATCTGCACCACCCCAGGCTGCGTGATAGCAGGTGAGCTTCTCCCCTGGGGTGTCCACAAGGCTATTTGGGGGCTGCCTGAAGCCAAGCTGAGATTTTGGTCTTAAAACCGGGTGCTACGGGGAGCCCTCTGCAAGAGGCAGAAAGAAAAATCTTGTGGGAAGGTGAAATGAGAGGGGGGAAAGCCTATAGAGACACCCAGCATATGGTTTTCTCGGGTGGACCCTCAAGTCCCACAGTGATGCCTTCTATGAAATCTCCAGCTGCAAAAGACCAAGATAAACAGCTGGGCAGGATTCTAGGCGTTCCCCGAGCAGAGCACTAAGCACATAACCTCAGGCTCCTGTCACCAACATACTCCAGATTCTGGGAAACAGCTGCCCCATCTATCTAATAAGAAACCTCAAGGACATGGAGTGAGAAGCCACTGAGACTACAAGAGGCAGAAGGGCTGTGGAGACATCCAGGAGTCTGGTACCAGTTTAGAGGGCAAGGTCACTAGCTGGGGTTTTCCTCAGGGCAGGAACCATATTCCAATATCAGGTCCTCAGGTGGGAGAAGACAGGAGGGTTTGAGGTCCTGTGGTTTATTAGTGGCAGCCCTAGCCCTTGAAGCCACTTGGGTAATTCCCTCCCTCCCACGTTTCTAGATTCCCTGTGGCTCAGGGAGAGTGATTAACTTACTCAAGAGCAGATCAATAGCTGCCAGAAAGCTGATCATTGATAGTTGATATAAACCTCAAACAAACCGTCCCCAAAGGGGTGCCGCTGTCTCTCAGGCTCAAAGACAGGTGTCGAGGTGTCCACAATTCAGGTGTCCACTCTTCTCCCCCCTCTACCCCCTTGGAATAAAAAGCGGCCAGAATCCTCCAAAACATGGACCAATCAAGGAACCCCTGTGAAAACTTCTACCAGTATGCTTGCGGAGGCTGGCTGAGGCACCATGTGATCCCCGAGACCAACTCCCGATACAGCGTCTTCGACATCCTTCGGGACGAGCTGGAGGTCATCCTCAAAGGTGAAGAGTGGCCACCACCAGAGGGCAGGGGGGTGACAACGAATCTTGGGTAGGTTCCCTGCCCAACATCTTGGTTAGCAGGGTCAGTGGAGAAATCACTGCCCAGGAGTTGAACTGAGCCATCACTGTGATGTCTCTGCCCAGCCTGATGTCTCTGCCTACCCTTGTCTGTCAGAGAGATGCTTACCTAGGGCTAGAAGGGACCAAGGGTTACAGGAGACATGAGTTGTTGACCTGGGCCCTCAACAGTCACCTCAACCTCTGTTCAGCTTTCTCCTCTGCCCACAGGGGTGCTGGAGGATTCTACTGCCCAGCACCGCCCAGCTGTGGAGAAAGCCAAGATGCTATACCGCTCATGCATGAACCAAAGTGAGTAAGACCACCTCCTGCGAGGGCCCGGTTAGCTCCACTGCCAGGGCACACACTGAACACCAGGAGATGGGAGAGGGCACCCTGCAGAGCACATACAAAGCCTCTCCCCTGGCCTGGCTCATTACCAGCTGCCCTGTATACTGGGCTTTGAAGCCCCAGCTTGTGGTTATGCTGCCCAAGGTCCCCGCTTCTGAGCAGCAGGGCTGGGCCCAACTGGGACATCTCCTAGAGGTTTGAGATTGAGTCCAGTGTACTGCCAGTGGGGGTCAGTAGGACAGTGGTTTTATGAGGTCAAATCCATTGGAACCCTACCTGGGCCCATCCAGGGCTATCTTATCTCCCCAAATCATGTGGCCAATACCTACCAGACAGAAAACTCCCTCTAGATTCTCATCTTTACTAAATTTCTAGCCTCACCTCTCATCTCCCACCCATGGCTTCTTGAGGCTGGTACCTCCGTCAGAGCCATATGGCTCCTCCTTTTCTGCCAGATCTTTGTCCCTTTCCTGTGTCCCCGCAGCCTCTCCACATGCCTGGACATCATGGCATCAGCCTTTCTCATTGCCAGCTCTCAACTTCTGCTTCTGTCATCTGAGAGTCCTCCTCTGTGTCTGTGGTGGCTTCTGGTGTGTCTTGTCTACTTAGTCTTTGCCTGGAGTTCTCCCAAGTTTCCCTGTCAGAAAAGTGCTTCCTTAGAGGGACCCTCCTTAGCCCAAGTCTGCCATTGTGCTGCAGATGCAAGTCACATGGCCCCTGTGTGACCTTCTGTCCCTGGGCCTCCCCCCTGGCCACAACTCCTTTCCTAGGCTTACTCACCAGCTGCCAGCTAGTTCCCAACCTCCTTGACCCCAGGGAAGAGTGAACTCGTCCAGCAACCTCTGAGCTAAAGCTGAGCCTACGAAGCGGGCATGCTCTGGGCTTGCGTCATGGCGCCCGAGGCGGCAGAGTCTTGAGTATGCACATGTGCCTCCTCCCCTTCCCAGGTGTGATAGAGAAGAGAGACTCTGAGCCCCTGCTGAAGGTCTTAAATATGGTAGGAGGTTGGCCTGTGGCCATGGATAAGTGGAACGAGACGTTGGGTAAGTATAGGCCTCTTTGCAGACTTCAGGGAGAGGTCTACTCAACCCCAAAGCTGCCCACAAGCTAACCACCTGCTCTTGGGAAGCCCCAAGGGCTTGTTCCTTCCAGAGCCAACCTAGGGTCGCCAAAGCTGGCTTAGGCTCTACCCTGGGGGAAGTCGGTGGCAGCTGGGACAGGCGCTCACTGCGGCTGGTTCCCTGAAGCTCTGCAGAGGGGCACCCCTCCTGGTGTTCTAGACACCCGTCTTCATATCCCTCGCTGTTGCTACTTTGTTTCCAACCCAATTCCCTGGTAAAAGAAATCTCAACTCAGTCAGTTAACAAGACAAGCTATAAGCCTAGATTGGGCAGATCTCCCACTACACTATTCTATTCCCGTCTATATTATCTCATTTAACTTGCGGTTTCTCTAAGCCATGAGCTTCTCTCTTGGCAGCCTCTCCATTGATCCCTGGTAGCTCCTCTCTTCCTGTTGATCCCCTCCCCCCTTCTCCCCCAAACCCTCAGCTCCTCCCCCTTCCTCCTGCCCAATCATTGGCTCAAGCCTTTATTTGAAAAGTTAGGGTGGGGAGAAGAAAGTTCATAAGGCAACTCCTCATTTGCAGCCCCTCCCTGGAATGGAATTAGCATCAAAATACAAGCCCAGGGTTATCCACAACACCTCTGTTTATCCCTTAAACAGCATTTTGCACGCTCATGTACACACACACACACACACACACACACTTTGATTCCCTCAGAACTGTTTCCCTATGTACCACTTGGAGAACAGTCCCTCAGTCCCCAAAGTCCCACAGTGAGTTCCCTACCTAAGCCAGGCAGGACTCCCTACACCCCCAGAATGCTCTGTGCTTAGGAGGAAGTTCCCTGTCTGGAGATGGGCTAGCTGGTCTCCAGCATGGGTGCTGACTCCTCAGGCCTCAAGTGGGAACTGGAGCGGCAGTTGGCTTTGTTGAACTCGCAGTTCAATAGGCGGCTCCTCATCGACCTCTTCATCTGGAATGACGACCAGAACTCCAGCCGGCACGTCATCTACGTATGCAATGCCCTCAGGGGGTGGGGTGGGGAGGGGAGGGGGTCAGCGGGTGCCTAACCCTGGACTTTGGCAGCAAAGCGGGGAGACTGACGAGGATGGTGGCTGGGAAGATCTGTGAGCTCTGTGCATGTGCTGCTTGGCCACAGCTTATTCTGCAATGTGAATTGTGCTAAGCGGGCCTTGTGCTTGGCCTGTTTCTTACCCATTGTGAGGGTTTTGGCACTTGGGCAGGAAGCCTGCAGGGGCCCTAGCTGGAAGGTCAGAGAAGCATACTTTGGGTAGGGTGTGAGTCCTTCCTGTGGGGGACCTGTGCCCCATCCGGCCCCTCTCTAACCTCCATGCAAGTCCCAACTGCAACCCCCTCTCTGTGTCAGGGAAAGGCTTGGGTTCGGAAGCATCTGCCTTCCACAGGGAGCCGGTGTTCTACCAGGCACAGTCCTGGGGGAGGGGACTACTGCCCACCTCAGCCAGGCTACGGGGATCCCCCACGCTGCCAGGAGTCACGCACTCTGTGTGTTTCCAGATAGACCAGCCCACCTTGGGCATGCCATCCCGGGAGTACTACTTCAAGGAGGGCAACAACCGCAAGGTAAGCAGGGAGCCTCGAGGGCTGTGTCTGATACAGATGTGTACACGTCACAGGCCTTGGGCCCACTAGCCATGCTTTCCAAACCAGCCTCTGTCAGCACTTGTGGGAATGTGGCCAGGCACTGAGTGCTAGGGACAAAAACATGGACACCCAATTTCCACACTTATGTCAGTCCTGAGGTGAGTGAGCTCGTTCAGTCAGGCAATCCATTGTACATTGTAGCTGTTTTCAGTCACACCAGAAGAGGGCATCAGATCCCATTACAGACGGTTGTGAGCCACGATGTGGTTGCTGGGAATTGAACTCAGGACCTCTGGAAGAGCAGCCAGTGTTCTTAACCACTGAGCCATCTCTCCAGCCCCAGGCAAATCCATTTAACTTGACCCTCCCGTGCAGAGGAGTCTGGGAGGTGTCCAGTGTCTGGGAGACTCAGAACTCAGCCTAGGGTGGGCAGAGGCCCCGAACCTGCTATGTAGAGTCTGCTCCTGCATCTGTGGAGAGAAGCCAACTATTCAGTAGCCCAGGGTGGAAGGAAGAGCTGGTATGGACAGAAAGAAGGCAGGGACAGCAAGGACATCTGTCCAGGAACAGGGTAGGAAGGGGCAGGAGGCAGGAGTGACCCACCCTGCAGGGCTGAAGTGCTTCTGGGCATCAAGCTGCCAGGATCTGACAGATGATCAGGACCAGGAGGAAAGACCGTGTGGTCAAAGGAATGGACTGGGAGAAGGTCGCAGGATACAGACAATTGGGACCTGGAACATCCCAAAAAGCTTGAGTGTGTGGCCACCAACCTAGAAGCTGTCAGAGCTAAGCACTAGTGGAGGGGTAGTCTCCAGCTTCAGCTAGAGCGAGGGAAGCCCCTGCAAGAACGGACATGAAGAAAGGATGCCCAGGTGGATAGACAAACATCTTGAAGAGGCAATACCCCCCACCCCACGGCCGAATCATAGCCAGGGCAGTCTCAGAACTTACCGAGCTCCCGCAGAGGCCAATCTGGCACTGTGCATCTCTGAAAAACCGTCCTCATCCACAGAGGCCTGGGCATGGGTCATCCAGTGAAAAGGAACAGGGACCACGGTTTTGGTCCTGAGCTGTCTGGCTGGCATGGCCAGGGCATGTGACTCCATACCAGGTTTGGGGAGTAGACCCAGAACACAAAGGCTGTCATTTAGGCTTGTCCCTGGAGGGGGATCAGGGTGGCAGTGACAGCTGGGTGTGGTATGATCAGTCCCCACACTCACCACACTCACGTCTGTGCTATCTGTGCTGGAGGCTTGTGGGGAGGCCAGAAGAACAAACTTCCAGGGCCCGCTCCACATCACACCCCGCCCAGACCCCCATCCCAGAGTGGCCTAGGTGGCCAAAGCCACTCAGTTCCATCCATCGTCCTTTGGTCCAGGTCCGGGAAGCCTACCTGCAGTTCATGACATCAGTAGCCACTATGCTCCGCAAAGACCTGAACCTGCCCAAGGAGAGCGCCATGGTGCGGGAGGAGATGGCAGAGGTGCTGGCTCTGGAGACGCATCTGGCCAATGTGAGGCAGGGCAGTGCTGGGAGGCTCAGGCTCAGTGCTGAGTGCCACACTGTGTGACCTCTAGTCCCCACATAGGCCACAGTCCCCCAGGAGAAAAGGCATGACGTCACCGCCTTATACCACCGAATGGACCTGGTGGAGCTGCAGGACAGGTTTGGTCTGAAGGTGAGACCCAGGCACCTACCCACTAGCCCAGCCCCAACCCATCTGGTACTCATTCCCCAGATAGCTACTCCTGGCTCTAATGGGGCAATATGACTGACACTCCGGCAGAAAGTGCCTTTAAATGAGCACAGTGAGAAAAATCCCAGCAGGAAAACCATTGTTGCCCTGGGACAGGCCTCAACCCTAGGGCAAGATACAGCTGCTCTGAAAGGCCATGTCAGAGAGAGGACAGGGCTGGGACAGGGCCCAAGTCAGAAGTGATTGGGCCTTCAGTCCCTTCCTACTGACCAGAACATCTAAACAAGAAGCACTTGGATCAGCCGGGCAGTGGTGGCACACGCCTGTAATCCCAGCACTCTGGGAGGCAGAAGCAGGCGGATTTCTGAGTTCGAGGCCAGCCTGGTCTACAGAGTGAGTTCCAGTACAGCCAGGGCTATACAGAGAAACCCGGTCTCGAAAACACCAAATCCAAAAAAAAAAAAAAACAAAAAAGAAGGAGGAGGAGGAGGAGGAGGAGGAGGAGGAGGAGGAGGAGGAGGAGGAGGAGAAGAAGAAGAAGAAGAAGAAGAAGAAGAAGAAGAAGAAGAAGAAGAAGAAGAAGAAGAAGAAGAAGAAGCACTTGGATCTATACCTCTAGACCCAAAGACAGGACAGGAGAGCCTGAGAGAGCCCTGGACCCAGCTCACTATATCCAGAGTTTCACATCCCGTGTCCCTGGATTTGAAGGTCATGGCTATAGACAGTGCTCAGGAATTAAGAACCTGCACTTTCAGAGGACCAGCATTCAGTTTCCAGCACCCACACCAGGCAGATAAGGACCACCTGTAACTCCAGCTCCAGGGATCCAGTGTTCTCTTCTTATTTCCATGGGCACCCGCAGACACCCACAGATACACAAGCGTATCACACACACAGGAAAAGTTAAAATGAATTTCGGTTAAGCAATAAACTCGAGTCAGGCATGATGGCACACACCTTTGATCCCAGCATTCGGGAGGGAGAGGCAGGTGGATTTTCTGAGTTCCCAGACAGCCAGAGCCACACAGAGAAGTCCTGTCTCAAAAAAACAAACAAAAACAAAAAACCCCCGCACACAGTAAGCTCCTCAAGAGCAGTTCTAGGCCAGCCTGACAAGAGACCATGTCTCAAAACATTTTTTCCAAAGTAGTTAAAGTTACACCATTAAACTCAGCAGTGTGGAATATTTACTGGGAGTAAAGATGACCATAGGACTAGGAGAGTTTAGTGACAGAGCTGTGCCTTAGCATGTATGACGTCCTGTGTTCAGTTCTCAGCATGAGTACTAAAAAAAAAAAGGTTTAAACCAAAATAAATAGCCCGCTCACAAGCAGTATGTAAGACTATCATATTTTCTACTTTGGTCATTTTTGCTAAATCTTAGCATTTTTCCCCAAGTACACTTAATTTTTCAGATATTCTGCACAGACTCTTGAGAGTTTCACAGCCCACAGGCTCTGGAGAAATGTCACCCCTGGTCCTGATTCCTACTGACAGTCCTTTCTTGCCTGGCCTGTTTCCCAAATGTTCTTCAGCGGGAACTGGGTTTCCTAGATGTATGGGCCGCCCGTCCCTTTCTTCCTCCCCACCTCTCTACAGGGGTTTAACTGGACTCTCTTCATACAAAACGTGCTGTCTTCTGTTGGAGTGGAGCTGCTCCCGGATGAGGAGGTGGTGGTCTACGGCATCCCCTACCTGGAGAATCTTGACGAGATCATTGATGTCTATTCAGCACGGTGAGCACAGGGGTAGTTTCCACAGGGTCTCAGCATCTTTGTTCCTGGCCCACAACACACACACACCCATACACACATACATAACATACATACATACACACACACACACACACACACACAAACAGTTCCTGCTTCCGGGAGAAGATCCCATCTGGCACTTTTCCTCCGGCATGAGGAATACAGAGGTTCAATTTTGGTGTCCACAGTGCCTCACCCTGGTGATAAGAGCTCTAGGCATGAGGGACAAGCAGGTTAAGTCTTGGAGAATCGAGAACCATGCATGGCGTGGAACCTGCTGGCTCACCCATGTCCCCTCCCTCGGCAGACAGCCACTCACCTGTCCCACCTAACCTCTGCTTCCTCTAGGACCATGCAGAACTACCTGGTGTGGCGCCTGGTGCTAGATCGAATCGGCAGCCTGAGCCAGAGATTCAAAGAAGCGCGAGTGGACTACCGCAAGGTGAGCCATCCTGGAGATGAAGCTCCTGCCCGGGCACGCGTTCCAGGGTCTGTTTCAGCCTGGGAAGCTGGGGCCCATGTGCTAGCATCCCTCAGGTCTGAGACAGGAACCTGGTGGTCAAGGGCTCCTGTCCTACTGGGGCAGTCAATGGCCAACAGCCAAAAACGCAGAAACCTGGGCAGTCAAAACCAAGAGTGGCCAGAGGAGGGACCAGGAAGTCTAAGGAATTGCTTGATAGAAGTCATGAGATTAGGACAAGAGGTCTCGCCAGTAGAGAGACTTGAAAGGGCAAGTGGCTGGACAAGAGAAACTGCCACAAGGCTTCCATGTGGGCAGGACACCAACAATTCAAGGAATCACCACAGGATGCGAGTTCTCTATGGCCTGGCTTGGGCTCGGGGACCATGTCTGAATGGGAACACACCTTGTGCTTTCACATCTCTGGGGACAGAGAGGGAGGCAGTCCTACAGCCACCACAGCCAGGGGAACCAGGAGCTAGAGCGCTGGCAGGCAAAGCTGTATATGTTTCCAAGTGTCTGCTCCATGGTCAATGCTAGTCCTAAGCTTTGGGAAAAGTCCGAGCGGACCACAGTGTCCAGGGGGAGAGAGCAGAGCCTGAGTGGGCAAAGACAAGTCCCTTCGAAATAGCGCAATGGCCTTCTCATGTGCAGAGGCAGCATCTGGTCGCAGTCGTCCCGTGTCCAGGTCTGGGCACCCAGAAGCCCGTGGTGGGAGAGCCCCGCCTGCCTCACAAGCTCAGGGCCCCATACCTGACCTGGGAAAGTTAGGCCTTGGCACACGGGCAAGGGGGAGTGGGTGAGCAAGAGAGTGAATAAACAACACGCCAGGCGCTGTACGGCACAACCGTGGAGGAGGTGCGCTGGCGGGAGTGTGTCAGCTATGTCAACAGCAACATGGAGAGCGCCGTGGGCTCCCTCTACATCAAGCGGGCCTTCTCCAAGGACAGCAAGAGCACGGTGCGTATCCTTGACTCCAAACGGGCACCGTCGGTGGCAGCTCTTAGGTTCACCCTGGAACAGCCGCCTGGCAAGGATATCCATCTGCATCATCACTGCCACACCCGGTGACTCCTATGCACGGCCAGTTCAGCCCCTACTCTCTCCCTGAAGTCGGTGACTCCTAAAGGAACATGCATTAATACCAGTGCCCACAAGGACAGAGGGAGGCCCAGAGAAACAAACCCCACCCCAGGTGCTTCTGACCCTGAGCTCCAGCCCTGGACCCTGTGAGGCCCCTGGGAAAGGCACAAGCTATATGGGTTCTGAGCCCAGTGTAAGCAAGCTTCCAAAAAGTGAGGCTACAACCCTGAGTCGGAATAGTCACCCACATTAATGTCATACTCCCCCAGGAGGTCAGGGCCAGGGCGGCACTGGCTTCCTCCTAAAGGTGTCCTAGACCAAGCCTGGAGTTCGAATCACACCCTTTAGGACATGAGGCTACACATTCCCCCAGGTCAGAGAGCTGATTGAGAAGGTAAGGTCCGTGTTTGTGGATAACCTGGATGAGCTGAACTGGATGGACGAGGAATCCAAGAAGAAGGCCCAGGAAAAGGTGGGTAAGCCACAGCCAGTGCTATACCCCCAGGGGAGTTCCTACGGTCAGGACCCCCTGCTTGAGGTCCAGCCCCGGTGGGAGGGGCACTGGAACTGGGGCCACGCCTGGGTAATCCCCAGGAAGCAGAAGGGGGCTCTGCGGTCTGAGGCTAGGACCTATCCAAGTTCCTCTGGGGCCAGTGACAAGTCAGTCACTTGACTCCCGAGCATAGAGAACGGCTTACGTAGAAAACCGCTTACATGCCTGGTTCTGCAAGCTGGTGGAGGGAACTTGCTGACACAGCAGGAAACAGAGCCAGCATGTGACGCTGGGGGATCTTCCATGGTGGATGACTCTAGCCCTTCCTCCGCTCAGGCCATGAATATCCGGGAACAGATCGGCTACCCTGACTACATTTTGGAAGATAACAACAGATACCTGGATGAGGAATACGCCAGTGTGCGTACCTTTGGGGCCATCCCCACCCATACCCCAGCCCCCTGTTCTGAGCCACCCCCACCCCACTCTGGGGAGGGGGCACTCAGTGTAAGCCATCCCCCTGCTCTCCTAGTTCATTCAGCCTAGATCATTCCCCTACACCCTGGAGTGGCTCTAACCTCACCCTGTTTACAGACTGGGAAACTGAGGCCCAGAGAAACTGAGCTTTCTGAAAGTCACATAAATGCTTGGAGTCAGGGTACCCTCCTCCAGGAGTCTGAGGGCCACTTGCCCACCTGACCTGTGTGTCTTGAGACCCTTCCCCAACTCTCAGCCCCTCCTCTAAGACTCTCGAGGACTCGGGCTGAGTGCCAGGCACATGAAGCTCTTTCCTTCTCATAGTTGACTTTCTCAGAGGACCTGTATTTTGAGAACGGGCTTCAGAACCTCAAGAACAACGCCCGGAGGAGCCTCAAGAAGCTTCGGGAAAAGGTGGACCAGAATCTGTGAGTAGAATGGCTACATGGGCTAGCCTGGTACACAGGACTTATCTACTGGCTCGGGGTGGCTCCATGAGTCTGTCCGGATGCTAGCCGAAGAGGACGTTAGACCTAAGTCGTCCTCCTCCCCAGCATCCTCTGCTTTGGGGGCCTCAGAGAGGGACCAGACCTTGGGGTTGGCTTAGGATGGCGCAGTAGTAGCTGGCCACTCTGCCCCAGAGCTCTTCAGGACAGGATCTGGTCAGCCAGGGCAAAGGAACCATAGGGAGCCTCCTGGCAGATACGGACTCCAAATGACCAGTGTATTTACCACAGCTGGATCATCGGGGCTGCAGTGGTCAATGCATTTTACTCCCCAAACAGAAACCTGATCGGTAAGCCCACCTTGCCTCTCCAGTACAGCCCCTCACCCTTGTCCGGGAAACTGTCTATTCTCAGAAAGGGGAACGGGTTCCAGGTGATGTCGGTCGCCCATGGGCCACCTCAAGGGTCATAGGTTGGGAGGGACACAGAGGAAACAGCAGCAGTAGGTGGGAAGAAGAGCATGGATCCTCGATCCAATATCCTGGTTTGGTATCTGAGCATTTCCTTGTCTGTACGTTGGGCGGGAGGGACTCCTAGCTTCAGATGACAGGTCCCAGTGGAGGTGCCCACAAACAGCTCATCTTTGTCACCCGGGGTGGTGGTGGGGGCACAGTCTTTCCAGCAGGGATTCTCCAGCCACCCTTCTTCAGCAAGGACCAACCACAGTCCTTGAATTTCGGGGGCATCGGGATGGTGATCGGGCACGAGATCACACACGGCTTTGATGATAACGGTAAAGGGACATACAGGAGCGCCCCAACCCACTGTGCAGGCTGGGATCATCCATTTAGTTTCTTAACGGATTAGTTGGACAGAGGCCTCGCCTAGTCTCCATCCCTGAAGGGGCTGCCACGTCTGACTCTTTAGGGCCTGATACCCTCGATGATGTCTTAAGTTTCTCCCACGTGGATCATATGAGGGTAGCCATGTGCTACTCCATGTGGGCTTGGATCAGCTGAATTTGGGACTCCTGGTCCTAACTTCAGGGGAAAGGATGGGGTGGCGTGGAAGCTCTCCTGAGCAGCCCCCCAACATGGCACAATGTGCCTGGAACCCCGGAACTCTAGCTGCTGGAAGAAATTCATTAACATCCTAGCACTGAGCTGGCCTTGCTGGAGGATGCAGAGGGGCGGTGAAAACAGGGCCTCAGGGACAGTATGCATGTCCCCAAGTGTGCATGTCCTCTGCTCCCGCAGGTCGGAACTTTGACAAGAACGGAAACATGCTGGACTGGTGGAGTAACTTCTCGGCCCGGCACTTCCAACAGCAGTCGCAGTGCATGATCTATCAGTACGGCAACTTCTCGTGGGAACTAGCAGACAACCAGAACGTAAGCATGTCACCAGCACTGTGGTGGCCCTGCAACCGTACAGGAGGGGGCCAGGGCCAGCTGGCTTCCATCCTGTCTGTTTTTATGCAGGTGAATGGATTCAGCACCCTCGGGGAGAACATCGCCGACAACGGCGGTGTGCGACAAGCATACAAGGTGGGCCCTAGCGGAGCCCTTGGAGAAACTGGTATAGTCCTAACAAGGCAGGGCCATGCCCAAACTGGGACTGCGTCCTTAAAACCCTCTAGGTGACTTGGGGAAGAAGCTGTATCCCATGGCCATATACCTGCAGTCTTCCACATTTCCCATGCTTGAGCTGGTACAGGAACCGTTTTTGTCTCCTAAAGAGTCTACACAGCAGAGATGACATGGCCGTGGGCCTCAGCGGCCCACATGTATAGCCTCGGGATAGAGAGCCCTGTGGGTGGATTCCAGGAGGCAGCTGTGTGGCCGAGGCTCTCACGGAGCCCTGTTGGATAGGCCTCTAGAGGTCTGCAGAGGAAACAGCAGACTTACACACAACGTACACTAAGCTTGGGAGGCAGGGCAGCCACCTAGGGCAGGTCCTGGAACCAGATTACACTGCATGTGGCTCTCTGGAAGCCTGGCTGCACCCAGCCCCATTTTTGGTGCTCACAGGCTTACCTACAGTGGCTGGCTGAAGGAGGCAAAGACCAGCGACTGCCGGGACTGGACCTGACCTATGCCCAGCTTTTCTTCATCAACTATGCCCAGGTAACCCCCAGTGGGGGCCGAGTCCCTGGTCCTCTCTCTCACAGCTTTGGAGAGTCCACTCTAGAGTGTTTCCAAGGGTACCATGAGCTTGCCACACCCCAAAACTACCAGCTGGGGAGAAGGCAGCAGATATGGAGGGAGGGAAGGGACCTGTTGGCCTCCGTGTTCACATCCTATAACCAGCAGTTTAGGGAGGTAGGGACTCTCTATTGCAAAGGGTGCTGCTCAGACCCTCAGGCCAGTAACCAGACCACCCATGCATCTTCAGGTGTGGTGTGGGTCCTACAGGCCGGAGTTCGCCATCCAGTCCATCAAGACGGACGTCCACAGTCCTCTTAAGTTCAGGCAAGTGTGCAGTCCCCAAGCTAGCATGCACACCCCGCCTCTGCCCTGGGCCCCTCCTCACAGCTCAGACCTCTCTGCTGGTCCGCAGGGTGCTGGGCTCACTACAGAACCTGCCAGGCTTCTCTGAGGCATTCCACTGCCCACGAGGCAGCCCCATGCACCCCATGAAGCGATGTCGCATCTGGTAGCCAAGGCTGAGCTATGCTGCGGCACACGCCCCGCCACCCAGAGGCTTCGTGAATGGTGTAGCCGGCAGAGACCAGAGACGTGCAGGTCTTTGCCTGAAGGCCACTGGAGCCACCAGCCAGCCCTCCGCGCCCAGCCTAGAGTGCAGCCACCCGCCCACACCCGGGATGAGTGGTGCCTGGTCCTGCGCCCCCTTCAGGCCAGTGAGGGTCAGCAGCCCGGTAGGAGCAGTCAGCTGTCTTCCACCCTCTCCATAGTGTGTGGCTAAATGTCCTTGAGCTTCAGACTTGAGCTAAGTAAACGCTCCAAAGAAGATTTTGCTTTGTACATGTTAGAGTCGGGTGGGTGGTCAGGTGGGAGGCCTGGGTGAGCTGTGGCCAGGGGAAGAATTACAGCTGCTGAGAGAAAGGGTTCAAGACCAGCCTCTGAGAATCCTGGTGCTGGGAACCATGAGGAGATCAGAATGCCCCTAGAGGCCACCACCACAGTGCAGTGGATTGGGCTTCCAGGGTGGGACCGGATCTATATTCTGGTGACTCACATAAGTACCTGACAGGGATACCTGGAGACCTGGGGAGCAAGGGGTGGAATCTGGAAGCCAGAGATGGTCTAGATTGTAAAGGGGATATCACCGACTGTTTACAGATGGTCACTGGATAGAGGGAGGACATCAAGGTGGACTCTGTAGTCACCCTGGCTTGGATTTAGAATCTGGTCATCAGGGCCCACCTCCAGGGAAGATTCCTTGAGAAGGGGAGCTCTGAAATGGTGGGGTGTCTGGAGTTCTGGTTGGACCTTAAGACCCTGGGGACACAGACATGCTCAGCCTGACCCAGGCGGCTCCCAGGACACACCAGCCATTCAGATCAGGGAAGGGTTCCTCAGTCTTTGTCTGCCATCTCTTCCCTGAACCCAATTAGCCTCCGGACTTCCACCATAAAGACGAGCAGACACCTGTCTCCCAGGTCCCCACAACTGAGCTCCATTTGGTGACTGGGGCCGGAGTCCTACCAAACTCTCTCCTCTGTATCCTCAGCTTGACTCTCTGTCCTCAAACAAAGTGGGCTACAGAGTTAGGTCACCTTGGAAGGAAATGACATGGCTGTCCCCAGGGTCCCATAACCAAGGCCTGAGGTCTGTCCTCTAGGAAGTTGACACTTCGACACCCCTCCTGCGCAAAGGGAGCAACGGTGCGTTGGAATGGCAGGGGCACACTGTGGAAGCAGTGAGACGCTCACCGCCCAGGGCCTGCACTTTAATGGCTCGTGGCTGTTCAAAGATGAACAAGGTCCAATGTCCTGGCCCAGTGGCTCCACAAGGGTTCTTTGTATTCCAAACACATCCAAGGTTGCAAATGCCTCCAGGTCCTCAGAGGGCAGGTGTCACCTCCCACATACCTCTTCGTCACACTGTGGGGACAACAGGTCCATCAGCCTAGTCACACTCCTCAGAGGCCAGTGGTGCCCACCACCCAAATAGAGAAGGAAGCATGCTGGACACGGGAAACAGTCTAACTCCCTTCCACCTAGGACACAGCCTTTCTCAACCCACAGTGGGGCCCTGCTTGCCTGCCCACTGGCCTCTCTGCTGCTCCGCCTATTCCCCTCTACAAAAAGAATCACAGAGACACATCTACATCCCAAGGCTGCCAACGCAGAGAAAATTATGTAAATCCTAAGAGGCTATCCTCAGCTCCTGGCCACGCCAAGCACTGTCCCAAAGCTAGTGATATAGACTTAAGGGTTGGTAACAAGCAGTGTTCCCCCAAGACCTCTGCTCACCTGGGGTGGCTTGCTGGAGCAAATCTCTGCAGAGATACCCAAGGCCTTCAGTACGTCCTCCTGGGGGACATAGTCCCCTGGGGACTTCTGGATGAAGTGCAACAGTACCTTGTCGCCACCTGTAACCACAGGCAGGGAGTCAACCGCGTGTATCTTGCATTTATGTGCCAGGGGCTGAGAGTAGTTCACTGTCAAGCCAAGCAGCCCAATCCCTCCCCAGGTACCCAAGACCAAAATGGGAGCATGAGGACAGGAGCCACCAAGATGGGCAAGATGGGGCTCTATGTCTTGCCCTGACCCACCCTTGCTGACCACCAGCAACCCTCCACTTTGCAGCAGGTCACCAGACAGGTTCCCATGGATACCAACAGCCTTGGCCTGGAAAGACAGGAAGAGGGCCCAGGTCAGTCTCAGAGGAAATGCCCCAGGGGTCCCCACCAAGGCTCTCAAACCACAAACCTTGGAGGCTACATCACGAACAGGTTTTCCCAGGGCAGCTGGCAGGATGCTTAAGCTGTTGTACCTACAAAGACACAGAGGTCCCCAGTCCAGATTCTGGTGGCTCATAAGTATCCATACCTGTTCCCAGTGTCCTTCCTCCCCTCCCGCCCCCCCACTCACACTTACCTAACCTGGGGCTCAGCCAGATCAGCGACTAGTCTAACCAGGAGGATCTACAGAAGCCCCGAGAGCCCCACCCCCACCCTGGCTGAATACATCTGGCCTGGGGACTCTGGAGAGGTGGTGTGGATTGTGGGGAATGAGCTCCAAACTGGGTGTACCCCGGGATGCGGCTTAGCCAGCACTGCCTATCGTGACGGGGCCGCCTTCTTACGAAATGGCAACTGCTGAGGACAGACACGGCTTGGACCAACACCAAAGACTCCAAAGAAAGGCTGAAGCACCAGAGTCAGTTTCCATAAGACAAACCGGTGGTAGCAAGAAAATGCCTCGGAGGGCAGTAGGCACTCTGTCCTCCTGTCCCGTGTTCCCAAACAGTCCCCTTACCTCTTGAAGCCCAGCTCCTTGTAGATTTGCTTGCTCTCGTCAAGGTAGAGCTCTAGAAAGGAAAGCCACAGTTGTCTACGTGCCCCAGGCTTCCTACATTCTGTCCTCTGTCCCTTCCACTTATTGTATCCAGCTCCACCCACCCAAGCCAGGAGTAGCAAGGCAGGATTGAATGTCACCACTGCTTAAACGAGAAGGGCAAGAGTCACTGGGACTTTGCCACTAGGTCTGGGCGCCAGCCAGAGCACAAGCTGAAGGCAGGGCAGGGAAGAGCTGCATATGCTGACACATTAATGTGTTCTTGTTGGGCCTAGAAAGGGAGAGGTCAGCCCAGGCTCTGAGTCTGGGAAGAGTCGCACCTCCTGAGAAGTAACCACCATCCAGAAACTCCTGCAGGCCCAGGGCCTCAGGCCCCACGCCCACTAGGCGCACATCGTGTTGGTCCAGGATGCTCCGGAGGTTGCTGAGGTCCTGGGCGATCCAGCGGCACACCATGCAGCCGAAGCGGCGCAGACCGGCCACCACACAAGCTTTCTCCTGCCATAGGCTCCGCAGCTCCACGGCCTACAGAATGGATCGGAGTGATATGGGCTCACCAACCCCCTATGCCCGGCAGCCTCACAAGTCCCGCAGGGTGCTGCTCCAAGATTCACAGCTGACTCGTCCTCCTGATGGTTCCTCTGTAGACCATAAGCTGTACCCACGCCCAGTACGCGAACTCATAGGGCCCCTCAGGACCTCCATTCCAGCCAGCCCATGTGAGTCGCCAGGGCTCTGAGCCAGATGCTAGGAGGCGTTGTCCGCCCTGCGCGACCCAGACCTCACCTCCCCAGTCACTGCATGCTTCAAGACACACGCTCCTACGCGACCAAGGTCCACCGCATTCATGGCCTCCTCCGTCCCTTTCGGCTCCGTCCTTTCTGCTCCGGGATCACCCCTCCAGACCCCGAGGAGGCTCACTCGGTCCTGCGCTGCCTCAGCCTATGCCCCGCCCATAATCCCGCCCCAGTCCTGGAGAGTTGCGCCACCTCCAGAGATTTGGAACCCAAGGCCACGAGCTTGTCCCGCCCCAGACTCCGCCCCGGATATTTTAGCTTGCTTGCACACCCTCTCTCCAAAGGGACAATCACTGCAGATCTCTTTGCCTCCGCCTTGGGTTATTTTATTTGCATATGCATAAGCCTATTAGCCAATGGCATAGCAGGTGAAGCTTCACGGACATTCTGCAAGCGGTGCGCCTGCGCAGAATGTGTTTGCGTTGCTTTCTAGCTTTTGTGTGACTCTACGCTTGCGTTTACGGGGCTCGCCATCAAGTGGTCCCTAATAGTGCAGCAGGTGGTAGAATTAGAGCCAAAAAGTTGAAGCGGCGAATTGAACTCACTAGTCACTAGTGTGAGGAACAGTAGGGCAGCCTACACTTAACAGTAGTGAATGGACCAGCCTTTCCAAGTCTAGGTTCCAACTTTGAAAACCCCTGTAGTGTTGCATTTTCTCGAAATCCTATTAATTTCCGTCATTAAATACCATTTCCTGAGGCTGGAGAGATGGCTCAGTGGTTAAGAGCACTGACTGTTCTTCCAAAGGTCCTGAGTTCAATTCCCAGCCACCACATGGTGGCTCACAACCATGTGTAATGGGATCTGACCCCTTCTTCTAGGGTGTCTGAAGACAGCTACAGTGTACTTACATATAATAAATAAATAAATAAATCTTAGCCGGGCGTGGTGGCGCATGCCTGTAATCCCAGCACTTGGGAGGCAGAGGCAGGCGGATTTCTGAGTTCGAGGCCAGCCTGGTCTACAGAGTGAGTTCCAGGACAGCCAGGACTACACAGAGAAACCCTGTCTCGAAAAACCAAAAAAAAAAAAAAAAAAAAAAAAAAAAAATACCATTTCCTGCTGTGTCGATGTCAGCTTTGAAACCACGAGCTCCCGTGTAAAACAATCCAAAGGAGATAAACAGGAGCTCGCCGTAGTATGTCCCTAGGAAAGGTAGAGGGCTCAGGAATCCGCGCGTCCAGTCCTTTCCTCACTAGTAAGCTCTGTGATGCTTTCTAGGGCCAAATTCAAGCATGTGACAGATGCAGAGGCTGGGAAAGGAAGAGAATCACCACAAGAAACCCAGCTGAGGCCCAACAGCAGGCAGGAAGTTAGGAACCATACCACTGTGTCAAAAGGAGAAGCTAGAGAGATGTCTCAGTGGTTAAGAGTACTAGCTAGCTGCTCTTCCAGGGGGCCCAGGGTTTGGTTCCCAGCATCCCTACAGTGACTCACAACTCTCTGCAACTCCAGCTTCAGGGCATCGGATGCTCCCTTATGGTCTCTTCAGGCACATTGTGCCCAAACATATATGCAGGGAAAAGCAGGCTGGGGAGCTGACTTCTTAAAGTGACAGATACCTGTAACCCCATGTCCTGGGGAAGCAAAGACATGAGAATTCTTGGGGCTCAGTCAGTGTAACTGAAACAGTGAACTCTGTGTTTAGCAATAGACCATGTCTCAAGAAATAAAATTGAGAGGTACTGAATAAAATACTCAACTGCTAGACTCCACAGGCACACACAGGTGCACACAGGTATGCAAACATACTTACAAAAAGGAAAGAATTAAATTGTAGAGCCAGGAGGAGCTGGTCTGTAGAGCCACCAGGGGTACCACCAGAAGAAATCAGAGATGGGGCTCCTCTGCCTCCTGTTAAGCATTGAGGGGTACAGTGCAGAGGGTCCCAGGAGCATGGGAAGATGTCTCCAGAAAGTGCTGCAGGCTGAGCAAGAAGAGCCAGCAGGCGCTTCCCTGAGGCCACTCACTCACGTGCCCACGCAGTGTGGCAGAGCCTACCTCCTCTTCATGGAGTCCAAGATGGAGTTAATATGAGGTAAGGTAGGTCATCAGGAGGTGAGTATCGTAGAGACTTTGCGACAAGGTTATAGGGTAGAGGTACCTAGCCCAAGGATATGGAGTCCTGAAAACACTTGTGGCCATTGCTTTCCTGTATTTCCAGAATTCTTTCAGGAATGCTAATTTCCTATGGTTGGGGATAGGGTTGTTGTGTTTTTCCTCCAGTGCCTCCTTTGCATGATCATTTTAGCTTCTGTTTTTATTGGTTCTTGTGCCAAACCAGTAAAACTGGATTGGCATAATCTTGACTATCTCATATCAATGACATGCATGATTGGTGGTTGGAATAGGTTTAGCTGTCATAGACTCCATATGTTTGGGTGGTAGTACTATTAGGAGGCGTGGCCTTGTTGGGGTGGGTGTGGCCCTGTTGGAAGAAGTGTGAAACTGTGCTTATTGGCTTTGAGGTCTCTTCTGCTCAAGCTCTGCCCAGTGTGAAACAGTCACCTTCACTGCATGCTAATCAAGATACACAGCTCTCAGCTCCTCCTCCAGCCCCATGTCTACTAGAATGCTGCCTAGCTGCCTGCCATGATGATAATGGACTAAACCTCTGAAACTGGAAGCCAGCCCCAATTATATGTTTTCTTTCAAAGAGTTGACATGGTCATGTTATCTCTTCATAACATTGTAACCCAAACTAAGACACACCTGGAACTAAACATTGAAGCAGAGAAGTGCCAACCTCAGAGGACAGCTGGGTTTATTCACCTGTAAATCTTAATCCATCATCTTGTACCAGCTTTCTTTGGGCTGTGCTACAGTAACAACCCCAAGCCTCAGCTGATCCCTGCAGCTGAGTTATAGCTCCTGTTAGCTTGTGTGTCTGTGTCCTAAGGGCGGGGCTCTCTACTCCTGGTGCTTGCTTATTCTGAGATCCAGGCTGAGAGAACAAGCCAAGGCACTCACATGCCTTTTCCTGGCAGAGCAGAACCTGGCCACATTGTTATGCTCACATGCTAGGCTGATTTCCTGGGGTGTAACTACATGTGACACAGCAGACTGGGGGACCTGTGTGTGTTGCCCACAAGCAGGGTAATGTAGAGGTCTCTCGAGAGTTACCAGGCAAACACAACCCTGAGCAGTGTCTTTGAACTGTAGTTGGGTAGAAGGGAATTTCACCTATCATAGTCACTGTCCTAAGGACACCATGACTGTCTCAGTTGGGGTCTCTATCACTGCGAACAGACACCATAACCAAGGCAATTCTTATAAAGGACAACATTTAATTGGGGCTGGCTTACAGGCTCAGAGGTTCAGTCCATTATCATCATGGCAGGGAGCATGGCAGCATCCAGGCAGACATGATCCTGAAGAAGAATTGGTCTACATCTTGATACAAAGGCAGCCAGAAAGAGACTGTCCTCCACAGGCAGCCAGGAGGACATGCTGGGTGGAGCTTGAGGATAGAGACCTCATAGCCCACCCTCACAGTGACATACTTCCCCAAACAAGGCCACACCTCCTCCAGTAATGCCATACCCCTTAATAGTGCCACTTCTCATGGGCCAAGCATATTCAAACCACAATGACCAAGGCAACTATTCCGAAAGAAAGTACTTGAAGAAGGACTTGTGGGCTGGAGAGATGGCTAAGTAGTTAAGAGCACTGACTGCTCTTCTGAAAGTCCTGAGTTCAAATCTCAGCAACCACGTGGTGGCTCATGAGTAAAAGAGATCTGGTACCCTCTTCTGGCGCATCTGAAGACAGCTACAATGTACTTAGATATAATAATAAATCTTTAGGCCAGGGCGAGCAAGGGCTTGTTTATGGTTTCAAAGGCTTAATCCATTTTCATGGTGGGGTGAACATGAAACCCCAAATCCCACCCCCAGTGATATACTTCCTCTAACAAGGCCACACCGCCTTCTAATCCTTTCAAATAGTGACACTTCCTGGTGACTAAGCATGTAGATATATGGCCCTTTGGGACCATCCTTACTGAATCCAAAACACCATCCTGGGCACACGTTGGAGATGTAGAAGGAGCAGCCAATAGGAGCCTGGCTATCAAACCAGGCCCTGAAGGTGTCAGAGACCAAACAGGCCTCTCGGTGATCCCTCTGGGTCACTGTCCCAGACTGCCATTTCTGACCACATCTTGGTAATATGGCTGATCTGTAGGGGTCCCTACAAGCAGTACAATCGTAGAAAAATGATCTGCAAAGAGGTGAGTCAAACTTTGGAGCCTGTATAATTTCCAAAATATTTAAACAGAGTCCCGTTTGGGAAAGTTTCCTGTTGTAATACAATCCCTGGTGCACAAGAAGATATAATTACATTTAAACTCAAAGCAGATGTCTTTTCTTCCAAGACAGGCAGGCCCCTCCTCCCTGGTTCCACCTTAAGCCCATGAAAGCTACACCTGAGGCTTTGCTCTCTTGCTCCCCCTACAGGAACACTGCAACAATGCTTTGCAACCTAAGATTTTCTTGCTTCCTTAATTAAATGCTAGGGCATTCACATGCCCAAAATTTTCAACTTGTTTAAAATTTTCTTTTAAGGTCCGAAAGACATCTAATAGGCTTCCACATGTCAAATTAACTACGCTAATTAACAACCAGTTTTCTTTTACAGGCCTATCCTAGATACACAATAAACATAATATGTTCTTCCTCAACCACCCAAAGCAGACCTAAAGATGCCTTCCAGAACTATTACAGGCTCAATATTCGCCATCCACCTTATGCAGGCATCCTCCTACTGGGGTTCTGCTCCTCTGTCATCCCTCTACAGGTGTATCCCTACACCTTGCCCACTGCCATAGAGATCCAGCAGAGACAGCGCCACCTCCCGAGACCTACATGAGACAACAGAGCTGCCTTCCTCCAGACACCTCATCTGGCTGAAGACTCCCAAGACACACGCTGAGATCCAGAGACACACGCCGAACCCCACAGAGGACAGACTTGGTACCTTCCAGCTACAGATGAACTCTCTTGCCAAGGTCAAACGGCTGTTGAACGTGGGGGAAATTATGTGATAGTGAGAAAAACATAATGTCTATCTAGATTGTTTGATTGCTGTTTAAAACTGATGTTATTGCCTTCAAACTGTACTACCCATTGATTCGATCATCCCTTGCCTTCCCCGCCTCAACCCTCTTTATCACTCTGGCTTTCTTCTGATACCTCCACTTTCACTACAAATGACACAGCCACTCCAATGTCCCCTCTCTTTTTAAAAAAAAAGTAAAAGGGGGAGATGTGGGACATGTAAAGCGGTCTGTGGCCTGGTTGAGCAAGGTTTACTCCAGAGACCCAGTAGAACATTCTACAAGGGATGGAACCAGTGAGCCATGCTCCCAGATGCCTGGCTCCTCAACTCCATAATCCTGTGGCCGTCAGTCACGTATGGCCACGCCCAGGCCCCTAACGTTCTGGCTGGACTCCACCCCTACAGTCACCTGGTCACAGCCAGGTTTTCCCTATCCCACGGTTACCTGGCTGTTGCCAGGTAACTCGGCCCACTATAAACAAAGGCTTTTTGCCCCTCCTTGCTCTCTCTTGCCTCTCTCTAGGTTTTTCTCTCGTCCTTGCCCTTGTCTCCCTGTACCCCCTTCTCCCATTCTTTCCCCTCTTTCCACGTGATCACGGCCAGCTCTCATCCCTCTATCTTTTCTTTCTTTCTTTACTTCTCTATCTCCTTTTCTCTTTCTACTTTTCTATAATAACACATTGAAACTATGAACTGTCTCTTATCAAAACCCACTGCGTAGGAGCATGGATCAGGCCTCAGAGTTTCCAGCCACCACAAAAGGACCCAATCTCTTTTCAGCCAAACTTCCTCTACAGATACCTGGAAGACCTATGCCAGAACAGCACTGCCTTCTGAGCAAGGAATCCCCCCTCCCCCCTGCTAGCCAGGCAGCCTCTCTCTCTACAAGTACTCACTAGGCATTTTCAAATTGTTCTGGATGTGGATCTTTGAGGAAACAGCATTTGAGGCAGTGAGCCAAGGCTGGACCACCTGTGTGGGGGCGGTTCTGATGCTGAGGTCCTGTCCCCCAATTGGTTCTTGATCTGTTAGTAAAGAAGCCATGAGCCAATTGCTGGGTGTCAGGAATAATCGGGACTTTCAGACAGCAAGAGGCAAGGGAGAGATGCAAGTAGGGGAGAGACAGTTTATATCAGGCTTGGGAGAGAGAAAAACCAAGCAGCCATGTGATATTTCAGGAGGAGCAGCAGCCTGTGGTTGCTTCTACATTCAGGAGGCTTAGCAGGGACTGGATGTAACTGAACAACTAAAGTTTAGGGCAAGTGGAGAGGTGTAGAGATAAGAATATTGATAAGGGCAATGCCAGATAGTAGCACCCAGCAATTCTGTCAGAAGGCAAGTTGAAAATGAGCAACCTGTGTGTGTGTGTGTGTGTGTGTGTGTGTGTGTGTGTCTTTTATCCGAGGATTCATGGGAAGCTGGGGCAGTGGGGGCTGGTAGCACAGTCTGTTCCCAGAGCTTAAGCTAGGTAGCAAAAGCTACAGGCAACACACCTGGGCTTTTGTCTCATATGTTTTGGTGTCTGGTTCTTTTGCTCTGTAGATGTATCAACTTTCAAAGAGGATATACACATTTGTGCACTAACATATGTATGGGATGTGCGGTATTCACCATTCAGCTAAGGATTCTCTGTTCTCTGTCTGAGCAGGTAAGGCATCCGTCCTTTTTTAAACTTGGTTTGGATTGCATAACCAAATCATAATATAAATTTCATCTATACCATTTGAAAGGACAGCATGATAAGACCTGAGGAGTCTGTAGCTAGCAGGATTTGTTGGCTTTGCATAGCTCAAGTCCTGCTGGAGATATTTTTGTGTCCCAGACGGTCTCAGAGATGTTCCCATGCAAAGGAATCAGCGTTCGTGTTACCTGTTTTGTCATTGTTGGATTTTCCCCTTCATGTCTGCAGCCAAAATTTTCAGGAGATCTCCCCTGGTCAAATCTATTCTTAACTAATTTTGGTGGAATCCATAGCTTTTCTTCTCCCGTTGAAACAAAGGCCTCTTCCCCAGTGCAACCTATTTCCTTCCTTCCATTCTGAATTTAACACATATATGGTTTTGTTTTTTTTTTAATTTTAATTTTTTCGAGACAGGGTTTCTCTGTATAGCCCTGGCTGTACTGGAACTCACTCTGTAGACCAGGCTGGCCTCGAACTCAGAAATCCGCCTGCCTCTGCCTCCCAAATGCTGGGATTACAGGCGTGTGCCACCACTGCCCGGCTACATATATGTTTCTAAATTCCAGGGCTTTCTATGCTACCTGTTTCCTTGACATTTAAAAAACTAAAATCAATAAAGCATTATTTAATCTGTCTCTGGGAGACCCCATATCCCCTTTATGTTCCATGAATATTTTCTTTAAAATATAGTTAGAACTTCTTACAACTGCCTAACCTGTAGGATTGTAAGATACATTTGTAACATATTTTTGCCATAATGTCTAAAAAAAATGTTGTATCCTGATGGATACACGTCAGAGCATCATCAGCTCCAATCTGCAAAGGCATTTTCAAGATAGCTATTACTTCTAATAAATGTGCACTCTCAGAATCATCCTTTTCAGAACTTAAGGCAGAAGCCCCTTGGAATTCTGAACATGTATCAGTAGTGTGATGTATCAATACATGTACATATTTTAAAATTTCAAATTCTACAAAATGAAACACATAAACTATTGTATGTCACGGCTCTAAGGTGACTTTATATCTCAGAATCTGTATTTTTAACTTAGTATATTGCATCTCTATGGCTTTCCATTCTAATTTCTCAAATTAGATTCTCAAAATGGATTTTTCTTATCTGGAATTACCATTTTTGCTGTTGTTGTAGGTTCCAGATTGGATTCTTTTGAAAATTCTTTATCCTGATTGAAAAATCCTCTGACCATTAGGTGGTCGGTTCCAGCACCTAATTTTTTAGTCTTCTCGAAGTCTGTTTTATTTTAGTCTCTCTTAAAGAGAATATATAAAATTGTAATTATTAGTAAACATACAATTATTTTCATGATGACACTCAAAACAAAATTATATGGAGTCTAAACCTTTTACAGTGTTTTCCATTTTTTAACATGGAAAATATTTTCTTCTTTAATTTCTCTCTTTCCTTTCTTTAGAGACTTTACCTTTTAGATTTAAATTCATTATTTATGACTGTGTTCAGTTTCTTTAGCATTCATGTACCCTTTAAAACATTTCTATCTATTTATTTTTCTCTCCTTCAGGGACTTTATCTTTTACGTGTGTTTATTTTCTTTTACTGCTTTCTAAACTAAATTATCCTTTTTTGTACTTAATTTTTTCTAAACTCTTTCCAGCCTTATGCAGCTTATTTTTAATTTTATTAATTTCAAATTATCTATCTCTGTCGAGGATGTTTTAATAACCAGTCCCCTTTTTTTTCCTTTGGCATTTGAGTGTAATTCCAAACATTTTTACCTGATCAGAAGTTCATCTGTGCTCTCTCTATTTCCCTCTGCTATTAAGTTCACCACCTAACTGTGGCTAGCCCCACCCAGCCCTTCTGCTCACAGAGAAGAGGCAGTTCCGCCCGGCTGCAAGATGTTTGCTGGCTGGGATCTGTGCGTCCCGGCTACAGGCAAAAAGCACAGCCTTCCCCAGGGCACTGTGAGTCAAGCATGTAGCTGCAGGATTGTGGGAGGCCGTTGAAGCATGCATGCTAGATAAGCGCCCACACCCACCCAGCCTGGCACCCATGTGTTCTCTGGCCACCTAGCTCTCTCAAGCATGTCCCCCAACCCTTGTCCAGAACCATGTAGCCGCTTGGGAGAAGCTGCCCATTCTGTTCGCTGTTCACGCCAAGCCTCACCTTAGGGCACTGGGTGTTTCCCTGGCTCATATGGCCAGCCGGACTTCATCTGTTCTACTCACAGAGCGCAAGCCACCACAGAGTCCACCTTCAACCCAGCACATTTCAGGCTCTAAGCCTGGTCTTTGCAAGTTTGAATTTCTGTCTAAGTTTGGATTCTGTGCCTACCAATGTACCATTGTAGTTACCATTACAATCCAATTCTGTTGGATATCAATATAAAAGTATGGGGCTTTTCTATGCTCGCTGTATTAGTCAGGGTTCTCTAGAGTCACAGAACTTATAGATAGTCTCTATATAGTAAGGGAATTTGTTGATGACTTACAGTCTGTAGTCCAACTCCCCAACAATGATCAGCAGCAGCTGTGGACAGAAGCCCAAGGATCTAGCAGTTGCTCAGTCCCAGGAGGCAAGCAGGCAAAGAGAGTCAATCTTCCTTCTTCCAGTGTCCTTATGCAGGTCTCCAGCAGAGGGTGTGGCCCAGATTAAAGATGTGTGCCACCACGCCTTTAATCCCAGATGATCTTGAACTCAGAGATCTTCCTGTCTTAATCTTCTGGGATTCATAGCCACTATACCTCAAGATCTCTGTGCCAAGATCCAGGTCAGAAATTTGTATCTCTCAGCCTCCAGATTAGGATCATAGGTGAGCCTTCCGATTCTGGATTGTAGTTCATTCCAGATATAGCCAAGCTGACAACCAGGAATAGCCACTGCACCTGCCCTAGTTCTGAAATAATGACAGGGAGACCTGGTATATTTATTAAAAAGCTTCTTGCACTATTGCTAGGCATGGTTCTTTCTATACTAACCCAGCCATTGCTAGCCTCACCACTTCCCAGCAACTTCCCAGCTACATAGGTTAGCGGCCATCTTAGTCTCTCTCTGGCTGCTCCTGTTCCATCCGTCCACTCTTCATGGAGACTTCTCTCCACCTCTTCTTCTGTCCAACTATTGGCTAATCAGATCTTTATTAACCAGCCAGAGATGATGGGAAACAATTTTGTGCAGCGTCGGGACAGGCTGGTGTCTGTACTATAATTAGATCTCTGAACAAAGCAATCAGCATTTGAAGGAATATACAGTGCACAAAATCAACCTCCGAAGTAGACTCAAGCCTTTGTGTCAGAACTATAGCTTCTGGTTAAAAAGCATGATGTTTGTTGTTGTTGTTGTTGTTGTTGTTTAGAAAGCCAGATATATAGAGATATTTTAGCCCGATGAAAGACATCTCTAAGTCTATATCTAGAAGATAGCCAAAGAAACTTCAAAATCCTTGTGACCAAGTAACAAGCACTCAGAACACCATCAAATCCTAAACCACCAAAATCACAGCAGTACTGTTAGAGGTCAGAGGTCAACACAGATCCTATGTGTCTTGCCCCTAGCTAGACCTGGGCAGGAAGCAGGGCAGGCCAGGCAGCACCTGTCTTGTAGGGACCATTGTGTGGCCTTGTGATACAGCCCCCAAATCAGAACACATAAATATAGACCAGATACACAAGACAAGACATAAAGCCAGCGCAAAAACAGGAAAACAAGACAGCATTCAACAATTGGAATTCCTTGCTTTAGAAGTCCACCAATTAGCCGGGCGGTGGTGGCGCACGCCTGTAATCCCAGCACTTGGGAGGCAGAGGCAGGTGGATTTCTGAGTTCGAGGCCAGCCTGGTCTACAGAGTGAGTTCCAGGACGGCCAGAACTACACAGAGAAACCCTGCCTCGAAAAACCAAAAAAAAAAAAAAAAAAAAAAAAAAAAGTCCACCAATCCTTTTCATTGATGGCCGAAGTGCCTGGCATCTCAGAGTGTGAAATTTTCAAAACTTTTGAAACTTCATAATTTAGCTCCTGGTCCCAGCAGGAGATCTTCAGGACTCCAAACTCAATTAACCAGAAATAAAAATAGCCAGAAATAACTACAGGGCTGGGGGATGCCTCCCTGTGCTCAAATGGAAGTGACAGATCCTTCCCATTCATCAGATATGAATGCTTTGAACTTAACTATTTTTTAAAAGATTTATTTATTTATTTATTTATTTATTTATTTATTTATTATATGTGAGTACACTGTAGCTGCCTTCAGATGCACCAGAAGAGGGCATCAGATCTCATTACAGATGGTTGTGAGCCACCATGTGGTTGCTGGGATTTGAACTCAAGACCTTCGGAGGAGCAGTCAGTGCTTTTAAGTGCTGAGCCATCTCTCCAGCCCTTTGAACTTAACTATTGACATTCTTCTGTAACTCCCCTTTTGTGTAACATTTTATCTATGAAGTAATTTTCTAAAGAAACTTTGTCTAAGAAAATATAAGAGAGGCTGAGAAAAAGAGTAAAGTGTATGGTATTTGGGGCTCAGCCCCATCCAACAAATGTATATATGTATTTGTCTGTCAGTCTATATGTTTGTACTTATATACATGTATAGGTATATGTATATGTATGTAAGTATGCATGAACACTTGTGAATTTGTTGAGACAGGTGGTCGGGCCTGGCCAAAGTTTAAGTGTGTGTGTGTGTGTGTGTGTGTGTGTGTCTGTCTGTCTGTCTGTCTGCTTGCCTATGTTTGTGTGTATGTACATGTGTTTGTGTGTATATGTGTGTCTTTCTGTCTGCCTGTGTTTGTGTGTATGTACATGTGTGTGTTTGTGTATGTGTGTGTGTTCATGTGTGTCTATGTGTGTGCTTGAATTCTTGTTCTTCCTTTTCTTTTCTCTCTGGCTCATGAAGAGTTAACAAATCCCAAGTCTCTCCTCTGCCTAGCAGGGGCCCTTGACCCGGAGAAAAACTAAGACTTTTTTCTGAAGTCCCTTGCTGTATCAGCATGGAGTCAAATTACCAGAAGTCAGAGGCTTTGAGCCACAGAATAGCAAAGAGTTAAAGACAGAAAACTGGCCCCCAAAAGTAAGCAGCTTTTGGCCACACAATCGCTGACTGAAGAATTGCCAAAGGTAAAGCAGCTTTGGGCCCCTTCGCTGCCTCGTGCCTCCTCAGTGAACCAGGTACCAGGATAAGCCCCAGGCAGCGGGCAGCCCTGCTAACCTGATGACCACAGAGTCATTCTCCAGGAGTTTGGACAGGATGGAGCATTCCAAGGGAATGGATATATACATCAGTAAACAGTGTCCGCATTCAAGGCAGCTGAGGCCAGGGATGTCCTTAAAGATGAAGTGAGCACTGTTACACCCACACGCCCATGTCGTGAAGCCATAATCTTTGCCCCGAGGATTACTAATGAGGGGGCATCAGCCTGAGGCTGAATATGTAGGGCTGGGCGGGCTTCCCACAGCAGTGTTTTCCATACAAGGCTGTGTGGTTCTGGCCAAGCGCTGTGGTAGTTGCTCTGAGGCAAGGAAGTGGGGGGAGGGGGGAGCCACTCCTTCTTAACCTTCTACTGGACACTGCTGACCCTGGATTCTAACAACTTCGGCACTCAAGCGACTAAGAAATGAGAAGCAAAGACTGGCAGCTATCAGACACAAGGGTGGCAGAGTTCCTCCTCTATACAAGAGTTCAGGTGACAGGCAGGCTGCAGTCCTCTCTCTGTCCTCCCCATGTCCCCCAGCCTCCACTTCAAATTTCTCCCTAGGTCCCAAGACCTTGTCTGGCTTCCCAGGAGTAAAAGCCTATGCACTGCTATCTAGAGCTTTCCCAGGCCCTCCTGCACTGCCCTGTCCCTGAAGGAGAAGGTTTGGGGAAGCCAGCCCCACCGAGAAGGCCCCTGCCATGGCCCTTACTCAGAAGCAGTGGTGGTAGCACCATGATGGTTGCCGCTTCTGGCAGGACAAGGGGCTGAGCACCTGCACCGGTCTCGGTCTCTGATGATAAGGGTGTTTGTACAGTCGAGATGGAGTTGGGGTGGGGCTGGGTGGGGCTGGGTGGGACAGGCACAGTGGTATCAATAGTGCCAGCCAGGGCAGGAGCAGGACCGTCCAGGTGTTGGGTCTCTTTTCAGGGCGCTCTGGCCCCTCTTTCCATGGTGCCTTTCACCTTGCTGCTTAGCTGGTTCCTCTTCTCATCCTTGCACAGACCCCTGGCTGTGGCCAACGAACTTGGAGCCTCTGAAACTCCCGGAAGCTTCCATGGGAGCTGATCAGAATCTGTGTGAATCTGTATGAAAGTCAGCAATGGTGATACCCAGCACCCCGAAGTACTATAGCACCTCAGGAACACTGCAGCAGACCTTGGGCTCCACGCCCTGCTCCTGAGACTCCCAGCCATCCCAGAGCAGCCCCGGACAAGCCCGGCCCTCTGTCCATCCTAGGTCCTAACGTGCTTTGGTCTTCTCATCCTCCAGTCAGGTCCATGCACGCTGCCTCACAGAACCAGGGCTGCACCAAACTGGACGTGAATGTAGTGCTGGAACACTTGCTTAGCTATTATTTTTGACTTTTCTTGATCTTTATCCCTATTTAAAATTTTTATTGCATTTATTTTGTGTATGAATGTGTGTTCTGTGTACATGTGAGCATAGACCACAGCACACATGCAGAGATCACAGGGCAACTTGTAGGAATATTACATTTATGTGAACATGTGTGTCTATGTACATGTGAGCATGTGTGTTTGTGTACATGTGAGCATGGTCCACAACATACATGCAGAGATCACAGGACAATTTGCAGGAGTATTACATTTATGTGAGTATGTGTGTATACATGTGAAGATGTATGCCTGTGTACATGTGAAGATGTATGTCTGTGTACATGTGAGCATGTGTGTCTATGTACATGTGAGCATGGTCCACAGCACACATGCAGAGATCACAGGACAACTTGCAGGAGTATTACATTTATGTATGTGTGTCTCTATACATGTGATCATGTGTGTCTGTGTACATGTGAGCATGGTCCACAGCACACATGCAGAGATCACAGGACAACTTGCAGGAGTTGGTTCCAGGGATTGAACTCAGGCCACCAGCTTGACAGCAAGGGTCTTTTCCTCACTGAGCCTGCTCGCCAGCCCCGCCCCTTTCCCTGTGTTTATGATAAAATGAAGTTGGGGACACCTTAGACTGGAAACATCTTGCTTCTCACCTACTTTCACCCTTCATGGTTGTCCAGATTCTGATTTCTTTGTGCCTGGGGCAGTGTAGCAAAGATTCGGGGCTCCTTTTTAGGGAAGCCAGCCATCTGCTACAGCAAAACTCTCTCTCAGTTCCTAGTACTCTGCCTGGGGCTTCTCACTGTAGTCAAGTGCTCTGATCCTGGCCGTTGTCATTTATTTATGTCCTGTTGTTCCCGGTTTGTCTACCCCTGTCTCATGAGCCCAAGCATTAATCCTATGTAGGTAGGATCTGTCCTCACAGAGGAGGGTGAGGCTGCTTATGGGGGGAATTCCTCAAGGGGAAACGCTGAATGGGATGGGGAGCCTGAAACCCACAGCACCATCTGGGGCGTCTCCCCTTTAGTCATGAGTATCCCTCCATTTCCACTTTGCTTTATAGGCCCCTAAGCCCTCAGGGCTGGCGCTGAGCTGCCACTGCCACTGTAGTTACCTTGGCAGACGGCTCAGGTACTCTGCTGAGGTGCTAAGCAGCCGAGTTGCTGGGGCACAGAGGCTAGGAACAAACCAAGAGTCTTGCACAGGTGCAGTATCTGGAGCTGATACCCTAGGCCTCGGAGGTGGCACTCTGCAGACTCCACACACTCTGGTGAGTCCTGTCCTCACCCCTTCCCAGGCCTCGGGCGAGCCTCCCCACTTCCCTTCCCTCTTGCCTCCCTGCTGTCTTCCAGCACCAGGTGCCAGCCCCTCGCCCCATTCCTACCAGCTTCTGTGGACCACACCACACCGCTGGGGCATCTCCAAGGCAGCCTCTTCAGAGGGCCCCCCCAACAGGGAGGACCTGCAGGGCACAGGAAGCAGAGGCTGCCTGGAGAGGAAACTGGTTACAGGGAGGCTCCAGCCTGGCCCCAACTGCTTCACACAGAGCCCTGAGATCCAGGGCTAGGATCCTGGCAGCTGAGAGGAGAGACTTCCATCTGGTTCTCTAAGCTGGACCTTGGTAGCATCATATTTTTGGTTTGTCTTCAGTGCCCTATCTAGGGTAACTAGACATTTCTCATGTTTTCTAAGCAAAAGTCACACGATACGTGAAGAAAAGCTGGGCTGAAAACCCAGCCCCACAGCCTAAGGTTGCTCTGTCTCTCTAGCCATCCACAGTGGCCAAGATGGCATAGCCTTGTCCTGTGGCCTGTCTCACAGTGCAGGTATTACCATGGTGCAGGCTGGCAAGGCTGCAGATCAGGGGAAACCACCGCCACCGCCACCGCCACCACCGAGAAGCAGGCTTGTTCCGGCCCCTCCCCCGTGCCACCAAGGTCACCTGGGGAAGCCCCAGGGATGATCAGCAAGCAGAAGAAGCAAGGTCCCTACAGGTAAGAACCTTCATGTAGTTTCCATGGGAAAGGCCAGACAAGGTCACCGAGCAGGCATAGGCTAGGTTTATATAGATGATGGTTTCCCAGACTCTGAGGTACAGGGGCCAGTCGTGGTTGACCGGCATGAACTCTGGGGTCACAAGCTGAAGACATGGTGTAGGTTGGTTGATGTAGGTGATTTTACAGACTCTGGGCTGTAGGGGCCAATCTTAGCTCTGGGGTTCTAAGGACCAATGGTCCGAGGTATAAAGGCCTCAGAGGACACTTCTAGGTGGTGTAACCGACAGAATGGAAGATATTCTAAAGACTCATTTGTTCCTCTCATTGACTCTCAGACTATCCAGTGGACCCCAGGGGACTGAAATTACCTCAGAATTCTCATCCCTTGAGAGAAGAAAGCCTAAAGCATGGACCAGCAAGAAGAGACACTTCTGGAAAGTGAGTTCCAATTTGTCATGCCATTTCGCAGGAGAGGTGGTGATGGGTGGGACCACACCTTGCCCAGGACTGTTGAAATACGCATAACCTCAACCTCAGGTCAGGTCTAGAAAGATGGACTTGCCGGGGTCACTGAATATCTGTCCCCTTTCCCACGTGGCCATCTCCAGACTCCGATCTAGCGAATCCAGACCTTACCGCTTCCTAGGCCTCTGGTGAACCTTCGCTCCTTCCTTCTCACCTGCCACCCCTCAGCCCATCCCTGCAGCTTCAGTGGACACTCCTCACTCCCGGGACACTTCTGAGGCGGCACCTCAGAGGCCCCGGGGTGGGACCTGCAGGACAAAGGTCTTCAGCGCCCAATCTGGGGTAATTAATTAGACATTCACTCACCTCTCTCAGGGCAAGTCACACGATACATGAAGCTGGGCTAGAAACCCACACAGTGGCCTAATGGTGCCCGGTTGCTCTAACCATCCACCTGAAGACACAATGCAGCCTTGTCCTGTGGCTCACCGAGCAGATACTACCATGACGCAGGCTGACAGTACGGGTTTTCAAAAATTAAAAATTAAAACGACAAAAAAAGTTGAATAGCCTCCTCAGGGGCTGGGGTTCAAACTGAGCTTGTCGGGCACAGGCTCTGGCTCTAAGTCCAACAGTGCGATGGTTAATATTGATTATTAATTTGGTGGGACTTAGAATCGCCATGGAGATGAACTGGGTTGAGAGGGGTAAAGCCAGCCTCACGCGAGGGAGCATTCCACAGGCAAGGGTCTCGAACTGAAGGTCAGTCTCCAGCTGAGGGTCAGTCATCATCCATCACTGAGCCGCCTCACGGCAGACCCAAGGTGATCAGTCAGCTCATACATCTGTCTTTCCTACCATGGCGGGCAAGTACCCTAAAACCAGGAACCAAAATAAACCCTTCTTCCTTACATGGTTTCCTGTCAGGTGTTTGAGCCAAGCACTGAGAAAAGCAACTCATACTTGTGAGCTTCAGATTGGCCAGTCTGAACATAAATTGCAAACTCTCAGGTCGCCGGTTCCTGAATTTAGGAGTCGGCTCCTCCCAGAAGGATAAGAGAGGTTCCAGATATCCAGCCATCGGAACAAAACCATGTTCAGGACAGGCATCTACTGGCAAAAAACAAACAAACAAACAAAAAACAAAAAACAGGATGTCTTCAGGGTCCCACTGCGCTTCTCACGTAGCTTGAGTATGTGTGGCTTGAAGGTACTGGTTCTGGTGACCCCTGGCTCCAGTGCTGATCCAGACTGGGCAGCCCCAGGGCCCTCTATACCCTCCGATAGCCAGCTCAAGGAACAGTAGGAACATGGCGCCATGCAGCTGCCCCAGGCGTCCATTCATTCGGGTGGATGTGAACTCTGTTTGTGCTTGGCTGACCGTGCGTGCCCTGTGCTGATATAGGAGAACGGAACAGAGGGAAGAGAAGATGGCAGTGTCTCAGGCCCTGCTCGTGTCTCTGCTCCTGAATGTCCACCCATTCTGTCAGCACCAAGAGGAGCAATGCTCAGGCCCACTGTGCCCAAATCTTATTTAACAACCACTCCGACACCTCCCAGGAATTCTAGCATCTCATTTTTAAAAATATTTATTTATTTATTTATTATATGTAAGTACACTGTAGCTGTCTTTAGACACCCCAGAAGAGGCCATCAGATCTCATTATGGGCGGTTGTGAGGCACCATGTGGTTGCTGGGATTTGAACTTAGGACCTTCAGAAGAGCTGCCATTGCTCTTAACCACTGAGCCATCTCTCCAGCCCCAGTAGCATCTCGTTTTTAATTCACAGCTCCATTATTCGGTGCTAGTCAAAGTCTGCCTGGGCCTTGTGTTTGAACACCAGGTCCTAGACGTAGAGCAAAGTCAGAGGCCAACAGATGTAGATCCATACAATAGGCATTCTACTGGAGACTTACAGGCAAAGTATGTATGGATCTGGGCAGCAGAAAACTGACCCCTGCAATTTAGGTCAGAAGGAAAAGTTTAGAAAGTGAGGAGGGAAAAAGCGATGTCAGTCAAGGCTGGTCTACCTGACTTATCTCAAGCTGACATCAGAGGCGCCAAGCATGTTCTGGGTGCTGATAGCAGAGTCTCCCCACATAAGCTTCCATGTTGCTCACTAATGGCTTTGTCTCCGTCAGTTTGCTGGGAGACTATCTGAAGGAAACAGACCGGGTGGGTGGGTGGCTGCTGTGTGGTTAAGGCTCAGGAAGGCTGCGTCAGGCCAAGCAGTATTCACGCATGTGAACGCACACCCAAAGTTGGTGTGGTTCCTTGGTGGACAGAGCCCTCTGTGTTTCTGGAGGCCCTGTTTGTGATCACGGATTCATGTGCTGAGGTCCTCTTTGTGAGACATGAACGCAGCCTCTTTCTGTACTGTAATTACAATCTGCCAGACACAGCAAACATCTGGCACATGTCCAACCTGCCCACCTCTGCCTCCTAACTCATCTTCCTAAACCTGCTGTCTGTAAGTTCTCTAGCATTACCATACCATCTCTCTGTGTTCCAGTGACTGATGAGAGGGTGAGTAGCAAGATTACATGATGTAAAGAAGATAGCTATGTGGAAGATAAGAAAAGACAGATGATAAAGAGAGAAGATGGGTGATGCAAACAGATGAGAAAGATAAATAGATAAGATTGTGGTAGTTTGAAGGAGAATGGCCCCATAAGGTCATATGCTTGAATGCTTGGTCCCCAGTTACTGGAACTGTTTGGGAAGGATTGGGAGGTGTGGACTCACTAGAGGAGGTGTGTCGCTGGTGGTGGGCTTTGAGGTTTCAGAAGCCCACACCGGGACCAGTCCCACTTCCTCCCTTCCCCTCCCCCCTCACACACACACACACACACACACACACACACACAGAGAGAGAGAGAGAGGGGGGGGGGAGGGAGAGAGGGAGAGAGAGAGAGAGAGAGAGAGAGAGAGAGAGAGCATCTGCTGTCTGTAGATGAGAATATAAAGTTCTCAGCTATACTCCAATACCGTGCCTGACTCCTTCCTGTCAAGATGACAACCCCAGAAACTGTGAGCTGGTTTGTTTGTTTGTTTGTTTGTTTGTTTGTTTTGATATTTAAGGGTTGTCTTGTTTATGGTGTCTCTTCACAACAGAACAGTGGCTAAGAAGGAGATAAAATGACAGCTATACAGAGGGGTGACATGTAGCCTGATGAGGCCTTCCGATGCTGTGGCAAACACCTGGAGGAATAGTTCGAGAAGGAAGACTGTGCTTCAGCTCACAGTTTTAGCAGTGTTTACAGTCCCTGGATTCACCGCTTCTGGGCCTGTGGTGCGGCTGAGGTTTGTATAGATCTGTATGGAAGAGCAGAGAGCTGCTCAGCTCACAGCAGTCAGGGAGCACAGAGGGAATGGTAGCATTCATGGGTTCTTCCCCCCTTTTCTTCCACCTGGGCATACTCCATGGATGGTTGTGCCCATGTTCAGGATAGGGCTTCCCCTCCATCTCTGCAGACCTCCACAAGTACACCTGAGTGTGCTTCACTAAGCCGCTCGCTCACAGGTACCGCTGAACTCAGCCAAGCTGACAAGGCTGACCCCTGTGCACCTCAGAGTGAGCACACTTAGCCCAGTCTCACCTCCTGAACACTGTTCTTTATAAATGCAAACAGTTGTTGGGAGATGCCAGGACTGGGGCGGGGGACGGGTGAGCCTGGAACACAGCACCAGGCTTGACGGCTCACTCCCATGAACTGATGGGAGATGTTCCTATTGGAAAGAATGCCCATGGAAATACCGGGGCCAGAAAATGTGACAGTGATGAAATCAATCACTGAGCAGGATGAAAAGACCTGTGGTTGCGGTCACATCATCGAGGCTGGCTGTACCTCCTGCCAGTGCAAGTGACTGTGCCATGCATGAGAACATATTTACCTTGGAGTGACCACCATCGCTCTCACAGGACAGACAGATGTTTGATGAGTCACAAGATAGAGACAGGACGTGTAACAAAAATATTTATTTCCTATGATGAGTAGAAAATAACTTAGAAATTCATCCTGAAGGCAGGGGGATGATCCAGGCACTACAGTTCATGCTCCACCGCATAGGGCCCTGCGTTCTTGAAACTCAGTTCATCCCCAGAATCTACTTTAAAAGTTTGACATAGTCCTGTGTGCCTTAATCCCAACACTGAGAAGACAGAGCCAAGGGGGTCCCCGGGGCTTGGGGCTCAGTGGTAGGCCAAACTAGCTGAACTGGTGAGCCCCAGGCTAGCTCCAGATGGCTAGCTACTAAGGAACAAGTGTTGAAGGCCAGCTACGACTGGTCAGGTACACTGAAGAGAGATCAGCGATTTATCAATCCCTCAGCAGACTTTTCTCTGAGTGTGTAAAACCTAGTTCTCTGGGGCCTGCAAAAAAATCTCTGGGGCTGGTGAAGCAGCGAGAGTAAAACTTGATTATCTGGGGCCAGCAGAAAAAGGGGGTAAACACACACACACACACACACACACACACACACACACACACACGAGAGAGAGAGAGAGAGAGAAGGAGAATAGAAAGCACTGGTGCCCCTTGCCCCAGTCTGGAGGATCATACAGGTCAAATCACAGTGTTATTTGGAAAGTGGAGGTAGAAGGGTCAAGTTTGAAGCTCGTCCAAGATACAGAAGGAGTCCATAGTTGGCCCAGAGAATTTCATGTGGCTTTGCCTCAAAGTAAAAACAGGAAGAGTCTTGAGAACACAGCCCAGGAATAAAGCACTTGCCTGGTAGGGGCAAGATTCCAACCCCAGAAACTTCAAAATAAAATCCACTAATGCCACATCTCATCACATGCACCCCGGCCCCAGGAGGCCGTGCTCAGCAGTCCTCTGGATAAGCAGACCTAAGCTTAACACTTCCAGGACAGAGGTTATAGGCTAACTGGAAGAGCTTGGAAGTAAGACGTAGGGTCAATGGTAGCTGTCACTGATACAGACGTCGGATCACCACCTCTTAGCGTTTGGATGGAAGTAGATGACCCTGTTTGACACTAAGAATGGCAAAGCAACTCCAAGACCCTGGCCATGACCGCATCTCCACGGCTGTGTGATGCTGAAGCAGCCCAGGGCATCTGCCATGCCCGCCTGGCATACGGAAGCTTCCCACCAAGGTCTCCTAGGTGTCTCATCACCCAGATTGTGTGCAGTCAGAGGCTGTCTCCTCCTCGGTCGCAGCAAGCCCAACCTCGGTGACTGGAAACCTGATAGTGTTCTCTTGTTGCTCCTGCTGACAAAGAAATGCGAGGTGAACTCCTGCCTCTTGGGCACCAAGCTGGGGACTGCATGGTTCTTGGGGACGTGTAAAGCTCAGCTGTAGACCATGGAGTTGGGCCCTTCAACCAGCTGGAACCGCCTCCCTGACCTCCCTGACCCAAACACCCCTAGCAATGATACCTGGAAAGGTTCCAGCTCCGTGGCCACTGTGCCTGAAACGCAAGGACATCAAGTCATGGGAGAAGCTGAGACAAGAGGGGAGATGGACAAACAGCCATGGAGAACCCACATTCTGGCTTCCAGCTGTGTGATCTACCTCCAGAGTCTAATAGAAGAAGAAGCGAGCTTCGGACATGTGTCAAGGCCCACAGGAGGCCCACCGGGTGAAAAAACAGATCCCTGCCCACCTTCCTGGAGGGCAAAGTCAACCACTCACCTGCTTTGCAGAGTTGGGGAACCTGCTCACTCCCATAAGCGGGGACTTAACTTGGGCAGAAAGGGGAGATAGGCTACCTGGCCCACCTGCAGAGCCTAGGCAAGAAGCCTCCTGCGCTGAAGCCCAGAGCTTCCCAGGCCTGATCTGTTCTGCGAGCTGATGTCTAGAGCCTTGCTTAGCAGGACACAGCTGAGACTGAACAATGAAAGGAAGGAAAGAAGGAAGAAAGAGTGAGGGAGAGAGGGAGGGAGGGAGGGACGGAGGGACGGAGGGATGGAGGGAGGGAGAACGGAGGGTCCTAGAGAGGTCACATGACAGCTAGGCTCTGAGGAAGGGCTCTACCACTAGCCTGAAGATCCAGACTCTACAAAGGCCCTGGAGCCACTCCTGGAGCCCTGAGCCCTGGAAGGGTGGGTTGTTGCTCACTGGTATGCCGATGTCTTCGCTTGAGGAAGAGGAATACACCTATCCCAACGGCCACCGCAAGTCCCAAAAGGATGAACACGACGGCGGCGGCCCAGGAGGAGCAGGAGGCGTCTGTGCTGCTGGTCCCACGCGTTACTTCCTGTTCAAGTACACCACACCTAGGAGAGAGCAGCCATGGACATAGAAACCTATGCCGTGAGGACAAGTCAGCCGGCTGGGCAACGTTGGGAAGCAAGGCGGGGTCCATGCACCTCAGAGCCCACCAGCCGACACACCAGCTCTGAGACAGGACTCAGGTCTGTTACAGATTCAAGCCCTTTAACAGAGAAAGGAGGGGGGCGATGAAGGAGAAATGTAGACATGGAAGCAAAAAGGAAGAGGAGGAGGGAAGGAGGGAGTGGGAAAGGGAGGGGTGCTAGGGTCAAAGCTGGGGACTCAACCGACCTCAGTGAAGAGAGATGGGGTAGAGAGGGTGAGCTGACGCCCTTCCCCAGGGAAGCCCCGCCTTACCCCCCAGGGGCCTAATGAGCTGATGGCCTTCTTGGGCATCACTCAAGGAAGCCTGGCTCTCCTCAGAGATCCCAAGTTCTCAGGTTAGCTCTAGAGTCCAAGATCCACACTGAGGGGATCCTGGCTCAGACGGAGAAGGGGCCTCACCTGAGAACATCATGATGGTGGTTTGAGAGAAAATGGCCCCCATAGGCTCCCAGGGAGAGTGGCAATATTAGGAACACCTTCTCATTGGAATTAGGTGTGGGCTTTTGGAGGAAGTGGGTCCCGGAACTTTGGGGTCTCAGATGCTCGAGGCGGGCGCGGTGTCAGGCTCTCCTCCTGCTGCCTGCCGATCCATATGTAGACCTCCCAGCTGCATCTTCAGAACCATGTCCGCCTGCATGTCGCTATGCCTCCCCCCATGATAATAATGGGCCGACCCTCTGAACTGTAAGCCAGCCCCAACTAAATGTTTTCCTCTGTAAGAGTTGCTGCGGTCATGGTGTCTCTTCACAGCCATAGAAACCCTGACAATCATCTTACAATCAGCACCCTGCCCCCAACTACAGAAGTGTAGGGAAGTTCCATATCCTAGACTTCTTCTTGGTCCTACAATCATAGAGTAGGAACTGGCTACGGCCTGTGGAGTCCTAGCCAAGGCTCCATATTGCTCTGCCTACCCAGGATGCAGCTCAGCTGGGTTTGGCTACTCATCTCCCAGGGGAACAGAGCAGTTCCTTCCCCAGGATGCTAGTCACCTACTTGGTCCAGGGCAGGCATTCCTCCTGAGTCCCTCCAAGTGAGAAGGTCCCTGTCAGGCAGTCAGCACATATAGTGTCCTGGCTGTAAGTACCTGGGAAGCGAAGAAGGCAGCAGAGGCATGCTGGGCTCAGGCTTGCGGGGACCTGGGCTTCCCTGGGGTGGGGCCTGGGAGCTGTCTGCTCTGGAGCCTGCCAACAGGTACTACTCTGTGGCTGGTAGAGGGAACTGTGGTGGTCGATAGCACCGTGAGACTGTGTGAGAAGGGACTGGGTAGTTTAAGACATCCTGGACATGGAAAGGGCCTGATGTAATGACCCAGGGGTCCTTCACCCCACAAACCCTTTGGGTAGTCTGGCCAGATGCCAGACAGAAGGCAAAGGCTGTCCTCACATCTAGGTGAGTAGTGGAGTTGGGCATAGTTTACAAGTCGGTCCCCGCCCCCTCCCCAGAACATATGAACTGAAGTAGGATAGCTGAGGTTAGACCTGAGTGGGAGTCAATGGTGCTGCTCCAGCTCCCCTTTCCCTCCTCCGCCCTCTGTCCTCTTCCTGACTCTCACCAGACAACCCTTTCTTTCTGAATCTTCCAGATTCTCTGAGTCAGCTTTTCCCTGTCCCCCTGTGCTCCCCTCTCCCTCCCTCCATCTTCTGCTGTCTCACCCTCCCTCCTGCGAACCTATAGCACTCTCTCCTCTCTTGCCACCAGGACTGGTCTGGGGGTGGGTGCCCTAGGGTTGGCAAAGATATCTGCTCTGCTCCTTCTGAAATTCTTAAGCTGGAGGTTTTCTAGACCCCAGGCAGCAGGCTCACCGGGACAAGGGCAGCCTCCCACAAGAACCTTCAGTGGGCAACTCACCTCTCTTCTGTACCCTCTGTCCTGGAGGGCAGGCATTGTGAGGCGAGCACGTGGAGGAGCAGTGCTCCCCGTCCTGCGTCTCACAGAAGTAGCCTGGGATGCATCTGCACACAGTGTCCTTCCAGCGGGAGCACTCCTGCCAGGTCAGTAGGCCCATGTCTGCCGTCAGAGACAAGGCCATGGGAGCACCAGCAAGGAATTTGGAGGAGCACCCATCCTCTAGCCGTCCCAATGTTCCCCGGGTCTGATTCTGCAGAATCACTTGTCAGAAGCTACCCACCATCTACACATGTGGTACCAGGTTTGTCCTACAGGGGGAGCCAGACATAGCACAATGGCTCTGAGCAGGGGTGGGGGGGGGGAGGAGCTTGGTCTAGGACTGATAGGGTCATAGAGTGGTTTGATGCCCAGGACCTCAGTTTTGACCAAGTCTAAATTGTCCTTGCCTCTGTTTTCTCCTACTCCAGGAAGCAGGACTTCCAATCTGTGTGCCCACAGCCCTGGAAGTGTGGAGTTGGTAGGCTCTGCCACCCAGCAGAGTGCCGTGGTGACTCTTGGAATATCGGTACCCTCATCAATGGGAATCGGCAGCCTTCTGCCTCTAGGTCTGAGCTGTTTGCAGGATTGCGTGAATAGATACAGAGTCACTCTGTAGGAGTGAGGCTGATCCCATGAGGGCACTGTGTGTGAGTACAGAGGCTCCCCTTCGGTAGGGTGAGGTCATCTCCATTCTCACACTGTGATAGACACCAGTCATCCTCAGAAGGGGGCGAGGACAACCCTCCTCACACACTATGAGTAAGCGCCGGGTCATCCTTGTCAGGAGTGTCTTGCCGACCGCATATGGGCACTGTATGTAATAAATCCAAAGTCAACAAAGGCTAGTGTCTGGAGAGTGTGGGGCTACCTTACAGTTTCAAACATTCTGGGACCTGTGTCCCCATCAAAATCTGCCTGGGCACAAGCAGCCATCGGTCTACAAGTGAGCCTTTCCTGGGTTCCTTCATATAAAGGGAAATATATATATATATATATATATATATATATATATAATGACCAGCTGGACAGTGGTGGCACATGCCTTTAATCCCAGCACTTGGGAGGCAGAAGCAGGTGAATTTCTGAGTTTGAAGCCAGCATGGTCTACAGAGTGAGAAACAGAACAGCCAGGGCTACACAAAGAAACCCTGTCTTGAAAAACACACAAAAATAAAAATATATATATATATAATATATATGTGTATATATATACATATATACATATATATGTTATATATTATAATAGTATATATTGTTATATGTTATTATAGATTTAATATTGTATATATAATTATATATTATATAATATTATATAGTATATATATTGGTTATATATATATAAAATGACCACATTAATCCCAGTGATGTCCCACCCATGTAAGCGTTCCTTCACGGGCAGGGAAACGGAGGCAGGATAGAGCTTCTCAACACCTACATGAACCAGATAGAAGGGGAGAAAAAGGAGCAGAGAGTGGGATCTCAGTGACCGGAGGAGGGGCAGACACCCTGAGAACCTGCTCACAATAGCAGGAAGGCCAGCCTGCGACTCCTCGGCTTGAGGGCTCCAGCCCACCCCACCTCCTCAGGAGCTCCTACCTGGATCGCAGACGCCGCAGGGCAGACACTTGCTCAGACCGTTTGCATGGGCGGTATATGTCTGTGGGGGACAGGGGGCACACACTGTGCCTGTATGCTCACTGCAGACCTGCTTCACGTGGTAACCTGCAGCCAGGACCCACAGTTCCTCAGTGAGGGAAGACAGAAGCCTTCCCTGCACCCTCACATGGGTCAGCAAGTACAGCACCAACCACAGCTAAGGCCCTACGGGACTTGTTGGCCCATCTGCTGTCTGTGTGCCCTCCATGAGCAATTCGGAAGCTTGGGGTTGGGGGTCTCCTAAATCACTCAGAACCGGCTCTGACCCCAGCCCACTTTCAGCCTCAGTCTCTGGTTATGCCGACATAGAGCCTGCCCGATGCCCCAGGCCCACCCCGGGCGGTGAACTTCAAAGGTCGCAGACGCTGAGGACTACAGGCTGCCAGGGACTATCCCTGAACGTAACCCTGGACAGCCATTAGACTGAGGACCCAGAGATCCAGAGGCTCAGGACAGGAGTTTCTCCTTGGCACAGCACTGGCTCCTGGGAGCTCCTACCTGGGTTGCACATGGGGCAGCACTCGTCCCCCACAGAGAACTCCTCCTGTCTGCACGAGGGCAGGGCAGAGATGTGCCGCAGCAAGTTCAAAAGGAAGACGTACAACACCTGGGAGAGGGGATGAGGGTAGGAGAGGATTCCCCTCATCCCTAGGGCTCCCTCCCCCAGGCTGGCCGCAGGCCCCTCGGTTTATGCTCGCTCTCCTTGCAGTAAGGAAGCAGCAGCCTACAATGACAGTGTCTCAGTAGGAGGGGTGAGGGCCCAGGCCTGCTTAACCTGCCTCTGACTTCACTGCTGGACAGTGTAAGACCTGAGATACAGCAGCAGGGTCAGCTGGGGCTAGGAACAGTCTCTTCAGAATCCTGAGGGGGGTGGGGAGTGGGGCTGCCTGATGGTTAGTGTGTACTTGAGCAAACAGGATAGACACTCTGGCACCTGCTAGCCTACCCTGATCTCTGTCTCCACTATTTGAGCGTGCTTATCCTCAGGGAAGGAGATGCGTATGATTGGCCTCTTACTATAGGGGCTGTCCACAGACAGCCAAGGGTCTGCCAAGGGCTGTCCAGGGTCTGCCAAGGGCTACTATGCCCATGGCACCCCCTCCTGCCCTTGAAAGAGAGTGTCTGTGAGGGGAGCCCTCCCGGGGGGGGGGGCAGAGGCCTTGCCTGCCTGTAGCCTCTCAATCTGAGGGTCTCCATTATCTCCAGAAATTTGGAGATCCAGCAACAAAGAGCCCTGTGAACTAGCTGGCCAGACAGAGCCGAGAAACAGGAAATGTCTGGGGTGATCTGTGGCTGGAGCTGGGCTAGAAGGACGGAGCCTGGAGCCTGTCTATAAAGGGCTCGGGAACTCACCAGCCTGAAGGTGTTGTCTGTAGGGGTCTGGCTCCAGAGTGACGACCCCCATCCTAGGAGAGGTTCCATTTTCTTGACCAAGACGCTGTAAGCCAGGAGCCCCGTGGGCTCTGGATCTCCTCACACACTCTCATGAGCCTCAGAAAAAAAAAAGTGAAAATGAAAGAAAAAGCTAGTCTCTGAGCTTTGTCAGAGAGAGAGAGAGAGAGATGGGGCACACTGAGTACACACGGGGTGTGGTGCTGGAAGAGCCTCAAAGTCCAACGGTGCCTCAGCTTCACAGGCAGTACAGGGATCCTAGCAAGTTCTCCCAGCCTGTGTATATACCCTCTGGAAGTATGTCTGTCTCCCAGGTCCCTGCAGACACCTCGATGTTTACCTTGAATTTTCTGACAGGCAGACTGAAATAGGAACCTCTCAGCCTCAGGGAACGGGAACTTGATCTTTTGACCCACCTCCCAACACACCCCTCTCACAGGACCCTCCCCTAGAAGCCTCTAGTCACTTCCCAGACACCACATCAGGGATATCCCCATTACCAGAACTGCCCTCTTCTTCAGCCTGTGTGCCCTTCTGAGCACATATGGCCCTAGGAGCAGGAGCCAACCTTTATCTTCTAAGGACGAAGCAGGACTTCTTATCACCCTTGAGCAGGCTGTGGGTCTCTCTAAATGTCCCCTGAGAGGGACCAGGCACAGCAGATTTATTTTCCTTTTGCAGATGAGGATGGGGGCAGGACTACAGGGTGCTATGCTGGGCTTCCCTGAGGTCATGGGTCCCTGGAAGCCTGGGGTTGGGGGCCTACTATAGACATAGGCTGTTGAGAGCTTTTGGTGCCGCTTCTAGGAATTGGCATTTGTCACTGGACTCAGACAAGGAAGTAGGCTCAGATAAGAATATCAGAAAAGGTAACCGTGGGGCTTTGTTTACTACTTTGCTGAATTACTACCTTATGTGATCTCTTTGCTTACTACCTTGTGTGATCCTTTTACTTACTACTTAATCACTATCCCCGTGTGATCTCCTTGTTTACTACTTTGCTTGGTTACTTTGTCTTTGATCAAAGAACTGACCATGTTTTTTTATTTGTTTTGTTTTGTTTTGTTTTGTTTTTTGTTTTTTGTTTTTTTACATATACCTAGACTGATATAAAAGCAGGCTGGAGAGAAATAAAGCGGCTTCAGCCTCACTACAGGCTGGAGTCGTTATACTTTTGTCTAATTGTTTTTCTTTTTCGATCCTCACTCTCCCCCTTGGCACCCTGTTGACCTACTGAGCTGGCTTGTTCACTAGACTGCAGAGGAATAAGCAACTTCAAAGGAACACAGGAAATCAAGTTCCTCAAGATTCTTTGACTTCTGCTACTGCCTCTCTCCCCTCTACTGGCCGTTAAAACCAACCACACGTGATTGCTCCATCCAGATAAACTGATCACCACCCTCCTAGGTTTGGCTGGCACCCAGCTCTGGACTGGTTTTCCTCATATCCTGGTCCTGCCCACACCTAGAACACACCTTGTTCCAGTGAACCCTGTGAGCCAGGCTAGAGGACACCTGGCAGCTCTCTCTGGGTCTTGACTCCAAGTTTTGGTCACTATTGCATGGATGAAACACCATGACCAAAAGCAACTTGAGGAGGCAGGCGAGGGTTGATTGGGTTACACTTCCACATTGTAGTCCATTACCAGAGGAAGTCAGGACAGGAACTCAAGATGGGCTGGTGTCTAGAGACAGGAACTGATGTAGAGGCTATGGGGGAGTGTTGCTTACTGGCTTGTCCCCGGCTTGTTCAGCCTGCTTTCTTATAAAATTCAGGACCACCAGCCCGGGGATGGCACCACCACAATGAGCCGGACCCTTCCCCATCAGTCACTAATTAAGAAAATGCCTTACAGCCCGATCTTATGGAGGGGTTTTCTCAATTGAGAGTCCCTTCTTTCAGATGAGCCTCGCTTGTGTCGCGTTGACATGACACTAGCCAGAGCTCTAGTCCACAGCCCTCCAGAATCCCACCCCAAAGGGACACAAAGGAGTCTGCTGTAAGTTACAGAGGCTGTCCCACACAGCCATGTGTGTGCCTCTGTAGTAGACAATGCAGAGTGGACAGCCTCTGACAGCCCAACACAGTGAAGAGGCAGTTCTCGTACCCCATCCCACAGGTGAGCACTGGGAGATGGCCAAAGCCCTACAGCTCACAGGTACCTCAGAACACACAGAAGGCTCTGGACTGCAAGCATGTTCCCATGTCTGCAGGCTCTGAAAGACATGCCTCAGGGTGGGAAACCAGAGGATTCTGGCGAGGTAGGTGAGACCCCTGAACCCAGTACAGACCCACAAGACCTCCACTAGGTTTCTAAACTGCCATTCCCGGTGATTCACAATCCATGATCATCATCCCCTTGGGACACCAGGAGCAAGATACAGGACTTATGGGCACCGTGTAGTGTGTGACTGAGTAGGGGAATGCCCAGTTGTCCATCCCTCCACCGCCGGACAACAGCATAAAGACCTTGGGTCTGAGAAAGCCGGTCAGTGTCCCCTAGATGTTATCCGTGGTGAACATGGATCTGAACAGCGTGTCTTCATTGAGATCTTCTCTGAGGCCCATTTCTACTCCTTATAACTCTTCAACTTCTGAAGGGATTGCTGTGTAGGACTACCTCATTGCCTCTTAAATAAAAACTGGGGTGACTCATCCAACCCAGGCTATCCCATGCCCATCATTAGATGGCTTTGTTCAGGCTCCCAGTGACAAGGCCAGATAGCAGAGACTGGCTCCAGGTCTTACCCACCACTCTACTGGCTATCACCTGCTAACTTCACCCCTTATTCCTGCCACCTGACAGATGAAGAGATGCCAACATGCCTGGGCTTTTCCTTCCTGACTATTCACTCTACAACCACCCTGATCCCTTTGGCTGTCCCATCCAGACCCTGAGCCCAGAGGCCCCTCAGCCAATCTCCTGCCGGGTGCCCGCCTGATCCAGGGGTTGTGGAGGGCACCCTGGGTGCAGCTCTTCTCCTAACTGCAGATGGGAAGCTGAGGCAGAGGAGATCTGATCACAGACACCGATGCCCATGCAAAGCCTCTGACCTCCACAGGGGCAGAAGACCCAAGACACAGCTTCTCTCCAGATCCTATCCCTGTCACCCAGCTATCCTCTGGAGGACTTCCCCTAGTCTCACCCTGATCTCTGTAGTGCTGATGTCACCCTGTTGTGCTGACCATCATCAGGATGGCCTCCAGCATGTGGAATTTCCCATGGTGTTTCTTCTTTCTTTTGTAGTGAGCATGGGTAACAAACTGGAAGAAACAGATTTGATCTCAGTCGTACAAGAAGAAGGTGAGGTCCAAGTGTTCCCCTCACCTCAGGTGTCCCTAGGGAGGAAACCTATCCTAAGAACCAGATGCCATTGCTGGGTGCTCAAGACTCCTATGGGCTGTATATGGCAAATGGGCTTCTGAAGAGTGAAACAGACAGAGGGAAGGGCATTCTCTGGTAAGGGCACTGTTGGTCAGACATGCTGGGAACCATTCGTGCCAGCTATGAACACAGACACCCTGCACTGAGAGCCGTATATCACATGGAGAGTGGATAGAGTAGGTAGCTCTGAGGAATGGACTCTAAGGTCATCCAGGAGGGAACCATTGAGAGGTAAGAAGGGAGGAGTCAACCACCAGAGATGGAGCAGTGTTGGGATCTTGGGGTAGGGGGAGGGAGGACTCCTGCTCCAGCTGTCCTGGTGGAGACTGGAAAGGGAGGCCAGGATCTACAAAGAAGACAGAGATTTGGGTCTGCTGATCGTCAGAAAGCTGTGACAGAGATCAGCAGCCTGGGGTTTTCCAGGATTCAGACGCTGAAGCAGAAGCATGCGTTCCAGCCGCTCCTGGTCTCTGGATCAGACTGCAGCTCCAGACTCTAGCTGCTGCCTCAGAGAGACACCTTGCCACATCTCAGTCTGGTGCTCACAGTAGCCCTCTTCTCTCCCTTGCCCCTGCTTCCTTTTGTCCACTTTCCTCTGAGACTACCTAGAATTAGGAACCAGGACAGAAGCCAACTGTCCACACCTGACCTTTCTGGCTACTTCCTACTGGCCCTGGGTTCCAGGAACCCACCTCGATAGAAGTCCTTGGGTCCACTCCCTCCTGCCATGCTATCCCACTGGTGTCTAGGCGGTGCTTGGGGTACATTACAAGCTACAAGAGCACTGCAGCTTCCCCTCTCCTTCACCCTTGCCTGCTGCTTGTCTAGCCATGGTCTGTGTCCACTTCTCCAGTGCCTCTTTGGGTTCAGTTCCATCCTCGTATCCCCCTCGTTGTTCCTGTTTGTCTTGTCTGCTTGCTATCCCAGAGACTCCACTTGCCTCTCTAGCCTGTGCATTCCTCCCTGGAGCTCCCCTGGCCCTGTAGTAGCAAGGACACTCACAACCATCCTGTCTGCATTTTCCAGCCTCTGTAAGATCCCTGGGTTCCTCCACTCTATCACCTCACACGGAGGCACCCTGGGCCAAGACATGATGGCAGAGCTGAGCCTCTGCCCAATGCTACTCCTGGGACCACTCAAGGAGAAGCCCTAGAAGAGGGACCGGTCGAGAGGGTCCTCCTGTTATAGATCTTTGGATCCTCTGACGTTCTGGTGGGAAGTGGACCTAGAAGAAAGCCACGTGTCGTTGACACATGGAAGTTTCTGGGAACTGCAAAAGACCCTAGGCTCCAAATCGGGCAGGCATGGGCAGCACCTGCCTTCTGCAGAGAGGGAAAGGCTTCTGTGAAGACAGAGAGGAAGAAGACAGGGTGCTAGTCTTGGGAAGGAGAGGCAGAGTACTCCCTAGAAGGACCATCCTGACCATCCTGCCACCCAATGAAGGCTAAGAGGACAGTGGATTATAGCTCAATGGACAGCCCTATCCTGTTGGAACTGCCCTGCAGGAAAACCTGTCTGGAAAATTGTTTGTAAGTAGGTAAGTCGTATGTTTAAATCAGCTCCCAGTTAGATCCAGGAATAGACAGCCAAGCATGAGGAGTGCCAGTGTAGAGTGATACATGTGGCTTCCCTGAGACCGGTGGGGATGCTAAAAACAAGATGGCTGCCCTGAGAATAGTGGGCATGCTGAAAACAGTGCACATGCTCATCAGAAGAGAACTGGTAGAGTCTGGCATGTTGGCACATGCCTGTCCCAGTACTCTGGGTGCTGACAGGAGGATTTTGAGTTCAGGGCCAGTCTGGACTACACAGAGAAGCCCTCAATCCCAACACAAGGGCATCCTGGCTCCAAAAAAGAAAAGGAAAGGAGGAAGGAAGTGAAAGTGGTTTCCTTGAAACTGAAAATGCATGAATCAACCGTTAAAAAAAGTTGAGCAATATGAAAAAACATGAACTTCAAGAGTAGAGTCTCATGTCAAGTGTCATGGGTTAGTGTCAGTGGGGCCTCGTGGTGTCTGCTCCGAGGCTGGGAGCTGGGATAAGCTGAGAAGGTCATGATGTCTTGCTGGGTTGACAGGGCAGGGCTCGTGGTACTTAAACGATGCTCAGAAAGAAGGGAGCAAGAACACACAGGTGGTCGGTCAATTGCGGGTGCTGAGCGTGTCCCCCGAGCCCTGGAAAACTGTGGGATGCAGGTACCCGCAGAGCTTCCAAGAATCAGTGTGAGACTAGCCGGTGAGCCTTGGGAAGGCCAGGGCTCAGTAGAGAGTCTTAGAGAAGACCCACCAGAGCACCGCTTTACCAGAGAGGGTGCTGTAGGGAGAGGGATGTGAGCGCCAAGCTGCTGGCTGTGCTCCAGCACAAGGCACGGCATCCCTCAGAGGAGGCATCTCCTTACCCCACAAAATCCAGGTCATCAAGTAGTCAAAATGTCATCTAGCATTTAGCTGGAAACTACTAGTCACCTCCAGAGCAGGAACATGTGACTAGATCCGGAATATTACACCTCATACTGCCTGTCATCGTAAAGGCATAACAGGAAGTTATGTTTTATCCAGAGAGCTGGCTATCTGAGAAGGTGGCCTTCTAAGACTGGAAAGATGGCTCGGCCCTTAAGAGCACTTGCGGATCTTGCAGCAGACCCGAGTTCAGTTCCCAGCACACACACTGGACACTCGCACCACCTGTAGCTTCTGCTCCAGGGGATCTGTTGCTCACTTCTGGCTTCCATGGGCACTTGCGCTCAGGTGCACACACATACGCAAATGATAAAATAAATCTCTTTTAAAAATATAGCAAACTGGGTTTATAATCTCATCATTTGGGGGAGGAGCACATAAAAGAAGGTTGTAGGCCAGCCTGAGTTCCACAGTGGAACTTCATATGAAAAACAATCTCAATAAAATAGTATTAAAAGCATAGACATCAACAGTGTGTTCTGATATCTGTAGCTACCGTAGTGAAATCCAGTAGGTGGATGGACCACGGCTCTGACTGTAAACACCGAACCTACAAAAGCCAGAGGGAGCACAGGAAACCATGCGTGTGACCTTGAGCAGGTAACGGTGTCTTTGAGTGGGTAGAAACCACAGAAGCAGGGAAGAAAACAAAAGAAGCGGTGCTTTGTGAAGACGGAGGATGTTTGCAGTCTGCACTCAAGAGTGTGTTGCTAAGACAATGAGAGAAGAGCCACACAGCAGGAAAAACCCTCACAGAGTGCAAATCTCATAGCCAGAACACCTTTTAATTCATATAATTCCCCGAGAAGACAAACTTGCTATTCACTGTTCTGTGATGGTAACAAAATGTCTGAGCTCATCAGCTTTTAAAAGGAAGTGTAATACCAGTTGCTGTGATCATAAAAAGAGAAAGAGGTTAGAGAATATGTTCTACGGCAGTGTGGGGGAAGGGGGTGCCTCTGTGGGCCCATGCTGAGGCGTCCCTTCCCCCTGAGGGACCAGACACACGATGGTATAGTATAGAATAGAGTTTATTCAGGGCATGGGAAGGGAGTTAATCGGGTAGTTGAGGTAGAGAAAGGCAGAGAGAGGGAGAGTAGAGAAGCAGAGGTCGGCCATGACCATGTGGAGAGAGGGGGAGGGAGGAGAGCCCAAGAGGGGACGAGAGAGAAGCTGAGAGTAAGAGAATAAGAAATGAGAGAGAGAGAGAGAGAGAGAGAGAGAGAGAGAAAGGGGCCGAGCATTCCCTTTTATAGTAGGCCAGGCCTACCTAGCTGTTGCCAGGTAACTGTGGGGAGGGACATACCTGGCTGTTGCCAGGTAACTGTGGGGTGGAGCTTAGACAGAATCCTAACACCAGTCCCTACAGCTCTGAAGCTATAGGAAGCCTGAGAGTCAAGGATGCTCATGCAGCACAGATGAGGAGCAAAGACAGAGGGAGAGGCTGGGGTCCCATGCAGTGACCTCACTTCCTCCCACTAGGCTCCATCTTCTCCAGGTTCCACCACTCCCCAGGACTATCCTAAGTGTGCCATCGGGTGGCATTCAGACTCTAAACTGTAACAACAAACAACCTACTTATTCTTTTGTTGATTTTTTCCCCCCGGGACAGAGTTTCTCTGTGTAGCCCTGGCTGTCCTGGAACTCATCATCTAGACAAGTCTGGCCTCTAACTCAGAAGTCCGCCTGCCTCTGCCTCCCAAGTGCTGGGATTAAAGGCGTGCGCCACCACTGCCCGGCTTTTGTTGATTTGGGGGGGGGGGGTTGTTTTTTGTTTTTTTTGTTTTTAGATTTTATTTTTATTTTATGTGTATGGGTGTTTTGCCTGCATGCACACATGTGTACCACACGATGGCTGATGCCCACAGAGGCAAGAAGAGGGCACCAATTCCTCTGGGACCATTACAGATGGTTGTGAACCATTATGTGGGTGTTGGGACTTGAACCCCAGTCCTCTGTAAGAGCAGCCAGTACTCATTTGTTTTGTTTTGTTTTGCTTTTTGAGACAGGGTTTCTCTGTCCTGGAACTCACTCTGTAGACCAAGCTGGCCACGAACTCAGAAATCCGTCGGCCTCTGCCTCCCAAGTGCCGGGATTAAAGGCACGCACACACACACACACACACACACACACACACACACTGCCCGGCCAGCCAGTACTCTTAATAGCTTCAGCCATCTCTTCAGTCCCAATAACCTAGTCTATCTGTCTTTTATTCTTCCTTCCTTCCTTCCTTCCTTCCTTCCTTCCTTCCTTCCTTCCTTCCTTTCTTCTCTGTCTTAGAACTTGCTAGACCAGGCTAGCCTCATACTCAGAGACCTACTTGCCTCTGCCTCCCAAATGCTGGGATTAAAGGCATACACCATCATCTGGCTCAGGCTAGATTTTCTTAACATAAATTAAAAAAAAAAATCTGACTTCACCAAAGAATACAAAGGAGACTCTATACATCATTAGTCATTCGGACATTCAAGTTAAAACCTCAGTAGGGGCCGTCCCACCATGAGAAGACTGTCTCAACCAAGAGCCATAAGGATGTGGAGCAATGAGAACTCTCACGAGGTTGTAAATAGGGAAACCATTTTGGGCGATGGTGTGGTCAGATCTTATAGTTAGTTGTAGGGGTCCAGCAGCCATGGATGAACTAGGTACCTGGAAGGGAGGCTGGGAATGAAAAGGGGAGGGGAGGGGGCGCCGAGAGAAGGATGAAGCCAAGACAAAAGTTCCTGACCAAGGCTCAAAGTTTAATGTTTATATAAGGAGAGCCCACAGACCCATCCTTGGTTTCAGCTGGATTATGTCACAAAGCAAGCTCAGCAGGCAGTCTGCTCCTGTAGGAAACTGCAGGTGAGGCAAGGCGGAGGACTCCACCCAGATCAGTGGAAGATCAACTGTGGCCAACACTTAAGGTCTGTTCAGCCTGCTCAAGACTGGGGGAAGGGCACAGTTAGCCACACACCATCTGTTTAACCCAGCCTTTCAATCCCCAGCTGGAACACAGGTCGGTACACAAACATCCACTGATGCCAGAAGCAGGGCTGGGGAAGATGGCTCACTGGGTAAAGTGCCGGCTGGATCTGAGTTCAGATCCCTGGTAACACTGGGCGTGGTGGTGTGTGTCTGTAATTCTTGAACCAAAGGGCCAGAAATGAACAGATCCTGGGGCTCAACGGCAGGACATTCTGGCTACAACAGAAACCTCCAGCTTCAGTGAGACACCTTGTTTCAAAAACATAGGGTAGAAAATGATCAAGAAAAATATTCAATGTCAACCTCTGTCCTCCATTTATAGGCACACAGGCATGTGTACACATGTGTGTGTTTATAACATGTGCAAAATAAATAAATAAATAAATAAATAAATATTTTAAAGAAAAGTTGGCAGTGACTCCGTTCAGACTCCCTTAGAATGGGAAATGGCTTCAGAATCTTCCTCCCAGAAGAAAGACAACGAGCTGAGGTCAGGATAAACTGTGGACACACAGCACATGTGCTCTGAGCCCGGGCTTCATGCAGGAGGCAGGCACAAAGGATGAAATCATATGGCTGCATCTGTATGAAGCTCTAGGTCAAGCAGAATAATCGGGAGGGAGGGAAAGATCCAGGAAGTAGGCGCCTGGGGTGTGGGCATCGGAGCTGGTCTGGAGGCCATGACGATGGGACACAGATGGGACTGAACAAGTACTCAAGCCGGGTTGTGGCGATCCCAGCCCTTGTAGGTAGAGACAGAAGAATCAGAATTTCAAAGTCACCTTGGAAGTAAAGGCAAGTAAATGTCTTTGAGTTGAGGTCAGCCTGGTCAACATACGGAGTTCTAGGATAGCCAGGGCTACACAGTGAGACCCTATCTTAAAAGAATGAGAAATTGTTCAAAGTCATCGTTTGCCTACATAGCAAGGTTGAGGCCAGTCTGTCTACATGAGGCTTTGACTCAATTATCTACTACAATGGCAAAAAGAAGAAGAAATAGTCACACTTTAATGGTCCTACAGGTATAGACTTGGCTCAAAGATGTGGCGAGGCTGGCCCTTCCTATACATTCTTCCTAGCCACAGATAGCACCTTCTGTATATCTATGGGCATCCCTGGTGCCTCTGAGCATGTCTTCAAGGTCACTCTAATGACCTCACCTAACAAAGTTCCATCTCCACAGTCTGGACATTGGGCTCAGAGTATGAACTCAGAAGCCCTGTCCCCAGGAGCTAGGGAAACAGCTCAGTCAGTAACAGTGACGTAATCGTTGCATAGGAATAAGGGTCTAAGTTTGATTCCCCCAAAACACAGACACCCATTCACACACACACACAAACACACACATACAACACACACAAACACTCACATACACAACATACACATGCATACAAATACATGCACTCACACAAAGAGACACACAGAGAAACACACACACTCACACACATATACCACACATGCATACATATACACCACACACACACAGAGACACACCCACTCACACACAACATACATACACATACCTTACACACACTCATATATACACACAGTCTTTCTCTCTCACATATACATACACACACATACCCTACACAAACACACACACTCATATATACACAGTTTCTTTCTCTCTCACATATACACACACATACAAACACATACACACATGCACTCACACAAATACACGTACAAACACACACTCATACTCACACACACAGAGACACACATACCACATATTCCCACACAAACACTCACATACACACACCACAGACACATCCATTCACACACAACACAGTACAATACCCTAAACACACTTACATACACACATAGTCTTTCTCTCACATACACATACACATACATACCCTACACACACAGTCTCTCTCTCTCTCTCTCTCTCTCTCTCTCTCTCTCTCTCTCTCACACACACACACACACACACACACACACACACACACACACGACACTCCATGTTTGACATCTGTGAGAGCGAATGTGCAGCTCCTCATCTGTGTCCTGAAAAGTGCTAGCCGTGTCCCCCAGGAGTTGATGGAGAGCAACATGGACCGTCGTTCCTGCTTTCACTTCTGCTGTGGCTTGACCGTCTCTGCCAGATATTGCCCCTTTTACCAGAAAGGTATTTGCAAGCAATGAATGAATGCTCACAGCCCTGTGAATCTTGGACTACCAGGCAGAACCAAGAGGCCATGCCTTTCCCAGGAAGGGTCCAGCCAGGCATTAGGACCAGCTGTGTAGCCCACCTCCACAGACAGGCAAACTTCCCCCTCCCTCAGCCTTTAGCCTTGAACTCGAGGATCCGGGTCTAACCCTTATCCCCAGAGGCCACTCCAGAGCACGCCCATGGGCATTCATATCCCATGATTCCCAGCAGCTCAAAAGTGGAAGGAGCCGAGTGTCTGTCCTCTGGCAAGTATAGAACAAAATCCTACTGTGAAATGTCACTGACCCACCAAGAATAAATGGAGCATTGGCATCTGCTTACAGCATGGATGAGCTTCCAGGGTACCGCGCTGAGAGAGAGAAGCCAGACAGAGAACGGTTGGTACCATGAGATCCACACAAAGGAAGATATGGGCGCCCGGAGAAGGGTGTCCGCGAAGACAATGGAAATGTTCTGGATGTGGATGGTGCTGATGGCTATACAAAAATCAGGGGTCTGGAAAGAAGGCTCAGAGGTGAAGAGCATGCAGTGCTCTTGAAAGGGACCCGAGTGTTTCCCAGACTTGTGTGAGTGTGTGCATTTGCGTGAGTGTGTGGGCTACTTACGACTGCAACTGCAGCTGCAGAGGATCTGACACCCTCCTCCCGCTTCCACAGGTACCAGCATGTTCATGCACTGACATACACACAAACACACGGAATTTAAAATAATAAAGACAGGAGCTGGAGAGATGGCTCAGGACCTAGTTTCAGTTTCCAGTATCCACATAGGCTCTCACCGCTCTCTGTAAAGTCCAACAACCTCTTTTGAGCTCTTCAGTCACTGCAAGCATGTGATGCACAGGCATGCATACGGGCAAACATTTGTACATAGAATGAAACTAAATAAAATATCTTGAAAATAAAATAGTAATGAGAAATGTTTTTTGAAAAGAACAGGAAGTGTGCTTTACACTAGTGTATCAAGAGCTTGAGAGTGGCTAAAAGACTTTACATAATGTACATTTTACTATAATTTCATTTTGTTTTGGAGATAGGGTCTCCCTGTGTAGCCCTGGCTGCTCTGGAATTCACTTTGTAAACCAAGATGACCTCAGACTCAGAGAGATCTGCCTGCCTCTGCCTCTCAAATGATGGGATTAAAAGTCACGCATTACCTGGCTCACTGTATTTCTCTCTCTCTCTCTCTCTCTCTCTCTCTCTCTCTCCCTCCCCTACCCTACCCTCCCCTCCCCCTCTCTCTTTCTCTCTCTCTTTTCTTTTCTTTTTTTTTTTTTTTTGAGTCAGGGTTTCTCTGTGTAGCCCTGGCTGTCTTGGACCTCACTCTGTAGACCAGACTAGCCTCAAACTCAGAAATCCACCTGCATCTGCCTTCCAAGTGATGGGATTACAGGCATGCGCCACCACGCCCGGCTACTGTACTTCTTTAAAATGCATTTCTATAGTCCTATCCCTCAGGAGTCTGAGACAGGAGGGCAAGAATTTCAGGCCAGGCTGGGCTACATAGTAAGACTATCTCGAAATACAAAAATTAAAGCCCTACATGTCTTACAGATGTGTTATTTCATTTCACATATGTGTGTGAGTATGTATGTGTGTGCATATGTGTGTGCATATGTGTATACATCTGTGTGCATCTGTGTGTGCATGTGTACATGTGTACGTGTGCATGTGTGTGTGTGTGGTGTATGCTTGTGTGTGTGTGCATATGTGTGTGCATGGTGTGTGTATGTGTACACATGTGTGTGCATGTGTGTACATATGTGTGTACATGGTGTGTATGTATGTGCATGTGTGTGTGCATTGTGTGGTGTGTGTGTTTGTGAGTGTGTGTGTAGATATGTACATGTGCATATTGTGCCCTTAGAGATCAGAAGAGGGCCTTAGATCTCCTGGAGCTAGAGTAAAGGTGGCTACCCAGTGTGGTGTTGGGAACAGAACTCAGGCCCCTGCTTGAGTACAGTACTGCATTCTTAACAATCGAGCCATCTCACCAGGAGGAACCCTTATGTCTTCACCGTGACCCAGTCAACACTGGCAAGACTTCCTTCTCGAGCATTTCCGGCGGTTGTAAACACTGTCTCTCAATTTACCAGCAAAGAGGAAAGGGAGGAAAAGGAAAGTGTGCCAACGGGAGAGCAGGGATTTGCACGTTGCCTAAGAAGTTACTGAGCATAGCCCGGGGGACCTGGGCCTTGGCCTCTGCCTCAGCTTAGCTCACAGGCACAAAAGGGAAATCGGGAGGTAGGTCAAAACCTCCAACCGCTGCACTTCCTGCAGCCTGCTGAGCTGAGTTTTCTTAAAGCAAAACATGAGCTTATTTTCCACTGACTTATCACAGTGAAAACAAGAGGTTCTCAAATGACCTCCTCCCCAGCCCACCCCCCGCCTTTTTTTTTTTTTTTTTTTTTACATAAAGAGAGTCACGGAACACAAATTTACAGAGGAAATATGTAAAGTATTGATTGATGTGTAGCACAGCTCTAGCCTTGACCCCCTAAGGGGCTTTCCTGGGGGCAGGGGAAAGCATCTCCTCCCTTACTTGTTAAACGCACCGCCCACCACACAGCTCTTTTGGTCATTCACTCGAACATTCTCTCATGCATGAGTTCACTTCGTCCTGTCCCCGCTCATCCCTCCATCCTCTCCAACATGCAGTTAGCATTTGTGGTGAAGCCCAACGGTTCTGGTAACATGCCGGCTGATTCTGAACCCTCATGGGGACATACTGTCCAGACCTCCCTGGTGTGGGAGCAGCAAAATCTAGGATCAGTACTCTGATAGAAGGGTCTTGGGGCTAGGGCAATGCAGGGATAGAAGACAACCAGTGTCCCGGGGGAGGAGAATCCTAGGGCACAACAGACTGGGTCAGAGGTGGCCAAGGTCCCTCCAGCATGCACACTCCCAGTCCAGCTGCAGGGCCGCCTCAGGGTCTCTCAACACTCTTCTCTCTGCAGAGTGAGCTCTGGTCTTTGAAACCATCCAGATGAGCCATGCTGACCCTATCGCCTATGGACTGAGATAGTAGGCCAAGAGATGCCTTGGGGTTCCTGGTGGGGGGCTACAGAGAGTGTCCTTTGCTCATCTGGGCCTGCCAGCTCTTTCCCCTGTCCACTGTGCCCTGAGAAAATAAGTCCCATGAGTGTGGCCAGCACTTTCAGAACAAGGGACAGCGGCCCCTGGTCTGAGCACAAAGGTTCCATGAGGTGTGGACTTCACGTGAAAGATCTGGATGGCAAGTAGATGTGGCTTTCCCTCCTGGAAATCCCTTAGTGACCAATGATGGGTTCCAGGCCTGAATCCCGTGACACCCAAAAGTCCTCAGATTGGGCCCAAACAAGAAGTGCTGTCAAGTCTTGGTCCCAACACACACACACACACACACACACACGCACACGCACACGCACACGCACACGCACACGCACACACACATACACATACACATACATACATACATGTAAATGACAGACAGGCTCTGGGGAACATGAACCACCCATGTAAACTGATGCCAAGTTATATAGAGATTGCTTCTCTAGCTACATAGCTAGGAAAGCCCCATGCCCAGACAGAAGCCTGAGCTAGGTCTGGGAAGGCCCCTGTCTCAGGCATTGCCCCTTGTGAGGAAATGACAGGTCCTTGAGCCAGCTGGGCCTCACTGAGTCCTGGGCTTCTTGGGTACCAAGAGTCCTCCTCTGTTTAAGAAGCGCCTACTGTCTGCTGGGTAATGGGGCATAGGAGGTTCTCAGGCTGACCTCTCCCTGAATACAGACATGCTAATAGGTGAAGTAACCAAATATAGACGTGAAGTGGAGGTACCCAGAGGAGCAGTTCAGACCACATAGACACAGAAGCCCCATTGATAAGAAGACAAGTGACTGTTCAAGGTCTCTATGGGAAGGGACAAAGACTTTGAACCTCTGTTCAGCCTATGAGCCTCTGCCAGGTCATGGTGGGTGCTACGGAAGTCTCCACAGGGACAGGAAATTCCCCAGAGAGGTGACTTCCCATCTGAGTCTTTACCAGAACCAGAACCAACTTTACCAGAACTTGGGAAAGAACCATTCAGGTCTCCTCCCTCCTCAGCCTAGTGCTGAAGTGTGACCTCTGGTGGCAGCTGAGAACGCCAAGACGTCCACTTGGGAGCCCGGAGTCTAGCTCTTGTGTGGGAAAACATTGTTTACTTCCCTTCCTCTGAGCCACTAGAGGGCAGCAAAACCCAGGCCTGGCTGCTCCCTGCGCCTCACAGCCAGGCGTCCCTCCACAGGAGGTTTGGGGCTGTGTTTACTTAAGAATTCCACATGCCTAACTGAGCGGTGGTAGCACCTGGGAGGCAGAGGCATGAAAAAGAGGGAGGGAGGCCGAGGCAGAGAGCCCACCACCAGCCCCACTTGACTTCCTAATGTCACATGGTCCCATGACTGCTCGTCTCTGCAACGGACATAGTATGCTTTACCCCGGGACTGTGCAGCTAATATGAGCAGCTAATACCACGGCTCCTGGGGTACGTCAGCCCCCTCAATTCACACCAGGGGGAGGAGCCAGCATGGCTGAAAGCATCCCTGAGGGTTCCTCCAGTCATTTGGACCTAAAGTGGCCCAGGAATCCCTCAACATAGGGACAGCCTGGGTGGTACCCAGGACCTCAGGGCTGCAGTCAGCCTCAGGGTAGGTGACAGACTCAGACTGTCACCAGGAGACTGCTGAGCCAGGCCTTTATTCAAAGCCCGTGCTGTTCCCTCTCTGAAGTATGCACTCCGTGCACTCACGCATGCCTGGCACTGCCCCGGGAATACCCAAGCAGCCCCATTCTGCTAGAGCGCCCTGTGCACAGCATGGTGGACAGCATTTGTCCCTCCAGCCTTATTCCAGTATAAAACACGGAGTCCCCTACCCAGCCCGGGAGGAACAGGATCCAGCTCTGGACTGGCTAGAAAGGTCACGAAAGTACTCCCTCTGTGGCGTCCTCTGTGGCGTGTTGGTCCAGACCCCTCTGCCGTGGACAAGCCAGACAGTGTACAGGCTTTGCAATACACAAATCTTGTGCCCCGGCACCCTTTCTCCAAAATGAAGACAGGCGGTGGCTCAGGACCCGTGCTATGGCCGGTAACCCCTCAGTCCCTGATCTGGAGCCAGTCAAAAAAGTAGGAGGGGACACACAAGAGTCCTGACTGCAGGAAGAGTCATGGCAGCAGCCCTGGCCTTCACCCCTGCTTCCAAGGGCCTGGCACCATAGCCAACAGGTCTCCACCCCGCCCCTATGGGCAGGGGCTGCTCCAGCATGCCGCACTTGGGTGGCAGTGTGTATCTCTCGTCACCTCGGTTACCACTTGATGGAGAAAGAAGGCTGGAAGGGCTCTGACCTCTCCTTCCCAATTCCCTCTGGTATGCTTCTTTGCTGCAGAGAGTAAGGGGAAGAGGTCAGAGGCGTATAAACCAGGGCAGGGCCATAAGTCAGCCACCATCTCCCACCAGGCCAGAGTTATCCGGGGATGCAGCCTCCTTGTTCCCAGCCCGCCCCGCCCCACAAACCTCCAACAGGAGAGTCCAGGCTGCCTCCAGGTCCCTGCTGGACCCACACTGCAAGGGCCAGACTCTCTCGTCACTCCTAGAGCTGGGGATTCTGTGAAAAGCAGCCAGACCAGAGGTCAGCGAGCCTTTATGGCACAGTGGATGGAGAGGTTGGCGTGGTCTCTAGCGATTTCCCACGCCCAGGAGCCAATGGAGAGGCAGGACTGGACAACAGAGCATGAACCCTCCCACAGAGGGGCTGGGCTACTATCCATCAGGAGCGAGGGGTGGAGCTCAGAGGCTGCCACATCCTGGGACACACCGGACTCTGGCTGGTAGGCTCCTCGCCCTTGGATTTTTTTAAAGATTTATTTTATTTATTATATATAAGTACACTGTAGCTGTCTTCACACACACCAGAATGGGACATTAGATGATTGTGAGCCACCGTGTGGTTGCTGGGATTTGAACTCAGAGCCTCTGGAAGAACAGTCAGTGCTTTTAGCCAATGAGCCGTCTCTTCAGTCCCTCCCCCTTAACCTTCCAGTCCCTGAGAATGTTGCCACTGCCTTGCGCACTACAGCCAGAGTCTAGAGATGGGTGTCATTAGCAGCCTCTTCCCTGGCCCCAGCTTCCTACGGGAAAGGCACAGGACGAGCATTCCCCTCATCTTCCATCTTGTCATTCAACTTGTCTGAGGGCGTGTGCACATGAACACACACACACACACACACACACACACACACCTGACTGATCTCGGCCTTCCACCTGCAGGGTCCAGCCCAGTCCGAGGACACACTGGGGTTTGGTAGTTTTAGGGAGTGACTGCAGTTTGGTCAGGGTCAGCGAGATGCTGGATAAAGACCAAGCCTGATGATGACCAGACTTCAATCCCAGAAATCCACATTATAGAAAGAGAGAGCCTAGTCATACAGGTTGTCCTCTGGCCTCCACACCTGTACGTGTGAGCACACGTATGTGCGTGAGTGCATGCGTGCGTGCCTCTGTGTGTGTGTGTGTGTGTGTGTGTATGTGTGTGCCTGTGTGTGTATGTGTATGCATGTGTGTGTGTGTGTGTGTGTGTGTGTGTGCACACCTGTATGTGATTAATCAGATTTACTTTAATAATGTCAGGAGCAGCTCTAAAAATGTCAAGACCATCATTCCCAGAGGTCCCCAGCTGTCTTCACCCCAACACTCAACGCTCCAGTAGTCACCTTCCCCAGGGAACCCCACATACCTCTCTCTCCCAGGCTAGTGCTTACCTCAGTGCTGGTTCAGATAGATAACTCCCAGGGGAAGAGGCACCCCCACCTCCATCCCTCCCCCAACATCTCCAAGACTTGGTAAATTCCTCCCCTTTCTCTTTGTTTTGTTTGTTTTTTGCTTTTGGTTTTGGCCACATAAGCCAAGCTAGCTTTGAACTCACTGTGTTGCCAAGGATCACGGCAGACTCCTGATATCCCTGACCCTGCCTTGTCTCCCAAATGCTGGAGCCTCGGGTGCACCACTCTATCCAGACTGGCATTCCTAAACAGCTAAACTTGAGAGTCTCTTCCACTTGCCCAGAGACCAGGCAGTGCTGCTCCTCACGTCAGATAAGGTGACTGAGGTGTCTGGATAACGTGATCACCAGGACCCTCTTTGTCCCTCAGGTCGAGCGGCAGGCTGGGTTGCTGGGAGGGCGGGGTAGAAGCGAATGCCGGAAGAGCGCATCGTGGGCAAGCAAGGGAGCAAGGACGTGTGCCAGCCAGTGTGACTCTGGGCAGGGTGTGTGGCAGGAGGAAAGGGGACAGGGCAGCCCGGTGATGGCAGAGGCAGCAGCAGAGGCACTGTGCCAGGCATAGTGGCAAGAGCACTCAGGGTCTTCCTGGGAGTCCTTTGCCCAGGCCCTGAGGCTGAGTGACAGAGCCCAGGAATGGTGCCAGCCTTGGGCAAAAGGGAGGGGTAACTACCCCGGGGAACTTTATATAAAACTGCACCTTGGTCTCCAGCTCTGGGGGACATCTTGGCCTCTCATTGGTCAACAGGAAGGAACCTCCTTGTATTCTTGGTCTGGCTTGAGGGTGGCCAGGTAGGCTGTGATAGCTGCTCTGAGGGCCCCGCCTGCCTGGAGGCCCTGAATGGCCTGGCGTCTTTTGTGGGAGAGCAGCTGGCGCCCGGCCCTTTATGTGGGGCTGTGGGAAAGTCCCCGGGCCAGCCTCTCACAGCCTCTCAAAAGCCGGGATTATCTCTCTGAGCCTGCAGGATACCCTCTCAAGGACCCCCTCCCCAGCAAAGTTGGGGGCAGGGACACCCCCGGAGAGGGTCTGTCCACCAGGCTCTGGCCCCAGGAGCCCTTTGGCCAGGAAATATTCTTAAGTGGAAAGACCCTCGAACACTCCGGCTCCCGCCTTACCAGCCCAGCTGCCCAGACATAGAGATGCCCGCTGCACAGGCAGTGCTGTAGGAGCTAGGACTCATCCACCCGAGTCCTCTCTCTTTTCTCTCCACCCTATATGCCCTAGGCAGGACGACAGCCAGAGGCTTGGCAGGGAGATGCACACTTGTTCAACACCTACAGCCTAGAAGCTGAGTAGGTCGTCCTCCTCCTACCTCAGAGCTGGGACTATGGGAGGGCCACACCCAGCTGCCCGTCCATCACTTTGGACTCCCATGTGTAAATCCAGAACATACTTATAGGTCCCACCAGGAAACCAAATGAAGAGCCTGGCAGTGCCTGAGACTCCGGAATGGAGACATCCAGCAGCTTTGAGTCCAAGGACACTCTGAAGACTCCTCTCGGATCGCTATGCTCCTTGTCGAATACCTGGGCGGGACCACCATCAGCCCCATTCCATAGATGGGAAAACTGAGACCCGGACGGCCCAGCTTCTATGTAGTAGCAGCTCATGGTTTTGAACCCTGTGCTCATTGCTGTGGGTAAAGCAGTAGGTAAACCTTCCCTAAAGTACATTTCTCACACCCTACAAGAGAGGAACCGGCAACTCCTGGGCGCGCCCTTGAGGCCAGATGTGCTGACATCCAACGAGGTTGCCAGGGAGCTGCGGCCGCTGCCCAGGGCCTCAAAGGCCGCCTGGGGGAAGCCCCCACCCTGCCCGCCCTGAGGACTGCTCCCCAGATGGCCTCTGGGCCAGGAGCTTGGCTCACAAGACGCGGGCAGCCCCGTGGCGAATGGGTTTGTTGCCGCGCACGCGCCTTTTGTGGGGATGAATGTATAAGCCAGGGGTGGGGCGTGGGAACCCACCCGGAGCAGGCCTCCGCCCAAGTGGTCCATTCAGTCTCTCTCTCTCTCTCTCTCTCTCTCTCTCTCTCTCTCTCTCTCTCTCTCTCTGCCTCTCCCCTCCCCCTCTCTGTCTCTCTCCCTCTCTTCCTCTCTCGCTCGCTCTCCTTCTCTCTTCCCACCTACTCCTCCTCTCCTTTTCTTCCTCCTCTCTCTTCCTTCTCCCTCCTTTTCTCTCCCCTCTTTCTTCTCTCTCCTCCTCTTCCTCTCCTCTTCCCCTCTCTCCTCTCTTCCCCTCGCCCCTCCCCCCGCAAAGAAGGCAGAACCGCCTTGCCACCCTTAGGCCCCACCAAGTGGCCTCAGGCACACATATGGGGCTCCGTGCAATACAGAAAGGTTTGGTTTCCCCCTCTCCATCTCCGGAGGAGAAGCAGAAGGCGGAGGTGTGGCTGGCAGGGGCTGCTTGCTGTCCCCGGGGAGGTGCTGAGGGCTGTGCAGGGCACCTGTGGAAACATCAGGGGACTCTGGGACCTGCTAGAGCATTTCCAAGTAGAGTCTCCATCCTGGGAGAAGGGTGGAAAGCTGAAATTCTTGACGATACAAGTCACCGCCAGATTTGAGGAGCATCTAGAGGCCCCTCTTCTGCTCAGCCCCTTTGTCCATCTACTCCAGAGCCTGGCACATAGTGGGCACTTAGCAAAGCACGCAGGTATTGCCAGGAGGGAGATGGGCAGTTTGACTTGCCTCCTCCTAAGCTAGAACCTGTAGGATCTGACAAACCTCCCTGTAGTCTCTCCACCTGTGAGGAGTCCCAGGGACACCCACTCACCCACTGCTGTGGGGAGTGCCTGATGTGGCTGGACCCTGGGGTAAGTATGGGTCACTGGGAGCCTCCACGCTGGGCTAGAAGCACCCATTGATCCTGGCTGGCCAATCATGGGAGGGTACCCCGGGGTGGCAACCGCAGTGCATGTCAGGTCCCAAAGAGACAGCTGATGAGGCGAACAGCCTATGCTGGCCTTGGAGTCCAACCCCAAGAGAGAGACCAGGAGTCAGCGGTGACACACGCCTTTAATCCCAGCACTCAGCAGGCAGAGGCAGGTGGATCTTTGAGTTCAAGGACAGCCAGGGCTACACAGAGAAACCCTGTCTCAGGAAAAAAGGCAGACGGACAGATGGATGGACGGACAGACAGACAGAACGGGTATTAAGGGATCATGATGAGGTTTCTCTGGGTTATGGGTCTGAGCCCTATCTGTAATCTCCCTAAATGTCAGAGTCTTCTAGAGACATGGTCTGACTGCGCTTGGAGGGTTTGGTTCCTGCCTGTCTCAGACATTAGCAGAAGAGTGGGATGATCAATATTCCGCTAGCAGATGTGGTAAGAGAAGGGACCTCCAATCAGAGTCCCAGGGTCCCCAGTCTCGGGCATCTTGTGGAACTGGTCTGCTACAGAGGCCATCCTAGCCATTGCCCAGGGACCCCAGTCCCTGACAGGGCCCTTGGTCTTCTCACGTTCAGGTGCAACCGGCCACCATGCCCCAGAGGCTCCCTGGCTTGCTTCTTCACAGCTGCCGCTCACCCTGGGTCTGTTCCTTTTGGGAAGCATGGCGTCCCGATGACCCTGAAAATCTGAGGAGCTCCTTGCACACAAGCCAAGCCAACCACTATTCATACCACAGCTGGGGAAGGCAACAGGCACTTCTAAGTCTGGAGACATCGGCAGACCCTGGGAGAAATATGTGTGACTCACCGAGGGTTCAGGATCCACCTATGTCCTTTCTGCCAGGACCCAAGGCTTCTCCTCCCTGCCTCAACCCCGAGTCCTTCCACTCTGACCTAAGCCACCATTTGCAATTTGGCCTTGAATTTTTTTCTGTGCCTCAGTTTGTCTACCTGTCCAATGGGTATGATGATGCTGGGTGTCCAGAGTAATTCCTCTTTGTGAAAACCAGCTTGGTCCCCACAGTGGGAGCTCCCAGGTCAGCCTCAGATGTGAGAGGGAAAATGAAAGAATCCCTTGGGATGAGAGTGGGGACAGCTGTTTTCTGTAAAGGGCTGCATGATAACTATTCTAGTCTGGGTGGATGGCACCTCCCTGGCCCTCCTCTGATATTGTAACGAGATAGGCATAGGTAATGGATGGCTGCACACCAAGATTTCACCAGCTACCCTGACATTTTAATCTCATGCCACGGAACATTCTTGTTTGGATGTTTGTTGCTTTGGAATGTAAATATCATTCTGGAGGCGGGGCAAGGAGGTCCTGGTGCTCCAGACTTGCCAGCTACCTGCCTCTGACCTCCTAAATCCATTGAGGGCCCATACCATTGCCCCCACTTTGCAGATAAGAAAACCGAGGCAGAAACAGGCTTAAATGTGATGCCATGCGCCACACAGCTGGGGAGACATGCGGACGGTGTCTGGGGACGGATCTGTATCCCCTCTCAAGATTGAGAGCCACAGATGAGGACAACCCGTGTCTGGCTCAGGCTGGGGCAGCCTCGCCTGTCCATGTCACCGTGATCCTCGCTCTAGGCCGCGGTTCCCACACTACGGTGGCGGCGGGCAGCGCGGGAAGCGTGCCCAGCCCCTCGGCATTAGTGCCGGGGCCTGCTTCTGAATGAATGAGGGCGGCGGTGGGGGGCATGAGGAGGGTAGCTCCCAAAAGACCATCTGGCCCCGTGTTATAATAGAGCAATAAAGGGCTCGTCTGCTTTTCAGGGGTTGGGAAGGGGCTGCTCTCTGACACCACGGAGTTTTTAAGCAGCTTGGGACTGCGACCCCGGCACTACCCTGGCCCACTGGGGGCTGGTGGACAGAGCGTGGCCACGTGGGCTGGATCGACCTAATCCCTTCACCGCCCTGAGAGCATCCCCGCCCCCAGTTTTCCCACCACCCACCTCCGTGGTCCTGAGTCCTCCCCCGCCCTTTCCCTAAGGCGGCGCGAAGCTGATGCAAAAAAAAAAAAAAAAAAAAAAAAAAAAAAAAAAAAAAATGCTCGCAAGACCCTGGGATGTGAAGCTGCCAAGGGCTGCAGTGCGCAGAGTTCCAGGAGCCTCAGGAGGATGGCCCCCACCTCACAGCCACCCAAATGCCTCTCAGGCAGAGCACCCACCCAGTGGGGATGTGGGACCGTGAAACATAACATGCCAGACCTGGGGTCTCCAGGCCCAGAGGGAACAGAGGGCGAGGGCGTGGACTTGTGTCCTCACTGTGTCTCCCAGTTCCAGGCCCCACCTCAATGAGATGAGAAAGGAGGTTTTGGAGATGGGATAGCTCCAGGCCCACCACCATCACCAGAGCCCTGGGTGGGGTGGGGGTGGGGCACTGGTAAGTGGAAAAAGATTGGGGCAGAGGGAGGTGCAAAGTAGAAGGGGCATGCATGAGAGGCCTTTAGAAAAGCCTGAGGCTGCCTGAGTCACAGCAGGGGACCAGGGTTGTAACCTTCAGAGGATGACTGCAGCTCTGGGGTCTGGAACTCAGCCCCTTCAGGGACACTCCTGGGGGAACCCCAGTCTAGGCCGTGGGCATATTCAAGTCCCCACCACACTCCCAGCCCTTCTGTGGATACTCTTACCCTCCCAGGTCAGGTTGATGTGAAGGCAAGAGGTGGGTAGGGAGGCGTTGCCCGCTGGTTCGGTGGCTCTGGCTTAGTACTATGTACAGTGCAGATGCCCAGGCACCTGCTGTTTGGGCACAGGTGCCAGGCAGCCCTGCCTGCAGATGCTCCTTCTGAGCCGGAGCCCAGAAGAGGTACAGCTCGGCAAGGCCCTCCTTGTGTGTGGAGGTGGGAGAGGGGCTTCAGGGGGGAGGTGTCTCCCTACAACCTGGAGTCAATTCCTCAAGACTGCGACAGAGGCATACACCGTCCTGTTTCTGACCCAGCCTTGTGTCACAGGCTGGAAGGCAGTGGCGGCCACGCAGTTCCTCCCCCCATCACAGCACCCAGGTATCTACTCCAAGGAAGGGTAGTAGAGAGAAATGCTTAGCTGGCCAGGGCATTCTGAGAGGTGAGAGCCGCAGGACCAGGCTGGGGACAGTGTTCCTAAACATAACACACGTATATGACCGCACAGGCGTGGGCATCTGTGCATGGATACACACAGGCACCAGCACACACAGAGGTGCAGATGTGCATGCCAGTGTGTCCCCGGGCCTGCAGGAGCAGGAACATGGGGCTATGTATGTGTGTGCGTGCTTGTGTGCATGTCTCTATATGTGTGGCTTGTGTGACTGTGTGTGTGTGTGTGTGTGTGTGTGTGTGTGTGTGTGCAGAAGTCATTTATGCATTACACAGTGGTAAATGTCTGTGTAAGAAAACGTTGACTTGGCAGGGCTAGGGGGATGGCTCTGTGGGTGAGGGCCTTGCTGTTGAGACTGTTGATCCCTGGAAACCACGCACTGGGTGAAAATTGACTTCTACAAGTTGTCCTGTGACCTCTACACACACATACACACAAAAACAAACAAACAAACGCATAAATGTAAGACAAAAGTGTCCTTAAGAAAACCTGATGCTCCAAGCCACGCCAACACTTGGGGATCTCTGCATGTGTGCCACCATGTCCCGTGGGCCTCCCTGGTCAATAGTTACCCACCTTCACTGTAACTCCATGCTAGACCCAACCCACAGCCCGCAAGTCATCTCCTGCATGTTAGGATCTCTTACCCCTCTTTCAGAACTCCTCTACCCACAGTGCAAGGCCAAGCTTGCCCTCTGCTCCGCCCCTGTGCCCTGGTCTCTGCCGGCCAAAGGAAGAGACGCAGCAGGCAGGGGGAAGGAACCCTGCCATCTTGGATACAGGTCTTTAGTCTAGGTCTTAGGAAAGGGGAAGAGTCAGGCTGGCCGGGGAGAGCTCCAGGCTTTCCTCCTAGCCCCATAGAGGACGCATCAGCCAAAGGATTTACAAAAGGCATTGAGTGTGTGCCTTCCTGGCGGCTTGCAGTATAGCTACCCGCTGACCCTGAACCAGTTATTTGGTTACCTACCACCCAGAGCCCAGAGCGTTGGTTCCTTTTGATAGGTTTGTCACTTTCCTCACACTTGGGGTACACACCCAAAGGTCAGACTAGAGGACTACAGCATCTCTTCACCCCACCCAACCCCCCAAGCACCCATCTGTTCCTAGAGACTGTCCCCCACAGTCACCACTCACTTCGAGAGCACCTGACGCTCTGTTCTGAATACTTCTTTCCTGGCGCTGCCCCCACCTGCCTTGCTGACCCAGGAAAGCAAGCACGCAAGCAAGCTAGCAAATGTTGAGGGTCTTAGAATCCCAGCCTTAGCTAGGTGTGGCGGCACATGTCGGTGATCTCTACCCTCAGGAGGGTGAGGCAGGAGACTCTCTGATTTGAGGCCAGCCGGGGGGCTACATGGTAATCCCCTGTCTCAATTAATCAAGGGAAAAAAAAATCCCAGCCTGGATGTTTAAGTTGCTCTCTGAGCTGGTAAGTGCTCAAGTAGAGGAGGGTGGCCTTGGCGTCGTGAGTTTACTCATGCTGGGAAGTCATGACAGACTGCCGAGTAAGTGTTTAGCACTTTTGACACACAGGGTCTACTGACCCACAATACACATGCCTTGGCAAATCTCTTGACTTCTGCTGGGACTGTTGAACTGAAGACAGAAGCTCTTGCCCCACTGCCTGCCTCTAGGAAGTCACTGTCCTGTTTTCCATGCCCTGCAGTTAGCTGGTGTAGCCTTAGTTATGTACACCGTACCCCTCCCCACACACACACACTGCAGATCCTGCCTGCAGGACCCAAGAGACCCACCCCTCCTACCACCCAAAGCTGACAACTCAGCAACCACTCAGTATCCCTCTCTGCCGCAGGATCGACTCCCTCCTTGGTCAGCTGTCTTTCCCAGTTGTCTGTCCAGGGAAAAGAAGGCATCCCCTTACAGCAGAAGGCTGAGGACTGAAGGCTGGTTGGAACCAGGACAGGGCTCAGCATAGGACAAGCCCGGTGTGGTTGTGACTTGTGGAGAATCTGTCCCCACAATCCCAGATAAGGTTGCTTCCCTGCCTCATGTTCCCAGGAGAGGGTGTCGGAGGGGGCAGCAGGCTCCCCCTCCATTTCCCAGGCCCATCCTCCTTCCGACCCTCTCCACCCCTGTAAACGCTCTGGAACCAGAGATGGACAGCGGGCTGGGGAGGTAGGGCCCAACATCTCCCCACACTCACCCAAGCACGATCATGGCTATGGCCCTTCCAACTGTGGCCAAATATACATAAAAATTCACCCACTTCTGTTCACACTTGTTAAATATACTCACGATGTGACACAGCTGTCACCACCACCCATGTTCATCTTCCCAAGCCAGAACTGTCCCCGTTAAACACTGCCACGTTACCCCATCTTCCTCCCGCCCCAGCTCTTGACAGTCTCTGTTCCACTTTCTGCCCACAGATTTGACGACTCTAGGTCCCTCCCGGAACTGGAGTCACACAGGATCTGTCCTTTTGGGGCTGGTTTGTCTCCTTAGCATAACACCCTCGGGGTTCACCCATGCTGTGAACGGACGAGCGATCTTCCACTCTACGGATGTCTGTTCTTCATCTGTCCGTTGGTCCGAGAACACATGGGTGGCCCTGGCTCCTTGGCTCCTGTGTACAGCACAGCTCTGGACACTGGTACAGAAAAGCTTGAGTCTGCTTATAACTTTTATGAGCATAGATATGAGGCAGAATTTCTGAGTTATAAAATAATTCCATTTAATTTTTGGTGTGCCCTCCAAACCGTTTATCACAGGGCTCTATTCCCATCCAAAATGAGCCTTCCTTCAGAGACTGGGAGCAGAGAATCCTGAGGCTTCCCCTTTCTCATCCAAGGAGCTCCCCGGCAGACTCAGGTTACAGGATCCCCACTTCCACCCCAATGTACAAATTAGTGTGAGCAACCAGCAGAGGGGCCTTGCCAACTCCAGACCCTGACCCCTCAACTACTGTCCCTTCGCCCAGACCTATGGAGCGCTCAGGTGGGATGCTCTGAAAGGTACAGGAAGGGCAAACTAGGGAAGGACTCCTAACTCCCCCCCCCGCCCCCCCAGCGCCTGCGGTGGCAGGAGGAGCCCGACGCCCCTCCCCCACCCGCAGCGCTTCTGCCCGGCAAAGCCCGCCAGCCAGAGGCAGCCTTTACCCCTCCCCCTTTGCAGCTACTCAAGTCGGATGGTGTGAGCCAGGAGCCCAGAGAGTTTCCCACACTTTGGCCCCATTCACAGTGTTAAACGGCCCACAAAGGCCAGGCGTGTGCCTCAGAGGCCGCCTGGGCTGCCATCTGGCCCGCACTCGGGGAGGCAACCAGCCTTTCATCCGGCTGGGATTTAACACCATTCATTTCATATTTCCCACAACTGAAAATTGGATCAAAGCTGCTAGGGTTCGTGGGGGGAAGGGGGGTGAGGAGGAGCGGGGGAGGGGGTGGCCCTCCCCGTGGCCCACCCACCACCCTCACCTCTGGAAGGCCGGCTCTCCTAACCCACCGCGGGTGGGCAGGCGGGTGGGGTGGGATGGAGGTTGGACCATATCTCCTGGCACGCGTCTCGTTTGGGTGAGGAGCTGGCTAAGGGGACGTACAGAACACAAGCCTTAGCCTACTGTCCCCACCAAAGTCTTGGGAAGCAAGTCTGTGCCTGGAAGACCCCCATATCCGAGTACAGTCTTGGGTCCTTCCTGCCCGCAGCCAGGAGCAATGGTCCAGGCACACACAGGCTCAGGCTCAGACTGTTTCCAGTTGGTGGGTTTCATGCCCTCCCTGGTCTGTTTGCAGTCCCTCGGTCCTCTGAACACCTAATAGGGCTCCTGAGCCCTTCCTGCAGGGCATATAGGACAGGCAGACACATGGGTGACCAGGTTTTTCTGCCCTCCCTACTCCCGGGAATCTGAGATCCACGACATGGTGTGAACTTCTTGTTGGCTGAAAACAAGACCTCACTGAGCACCACCAGGACTCCTCTGCCTTGTAGTCTGAGGGAGCTGCTTGCCTACCGCACAGTGCCTGCCACTGCTCATCCACAGGCCTGCAGAAGCAGAGGCCCAGGCACACAGCTCTGACCCTCCATCCTGAGCTTACAGGTCCCTCTGCCCTTCTATATCAAACAGGGCCCTCAGAGAGGAGCTGGGGGAGGGGTGTGGCAGGGCCTAGGGGAGGTGAATTCTGCACCTGTATTTTGTATTGGAGAGACCATCCTGTGCTGCCTCAAAGCCAAGCGTCCGTCTCAGATGCTTCCATCCATGGTAACCCAACAACCCCTTGTGCTAAGAGCTTCTGGAGCGAGACCTGGTGAATAGATCACTTACGGCAGTGGGCCACTACCATAGCAGGAGGTCCCTGAGTGGGCACTGTGAAGGCCCTTCGGTTCCTGAGCTCAGACATGGCTGACATCCATCCAGAGAACCTGGTTTCATTCTGCACTGGCTACTGTGCTCTGATACCAGCCTCCTGTTTTGGATCTGGCTAGGTTGCCCCTGGGAGGAAGCACAGGCTTCATCTCCTCCCTCAGCCCCTGCAGAGTACTGGGGAAATAGTACAGGTAGGTTCCAGATGGAAGTACACTCCCACATGGCCACCCCCTAGGTGTCCAGGGTGTGACTAGTAAGATCACCTGGTTAGGCACCACAGTTACCAGTTCTTCCAAAGGGGCCCATCCACACGGGCACAGCATTCATACGGGGACTTATTCTCAGGTCTCCCTCCTTATACCTGCCCACACAAAATGCTGAGTGAATGAGTGAACCCGGAATACACACACACACACACACACACACACACACGCACACGCACACGCACACGCACATGCACGTGGGGGGGTGTATCATGAGAGGAGTTAAGAGCAGCCAAGGTTTCCTAAAAGCCACGAGAGTAGTGATCACAGACAGCATGAAGGAGGCACGGTCCTCCTGTTTCGGAGATGCATTGTGGCACCTAGATAACCCTGTGGGTGCAGGGGTTCCTGCGGGCTTCATGCTAGGCACTATACAAAGCAAATTCAGCTAGCCTAGAAGTATGCCTGGCAGGCTCCACGGGGTAGCCATTTCTAGCTGCGAAGAAGTCACTCCTCTCAACTGACAGTTTGGGGGAACTGGCAATAAAGCGCCTGAGTCCTAAATCCTAAACACCCGAGTCCCTCTCTCATCCTATACCTGCGAATGGCATGGCGGTGACATCTGTTTGAGAGAATGTGGCCCACTTTAACCCACTGTGCCTGTGGGCAACAGGTCCCAGCTGGGGAGGGTGCCCACTCCTCTGGAAGCTGCTGTCTGTTCATTGTAAAACTCTCATTTCTCTGCTCCTGTGGCCTCTGCCAGCCAGCGGTGGGGAGTGGGAGGGAAGAAGGGAGAGAAGGGGGGGAGCACTCCTTCCTGCCCTCCCCACCTCCCCGCGGCCTGGGAAAAGGCAGCATATTGAGGCGCGGGGCTCTCAGCATCAGGCCCCGGGATGCTAATGAGGGCGAGCGCGTTCCCACAGCCCGGACATTGTGCCGCGCGGCCCACCTGCTCCTCGGGGAGCGACCATTGTGCCCGCGCCAATTCACAGGCAATTTAGCGTGCGCTAATGGGCCGGCGCCTTTGTGCGGCCGGCGCCGCCATTGGCCGCCGAGTGTGGGAACGGCCGCGGCGCCCGGACCCCAGGCGCCGGGCCGCTGCCCGCGCCTATATAGGGCTGGCGTGCCGGGGTCCGGGCCGCGCCAGCCCGGGACGCCTGGCTCTACACACTCCGCTCCGCTCGCCAATCGCCTCCAGAGCTCCAGGCATGGCCCCAAGTACCGTGGCGGTGGAGATGCTCAGTCCCAAGGAGAAAAACCGAGTAAGTGCCACTCGCCCGGCGCACGCCCTCCCGTTCCCCCGGGGCCTCCGGCGTCCGCCGCCCACCTGACGCCTCTCCTCCCGCAGCTGCGGAAGCCGGTGGTGGAGAAGATGCGTCGGGACCGCATCAACAGCAGCATAGAGCAGCTGAAGCTGCTGCTGGAGCAGGAGTTCGCGCGGCACCAGCCCAACTCCAAACTGGAGAAGGCCGACATCCTGGAGATGGCCGTCAGCTACCTGAAGCACAGCAAAGGTGAGCCCGGCGCCTGCGCCCGCCTCCTGCTCCCCGCTGGTGTGGCTCCCACCGCGCGCGTCCCACTCATGCCGCTCCGTCTCCCCACAGCCTTCGCCGCGGCCGCCGGCCCCAAGAGCCTGCACCAGGACTACAGCGAGGGCTACTCGTGGTGCCTGCAGGAGGCGGTGCAGTTCCTGACCCTGCACGCCGCCAGCGACACGCAGATGAAGCTGCTTTACCACTTCCAGCGACCCCCAGCTCCCGCCGCGCCTGCCAAGGAGCCCCCGGTGCCGGGCGCTGCGCCCCAGCCGGCGCGCTCCTCCGCGAAGGCGGCTGCCGCCGTTTCCACCTCGCGCCAACCTGCCTGCGGCCTCTGGAGGCCCTGGTGACCCAGCGGCCGACCGGTGCCTGGAGCAGACCAGAGGACAAGCTCGTTCCTCTGGATGTGGGAAGACATTCCCCAGCCACAGTTCAGCCCCAGGTTGGCCGCTACCTTCTTCCGAAGGCTCCCTCCCCAGGCTGGCTGGCCAGCAGGGGGGTCATTCTTAGAGAATGCGTGTGCAGAGTTGTTATTTGGGGATAATCAGGGCCCACCCTCTGCCACCTGTCCAACCCTGTGGGGTTGTTTTGTGTTTGCATTTCAGCAAGTGACTTCTACGAAGTTCCCGGTCAACACCGGGGGTTCTATGATATTTGTAGAGTCGGGGGTTGGCTCACCCCAGCCCGTAGAGGACTTTCTTCAGGGCCCGCTGCTGCTGGGCAAGCACCCTGCAGGCGGGCTGTGCCCTGGGCACATTTGCCTTTTGTGAAGGCGGAACTGCAGGTGTTTCCTCATAGGAAAGCACTCTGCGTGGGCGTAGGGCCCATGGGACCGCACCTCAAGGTTCACATGGCCTTGTCTGTCTGATGCACGCTCACAGTGGGCTGTCTGGGAGGGTGGGGTCTCCACGACGATCCTTAAAGGATTTCTTTGTATGGGTGGGTGTGGTGCGTGTGGGCGCACGATTTTGTACTTAGAATTTGAACTCTTGGTCATGTGGGAGAACACGGGCTGTTCTGAAGGCTTCAAATAAAATATCAAGCCCTCCATGTCTGTGCCTCTAGTCTGTCCTTGGCAGCCATAGGAGTGGCCTGCCCCTCTACCGGAGGAGGATCTACTGTGTCCCAAACCGGGATCTGGGAGGGTACTTGCTGGTGGTCCTCTGACATAGAGAAAAAGGGAGGACAGGAAATGAAGAGGAGAGGGGCATACAGAGCTGTTGTTGCTCTCATGGTGAACAAGACCTGGGTGGCCGCTGCGGGACTTCTGCGGGACTTCGGCTAGCTCCCAGGGGAGGGGGGGGGAGGAGGGATCCTAACAACTGTCCACTGAGAGGAAGCTGAGGGCCTCAGTGGACCTCTTTGCTGCAGTAAGAGGCTCGGCTGGGCCAAACCTGAGAAAGTATCCCTTCTAGCTCCGCTTCCCTTAGTTCACCTGCTTAGGCAATTCATAAACGCCCTCCCTTCCACAAGGAGACCAGGGCCAGGGCTGACCCATTCCATCCAAGCCATGAACCTGCTAGGTACGGTCCATTGTCTAAGGCAGGCTATAAGATTGGTCAAGTTCATAGGGCTCTAGAACCACAGTTTCCAGGTGTCTCAAGGGCAAAACCCATGGAGCGAGAAGTGGGAAGGTGTGTCCTCATGTCTTCTGAATGACAAAGTCACAGATGTGGCCCCTGCCCCGACTTGAATCTTACCCATCAAGCAGTTCATCAACGCCCCCTCCCCCGCCCTTCTCATTCCTTTCTATCTACTCTGCCGGTGACCACCTGAGGATCCTGCTGAGGCCCACCTAGAGTAAACAAGGACAGAGAACCTCATCTTCACTCATGTAGCTTACCACAGGAGCAACAGAGCATCTACGAATAGGGGAGGAGGCCATTGCCCTTGTGGAGTGTCCTTCTGAACACAGGCCAGGCATACCCCACTTACAGGGCCTGAAGATGCTGGGTCATCTCACTCTGAGGAGCCCTGCCACCTGGAGCAGGCTCTCCCATTCAGAGTATGCCCACTCTGTTGGCAGGCACATACATACAAGGTTACCTCTTCCCTGAGTCAGTCTAGATATATGGCAGCTGAGCCTGTGTGCATTGCCTCAACCCTGCGCTCCAGGAGCCTGGCGAGTCAGTAAGCGACAGCCTGCAGACAGAACCTGAGAGCAAGATATTAAGTTACGTGATGGACCGCTTGGAGGACACAGTGCTCTCTCTCTCAAAGGACTTAGGTCAACAGGAACTCCAGATCACCTCCTTTGGAGCCCTGCCCCCTCTTTCAGGCACCCTCTTCGCTCTCCCCCTATTCTTTCTGGAGATTGCTATTAAAGTGCCGATCTCCCCCAGCTGCAGACACACGACTCTATCCCATACATATCCTTTCCCGGTGGCTGGGCATTCTTTGAGTGTAGGGTCCTTAAAACTACACCAATTAACATGAGAGTTTTAGCATTGAAGGTCCCACGTCTTTGGGAAACCGGGATGATGGGTTACTCTAGCAGAAATCCAGCTTGCAGGGTCAGCCTCACAGTAGGAGATCTGAAAGCAGGTTCCCCAGGCTCAACCCGTTAGCATCTAGCCAGCTTAGCGAAAGAACAATATTCCAAAAGCTTCATATTGGTAGTTTGGAGAATAACAGCCCTCCTTTCCGCAGTCTTGGGCTCTAGGACACTTGTCTAGGACAGTCGGGTGGCCTGGCCTCCAGCACGGGCGGAGGGGGCGGGGAATGATTAGCATAATTTATGCACGCGGTCGTTTAGCAGTCAATTATATGCGCATATATTTCCATGGCTGATGAGGCTGGCCGGGCACTTTCAAAATGGCGGAGCGTGGAGCGAGTGGCGGCGGGAGCGGCGGGGACAGTCTGGACAAGAGCATCACGCTGCCCCCCGACGAGATCTTCCGCAACCTGGAGAACGCCAAGCGCTTCGCCATTGATATAGGTAGACGCGGACCTGGTACTCGAGAGGGTGGCCAGAGCAGCGGGCAGGGGCGGCCAGCGGGGGCGGCGGGAAGGACGAAGGGCGGGGGCGCGGGCCATGCGCACAGCCTCACGGGTCGCCGCACAGCCTCTTGGGACTAATAGTGTGTGCAGCGTCAAGGTGCGGGACTGAGCCGGCTGTCGGACTCCAGCTCCCGGTAGGCGCTGCGCGCTTGGAGCGGGGCACGTCGGGCCTCGTAGTCCGCTGTGGATTGTGAGGGCTCGGTGGAGGGACGGGCGGGGCGGGTGGCCTCGGGGGTCCTAATCTGCTCAGAATACCCCGGGATGTGGCTGGCCTTGGCCCCGCGGCGCAGTCCGCCGGAGCTCCAGCTTCCCAGACAGCTGTGGAGGACGTTGGGCCTGGACACTTGTCGAGCTCTGGGTGTAAAGTTCCCAGCGTGGACCGTGGCTACGGCCGCCGCCTCCTGGGTGCCTGGTGGTTCACCTTCCTGCTGACCTGCTCTAGACCCACCTTAGATCCCCATCTCGCGTTGGGCAGCCTCGTGCACACTAACAAGTCCTCAGGAAGGTTTTGTCATCGCCCTGGTGTGCAGATGTGTAGAAGAAGGCTAGCTTTCTCCGGGCTCTTTCGATTCGTAGATAGTAGATCCAGATTGGGAGCCAGCCAACATCCCCCCGCCCCGTCCCCCAAACACTCTGCTTTGCGTCCTGATATTGGAGAGCTTTGCACCCAACTGCTTGCAGGCGTTTCCCCTTGTGTCTCTTGATGCCAGCGTGGTCAGTGAGGCCCCACACAGCCGGGCAACAGCCGCTGTCTTGGACTTATCTCCGTGAATGAATAGGTGTGCTGCTGGCTCTTAGCCTCCTTGAAAAGCCTGGCTTGTTAACAGACTGTGAAGATTCTCTTTACTTCTGGAATATTCAATATGTTCCCTGCCCTCTTGCATTTTGGGTTGTCTCTCTGACGGGCACGTTCTTGGGAGGAATCAGAGTGGATGGGAAAGCAAAGATGGCCTGCTGGCCTGGCCTGTGCTTCAGCTTTATCAAAGGCTGGGGAGGGTGATGGGGGAGTAGCACCAGCCAAGATTCTAGTAACACCTGAGATAACATGGTGACTGGCTATATATTGAGCTAGAAGTGATGAGCTTGCAGCCCCAGCAGAGGGGACTGTCCACAACCAAACCTTTCCAAAGACCCCCAAGGCAGCTGTCCCAGGATTCTGAAACCTTCACTCCAGGACTAGGTCTTGTGCTTTACCTGGTGGTCTTACACTTGTTAGTTGAGAAGGAGGCAAAATTAAATAACTATGTCTGGAAAGCAGTTGAAAATGAATTCGAGCATCATCAGGCAGTTGAGAAATTAGGGATTCTCCTCAGATAATCTATGTGGCATCCAGAGACCATCTAACCAACAGCCATAAAAACTGATCTGTAGTGGAGAGGCGCCCTCAAACTGAAGGCTTGAGGCCAGACACCGGCTGTCTTGACAGAATGACATTGCAAGGGATGGTCACTGCAGGGGATGTTCAGTGTTGGGGTTTTGCTTCCGTCAGTCTGGGTCCTGAATCTGAGCTTGGAAGGTCATGTGTTCCTGAGAATAGACCTTTTTTTTTTATTTCCTTCCTTCCTTCCTTTTTTCCTTTTTTTCCTTTTTTTCCCCTGCAACTGATGGGAGATCACAGCTCAGGTTGGGGAACATGCTTGTCGCAGTGTTGTTTAAAAACAGACTTCTGTTTCCCCTTCCTCACTGTGTCCCTGGATCCAGGGAGCCTAAGCTGTTCTGCGCACTTGGCGAGCCCTTTGCCTTTCTTGGATGGGGACACTGATGTCAGTCGAGATGATTCACTTCTGGAAACCCAGGCAGTAGGAAGGGCACACAGGCGGGAAGAGACTCTGGGGTAGTAAGCGCGAGGCTGTCCTGCCCTTCCCGGGGCTGCGGTGTACATGGGAAAGTCAGAGGACAACTTGGTGAGATTCTCTCCTTCCACCATGTGGGTCCAGACAGCAAGCACCTCTACTCCCTGACCCATCTCAGTGGCTTGCCTGTGATTTCTGATGAACTGCTTAAAGTACAGCTCCGTCCGTTTGCACAGTCTTTTAGGAAACAGAGTGTCCTCAGAGTGAGCTACAGAAGCATTTAGAATCAGACAAGCCTGAGGGCAGGCTGGGATTGGGGGCAGGCAAGAGAGATCAGGAGGCTTAGGACTATGGCCACAGATGAGATTAAGCTCATGATAGGCTCACTAAACCAAAAATGGGCCTCGCCGTGCCCTGCTTGGACAGGACACACTGCTGCATTGTGTCAGTTTCACTGAGGGGAGAACCCTGGCCTCCAAGCACCTTGGTCCTGCACATCTGTGAATTTAGAGTATCTGCTTTCCTGTAGTCCCTTAGTATTTCCTCAAAGCCAACACTTGCAAATAGCATAGCCGGTTTACTCTGCCACTGAGAAACCTTTGCCTGGTCAGGTCTCTGAGAGATGCCACCACAGCGGGTCACAGACATTCCCGATTTCCCAGGTGTCACCTGGGGGCCTGTGAATCTGCAATTACAACTACAAACTAGAAGGTGTCTTTTCTGCCTGTAGGGGCTTGTCCTAGGCATGCACTTCTCTGGAACTCTGGGCAACTCTCCCTGGAGTGTGTGGCTCAAGTAGACAGAGAACTTGTGCTTTTTCTGAAGCCCAGAGGTTGGCAGTGTGCAGTAGTCCATGGTGACAGGGCTCTGTGAAGACGTGGAGAGCCTGCCTGACCCCAGGTGTGGCGATTGGTACATACCTTTAATCCCAGCGCTTGGGAAGCAGAAGCAGATGGAACTCCATAGGTTCAAGGCTGGCTCTGTCTGCATAATGAGACCCTGCCTCACAAACTGAAGAAAATGGATAAGCAGTAGGAAAAACAAAAAACAAACAAACAAAAAAAACCCACTGTTCAATTCCCAGCATCTATGTGGTGACCAACAACCACCTGTAACTCCATTCACAAGGAGAACCGACGCCCTCTTCTGGCCTCCTCAGGCACTTCATGGACATGGTGCTCAGGCATTTGTTTAGGCAAGACATCCATATACATGAAATAAAAATAACACCCCTGACAATTAAGATATAAAAACGAAAATTTTAAAAACAGCCCCAAAAGAGCCTGGGGCCGGTGAAGGCTGTTGACTTGTTTCCTTTGCCTACTCGTGGGTCTTGGGCTGCTCCATGGGACCGCTCCTGACCCCAGTCCCTGTAGGTAAGCCCTCCCTGCTGACCATGTGCATATCAAAGATGCCGTGTGTTACCCACCCTGACCTGGTAAGATGAGCGGTCAGGTGTGGCTGTATGGGTCTGCTTATTTGGGGCCTGCGTGTGCAGGCACATGTCTACCACTGAGCTGCACCCCAGCCCTCTCTTCGTAGTATGTTTTTTAACTCCCCAGATGTGTGCCTTGTATGCCGGGGATATTTCCGCTCCTGTTCGCTGCTTATGCTGTGCCCCTCCCTCTCCTTATTTTGTCTCCCCAGACATCTTACTTCTCTCCTGTCACATGTGTACACACACACACACACACACACACACACACACACACGGTTTTACATGCCTATATAAAGTCCAGGAAGCACAAATGAGAGGAGTAAGACTCTTTCTGAGACTAGCTTGGTTCACCGAATCTGATCATCTCTGCTTGTTTCCCCTTTCCTGCAAATGACATGACATCGTTCTTACGGCTAGAAGAAAACACTCCACATAGAGTAGACCACACGCCCATCGTGTCTTCGGCCCTCAGCCCACATCTTATATTTTATTGTTTGACACTAGGCTGCCTGGGCTGGCCTTGAACTTGTGATGCTCCTGCCTCCGCCTCTGCCTCCGCCTCCCCGTTAGCTGGGATCACAGGTCGGCTACACATCCAGGCCTGGCTTTGTAACTGAGCGTTTAGAGAGGTGGTTGGAGGCCCGCAGGCTGTTCCTCAGACCTTTCTGTCCCTTCTTATCTCTCACTGGCCTGGAGCTTCACCAAGGAGGCCAGACTGACTGGTCAGCGCGCCCCAGGGATCTGTTTTTCATCCCATTTTGTGATTGCTGGGGTTATGAGCACATACTACCATCCTGTGTGTTCTGGGCATCTGAGCTCAGCCCGCCACGGAGCCTCTCCCCATATCTTGGAAACTAAATTTCTTTAAAACGGTAGAGCCGAGCACACTGGCTCTGGCTCTGCTGCGGGGCTTTGTGAGCGTGGGGAGGAAAGCCTTGAACTCAGATTAGTTACAAACCTGAGTGGGGCACAGGACCTGTGAAGAAGAAATGTTCCTTCCCACAGTGATTGGTACTCTCTCCTCTCATCCATGACTTAAGTTCATAAAGCATTAAGCACCCTGTCCACAGACTCAGTGTTTGAGGACGAGGCTGTTGGAATGTCAGAGTACTGCCGGGGCTTAGAGGAAGGAGGCGGATCTCAGGGTCTCCTTTGCACTGTCCTGAATTTTTCGTGGTTTTTGTCTTCTTGTAGGTGGATCATTGACCAAGTTGGCATACTATTCCACTGTACAGCACAAAGTAGCCAAAGTGAGGTCCTTTGACCACCCAGGAAAGGTAGGCAGGCGCATCAGTGGAGCAGGACGGGGTAGCTGCTTCCCACCGGCCTTGGACTTCATATTGTCGTTTTTGTTTGTTGTCCCCTGCTGTTTACATATGTTAACACTATGGTCCTGAAGTTGATTGCTCTTCCCTGACTCCTTGTGAGGTGTCCTTTCCTATCCTTTATGAGAATGCCTCCCCTTGCCCTCCTCCTTGTCTCATATGTAGGCCTCTTTCCTTTCTCTGTTGTCTGTGCCTTGGCCTAAGCTAACATCAGGTATTTTGTGTGTGACAGTTGAGTAAATGCCTAATGTGCCAGGGCAGGGTGCTCAGGGCTATCCTTGCCTCTTGAAGACTTCTTAACTCTTCCCAGGACATGGAACAGGACCATGAGCCGCCCTATGAGATCTCAGTTCAGGAGGAGATCACAGCTCGCCTGCATTTCATCAAGTTTGAGAATACCTACATGGAAGCCTGCCTGGACTTCATCAGAGACCACCTTGTCAACACGGAGACCAAGGTCATCCAGGCCACCGGGGGTGGAGCCTACAAGTTCAAGGACCTCATCGAGGAGAAGCTGCGTCTGAAGTGAGTAGAGACCTGGCCTGTGGCGCCTCAGTGTGGTGGTGGGGCCCTGAACTTACATGCTGATTGTGGTGCTGTGTGGGGGCGCTGCCCAGGTGGCCTTGCTGGCTGTAAACTGGTGGGCTGTCTTGGCTGCTCAGTGCTGCCTCTCAGCAGGTGCACCTTGGTTGACTCTTGTGACTAGATTCTTTCATTCCCAGGGTAGACAAAGAGGATGTAATGACCTGCTTGATTAAGGGGTGCAACTTCGTGCTGAAGAACATCCCACACGAGGCCTTCATGTACCAGAAAGACTCAGACCCAGAGTTTCGATTTCAGACAAACCACCCCAACATTTTCCCCTACCTCCTAGTCAACATTGGCTCCGGCGTCTCCATTGTGAAGGTGAGAGTCCACAGACTGACAGCTGAGTGGCTCAGCGCCTGCTGGCTGTGTATGTGCCGTGCCACAGCCTTCGCTGGGCACGGCACAGGTCTGACCCTTCGTAGAGCCATCATTGTCATGACAGTTGAGCACCGACCACTTGCAGCGGTGTCACTGAGGGTTCGCTCTTGAGGAAGGTTGTGGCAGCCCTGACGCCAGCATCCTAGGAGCCTGTGTGGCCCGCAGCCCAATGCATGCCCTCCTCTTCCTCAGGTGGAGACAGAGGATCGGTTTGAGTGGATTGGTGGAAGCTCCATTGGAGGAGGCACCTTCTGGGGGCTTGGGGCTCTGCTCACCAAAACAAAGGTATTCCCTCCACTCTGGCCCTTAGAAGGTCCTCAGTAAATGTCTGCAGAAGCCTTTCCCAAGCCTTTATCCTGGCTGTAGGGAGAGGTCGTGGATCCCCATGGCTGAGCCGGCCATACTCTGAAGGGCAGGGAGTTTGAACTGCCGGAGCTCTGCTAGCTCAGTGGTCTAGCGTCCAGCTTGTCAGAACCTGCCCTTGCCCCATGTGCTGAGGGAGGGCCATTCACATCTGACTGTGCAGGCTCCTCTCTGCTGTCCGGGGGAGGGGGGTGGGGGGATGAGGGCACCCTGGGTGCTTGGCCCTCACTACCCTACACTGCTCTGCTTCCACAGAAGTTTGATGAGCTGCTGCAGCTGGCTTCCAGAGGCCGGCATGCCAACGTGGACATGCTGGTCCAGGACATCTACGGTGGGGCCCACCAGACCCTGGGCCTGAGCGGCAATCTCATCGCAAGCAGTTTCGGGAAGTCAGCCACTGCCGACAGAGGTACCTGCCGGGATCTGCCCTTCATGACCCAGCCACAGCCAGCTTCAGTGCCCGCTAGTGTGGAGAGACAGATCTCACAGATCCCCCTGAGACTCTTCGTGTTGGGCCTCCAGGGCTCACCTTCCCAGAATCCTGCTCTAGCTCATTAGAATGTTGCCAGATGGCTACCTCAGCCTCCGTTTCCGGGAAAATACAAGCTAGGAAAAGCAGTTAGGATATTTGTTCTTTCTTGGAAATGAAGCCTCGTTCATCTGAGACGGAATCGGGCCTCACATCCCAGGCTCTGTTCCCGCCCCCTCCCCTCCGGCTGTCTGTCACCCGGTGACACTGATCCCATGACCTGGGTTCTGTTTTCATTCCCCTCTCAGAGTTCTCCAAAGAAGACATGGCCAAGAGCCTGCTGCACATGATCAGCAATGACATTGGACAGCTCGCCTGTCTCTACGCCAAGCTTCACGGCTTAGACAGGGTCTACTTCGGGGGCTTCTTCATCCGGGGTCACCCTGTGACCATGCGCACAATCACCTACAGCATTAACTTCTTCTCCAAGGTGACTGTACCTAATTTCCTGTCCCCATACTAGTGTGGGCTCAGCTTATCCTGGTTGTTCTAACGTACCCCTGAAACTCTCCCAAAATGGCAACCTGCTGACCAGAACTCATACACAAGGTGCACATTGCAATGCTCTGAGCTGGGACACAGTCACAGTTCCTTGCCAGCAGGCTCCTTGGGAAGATAAGATGGCTTTCCCACCCAGCCAGACCTTCTGGTCAACTGCAGCTTCCTCCCGGCCAGTTTGGCACTCTGTGCATTGGGTGTAAGCCTGTTACAATGAAGGGCAATCAGGGACTGTCCTTTAGTGAGGGAACCTCATGTGGGTCCGGGGTATCCGGGCCAGCGGAGTGCTATAGATTGGTGCTCAGGAATGGGCAGTAGCAGCTCAGGGTGCCCTTGTGGAGTCTGTCTTCCCGTCAGGTTCCACAGCAGGCAGGCTAGGCTGTGGCGTGTAGGTACCATCTGTTGGCAGGGTATCTATCAGGCAGCCTTGAAGAAGCTGATGCACTAGCGTGGTGGGTCCACAGTGGATCTGACTGGACGCTGACCCATCATTTGTGGGCTTGGGCTGGGGCAGGGTGAAGTCCAGGCACTCTTCCTGAGACATGAAGGCTACCTGGGAGCCATCGGGGCATTTTTAAAAGGAGCCGAGCAAGACAGTGAGTAGAGCCACCACAGTGAGCAGTGGCCGGCTGTGCAGGACGTGGCCTGCGCCCCGGCTGGGCATCCGGGTGGGAGAGCGGGGACCAGGGGGTGGGGCACGAGGCTCGAGGAAGCCACAGAAAGGGGAAATCCGTAGTGTGTAAATAGACCAATGATTTTATCCCTTTTCCTCCTCTACTTTCCCCTTTGAATCAAGGGCGAGGCTGAGACGGTGACCAGCTTCTCGTTTTTCCAGATCCAAACCAGTACAGCTGGGGTGAGAACTACGCAGCCAGCTCCGGGCTGATGAGCACGTCGCCCGAGCTGTGCCCGACACAGCGGGCAAGGAGCGGCACAGTGAGTAGCAGGCCCTTCCGGAGCAGCCTGCCCAGCCGTCTCCACTGTGGCCTCTCACCACACAGACTGGTTTTACATTGATGACAAGTTAGACTAGAGGGCAGGAGGCACGGAAGCTTCCAGAGCCCTCGGGAGCCTGAGAGGCCCGGTGTAGTGCGCAGGGCACGGAGCTGGCAGCCGCCGCGATGTTTGCGGCAAGAGCGAAGAGTAGGCCTGCCTTTGTCAGGGCTCCCTGCCAGCAGATTTATGCTTCTTGGGAAGTCTCCCTGGGATGTTCTAGATCCGTTCCTCTCGTCTCCACAGTAGGATGAAATCCACTCTGAGTGCAGACGTTGGGCTCACCTGGCCAGAGGCAGGCTGAGCACTGCGGAGCTGGTGGGTTAGGAGACTCCTTAGCACCTGCCTCGTTAGAGCCCTCTTGGTTAGGGCTTTATGGTGTAGTAGCCATTTTGTGAGCTGTTGGCCGTCTGACAGTTGGCTATGGAGCTTTTGTAACTCGGACACCATGTATGTCTGGGAAAGGGCAGTTGGAATGAAAGTCAACTTGTAGAAGCAGGAGGTAAGCCACCACCCTCGGGCAAGGTCGCTGGCACTGTGGTGACCCAGCATCCCTTGGTAGGGAGCCCGGGCCTCTCCAGTGAGAGCGCTCCACATGCCCCTTGGGCTTATCTGTGGGCCAGGCTGGGCGGGGAAGGCTGCTCTGAAATGGGCGTCTCCCACCCTTGGTTTTTAACTCGTCAAGTGGCTGTGTTGTGGCCCGCCACGTGGATCCCGAGATGAAGGGAGACAACAGCAAGCAAAGTTGTCCTTCTGTCGATACTGAAAGGTGGCCCACGCTTCCCTCAGTAGAACAAGGCAGGGTGAGTGGTGCTTGCCCCCCTCTGTCCCACACCTTGGGGCCTGCATTGCCGGTGCTAGGATAACGCGTCACAGAGACACAGCTGACAGGTGCCGAGACCCTGGCAATGGCGAGACCTGCAGGGCGGGGAAACCTGGTAGCGCAGTAATTAGTGACAAGAAGCTGGAGAGCTACGTGTTCTTGTGCGCAGAGGGCGCTGAGGCTGGGGTGTCAGTGGTGAGCCAGTGGTTAGTGTAGGCAACCCCTGCCTGTTTCTGCTCGGCTTGGGAATTTCTCAGACCTTTCTTGCTAACTTTCCACCCGTATGTGTCCCTGGGGTTTACAAGCATTTGCCCCTGTGGTTCTGTCCAAGCTGTGAGTCTTAATCCGGAGTTCATGTAAAGTTATTGCAGTTGAAATCCCCTGGCTGAAGGGGCTTGAGTTCTGGAGTGTGGTGTGACCGATAGACACTTGAGGTCACACAGAGGTGGCCTTGGAGCAGAGGTCACACTTCTCTGGGCCGAGAGCTGCTGCCAGGCACGGACAGCATGGTTCACCTCACTGCTGTGCACATGCTGTTTCTGCCCCTCTCAACCTAACATAGTGCTAGCGGGGCAGGCCATGGTCCAGAACACACGTGGGCTCGGCACCATGTAGCCACCTAAGTATCTGGCTTTCCTGATGGAGTCTCAGGGCCAGTGTATGAGGAGCAGCCCTGTAGTGCTTTGCAGACAGCACATCAGCTAGACAAGACAGAAGCCAGGGCGTGTACCAGCAGCAAGTCTGCCAGAACGCACGCAGATGAGACCAAGAGCCAGAGAGCTGCTGGGACTTAGCACTGCAGCTCCTCAGCATTGTTGAGAACCAGAGATAGAACTGAAGCTGAGTGCCGGGAAGGAGGTGGCATGAGCCAGTGTGCGAGCAGCTAGGACTAGCTAAGGAGCCACGGGCTGCCTGGGATTAAGGGGGCAGTGGTTCAGGGAGCAGGTGGGAGCTGATCTGAAGCTACAGCCAAGCCATGGGCAGAATCCAGGAAGTCTGGCTGGTGCTGCAGGAAGGCAGGTGGAGCTACTGCATTCATGACAGAAGCCAGAGCTTACGTCAGAGTTGTGACCTTTATGATAGCAGCCTTCCCACTGACCTCTTCTTGTCCTCGTAGTTTGACCTGCTGGAAATGGACCGTCTGGAGAGGCCCCTGGTGAACCTGCCCCTCCTCCTGGACCCGTCCTCCTATGTGCCTGACACAGTAGACCTCACTGATGATGCTCTGGCCCGTCAGTACTGGCTCACGTGCTTCGAGGAGGCCCTGGATGGGGTGAGGCTCCAAGACACAGGGAGAGCCTCATGTGGTCTTCCCGCACCTGGGCTGCTCCTGGGCTCAGCCGGCTCTATCCCTACCAGGGTCAACAGGGGAAAGAAGGGGAAGAGGGGAGCCAGGCAGTGGTGGTGCACGGCTTTAATCCCAGCACTTGGGAGGCAGAGGCAGGCAGATTTCTGAGTTCGAGTCCAGCCTGGTCTACAGAGTGAGCTCCAGCACAGCCAGAGCTACACCGAGAAACCCTGTCTCAAAACACCAAAATACAAAACAAAAACAAAACAAAACAAAACAAAAATAAAATAAAATGAAGGGGAAGAGGGCAGGCACATTTTCTAGAGGTCACATGGTCTTAGTAAGGAAAGGGTATGCCTGTCTGACAGAGTGTAGGGTACGGGTGCGACATAGCGAGTGACAAGGCTCTTCAGAGCAGCACAGGCCTTCACTGTTTACATCTTTTCAGCAGGCAAGTCATCACATGGGCCTCCTTGCTTTTGGTGGTTTTTGCAGAAAGGGTTTTACTCTGTAGCCCAGGAGTGGATGTACTCAAGATCCTTCTGCCTCAGCGTGCTGAGTGCTGGGATTGCAGCGGCCTGCACCACCATGTCAGGCACCTGTTGTGATTCTGACCTGAATAGGATTGTCTGTTGCTATGTGGTACCATTTCTTTGTTCATTCTTTTCTGTCTCGGTGTCAGAATCTGACAGAAACAGTAGAAAGACCCTATGGCAAGGCAGGCACACTGGGGCGAAGCTGCCAGCTCTGGCAACCGGGAGCAGAGAGGGGGAGATCGGGAGGGGCCAAAACAAGAGTTACCCTTCAAGGCTGTCGTAGTGGCCTGCGCCTTTGCTCCCAGTACTCAGGAGGCAGAGGCAGGCAGATCTCAGTGAGTCGGAGGCCAGTCTTGTCTACATAGGAAGTTCAAAGCCAAGCAGGGCTAGATAGCAGTAAGATCCTATCTCAGGACAACACCCACAAAACACACACACACACACACACACACACACACATACACACACACACACACACACACACACACACACCATACACACACACACACACACACACACATACCATACACACACACACCACACACACACACACACACACACACACACACACACACACACACGATTACTCTCTCTCACAGGGCAAGCCCCTAGTGACTTTCCCCTCAGCCAGGCCCCCACCTCCCACATTCTACTTCACAATGGTCTTAACATTTTGATTGCATCAGTGAAGAGCTCACCTTCTAAAGGCCGGCCTTTGAGTACTGCTCGCATCAAGGACCAAGCATTCAACACGTGGGCTCTTTTGGGAGCGCTTCAAATTCAAGCCATGCGCCTCCTTGTGCATTTTCTGCCTTTTCCAATGCCAGCGCTGTGTATAGTGGTAGTGTCATCTTCTGGGAGGTGTGGGGCAGGGCTCGGGCAGGCTCAAAGGTTGTGGCCGCTGTATGAATTCCTAACCCTCTTTCAGACACCTGGGTATGTGGTGAGTGAGGGACATAACCCTAGGTCCCAAGCAGCAACTCTTGGAATAAATCAGAGCCTTAGTCTTTGTAGCTGCCAGGGAAGCCCCATGGTCTCTTTCTGTCTCCCAAAGCAGCATCAGGATGCTAGCTAGGCAAGGGTGGTGTCTGAGAGCTGAAGTACCAGACAGACAGCACTATCACCATTACTGTGATTGTAGCTGTGCAAGTGTGCCCCAGCACAGCTGGGCAAAGCCCCAGCAGGCTGTGCCTGCCCTCGGCCCGCGCCTGCCCTCGGCCTGTGCTGCCTCTGGCAGACCTTATCTGACCCCTCTGCTGTTGGCAGGTGGTGAAGCGAGCTGTGGCCAGCCAGCCAGAGTCCATGGATGCAGTTGAGAGAGCAGAGAAGTTCCGGCAGAAGTACTGGGGCAAACTGCAGACCCTGCGGCACCAGCCCTTGTGAGTCCTGTGACCCCAGGCCAGCCCCTGCCTGTGGCCCCTGAGGAAGGAAGGGTACCCCCTGGGCACAGGAACCTCGGCTGGCCTGGGGAGGATGAAGCTCATGCATCGAGGTCTTTTCTGGCTGTGTGCAGGGGTCTCACTGAGCTTTCCCGGGCTCTGTGAGACTTGTCTTCTTCAGCCATCCTCCATCCTGGTTTTGTCTGCAGTGCTTATGGGACGCTGACCGTGCGTAGCCTGTTGGACACAAGAGAACACTGTTTGAATGAGTTCAACTTTCCAGATCCCTACTCCAAGGTGAGCCACGCAGGCTACAGTAGGGCCCAGAGGACTCAGGAGCATTTTCCTGTGCCAACCTCAGGAGGTCTGCGCCTAGTTCTCAGTGCACAGCTCTACTCCAGGAGCTGAGGTGCAGCCACTGCAGCCGTGTCAGCGCTCCTCCGTCCCTCTGGCTAGGAGCCGTGGGCCCCTTCTTTCCCTGTTGTCAGCCATCTTGCCCTTCCTCAGCTGCCCATGCACATGGCCTCTGGGGGTGCGTACTCAGTGCCCTCCTGACTCCACTTAATCTCGTGGGCCAAAGTGCCTCCCTGCTTCACCCAACACCAGGTAGACTCGAGGACTGCCCCAAAGTCAGTAAGTAGCCTGGTACTCCCAGCCCTGAGCGGCATCTCTCGGGGGCACGACACCAAGTGTCCCCTTCTCCCTGGCCAGTTAGTGTTTGCGGTCCTCAGTGAGCCCCCTTCATCTGCCGCCTTGCAGAGACCTCCCTAAAGGCTACAGGGAGGGGTGTGGGCCCACCTTCAGGGTGAGCACCAATAAAGCCATGCCTGTGTGTCTTTCCCACAGGTGAAGCAGAAAGAAAATGGCCTCGCGCTAAAGTGCTTTCAGAGCGTGACGCGCTCACTGGACTCCCTAGGCTGGGAGGAGCGGCAGCTGGCCCTGGTGAAGGGGCTGTTAGCGGGGAACGTGTTTGACTGGGGAGCCAAGGCCGTGTCTGAGTAGGTGTCTGAGGGCTGTGCACCTGGTCCTTTCCCCTCTGAGGTGGCTTAGAACAGGTTACTCTGTGACAGAAGTGTGCCGTTCTGCCATCAGGCTGTCTAGACCCAGAGCCACTTGTTCTGGGTTGTTGGCCCTACTTTAGCAGTGATGAACAAGAGCACAAAAGTCACAGGTCTTTGTGCTGCCAGAGATCTGGGTGGGCACATATCGTGGTGAGGTTGACTTGTGCACTAGGGCTGATGTTTTCAGGTAAAAGTCCAAATTCATAGTTACTAAATACAGCACGGATTGATCCTGTTTGGTGTCTGATGTAACCAAGGTCTCTGCAAAGGCGCTGGTACCTGCTAAACACTGGGGCAAGTGTGTTTCGAAGGAGCATTGAGGGTCCTGTCCTGGCGCAACTGTAGATTTGCTGCTGTCCCCATGGTGATTTACCCGAGGCCCTAGCCTCCCTGGGTGACCGTGCTACTTGACTGGTGTCCGAGCACATTGCATTGTTCACTCTCCTGCCTCACCCTCATTCCAGCCACCCACTTGAGGTGCAGACCCCAGTATGTGGTGGCCAATCATAGAAGGAGCTGGCTCCACTGCCCGGAGCAGGGCTGAGCTTTTTAATACTATACTGAAAGGCTTCGTTCCTGTCCTCAGCATGCTCTGCCTTGAGCAGCGCTGCCTCTGGAGTGGAGGTCTGGCCAGGCCAGCGCAGGGCAGCCGAGCACAGTGCAGCTGGGAGATACCTCACTATAGGGAGGAATGCTGGGGTGGGGCTTCGTTTGTGGTTTCTGCTTTGTTCCAATTTTCTCATTTCTACAGTGTCCTGGAATCGGACCCCCAGTTTGGGTTTGAAGAAGCAAAGAGAAAATTGCAAGGTATGGACACCAAGTGCTCTGTGGTGCTCTGTCTGGCTCTGCAGAAGTTAGCAGCAGGCTGGGGCAGCTCCTGGTTGTCGCATAGCCATGTTGCTCAGGGCATGAGAGAGCCTTGTTGAAACAAGGCCTTGACACCGCCTCAGCTTCCCTGACCAGATCTCCTGTCTCCTCACAGAACGGCCCTGGCTGGTGGATTCCTACACCAAGTGGCTCCAGAGGTTGAAGGTATGTGAGGGGCCTCTGCTTCTGCCCTTGGGGTTGGAGCACAGTCTGGACCTGGCCAAAGAGGGTGGCCACCAAGGGCATTGGGCTTGCAGTGACATGGGTGTAACACAACACATACACAGTGGCCTGGGACTCAGGTATGACCTGTAGCCCACCACTTAGAACTTACGAGCCACCAGCAGAGAATCTAATGTCAGAAATCCCCGTTCCTGGGGTCAAGTGTGACTCGGTAAAAAGGACAATTAGTTGTTCGGTGTGTGTGAAAGCTCTGGGTTCCATCCCCAGCACCACAGGGGAAAAGATGTCCCCAGCCCCAGCATGACCTGCAGTGACCACTGGCTGGGTCATCTGGCCATGGGACCAACTGCCCTGTCCCCGTTGCCTCCCACGTTGAGACCCCGTGGCTGGGCCCAGCCCCGCAGGGTGTTGGGGGTGTAGCGTGCAGTGGAGTGTGAAACGCTCGAGTGCACCTGTTCCCAACTGAACGTCCTGGTTTTGTCTTACAGGGGCCCCCTCATAAATGTGCCTTAATTTTCGCAGATAACAGTGGAATAGACATCATTTTGGGAGTCTTCCCCTTTGTCAGGGAGCTACTCTTTAGAGGGACAGAGGTGAGTGAAAAGGCTGGGTGGGCCGGACCCTTCCCCTGGGCTCCTCCGCTGTTGGTGGGGTTGGCGTTGCCGTGGGCTTCTGGCGGTGGTCAGAGCTCCTACATTTGTGGCAGGTGAGTGCAGGTGAGGACAAGGAGCACCTGGGCCTGTCGGGTGTGGGCTGTAGCTTAAGGCCTGAGTTCTCTGCTTCTGGCTTCCTGGAAAGGCATTTACCAGAAGCTTGAGAATACAGGAGAGGTCATCCTGACCCAGGAGGCAGGCCGAGGATGGGATGGATGGGAGGCAGTAAAGTGTCCTCTGAGCACAGTTCTGCCTCGCCCAGGCCACAGAGCCCCGAGATTGTTTGGGGCCCTGCTGCCCATCAGTTGACTGCTGCTTGGAGCCTGCCAGGGTCAGCTGTGGTGAGTTTGGGCTGCATAAGCAGCAGCCCAGGTTCTAAAGAGCTGCTGCTCCCTCCCCCCAACCGTAGGTCATCTTGGCATGCAACTCAGGCCCTGCCCTGAACGATGTGACCTACAGTGAGTCTCTCATTGTGGCAGAACGCATTGCAGCCATGGACCCCATCATCTGGTAGGTTCTGGCTACCCCTTTTGAGCCAGGCAGGGGGTGGACCTAACCAGTACTGGGAGATATGCAAAGGGTTCTTAAGGAGGGTCAGTGTCTGAGGGCCTTGACTGGGCACTGACCACATGCTTTTTCTGTAGCACTGCACTCAGAGAAGATAGGCTACTGCTGGTGCAGACCGGTTCCAGCTCTCCATGCCTAGATCTCAGGTAACCCAGCCTTCCTTCATGCTGCTTTGCAAGGCACCAAAACTAGCAATGCTGCTGCTTGCCCTAAATATGACCTATGTAGCCACTTCTTCCTGTGGCCTGTAGGGCTGATGGGCAGCTGACTTAGACTTCCTGCTACAGGGCCATCCTGGAGCAGGGAGCTGTCCCATTATCCCACGGGCATGGGCATTGACTCACTTATTTGTGTGTGTGTGTGTGCGCGCACACACACACGCGCGCTGTAGCATCACAGCTTGTGTTGACCTCAGACAACTTGGAGGGGTTGGTTTTGCCTTTTACCATGTGAGTTCTATGGACCAAATTCAAGTCATCAGACTTGGTAGAAAGTGCCTAAGCCCACTAAGCCACCGTGCTGGCCTCTTCAGTGCTTTCTGCAGTGAGATGGGAATGTCAGAAATGGGAGCATCAGGAAAGCAGTTGGTGCTGGAGTAGAGCTTCTGTCCACTGCGGGAGTCTGGGTTTGGACATGCCCCAGTTAGCAAGAGACACTAGGCAAAGGTCCCCGTGTCCCTACTGGCCGCCACCTCCAGGGGAATGGGTTGGTGCCCACCAAGGTGCGCTCAGTGCAGTCCCCTGCCTGACCTCGGTGCCACCTTCCCTAAAGCCGCCTCGACAAGGGACTGGCCGTGCTGGTGCGAGAGCGTGCTGCCGACCTGGTCGTCATCGAGGGAATGGGCCGTGCCATCCACACCAACTACCACGCATTGCTGTGCTGTGAGAGTCTGAAGCTGGCCGTGGTGAAGAACGCCTGGCTGGCCGAGCGTCTGGGCGGCCAGCTCTTCAGCGTCATCTTCAAATACGAAGTTCCCACCAAGTGAGATACCCGCTCTGCCAGATGTGTCTGCGTATCCCGCATCAGGAATGTGACTTACTCCGAGGAGCCTGCGTTCACACCGGAGTATTGATTGACAGTGCGTGTACCAGGGCCACCCAACCCAGCATTTGTCCTGTGGGACGCTAGTGTTGGAATGTATTTAACTGTTAAATAATCTTTTATATATATATATATACATATATATATAAATATATAAATACACATGCATTCATCTGGTGGGAAGCATTGCCTGCCACAGGAGGTCTCCCCGAAACCAGATTCGCTTTCTCTGCTGCTGAGAAGATGCCCACACCCCCAAGTGGACAATGGCTGCCCCAGCTGACTACCTAAGTGGCCTCTGGAGCTGGTCAGTGCTAAACTCCCCATTCCTGTTGCGTCCCCACCTTGGGTCCCAGTGTTTTCTCTCCTTCCTGCTTCTTGACTCAGAAGGAGCAAACATCAGCATGTTATCTCTTGAGCCGGCGCTCACCCCTAATGTTCCTAGGGACAGCACTAGGTACTAAACAGCACTCCTGCTTCAAGAGCTAGAAGAGAGGGAGCTTTGTCATGGAGGACCTTCAAGGGCTCTTGGAAGCTGCAGGGCAGAGCCCAGCAACCTACATGGGTTTTGTTGCCGTGGCTTTGATTCCAGTGCCCAGGGCTTGGCATATGTGTGCTGTGTGCTGTGAGATGCCTCGGGTATACCCAAGGCTCTTAGGCCCCTTCCTTAACTGACATGTCTCCCCGGGATGGATGTGTATGCACGGACGGCTGTGCATTGAGGATGTTTGGTGGTACCACATAGGTAGGCATGGTTCACAGGACTGCACAGGTACAGTTCCCACAGTAGGACTTTGTTCTTGGAGCCTGAGTCCGTTGGGTCGCTCCTAGTGGCCAGCTGAGAGGCACAGCCGAATGCCGGTTGCCCAGCAGTGTACCTTTCTTGGTGTACTAGCCAGTAAGAAGTGCCTATAGACGGTAGAATTGAGGCCTGGCCCTCCCACAGATGGGCACCAGGGGGCAGCAGGCACCACACTCAGCAACATTTTTGGGTATTGCAGTCAGCAGTCTTTGAGTCCAGGACCTATTTACCCATTTTCCAGCCTAGCCTAAGGGCCTCAAGTCATCACCTTGGATAGCAGCAGGCCCCATGCCAGGGACCTAATATCAGAAGTTCCCATCTGCAGACTGGGGCATGCTCCCTGGACCTCAGCTCAGAGGAGCAAGCCCTCCCTGCTTGAGTAGGCTTCCTGCCTTTCTGGAATTCCAGGCTGGCAGGCAGGCACAGCTGGGTCTTGGAACTGTCCAAACTGGGAAGATGTGCTAGTTCCCACCCCCAGTCCTGGTTTAGGGTGACTACAGGCCACCCTGGGCTGGGTCACAGTTTCCCCTGAGTCTCCTATTTGCCTTAGCGGGGCCCTCAGAAGAGAAGAGATGAGCAGGTGGTAGATGCTAGGGCTCTGATCATTGTGTGTGTGCCTAGCATCTCCTTCCCCTGGGGGCCTGCCTGTGTCCCCACCTTAGCTACGTTTATTTTGCGGAGGGGACCAGCCCTCAGCCAAACACTTATGTTCACCAACAATCCTAACCTGCATCTTCCATCCCTTTCTCAGCCAGAGCAGAAAGATTACTCCATTCCAAGTGAGACCAGCCCCATGACCCTGCTGTTGCTTGCAGCCCCATCATACACATGGGGTCTATCCCACTGTGAGACACTGGTCACGAGCTGGCACAGCAATTCTTCAGGCTGAGCCCTCTCACTGGCCCCAGGCAGAAAGTCCACCCTCCATGTATTTCTGCTCAAGCTACAGTGGCCACGTGCCCAGTGTATAACAGGTTGAATTAAAGAAGCAAGAGGTCCTACTGGACTCCAGACAAGTAGCGCTCCTCCCTGGCCTTGCTGAGCTCAGACCATTTGACACAAGCCCTGCCCATACCAGGAGAACAGTGAGGGCTTCCCCAGAGGCATGCCTTTCCTGGAAGGGCTGGGTGGAGCTGCCTCAGTCAACAGAGTTTAAAGGTCCCAGGAGAACCTAAGGCCTCTCCCATAACGGCACCAGCTTCCCTCCCTGGAGATAAACAGGCCTGGCATCCTGCCCTCTAGCTCCAGAGGCGTGGCACCCACAGTGGACACATTGGCTGGGGACTTGAGCATGCACCCTTGAGGAGTTACCTAGGCCTACCCTGTAAGACTGTCCTCTCTGCCCCATGAGGACAGAGCGGTCACAGAGCCGCAACAGAGCCGGCGAGCCACACAGAACAGGCCCGATGCATTTATTGGAGTTGTCTTCCCAAGTTTACACAATTGCTGGGTGGTTTGTTCAAGACAAGCCTGGTGCACAGGCGAGTAGGGGACAGGGACAAACATCCTAGCCACTGTGGGTGTGTCACAGGCATTCTGGGGTACAAGCACACAGCAGGTAGAAGAAAAAACTGAGCACACACTGCAGGGCCAGACACCAGGCAGACCAGTGGGAAAGGGTGCAGTCATTTGACTGTTAAGTTTCGGTTCTAAAAAGTTAAATATCTATTTATGTATCTTAAAACGTGGAAACTGCCCAGTAGGACAGGAGGACAATGCTGTTCCTTGCTTCCCAGGATCAGAGACAAGAGGACAGCTAAGGTTGAAGGGGAGGCTACCGGGTCCTCCACAGACAGCGAGTGGGGCTTAACAGCTTTGGGGACCCAGTGGCTTCATTTCCTGAGCAAAGGTCGGGTTGAGGCCAGCCCACCCTGCAGGCAGTCACAGAGAAGGTGGGGAGTTGGAGTCATCAGGCAGGGTCAGAGCCTGAGCAGCAGCTGGCCATCAGCAGCACCGCACACCTGCTCAGGGGCTCCTTTGGCAGGCATTGGCACATCCACACAGCCCTCATGGCCTACAGAACAGGCACCCTCAGGGGTGCCCCGCTCCTCGTCTGGGGGACCCCGTGAGTCCAGGCCTCTCAGCCTCTGCTGGCGCTCCTGAGCCTGGCGGGCTCGGCTGGCAATGGCACGCACACGGCTCTGGCTTCGAGAGGAGGAACGCCTCAGGAAGCTGGGGCCCCCTGCAGACCCATCCCCAGCTGGGCCCAAGCTGGTGGGCGATGTGATGTCCCCAGCCTGCTGGAAGCCAGTGAGCCAGCGTAGCTGCTCTGTGAGAGCATCTCGCCGCACTCCGGACTCCAGCGCCTGATGTGCCACACCCAGGCCGCCCAGGCCGCAGCTCAGGCTGCTGGTGCTGCCCTGAAGGCTGGGAGCAAAGTCGTCAGCCGTCAGGTCTCCCAGACTCTTGGACTTAGCAGACACTGGGCAGTCCTGCAGGCCCACCAGGGTGAGGTGATGCCAGGGTGGGCGTGGGTGGAGGCTGGTCAGCCTCGGGGCAAGAGGCCGGGGCTGCAGCTCATCGGGTGCAGGAGGCAGCCCACCTGCAACCCGCAGGTTGGGGTTCGATTTGCTCTTGGTCACAGGAGGCAGGTCAGGACGGGCAGCTGAGGCTAAGCAGGACCGTGGGTTTAGGCGTCCAAGAGAGACCCCTGGAATGCTGTCTCTGCTGCGGCAGAGGCCGAGGCTGGGCAGTGACAGGTCTATGACAGTGTCATTGGAGGACATGCTGGAGGATGAGGAGACACTGTCCCTGTGACTCCCAGGCTCCAGCCGCTGCCATAACCTGTCAGTGCCCGTGGCATCTGAGTATACCGCAGGCGTGGGGAAGAGCTCCGAGAGCACCTGGCCCTCACTCTTGGCCCTCCTGACTACCGGCAGGTGGCCTGGGGCCCAGGAGCGGCTCTTGCTGTCTGTCTGTCTCCCCGAGGTCCCCTCACGTGGCCCGCTGGGGATCCCACCATTGTGTGGCCTGAGGGGTGGCTCTTCATTTTCCCTATCACCCCCAATCCTGAGCTGGAGGGTTCCGAAAGCTCCTGGAGACGTCTGCTGGGGGCTGGTCGCCTTGGCCCCCAGTCCTACAGGGCGCTGGGGCCCTTCCTGAGATGGACCTGTGGGGGCAGCGACTGCCTGTAACGGGAGGCCAGGGCCCAGGGCTGGTTCCTCAGCAATGGGTTCCAGGCCACACAGGGGGGAGATGGGCCGCTGCAGGGGGAAGAGGCGAGTATCTGTGGGGAAAGAGGGACGGGAGACAAGAGGGAGGCAGAAAGGTAGATATAGGAGGGGCAGACAGATTAAAGACAGACGTGGGGAGAATCAAGAAACAGAAGGGGGAGGGAGGGAGAGGAAGGGTGTGTGTGAATCAATCAGCACCCGTTCCTGACCCCCTGAGCCAAGGGTAGGGACCAGCCCACCCCAGGAGATCCCAGCAACCATTCTCCATTTATAAACATGTACTGCGACACTCAAGAGTACTCCACCCCACTAAAGCCGGAGGTGTGCCTGGCCTCACACGGTCCATGGGGCAACAGACAGGACAAGCCTAATCCTCCTTAGACTGGGGCATCATGGGGGCACATAGGGCTCAGGCCTATTACCTGGCACTCGCAGGTCTCAATCCCTAACTATGGAAGCGGCATGGAGCAGGGACAGAAAGGAGAACACGGTCAGTGTGTGGGGGGCACTGGCAGATGGACAGATGGACAACAAGGCTGGGCAGGAGCGGGAGTGCAATGGAAGCAGGCAGACTCCGGGTGCCTCCCTCCCGCCCAGGCTAGAGCTCAGGGAACCAGCTCAGACCAGTTCCCTCACACTCCCGCAGGCCAGGTGTGGGTCAGGAACTGTCAGCCAGGACGGTGGGATGTCACACAATAACTAAGTGCCATTCAGACAATGCAGGTCCCTGGAAGCTGCTCCTCTAAGCACTGGGTGCTCTGAGGCCCAGGCCTCAGTTCTAAGCACCGTCTCCCCTGGTCTCTGAGGAGCCTCCAAAAGGGATACCCTGCGGTACCACCACCAATTGACAGCAGGCTCATAGGACTGCAGGGCAGAGTCTTGCTTGCATCTGGCCCTGAGGGGGAGGCAGGGCTAAGAGCTGGGACCTTTTCAGACCTAGGAAGGTCATCAGAGCAGCCAGGCAGGGTAGCCAGCAAGGCACCAGGGAAGCCGTCGCTGAGGGCTGGCTGGATATCCCTGGGTTCCTCAGCAAGCAGCTCTCAGAAATGCCTTGGTGACTCAAGCTCCCCTCTTCCCCCATCGCCCCCCCCCCAAAGCACAGGGCCATTAGGGTGGGGGTGGGGGTCTGAGGCAGACAAGCCACAGTTAAGCTGATGGACAAATGGAGCGGAGAGCGACAGGCACGGACCGCCTAGGCATGCCAGGTGTAGAGAGCATGGGACGCGGCGGAATGGCAGGCCTTACCCGTGGAGAACATGGGGGAGTGACTCCTGATCTCCTCCAGCTTTTGAACGAACAAGGCGTTCATCTCTCCCTGCAGCGCCCCCTGCTGCCTGTGAGCACCCTCCGGCTGGCAGGGGGCCACCTTGGGGCTGCCTGGGCTGTCTGGGCTGCTGGAGTCCGAGGACACAGAGCCGCCGCCTGGACCCTGCCGCCGAGCCCTAGGACCCTTGGGGGCCCCTCTGCTTCTCCCTGGGGTGGCTCGAGGACTCGGGCTGCAGCCAGGGCCCCCCAGTGAATCTACCCGGGCCCTGGGCTGCTGGCTGATGGCCACGCGGCTGCCTGCGAGCCCAGGGCTGGGTTGCTGCTCCCTTCGAAGGCCCTCAACGTCCATACCGGTGCAGGAGCCCACCACACACTTCATGCATGTGGCGGCCATCCCTGCAGGTCCAGGGCCTTCGGGGGCATTCGGGGACCGCACCTGTGCCAGTGTCCTCTCTTCTGTTGCTTCTCTTGCTGGTGCCTTACCTCGGGGACTGCTGCTGCCTGACCTCTCTTGAGTAGGGGCCTCCAGAGCTGGGTTGGGGCTAGGGGGTGCCACGTCGTCAGCTGCCCCCTCGGAGCCTGCGTCCTGTGTGCCCAGGGCCAGCTCTGGGAAGCCCTTGCGACTCGGCTTCTGGCTTTTGGTCGGGGCACTGGCTGTGCGCCGCAGGAGCCTCTGGCTAACGGAGGGCCGGGGCAGGGGCTGCCCAGCAGCATGACTGTCCAGTGAGCCTGGCTTTGGGCCTCGGAGGAAGAGACCTTTTAGACCCAGAGTCTGCTTGACCTGCAAGAAAAGGAGCCCACATAGCCTGCGCCTGGCCCACCCAGCCCACGTGTGACTTCAGAGGGGAACTGGCTCTCCAGCAGGTTCTGAACCTGTAGTTACCACAAACTGCCACAAGAGTGTATTGCAATGCCACATACAAGAAAGGGTTTCCTGGCAACTCTACCAAGGGTAACAGGACCTCACCCTTCAGACTGAACTAGAGAGGGAAGCCAGAGAACCTTCCCGGTGTTATCTCAAGGGCAGACTTCGATCCCTACACCATGACCACCCACCCACTTGTCCCAGCCTCGAGGAACTGAGGTCTGTAGCCCCAGATCTGGGGGAAAGAAAAGTTAGGGTCTACCACCCCTATAGTTACACTCACCCTGCCCTGCGCAGCAGCCCTGGAAGGCCTGCTCTCCCTTGGCCTCTGCCTCCCTACTACTTCCCAGGAGCCTCTCCTCCCTCCTAGAGGGCCGCCTTTCTAGGAAGCCTTGTTGAACACCTCCAGGCAGACTCCTCCAGGCCAGCTTGCACTCTGGCCCCATGAGTTCCTGAGGCCCTCAACTGGCTCAACCTGTGACCAGTGTCAGGCCACGGCCGGCTTCTGCCCAGTCCCCTCCTGCATTCATTCCCCTCTGCATAGATCACTGCTGGAGAGGGTCTGTGGCCACCTCTTAAGAGGACAGAGGCCACCGGGATCCTCACATGCCATACACCCCTGCATCCCACCCACAACCACCACCACTCCCCATGATGGGCCGTGCTCGTGCGTTTGGAGCAGCTCGGGGCCTGGCGGCCAGGGGCCCTTCTGCGGAGGCAATCGAGTGGCCAGCACTTGAATCAGCTTCCTGATTCAAGATCCCAAATCCAGTGCAATTTGGTCAAGATGGTTGGAAAGCCATTTAGAAGGAGATCCAGGATTCGAGCTGGAGCACCCACCAGGTACCCCCACCCTCACCCCCAACTCAGACCCTAGCACAGACTGAGGAGAGAGCTAGAGGGGTCAGTAACTGACAGTGTAGGCAGGCAGAGGGAAGCAGACAGCAGAGGAGCTGCAAGGCTGTGCAGAGAGACCTACAGTCATGGGGAAGGGCAGAAGGTGGGCGGGATGAGGACAGGATAGGAGGATGGGTCCTTGGCCTCGGCTGAATCCTGGATCTGCCTTGTAAATGCCACTCTCTGGCTGAGGATGGCCCAGGGGACCCCAGGCACGTGTCATGATCCATGTCACATGAGCTGACAGTCTCCAAAATGCTACCAAGAATCACAGATGCTAATGGGCGCGGCCTGGCATGCAGGTGGGGCGGCGGGCTACACCGTCCCGCGGCGCCGGGTACCTTTGAGACTCCTAACAAGGCTGAGCTTCTAAAAGTAGACTTGGGACATAGAGAAGCCCACTGCAAGACCAAAGAGACAGAGTGAAGGCATGTGAGGTGGCTGTGGTGGCCAGAGCAGGGCCTACCCAGCCGTAGATGGCCCTCGGAGACAGGCAGACACGGGATAGATGGATGGGTGGAGGCAAGTAACAGGACCCCTTTAGTGTCTCTGGACCCATGGTGCTACCGGAGAGTTGGTGCTGGGCCCAGCAGGACCCATTCACTGTGTGGTTACAGGCCCCAAAGGGTTGGCTGCCCCAAGTTGTACCCCAGGGCCTCCCTTAGAGTCCCAGCAGCTGGACTCCACAGACTGAGAACACTTCCTGTTCTGGCCTGGGGTGGGGAAACATAGGAGGGGACCTGAGGTTCCAGGTAGTGGGCGAATAAACGCATGTAGATCCCTTTGAGGAAACAGAAATGCAGAGGGATGTGGCACCCAGGACAAGGAAAGCCACAGGAGGGGTCATGGTGCTCCACCCTTGCCAAGAATCCAAGCAGTCAGTGCTCCCAGATGTACAGGACATCAGAGGCTACTGAGGAAAACTAGGACTGGTTTCAGATGGAGGACAGGGAGGCAGGTGCCAGGGTATCCCATCTCAGGACAGCAGGGAGGCAGGAACAAAGGCATTCCCTACCAGGACAGTAGGGAGGAAGGTTCCAGGGCATCCCATCCCAGGACAGCAGGGAGGAAGGTGCCAGGGCACCCCATCCCAGGACAGCAGGGAGGCAGGTACCAGGACATCCCATCCCAAGACAGCAGGGAGGAAGGTGCCAGGACATCCCATCCCAGGACAGGGACACTTAGTATACTCGGATCCCCCAAAACCCCCCTGGGACATGGGGGTAGCACTAGAAGGCTCCAGGGTCAGTATGCCCCAGTCTCCTGCATCACAGATTAAGGAAAAGACCCAGAGAAGTGAATGCCAAGTCCTAACCCCAGAAGGGGACAGGATGTGAACAAGGGGGCTGGTCTTATCCTTCCTGTGGCTATGTGAGGCCTGGGAGGCAATACTCACCTTACCACTAATGTCACTGACAGCCACATGAACGAAGATAGAAGCCTCTTCCATCCCTTCTAGGTACACGTGCCGGTAGCCTGGAGCGGTAGGGTCACGAGTCATCAAGGTTCCAGCATCTCCTCACCCTGCCAACCCACACTTTCCTCAAAGGTCTCTGGGCCTTAACTAGGACCAGGGAGCCTCCTGCTCATAGGAGGAAGAGGCTGGGCCCCCTTCCTGTGTCCTAAGCTAGCTAGGAGCTCCTGGGGCACACAGGCAGGGAACGCCAGCAAATGCTGAGCCTCGCTCAGCCTCCTTACCTGGCATCATGCTGCTGAAGGCCAGTGTCCTCTGGCCGATGAAGTCGCGTCCAATGGGGTCATGATCCCAGACGAGGAAGCGTACGAGCGCGATCTCCGGCATGTGCACGGTGAACACCAGCGTCTCCTCCCACATGGGGTTGAATCCTGGAGATAGTGAAGGGAGGATCAGCAGGCCAGGAGATGGAGCCAATGACTGGTACCTAAGTACCCCAGAGTTGACAGGGCACTGGACACCCAGCAGTGCTCACATCCCACGAGGGGCCTATGGCAGCCTTGGGCACAGGCTGGTGTCTGATGCCCTCACCCACTTTGGCAGGAGCCCTCACCATTGTCGTCCACCACTCGGGTCTGCTCCTTGCTGCAGTCCACGGGGAGCCCGATGACCTCCACCTCCACGAAGGGGTCAATGATCTAGAGACAGGGTGAGGGGTGGCACCCGGGCCCTGAGCCCTCCCACCACCCACCTCACCCACGTGGGCTTGCCCCTACCTCCCCACGGTCACCCAGCACAGAGTCCCGTGGCTTGGGCAGCTGCTGGCCACTGATGATCCTCAGGGCCAGTTGCTTCTTGAGCTGCCCTGGCAGGGGGTCCTCCGAGTTGGGGTTGAAGACACCTGAGAGGATGCAGGTGTGAGCCCAGTACACAGCTTACACCATACACCCACCTGTTGGTCTGTGGGGCTCTGGTGAAAAAGAGCCCTAGGGAAGGGTCAGCCCTGGGATGGGATAGCTGCACCAGTGTGGGCAGGAGACCCTGATCACAGGGTGGTCAGGCTGCCAACGTCGTGGGCGCACCATGCAGGGAAACACGGCTCAGTGCAGCCAAGAGGTGTAAAGAAAAGGCGCTGAGCAGACAGAAGCCTGAGCAGCACACGGAGAAGCCAGTGGGACAGTAGATGGCTCCTGACCATGCCCGTCAGGGACTGAGGTCTGACACCTGGGCCTGCATCTCCCAGAGCACGCCAAAACCTCAGACAAGTACTGCCCCTGAATCTCATGCAGCCTGGAGCCCAGGGCTCAACAGAGGAGCTCCCTAACTCCCACCCTCAGGTCCTTGGCATAGGAGTCACTGCACCACCACTCCCAGTAGACAGGTACCCCACTCTAACCCTTCAGTGTCCTGATAGCTTGGTCTCAGACTGGCCCTCCCCTCTGTTCTGTTTACCCACCATTCCAGTATCCAGGGTAGTTTCACAGGAACCCACCCCAGCCTGAGTCCCTCACCCTGGCACATGCACTGGGGTTTGAGCACGTAGCCACAGCCACCGTTGGCGCTGAACTTGGCCCTATTCAGCTGCAGCATCCGCCCCTCTGACTGGTAGTTCAGGGCAACTGAAGAGAAGACAGAAGAAGCCCGTGCAGGTCAGTGATGTTCACACGTTCTTCTGTATGAGTTTCGGGGGCCAAAAGCCTAGCGTGCGTGCATACATGCATGCTAGGAGCACAGGGGCAGACGGGGTGTCTCTCATGCGGGCCTAGGGTCTGAAAGGCCCCACCCTGGTTACTAAAGGCCTTTGGAGACGACCCTCCTCCCCCTCATCCCACGCTGGACCACATGCCTGCACGCACCCATCTGGCAACCAGCGTTCCAGAAGGGTTGTGGATTATAGTTGCTGGAGTCCACGCGGTAGGAGGAGGGGTAGATGCGTGAGAGCTGGTGCTGGTTGAAGCGCAGGTACTGGGTGGGCTTCTGCTGCAGGATCTGGTGGGCCTTGGTCTCGCTGAAGGAGGACACCTGCCAGCTAGAGACCACTGGGGCACAGACCAGCCAGGCGTGAGCACACGCAGCCTGCGCCCCCGCGGCCGACCTGCCTGGCCCCACCCTCCACGCGGCCCTCACCCTCCATCTCCACGTCATGGGTGCCCACAGACTTGGTATATTTCACTAGGTCCGAGAGGGCTCGTGACAGCTTCATGGTCTTCTTTTGCCGGGCAGTCCTACGAGGGTGCGGCAGGGCTACTCAGGACCCTGTGGCTACGCCCCTCCCATCCAGTCCCAGCCAGCCTTCCTGTTCTTCGATTCAGGCTCCAGGGCCTGTACAGGTCCATCTGCTCCCCAAATCATATGTCCCAGGCAACCTGGGACTTGTAAACAATAGTTAAGGTTCATCGCATCCCCAGCAGACAGGTACCCAACTCTAACCTTCCGGTGTCCCGATAGTTCAGGTTCAACCTGACCCTCCTCTCTGTTCAGTGTGCCTACCACCCTGGTATCCAAGGTAGTCAGTCTCACAAGAGTCTGGGGCAGGTTAACCCTATCAGTGATGAGGTAATAGAGACGTGTCTGCTGGGTGTGGGCTTCTTTGAAGCTACCGTGGCATCTTTGGAACAAAATCCCTGGGTGCCCCTGAGCATGAACAAGATGGGAGCTGGGGATTCCTGCTTGGGGAAGGGATGTTCTGAACAACACAAGCTGTGGAGGGTTCTGGGCAGCGGGGGGGATTAAAAAGACTAAGTCATGGAGAAGAGGCAGGCCAGTGACAAAGAGTGTAATGTCTTAGCAGTGTGGCAAGGCAGAGCTGGGACTGCAGACACGTAGGTGGGGAGAGACTGGGTGTGACACAGATAGTCATGAGCAAGGCTTGGGGAGGAGAGTGGAGGGGGTGGGCAGAGTGGGGAACGGGATCAGTGGGACCCTCCTGTGCAGCTCCAAGCCGCATTCGCAGGGATGAGACCCCAGTGAACCCACAAAGGTGCTGTGGAAAGCAAGCAGACAGGCTGGTGCCACCCCAGGACAGCTGCCTCTCTCATAGGGTATAGGAGGCACAGAGATGGACAGACTCCTCCCCTGGAGGAGACGTAAGGTAAAGCCGGGGCTTTTGGAAGAGGAGGTGGGAGCTGGGGTCTGGTTAGTCAGGCAGTGCCTATACCCAAGAGACCCTGGGATTGCTCAGGAGCCCTGCTGGCCTAGTGCCTGAGCGCAGCTAGGCTCTCCCTGTGCTTTCTGCAGCTGCCTGGACAGCTCCACTTTCTCATTACCTGCTCAAGTGCTTGTGGATTCCCATATCAGCCACCCATCTCTGCTCAGCACTGAGGGACAGCTCCCTGGGACTGGGCAGGGCTCACACACATGCACACATGCATGTGCACACACACACACACACACACACACACACACACACACACACACACACTGGGCCGGGCACTGACCCTCGGCTCTGGCTTCCTGGGGAGTCCAGGTTCTCATCACCCTCTTCCACGCTGGCCACCTTCTTTATCTTGCTGCCTTTTTTCTGTGTGGGAAAATGGAATTGTGATCTGAGATCAAGCCACCAAGACATGTAAAAGGACAGGAGGTGCAGGGTAGGGGCTATTTGCCCAGGTTCCTGAGTTCCTACCCAACTGGCCCACAGAGATATCTGCAGTGCCCTGGCCCTGGGGGACTGTTGGGACTCTCAGTGTCTGAATCTCAGACACTGGCCGGTGTGGGTCAAGGGAAGGCAGTAGCCAGAGCTCCTACCTGAGGAACCCGACCCCAACCACAGCTAGCAAATGCTACGGGGATTCTGGTAGAGCCACATGGGACCCCCGAGCCCAGGATGTCTACTCACCTTGCGCTTGGAGAAGCTGCTCATGAGGAGGCGGCTGTTGCGCCTGCTCACCCCGGCGTCCTCCCCGGACTCCACATCTTCCTCAACCTTGTTCTGACCCTGAGAGACAGACACAAGTTGAACCCAACCTCCAACCATGCAAGGAAGGCAGGACAGCTCCCTGGTGGCCCCAGAAAGCCTTTCTGGGGGAGGCAGATTTGACCAGGCCTGGAAGCAAGGCACTCATTTGGGGGAGGGGAAGGGGAAGGGGAGGGGGAGGGGGAGGGGACGGGTCAAGCACAGCTGCCAGGAAGAGGCCTGAAGGGTGGCATATATTCACATGCCCACACCAGACTCCCATGGTGTGTGGTTTTAAACTCAAGTCATCAGTTCCACATTTCTTTATCGTGGATGGAGACTGCATAATAGACGCAGCTTGCATCTGGAATATTCTTCAGCTGAGTCTACTTACGTAATCCTTTTTTTGAAGCCCTGATGCCCCAGCCTGTTACTGCAGCACAAACAAAGTGAATAATTCCAGATACAGCCAGCTAACTGAGGCTGAGGAGCACAGGGCAGAACTAGCTATGCACTGGGCACAGGGTAGGCACACCCCAGGTCCTCCCAGGCCCTAGCCAGGACCCCATCCTGGACTCTTGTTCATATGAAAGTCGCTGAGCAACTGTGCTGCACACTGGCTATTCCCAGGCCATTACGGTATCACCACCCACTCCACACGACTCCTGCGCAGACGCCTGGAAACCCAGGATAGCTCTAGCTAGGGCTTCCCCGCTTCATTTTGTTACCTAGCCTGGGGAGTGGATGGTTTTCTATCATACACTCCAGATCCATGTATCTGTAGCTAGGGAACCCTGCTAGAGATGGGGGTCAGTGAGAGCAAAGATGCCCCATGTGTCCCTATGCTGTACAGGTGAGAACTGCCCACACACCATGGTGTGAATCCCCGTGTGTGCCCGGGTTGTATCTGCACGTAGCACTGGTGCTACTGTACACACCAAGGGCAGCCCTACACACTAGCCCAAGGACATTCCTATACATCCACATGGGCACGTCTTCATATACCTTAGACACCTGCACACGCCACAGACACCTGAACACACCATGGAACCCTGCACATAATACAGACCTTTGCATACACACGGATCCCTGCACACATCTTGGTCCCCTGCACACACCGTGGATGCCTATATAATACCGCACACGTATGTACACACCCCTGCATACACCATGGACACTTATATACACCCTTGCACATGTGTGTGGGCAAGCTAAAGATGCTATAAAGAGCCTACTTTGTGTTGTAAAGAACCAACTTTGGCCCCGGACCACAGAGAACTCTCAGTTCTCTACCACGGTCTCAGACAACAGCTGATGTTTTCCCATGATCTCTCCCGTCTAAGTCAATCTGCCTTGATATCACCAATCGTCGCTGTTGCAGATCTTACTGCTGTGATGGCGGTCAGAAGCTCCTGCCAGCTCCCTTCACCCTGACTCCTTTCTCTACCCTCTTCGAAGCTCAGGAGCAGATGTGCCTGGCCTTTCCTAATGCCCAAAGTGACCATGTTAACCAGGTCCTTCCAGGTCACAGACTTCCCAGGTCCAGAGCCAAAGGCAGATTCCCAGTGCCTAAGGTACCAGTCTTATCTGTGCCCTGCACATATAAGCCTCCAGCAGTGGTAGTACGTCTTCCTTTTAATCTGGGGATGTGTAGTAGGAGAGGCCCCAGAAGCCTCATTTGTGTGTTGGGAATCCCATGAGGCTGACTGTTTCTAAATTATTTAAATAATGCCCCAATGGTTGCCATCACCATGACTTGAATGATCAAAATATGCACATGAAGTATGCACAAGCCACGCGGGTGTGTACTCGCCAGGCCTGAGTTCATATGACAAGGTTAGAAGCCACCATCAGTCCAGAGGCACTATATGTGTGTAGCCTGACCTAGTCCCCTCAGGGACTGTGAACAGCTGATCATGGGGTAAGCTTGGGGCAAACTTGCATAGACAGCATTGGGGGGAGGGGGGCTCTCCACAGACAAGTCCAGCAGTTCAGCCTCTGTCCTCAGCAGCAAAGATCCTGTTCTGGGGCCAACCTGAAGTACAGGGCACTAGTCTGAGCCCTCTGGAGCTATGCGTAACTACTAGTAGGGAGTCTTGACTGTCCCCACCCCCTTGTATTCGCATGTTGCCCCCAAGTCTTCCTGCTGTCTCACAAGAACCCCTGAGCTGGGCCTTGTGTCCTCAAGGTTCATACGCAGAGGGAATGGCACCTGTCCTAGAGTCTGTGTGTGGGGGCTGGGGACAGAGTGACTGACGGCAGGACTTACCATCTCATTGACAAACTGGCAGATACTCTCCTCTCTGAACGACGCCCCAGGAAGCTCCCTGGCTGACCAAGTGCCCCGCTCCATAGTTCTTAAGCCCCTAGTTCAGCAAGCTTCATTGTGTATTCCCTTTCTGCGTGTCTCTTGCAGGCTGTGCAGGCAGCCTGGTGATGCTGGCAGGCTGGGGGTACAAGCTTCCTCTCCAACCTGGGTATCTCAATACTGGAGCTCTTCCTCCTCCCCTTCCTCCTCTTCCTCCTTCTTCCCCTCCTCCCCTTCCATCTCCTCCTCTCCCTCCTCCCCCTCTCTTCCTCCAAGAAGCTTTCTCCGAGCACAGTTATTCACACATGAGATGGCAAGGGCCAAGCTGTGCTCCTGGCCCCAGGTGTCCCTCTTGTTGGCCTAGAAAAGCAGAGGGTTGGACCAGTGACCGGGCCCTACCTCCCCTCAGCCCCCTATGAGAGGAGGCTGGGCAAAGCATCAGGCAGGTTATACTCTCCTGCCCAAATGTCTGGGAGCTAAAAATAAAGAGAAGGCTGTGCTCGTGGGACCCGCGTGAGCCACCTGCAGAGCTAGCAGATCAGCTGCGCTGAGCCCTCAGGGTTGTGGGTGGAAACAAACACACCTCTGGAAGCACAGCAGGGGCAGACCCTCTTCTGGAAGAGGCCCCCTTCCGTCCCTCCCAAGAGCCTTGGAAACAGAGGGGAGCCAGTGGCAAGGAAGGGCAGGGGAGCGGAGGGAAGGCTCTCCAGACATCTCATCCTGCAGATGCCTTGCTCAGCTGTGAGGTCAGCGGCCACAGCCACCACAGCCAGCTGCTGGTCTGTCCTTCAAGCCTGGCTTGCTGCTCCCCAACAGTAGCACTCTGACTGCACAGTCTGACCCAGCCTGTCTGGCACCTGTCTTCACCCCCATCACATCTGCCAGGACAGTCTCTGAAGGCCATTCTCTCTGTGCATTTCCCCATATAACAGATGCTTCAGATATCGGGCAACTCCCAGGACTGCCTGGGCCCTGAGATCCTGCTATCTATCCCACCATCACCCATGAAACCCTCATTAAGGTAGGCAATGCTCAAAGCTCTTCCAAGAGAAGTCTTAGAATACTTGTCCACATACAAATACTATGATAGTGTACATGAGTTTGCATAGGCATCTATGCACGTGTGTGAATGTGTGAATATTATATAGGTATATGCAGAGGGTGTGTGTGTATAGGCATGTGTGAATTTATATGCACATGTGTGAGTGTTGTATAGTACGAGCACATAAGCATGCATATGTACATGTATGCATGCAGGTATGTGCAGAGATGTACTTTTATATGGGTGTGCATGCAGGTGTGTATACACATGTATAAGCATTGTGCACATGTGTGTTTAAGTGCAGAGCTGTGTGTGTGTGCATATGGAAAGGTACAGGTGTGTCTATAGATAGCTTTATAGACATAGCTCTGCATACCAGTGTCTGTATGTGCAAAAGCATCTATCTACTTTCACGGTCCTCACCCAGCTCACAGACTAGTTGTTGGAAAACAACAGAGGGCTCACCTTCTTGGCCTCTGCTTTGTGCCCAAGCTTTCCAGATGGGGATAGTGTGGAGACAGTGAAGTCATTGGGGTCTTCACAGTCGCGGATCTTCGACTCCTTGATCAGAGAATCCAGCTTCTTCTTAGCAATGTTTTCCACACGCTTCCGATTGGTGGAGGCCTGCCACGGGTCAGCCCATTAGTGTCTGACCCCATCCCAGTAAGCAGCCATCACAGTCCCTATACATACCCTGTGATTCTCAGAGCAGAGGCTGTGATTTGCCCCGGCCTTTGATGCAGCAATGGGCAGCATGAGGGGCCCCAAAGGAGGAGGTTGGAACATTCTGAAGATAACGTAGGATCTGAGACACCCGCCCCCCACTGGCCGACATAAATGTTGAGCAGCCAGCAGGGACAGAAACCTCTAACCCTGGTTGGGTGCCCTGAGGCCCTGATGTAATTGAGCATCTGAAGGAGGACCTTAGTCTGGGACATCACTCTCTTGATAAGACAAGCTCAGTGAGACTCTAATGTAGTTGGGGCACTTGAGGGAGGACCTCAATCTGGGACATCAGGGCCCCCCATGTACTCAGGATGGAGTGGCCCCCATTAACGATGTCAGTCCTAAGTTCTGCTACCTAACCCCGGGCCAGCCAGAGACGTGTGCAGGCACACCGGAAGCCGGAAGAATCTGCTGTCTCAGGGCTTTCTAAAACAATTAGGCAGCGCTGGCCCGGAGGCCTTCTGCACAATTATTTTCCCATCTGATGACTCCTCGGGGGAAAATAAAGTCTCCGCTGCCTCATAGCGGCTGAGAGTGGTGGGTGAGCAATGCTCAGAAGAGAGATGTCAGTTGCAAAGCCTTTCTCCACTCAGCTCCCCCAGCACCCACCCTGACTGCTCAGCCCTCGGCCCTGGGCCAGGCCAGCTGCTCTGTTGGATACAGGAGGTCTCAGCACTGCAGCTGGCCCTTGGAGTCGATACTGGTGCTGGGCATGGGGTAGTTAGGCATGAGTACTGGCCACTGAGAGCAGCCATCACAGTCCCTATACGTACCCTGCGATTCTCAGCGCAGAGGCTGTGATTTGCCCTGGGTAGCTACAGACAGCGCTGAAACCCAGATACATGCAGTCCCTAAAGTAGTGTGGTTCTGCGTGAGGGGCCCCAGAGGAGGAGGTCTGGGTGTTTGGAAGATAACGGGATCTGGGACCCATACGCTGGCCGCCATATGTGTTGAGCAGCCGGCAGGGACAGGGCAGACTTTGGAGGGAGCTGGCCAGGCAGCTGGGGTGCTCTGAGTTAAAGCATGGCAGGAACAGGTATGGGTGCTGGTGGGAATGATGTGGACCTCAAGGCGCACCCCCTCAGTGCTGCCTCCACTCACTGACAGGCCAAGGAGTCTGCGTCAGCATCACGGACAAAAATCCGAGAGTCAGCTTAGCAATGGGAACCAGAATGGGAAAACAGTTGGTGTGTGGCTGGCCTTTGTATTAGACATGAGGGCCCTCCCCTTCTCCCTGTCCCCAATCCCTCCCTCTCCCTCTCCCCTCCCCTGTCTCTCTTCCCCTTCTCTCCCCCACACCCCCCCCACCCTGCCTCACTCTCTCTTCCAAGGTGGGGTTTCTCTGTGCAATAGCCCCGGCTGTCCTGGAACTCACTTTGTAGACCAGGCTGGCCTTGAACTCGCAGAGATCCACCTACCTCTGCCTACCTAGTGCCTTAAGCTTTGTACATTGCAACATTTTCCGAGTGTCCTCTCTTCCTGCTGCCAGCCTTCCTCACCCATCCTGGCAACCAGGACAAGAGGCTGCTTCTGGGATCCACAGGCTTCTCACCCATGAAGGGACTCTAGCCAGCCTGAGCAAGGCCAGCGTGGGTCTGGCAGGCCTTGCCCTTCTCCCCAGTTCTCTCTGCCTTGATAAAAACCATTAGATTACTTTCCTAAGGCTAGCCACCAAGGTCTGTTCTCTTATTTGTCCATTTTCTCCTCCTGAGGCTGACCACCAAGGCCCAGCTATCACAATACTGAAGTCCAGCAATCAAAAGTTCCCTTTGACTCGCCCAATTAAAATCAAATATCTCATCCTAACATGGGGGGGTTCACATTTTTTTACATTTATAAACCACCATTTGCCTATTGGGCCACGTCTGTCTCTCTATCTAAAGACAGTCCTTTGTCTCCCAGGACAAATACCTTGCCCCTTCCCTTGTTCCCTTCCCCTTCCCCCTCACCCTCCATCTCCTGTCTTTGACTCTGATTCCCTGTCCTCTCTCCCTCTGGACAAATAAATCTTTGTGCTGAGAACTTGGTCTTGGGGGTTTGGGGCCAACTCTGGGGTTCCCTACAACCCTCAGGACCTCGGCAGGCAGAGCCTCTGGTTCCCACTCACATCCCCGTTGAGGAGCTTGCAGTCATCTTCAATCTCATCGGCACTGTCCTCATCAGATACTTCACCTTCCTCCGCATCCTCACTGATATTGGCTGGGAGCTTCTTCCCCTGCGGAAAGAGGTAGATAATGGGAGAAGCCCCAAGGGGAGACCGGGAAGCCAGCGCCTGGTACCCACCAGGAGTGGCTGCCATGGGGAGGGGGCCTTTGCAAAGTTCCTTCTTGGAACTCTAGGCTACAGGAGGGTTGTAACTGTGCAGCCAGTCGGTGCTATAGCAGCGGCACACAACGGAAGTGGCTGGAGATGACACGTCCATCTGGAGAGTGAGTACCTCCCTCCCCCAATCTGACCACAGATACTGTGATTCTCCAGCTTGTCCCCAGGCCAGAGCCGCCACGCTGCTGGTCCCGGGACCCTCACCTTCACCAGGATCTTGCCCTTGAGCATCTGTGGAGAAGGAAGCATGGTGGCGTCTTCGCTGCTCACTGAGGAGAGGTCCAGCTTATCCCCAAGGATGTCAGTCAGATACTGGGCCATCTTCTTCTGCTGAACAACGCTACAGTGGTTCTCAATGGACAGGATCACTGGGTACCTGTGGTTTCCAAGACAAGAGGAATGGGAGAAGGCCATGACCCACCCCAGAGACTGACTAGGCCCCACACCTATAAGTATACAGGCCACCTGTACCATTGAATGTGGTATAGTTAATTAAGTAATTAGGTAAAAGATCTGCCATCTGCTCTAAGAGGTGACCCACCGATAACTCTGAAAATTAAATAAGTAGGCAGGAAAGAAGTTGAGAAATTTTAGGGACAAGTAAAGAGAGCATGAGGGGGAAAATATCAAAGGAAAGTAAAAAGTCATGGTTTGAATATGGCATTATGAAATACTATGGAATGGTGGATAAGCTGTAGGAAACATAATCTCTTTGATCTACACAACGGAATACCCCAAGGTCCTGACCTAAGCCTGGCATGCACCATCAAGCAGAAGTTGCTACCCGCTCAGCGTTCAGAGTTAAAGGGTGTGGGTGGTGCTTTTTAAACACTGGTGCCTTGTTTATTTTTAACAGTGTGTAATACACATTTGACTTTGATTCTTACCGAAAGGCAATCGTGATCTGCTTAGAAAACCTAAGTGTCCAGAACAAGAAGTGGAAACACATCACCAGACACCAAGGCAAAAGGAATTTTCTCCCCATTTCCCAAAAAGAAGACAGGCTCTTATGGGGAACACTGTACTGGGAAAGATGACCGCTGGCTCACAGAAGCAGCCCCTGCCGGCTTCAGGACATCTGTATATCCCAGCTGCCCCGGAGCTCCAACACCTCCTCGGGTGCACCCCCAAGAGCCCTCCTGCTACACCTCCTGAAACCACATCTGTTTCCTAGATCCATCTGTCTATCCATTTCACCACTTCCTTTCCTGCCTCAGAGCCTTGTTTAGCCAAGGTAATGTCTTCTATTTCCAGAAACCAAATTGGATTTTTTTTTTCAACAGTGTCCACAGCCACAGCTGAGTGACAGCGAATTGAGTCTGGACACAGAGTAGCTTCCTGGGGGTAATTAGCGATAGGGCCGTCACTTCCATGGGTGGCTGAGATGAGAGACTGCCACAGTGCATATGTGGGTAGGCTATGGTCGCATGACCACCCTGCCGTCCATTCTTACCCGGACCATAACCTTTCCTCCCAGCCCCCATGGCTGGATGCCCTCCCCTGCCACTCTCCTCAGAGAACAACCTCTAAACAAAACCGGCCAGTTGTATTAACACAATCGCTGCCCACTGGGAAACACAAGGGGAGGAGAAGAGACCCAGGCCCTGGATGCCTTTCCCCTGCCTGTCTCGGGAGTCCCCTCCCCCCTGGAGACCCAGTCACTCACTCATTCTTGATGAAGGCATATTTGTTGATGGTTTCGATGACATCTTTGAAAAGGATCTTGGAGGTCAGCGTGTAGCCATGGTGGACAATGGGTTCCCCATCAGGCCCGTCCCAGCAGTCCACTGTAGGCAAGGAGACCCTGGTTAGCCTCAGAGGCGTGGCTGTGCGAGCCTGGGGATGCTTAGTCCCTGGGCTCCAAGCATGGGGGTCTGTCTTCTCAATGGTGAACAAAAGGGACCCTGCCAGAGACACCCCCCACCCCGTGGCATTAGGCACAGTCATTTCCCCAAAGGAGGTGCCACCTACAGCCGAGACTCTGCTCCTCAGTGCCGGAGGGCAGAGTCCAGACAGGCTTACCCTCCACACAGCGGCAGCCGGCCTGCAGGACCCAGGCATACATGTCCACCCGGGACTGGGACATGAGCTGGTCACCCACGAGGTAGGTGTTGTGGGACGAGGTGATGAAGTAGTGACTCAGCGGCTGCGTCATGTCTTGGTGCACTCTGTGGTGCTCGGGGTTGAAGATGTCACCGGCGGGGCTCCGGGTGTAGTTGGTAAAACCTGCGGTATACACACGAGTGCGGCCAGTGTATCTCCGTCACTGGGCTCAGCTCACGACTACCTGCCCCACAGGTAGAGTCCCCCATGCAAGCGAGCGGCTGCCCTGGAAGTTTCCCATCACCCCCCAGGACAGCCGAACTGAGGGAAGCACCGACTCACCATCAATCCCCAGCACCCCTTTGCTCTTATTTTCCAGGCAAGGCTCAAACTGCTCGATGATGTTCTGACAGCTCTCCAGGGTCACACCATTCATCTAGGTCAAAGCAGAGGCACGAGCCTGGGGTAGTTTATTCATAGCATGGACTACCGCCAGGCAGCCTCCCCCTCCTCCCACCAGTGTCACCACCTCTTGCCCTTGTCTCTGCCCTAACATTAGGGTGGGAAAACCTGCAGGTCGAGGCCATCACAAGGGTGGTGTGGCAAAATGGTGAGTGTTAACGATGGGCTTCACAAAATGTGGAATGGTTTGGGAAAGAGATCTCCCTAAGACTTCTTGTCTAGATCAGGCTGGCCATTGGGGACTGTCTTGATTATGTTATCAGGGAGGAAGACCCATCTTGTGGATGGGTCTTGTCATGGTTTGAATATGCTTGGCGAAGTGGCACTACTTGTAGGTGTGGCCTTGTTGGAGTAGGTGTGGCCTTGTTGGAGTGGGCGTGGCCTTGCTGGAGTGGGTGTGGCCCTGCTGGAGTGGGTGTGGCCCTGCTGGAGTGGGTGTGGCCCTGCTGGAGTGGGTGTGGCCTTGTTGAAGTGGGCATGCCTTGTTGGAGTAGGAGTGTCACTGTGGGCGTGAGCTTTAGGACCCTCATCCCAGCTGCCTGGAAGCCAGTCTTCCACTAGCAGCCTTCAGATGAAGATGAAGAACTCTCAGCTCCTCCTGCACCATGCCTGCCTGGATGCTGCCTTGCTCCCTCCTTGATGATGACGGACTGAACCTCTGAACCTGTAAGGCAGCCCCAGTTAAATGTTGTCCTTATAAGAGTTCCCTTGGTCACGGTGTCTGTTCACAGCAATAAAACCCTAGGACAGGTCTGTTCTCTCGGGAAGGGGATCCTGGGCCATACGATGGAGAATGCCAGCTAAGCATAGCAAACATGCATCCCTTACTGGAGGCCCAGTTCCCTCACGCTCCTGACCCTGATTTCCTGACCACAGTGCACTATAACTTGGAATTGTGAGCCAAATAAACTCCAACTCCCTTAAGTCGTTTTTGACGGTCTATTTTATCACAGCAACAGAAAAGAAACCTAGATGTTGGATTTGGGCCAGCCTTGTGGAGTGAAGCAGGGTCTGGCAATGACCCTGTAGGCCATAGTGCTATGGAGGTAATCCAGGACCCAAACCTCAAATCCCAAGCCCACAGCTGCTACTCAGCAACCTAGTCCCCTCCCTGCTGTGGTGGGACATGGTCCACCATTATAAGGGAGACTCTGAGCATGTAGCTGGGGAAAACTGTGGGCCGTGAGAGGTCCCAGCCAGTAACTAATCCCCAAGCATGCCCTCCTCCTGGGAAAAGATCCGGGAAGACCCTGGCAGGTAAGTCCAAGAGGCTGTTTCTCAAAGTGCCCCCAGGGGAACTACATGCTACCCTATTGTCCATGGAACAGCTCTCTCCATAGGGCTGGGACTTCCATCTCTTGTCATCAGAATGGGAAGTACCTGATCCATGCCCAGACCTGTTCTAAGGTAAGGGTGTGTGGTTCTGGGGCTCTAGACATGAGTGGGGTAGGCAGCAGGGCAGTGCCTAGGTACATGGCTTTGGTGTTGATTCCCTAATGGTGGATTGAGTTCCTGGGGCCAAGGTAAAAAGTTCCGGGGGTATTTAAGTGTTGCTGAGTGGGCTGTAATTGCAGAAGGCTACATATGGAGTCGGGCAGGACACGTGGCTATACCAAAATGCAAGAGTGGCTCTCAAAGATCGGGGAATGTAACCCCAGCCCATGAAATGCTCAGTATGAAATTTTTGTCAAAGGGAGGGGTGACCCTCTGGAGGCTTTGGGTGGGGGACCCAATGCCAGAATGGAGCTAACCAGAGGCCCCTTCTGTGTGTGAAGAAACTGTATGCTTCCTCACCTGGCAGTGTCAGGGGCCCAAATATACTCTGCTAGGAAGCTCAGAACACATGGTGGCAGAAGCTGAGGCTGGAGTTGAGGCCACACCCACCAGCCACACCGCTTCTGGCAGGGCCTCACCTTCTGCTCCACCTCCAGAAAGCGCTGCAGGTCGGAGGCATCCAAGTGGTCCTTGTGGTTGCTGTAGGTCAGCATGAGCAGGTAGAGGTCTCGGCGGGTGGACATCATCTTGTAGAAGGCGCAGAATTCATCAAAGCCTAGTGTCCCCTGACGGTCATCTGTGTCCGCCTCCTGTGACACCCAACCTCAGGTCACCATCTGTGCTGCAACCCTTCTACTCCCAGTCTCAAGGCCGGCTTCCCATTCTCTGCCACTACGCACAGCACCCCTCTCTCTTCTCTCACCAGAAAAGCACTGTGGCCCTTTGAAAGCACAGATGGGAGCCACCCCTCCCTTGCGCCTTGCAAGGCCAACCTGTAACCAAACCCTGTGGTCACCTACACTGTAGTCACTAACACCCTGCCTTGTGGGGTGAAGCCTTCCACTGGAGCTCCTTCCACCTTGGGCTCTGTGCCTACATCTGCAGCTACAGTTGGCCACCTGCCTTCTGACAAGAGACACTCGGGGCCCCAAAGAGCCCCAGCAGTGTCCTGGCTCAGGTATCGAGAGAAGTGTTCTTGCTCACTCTCTTCCTTTTGCAGAGAAAAGGACTCATAAGATACCCCCAGGATCCGTTCCACAGGATGCCCAAGGAAGCCATGACGTCTTCCCAACCTTTACAGACATAAGGAAAACCCACCATAGGCGCCATTACCTAGGATTCAGTGCACATCCCAGGCCAGGGGAAGACTCCAAAAATAAGGGTACCAGGACTTTATAGTGGCCCAAAGAGTCTCAGGAGTGTCCCAGGAAGAACTCTGTGGGAGGGGTTGCTTCAGTTCTATGAGCTCTAAAGACTGACTTTAGTTCTGTAAGGGCCTGCTAGGTGAGGTGGGTGAGCTCACATTTGCGTGGCGGTAACAGCCCTGAACTGGCATTCACTGTAAAGGGTTTATCCCAAAGGGACAGATGCTCACTGTTGAGTGACAGTACTCAGTATTTGGATGCAGGGTTGGTGTGGTCCAGATGGCTCAGGACCACCACAGGGACCAAAGAGACCCAGGCCATAGCTTACACAGTATAGCTGCGTTTGGCTACCTTGTGGGTTCTTTCTTCTTCCACCTTTTCAACCCCCTAACATTAGGTAGGAGAGGAAGAAGGATAGAGAGGAAAAGAAAGAGATCCCTGAATAAAGTCGGGGATTGGAAAGGGGGCGACGTTATCGTTAGGCTGCTTTCTGCTGATTAGGGGCGTTTGAGTTTAGAGTTCCTTGGGGCAAGTCTCTGCCCATAGTGACTACACTGTAGTCACTATGACCACACTGTTCCATCTCTGCCGTCATGATAGCTAATTTCTTCTTCTTTTCACATGACTACTTAACAAACTGTGACCAACAGCAACCAACCATGCCTCTCTGGGCCCTGGCATTTTTATACCCTCTGAAAAGTCCCCAGAATTCTAAATGTTACACAATTGCAGAAACTATCTACAGCTGGTGAAATCACGTCCCAGCTAGAGCGTGAGGCAAATCACAGTCAGTGGCTGTGAGGCTGCCCCACATCCCACACCTGGGATTAAAATGAAAACATATTCTTATACAATTTCTCTCTCTCTCTCTCTCTCTCTCTCTCTCTCTCTCTCTCTCTCTCTCTCTGTGTGTGTGTGTGTGTGTGTGTGTGTGTGTGTGTTAAAGAAACCAAAACTCCAGATTTCTCACTGCAACACAGATCTCAGCTCTCAGCCTCCAATGACCAATGGTCAGGCTCTATCCCTGGACACACAGGTGCCAGTTGGCAGCTGCCACAGACACTGACTCCTCAGGCCTCTATAGAAAGTTCTAGACATGTCCTTTTGTAGCACGGCAAATGGGTGTTAACAAATCTGTCACACCAAATTTGTAGGGCCTCACGGAGGCTCTGCTTTTGGGCACTCATATTAACCCACTGGCTTCTTTCTCCCTGGCTATCTGTGGGCTGAACAGGCTTCCTAGGGAAGACAGGAGGAAGCCAGAATGGGCATCTGACTGTTAATCCAAGTGGAGCCCAGGCAGCAAGGGAAGTACAGCTACCACCAAGCCCCCTGCCGAGCTAAGCTCCGATTAGCCCAAGGGTGTTCTTGGGTAAACCCCAGGGCCAGTGTGCCGGCCAGCCCCACATTCCAATCTCATCTTAGATTTAATGGAATCGTGTTAAAGCCACTGCATCTGCTACACGGGTCTCTGCTCCAGACCCCCCTGATACTGATGGTCCTAGTGGCCTGAGCCTTGCGGAAGGCCACATTTCCATCCTGGGGCTCCAAGTGCCTGTGGAGGTTACAGTGAGGTCTGAGCCTAAATCGACTCTGCACGGGCCGGGAGATCAGGCTTTTAGGGTCTGGATGCTCTGTAAAGACCCACTGTACCGTGTGAGCTAAGGGGCAAGGCCAGTGGCTCCAGGATGTAACCCCACGACTTCCTTTCCATGTCAACCTGTAGCTCTATCCCACCTACACACACCACCTGCTAGCCTCCCAGATCATGGTCTTTCATCTCTCTCCAGGGCTTCCTACAGGCAATCTGAAGGAGCTAGGCTTGGGGCCACCCAGAGGAACCCCAGGAACTGATCAGTACTAGAAAGCACGAATTCTGAGAACTACCATATGGAGTAGCTCTGAGACAAGGTCTGGAGTTTAAACCCTCCAATCGCCCCCGACACGCCATAGGTGTTTTCCTCCTCTTCCCTCTCAGGCTGCTCTGAGCCCTGAGTCCCGTTCTGCCTGCTGCCTCACCTTTAGCACATCCTCACCCTGAGCAAAGCACGCTGAGCCCAGAGCTGTCCTGGAAGGGTTAGGGGTTAAGGCCCAGTGTAGGCAGTAGGGGATGGATCGGATGCAAGCCACCTGCTAGGCCTCGCTGCTCAGCTGCTGACCCAACAGGAGCCTTCAGAAGGGCAATGAATACTCCCACCTTACCTCAGTGGGCAGTCTGGGAGTGTCCTGTTCACTGCTGTCACTTACACAGAGACCCAGCTAGTACCTGTCATTGTTGCACCTGAGCGTGACTGCCTGTCTAGCATGAGTGCACACGCAAGAACCTCTGAGGGCCAGACTCAGCAGAGCTGTCAGACCATGAGTGTGTGTGGATGTATGTACGTGTGGGGGTGGGGGTGGGGGAGCAGACACAGGAGAGCTCTCAGACCATGAGTGTGTGTGGATGTGTGTACGTGTGGGGGTGGGGGTGGGGGAGCAGACACAGCAGAGCTGTCAGGCCATAAGCAAGTGTGTGTGTGTGTGTGTGTGTGTGCCTGTGTGTGTGTGTGTGTGTGTGTGTGTGTGTACACACGTGCACTTGTTAGGGGCAAGCCCGGCACCATGCTCACAGAAGCCCCTTTCTAGGCTACGGCAAGGAAATGAGGTCAAATATCTGGGTTTGCTAGCTCAGCCCATCCTGACCCAAACGGGGACCTGCTAACGTAAGAGTTTCTCTCCCATGGAGGTTCCCAGAAGACAGAACTAATTACAGACAATAAAGGCCGTGTTTGTCTGAAGGATGCATTTTCATAACTCCTAACAGCAGGGTGGTTGGGGGGTCACGGCAAAGTGGGGTGGCTAATGAGAGCTGCGGCATCGTGTCGGTCAGGCTCCTTGATGGACCAAGTGTGCCTTTAAGGCTGGCGATTATCGGAGACCGACAAGAGGCTGGCTGCATTTGGGTGCCTGCTCTACATGCCTGCTCTACCTAGGTATGGCCTATGTGCAGTGCTCAGTGCCCTGCCCCACAATCACCAGAGCAGTGCCCGGCACAATGGCCAAGAGGTGACGCCCCAGACGTCCCTAGCTACCTATTGTGAGATGACCATGCCCCTGTGGTGACTCCCCACAGCTCAGGCCTGGATGGCCCCTCCCAGCTTCCCATCTGTAGCCCCGGAAGGTGTTCCCCCGGGGACACAAGCTGCCACACTCAGCACTACTCACCCTGAACATCTGTTTCACCCTCTGCCGGGGCAGGTTCACGTTGAGCTTATGGAGTAGCTGCAGAACCTCACTGATGCTCAGGCTGCCGTCCCCATTCTTGTCAGCCTCATCAAACGTCTGCTTCAGCCACTTTGGGGCTGAGTTAGGGGCCAACACAGTCCATGGGCCTGACCTGGCCTGCTCCTCCCTCCAGCCTAGGAGGCAAGGAGCAAGAGTCCCCAGCCCAAGCACCCCTTCTTATCTCCCCTTCACTGGGAGACCCTACCCAGATGGATAGTGGAGGGGGATCTGTCCCCACCCCTGGAGCCCAAGGATATTGGTCCCTGGTACGCTGGCGACGGGCTAGGCTGTCTTCATCGCTGATGCCAGCCATGAGGTAGCGAAGGCCGGTGACCCAGGTACGTGCCTCTTCACCGCTGGGTGAGACCAAGTCCAGCGACTCTCGGTGGCTGCCGTGGTAGATGCTGAAGCAGCAGTTGGGGTCGAAGCTGCTGTCCGGGTAGCGCTGGAAGATTTCAGACTGCCGGCCCTCACTCACCTCCTGGATGGAGTCGATGGAAACTGCAGCAGGCAAGTCAGAGGATTCCAGGTCACCAGTGACCCAAGTGTCCCTGGACTCTTTAGGACCAGAGCACCCTGAGTTAAGCAGATTGCAGCCTTGCTCTCCAATGTCTGGCACTCCAATTTAACACCTCCTCACTAAGCCCATGCTCAGGGGGGCCCCCATGCTCCTTTGTCTTCCAGTATGCTCTGCTAACCCCCTTATTCTGCTCTACTGACTGTAGGTCTTTTCTTCCCCCTTTTAGTAAGAAAATACACACGCATGCACACACACATATGCACCAAGGAAAATAAGAGAGAGGTACTTGTCCCCAACTAGCAGTCCGGGCACCTGGCTATCCCAGGACTGGGCTTCTTTTGGAGGTGCACATTGAGACATCAGCAGCAACCCACTCCACCTGCCAAACTCTAACCGGCTCATCTCTCCATTCCAAAAAGCACCTCCACCAGGTACAGCTAGATCCTGCAGCCGCAAGTGCAGCGGAACAGGTGAGAAGCCAGGTGTACGTAGCCGGCAGCTGCAGCTCAGCTCGCAGGCGTGCTTGGGTGGCAGGGGTTTCAGCATGCTCTGCTGAGGTCTCTTCCTCACCCCCAGCTCAGGGGACCCTCTGCTCAGATCAGTCCCTGAGATGATGAGTCGCTTGCTGCCTTTAGACTCTGTCCTGACGTCTCGGTAGGAGCCCCTCACAGAGAGACAGCCCAGGGGTGGCCAGGGTCCCCTTCTGTTCTGTCCTTTTCCTTCCTCAAGCTCCCTGGCATGAGTGTGGCAGTCAAAGCGATGGGCTCCAGCTTGGTGCAGGGACCGTCATTCCACCTACTCCCCTCTGCACTGAGTTCCAAGGACCCACTGGGCCTCCAGGGTGGTCAAGATGGAAAGCTGAAAGAGCTGCTGTTCCTCAGTTCATTATTCCTGTCACTTTGGAGGGTACTGGGGGAGGGGGATGCTTCCTGGCTCATCGATGCTGTTACCAGGAAACAGACAGTCTTGCCAGTTCCTTGTCAGGGTTTCCCTCTGGATGCTCAAATTCCAGGAACACCTCTGGACTGGGCACCAGGCTCTGCCTGTGTAGCCTTGAGGCAACTCCACTGCCCTCAGGCCCAAGGCAGAGCCAGACTACACTGGCTGCTGGAGCCAGTGGAAGCCACCTGGTCCAGGATGACTTCACCTTGGGGCTCTTTCTCACATGGGCCCTCCAGCGTCCTATCAGAGCGGCTGTCTCCTGGGACTCCGTAGTGGTACCCTTGGTAACTGCTGGGCTGAAGCCTACCCTGGCACACCTGGTGCTGCTGTTGGCAAAGCTAGAAGAACCTTAGACCTTTGCTTCTCACAGTGTACAAGACTCTGGTGTCTCTCCCCGAGAGGGGCCCCAGACTCATCCTCTCCGACTCTGACTCCCCGCTCCATGAGAGCTGTGTAACCCAAGTGACCCCTGAACACCACATCAGCTGCTCTACCCACGCTGCCTTGGGCTCCCAGCCTGCCTTCAGTGCTCCTGTGCTTCTGTGGTTTCAGGACAGACTTGTTCCCCTTGGCTGGCCTGATAGCCCTTTGTCCCTCTCTGCTCTCCGCATTTGATATGGGGCAATGCACTAGACCATTTGGTCTCCATGGAGTCCCAGATCCTTGCCCAAAGACAGCTGGTCAAGGGCCGTCTGACCTTGTTCCAGAGCCCACTACAGAAACCCCAAACCACCAAAACCTAGGAATGACCAACACAGCATCTCATCGGGGTCTTACCCCCATATCATTGTCTGGGAGGCCTCCCTGTCCTGTGCTCCCCAGGTTTACATACTTACTCTTGGCTTTCTCGTTCTTGCGTGAGGGCCGCCATCGGAGACAGGAGCGGTGCTCATCCAGGTAGTAGAAGCGGACCAATCCCTTGGAGCTGCCCCGGAGCTTCACCATCTGGGTCCCCTCCTGCATGGCGCTCATGCATCTCTCCACTAGACACAGGTGGACACACAACAGAGACAGGCAGACAGACAGACAGACAGACAGACAGACAGAAGCTATGAGAGCCCTGGTAACTTCACCTCTCTCCAAAGGGCCTGTGCGGCCCTGTCCTAGCATGAGACAGGCGGGTTACCATCCCTTCTCTGTTGGACCGGGGCCACTGGAGGTGGGTTGAGGCACCAGGGAAGACATTCGGCACTGGCCTGTCCCCTCAACACCTGGGCCAGTCCAAGAAACCACTGAGATCCTAAGTGGCCTTCGCTCAGACTGTCAAGCAGCCAGAGACTGAGACCAAAGGCCAGACCAGTCGCTGGATCCACTGCACAGGGAACTCTCAGACTGGGCACAAGGTGGACCTAGACACAATGCACCAAGCCTGGCAGCTGGCCCCTGCCATGGGCCACTCCTGACAGCCTACTGCCCCTTCAGTGGCATCACCAGGAACATCACCTGTCTCATGGGCAGGAGAGTCAGCGGGATGCCCTATAGGAAGACACAGAGCTGGGAGGCCAAGGTGTTGGGTTCAAGTCCATAACCTACTACTCTCCTACCCTGAGCCACCTGCCTCCTTTGTCAACTAGGCCTCCTGTCCCGGGAAAAGGTCCACAGGTTCCAAAGAGTCCAGGCCAGATCTATGCACAGGAGACCCAGGAGCCAGGCTGCCAAATCTCCTGAGTGCTGACAGTGAAGCATCCGCAGATGGGAGGTGCAGAAAACCACGGGTATGGCCGGCCAGATGGCTTTCTGGAGGGAGCTCTTATTGGCCGTCAGCAGAGGGGAAGCGTACGCATGGGGTGGATGGTCAAGGTAGGCAGGGCTCTCTCTTGCGCGAACACAGCCAGTGGGGATACAGGTGTGGCTGCCCCGTGCATTTGAGGTAGGTTTTGCGGAGACTGCTCTAGAACCCTCATGTGGTTCTAGAGTGTGGTTCTAGAATAGGGCAACTGAACTGTGCCTTCTGCTGCCGGAGCAAGGAGCTGCAAGTGAGTCAAGCATCCCTGACCAGTTCCTCTGCAGCTCCGGACACAAACTGGACCCTTCTACTGGCCACCCAGCAGCCCCTTCCTTTGTCCCATGCCTCAAGGTGCAGGGCCTCTCTGACACCATCTAGAGGTCATGGTGTCTACACCTGCATGTCTCCATAACTACCCTGAAGGTGTCACTGCCCCTCTGAAGCCACCTGAGCTGCCCCCACCCCCAGCACATACAACCAGGGCTTCTGGCTCCAGCTCGGCCTTGCCTCCTTCCCGCATGAAGTTCACCCTCCAGGCTCGGCTAAGGAGGGGGAGAGGGTCTCCGGCTGGGGGCAAAGAGGCAATGTTTCCAGACCTGGAGATCCCAGAGGAAGATGCAAAGGAATTGGGATGTTGGTGTGGAGGAGGGATCCCAGGCCTTTTGCAACCCCAGAGGCAGCCCTAACTTCCCTAGGAAGCTATGCATCCTGTGGTCCCAAAGGGCTTGGCCAGTCCCCAGGAGGGACCTGGGTTTTGCCCTTTCTTACCTAGAAGGCTGAGCTGCCATCGTGGTGACACGACCACGCTCCCTCCAACCCAGAGGAGCACCTCTGCCAGGCAAGCCACGGCTCCTGTGGTCCGGCTGGCAGCAGACGGCTGGGGGCCAGGCATATCCAAGTGGTAGCTGGACACTTGCTCCCCAGAGCCAAAAGGGACCCTCCGCAACAGCCCGAGCGGAGGTGGCAGCTGGCACAGGGGCTCCTCAGGAATTCCCTTCTCTCCTCTACCTCTTCGTCTTCCTCCTTGGAGCCCACTGAAGCCCCCCAAGGGCTGTCCCCAGGTCCCACTGGCATTGGCCCAACTGCTACCTGCAGTCCTGGACGGTCCCCAGGCCAGTCCACCCATCCTCGAGAACCCCCAGGCCTATTTGAAGAAGATGAATGCCAGGGGTGGGGGAGCTGCCAAGCCTCGCCCTGCCATCCTTGGCCAATCCGCAGAGTAATCCTCCTGGATTCAGCCCAGCTGGACAAAGGATTTAGGCCAGGGGAGTGCCCAGCTGCCAGCTCAGAGCAGGCTGCTCCACGTCCGAGCCACCAGACTCATGCTTGGGGCTGAGGCAAGGTGGCAGGGCAGACATGGGACCCTCCTAGGACATAAAACAGTGGCTACAAGACCAGGAACGAGGGCCTCTGGGAGGACACACACACACACACACACACACCCAGGAGGGTCTGTCCATCCATAGGGTTTGGTCCTACATGGGGCTGTTTTCCTAACCCTGCTCATCCAGAGCTGGTTTCTGTATCTCTGTTGCGAGTTCTCACTTCTTCCTGCCTGAAATCCTTGTATATAGGGACCTCCAACTTGATCCTCACAGTGGGCTGGTCCACAGGAGAGACAAAAAGCAGCAGCGTGCTGTCCCAAAGCCCAGGCCCAAGAACCCAGTCCTCTTTAGCTGGAGACCAGAGCTAAGCCAGCGCAGGGCTAGCTTCTTTGACCTTTCTACTTTGACCTCCGGCATAGGAAGAATAATGAGGTTCCCTGAGCCTTGTGCAGATCTCACTCCAAATCCCAGCCCTTTCCCTACCCCCGCTGCCCTCTCCCACGCCCACCAGAACCAAAGCTGTGGAGATATCCCACTACCAGGGTACATTATCACTGTATTCTGCACCCAAGGCTGGGCATATCTGGGCATCCAGATGCCTCATGACAGTCTCCTGACAGGGAAGGGAGCCCAGGCCCAGGGAGGACCTGACCTTCTGCCAGGACACTGGTCACCACTCCACACCAGCCATAAGCAACCATTTGGGGCCACTGAGCATTTAAGACGCGCTCATCATGGTATACAACTTCATATGGATTACTCACGGCAACCACAGGCAGGAGAGATTGTAAGAATGGGAGGTGGGATTTCATATTGCTTCACTGCCTCAGGATCGTGAGCACCCCGACTTCTTCCCTAACCAGGCTTCTGTTTCTGGCAAGGGACAGCACATCCTGGGAATGCTTGCCGAGGGGCTCCACATCCAACAGCCATATCACCCCACTTCACAAAGTAGCCTGGGTGCTCCTGCCCGGTCCACCCTCTTGACCCTGGCCAGCTTGCTCATGTGTCCTGGACAACAGGAAGCTCAGTCACAAGGAATCAGGACCCACTGAGCCAGATCCAATATAATCAACTCACAGCCAAACCCAGGATCCAATTAGGAGCCTTGGCCAGAGGCCTTGCCTCGTTTACTGGCTGGAGGTCGACAGGCAGCCTGCCCTTTCTGCCACAAATTAGCTTAAGGAACCATTTACTGCCAGAACAGGAAGTAGCACAGCCCTGGCACTCCCTAGGGAGACAGGCCACAGGAGGTCCTGGAGGCATGGTCACCTGTGTAGGTGAAGCCTGGGATCCTCAGTGAGTAGTGGGACAAATGCTGGGGTTAAAAAAAAAAAATCCAAGTATCAGGAAGACCATGGGGCCTGCTAAGACTGGGCAAAATGAGACAGGCATTCCTTATGTTCCACCCTGGATGATAGTTATGCTGTCCACATTCCAACAGCCCTCCCTAGGCCTCCAGTGACCTGCCACTGCACTGCCCACTTGGTACACGTACACACACACACACACACACACACACACACACAGAGAGAGAGAGAGAGAGAGAGAGAGAGAGACAGACACACACAGAGAGACAGACACACACAGACACACACAGAGAGACAGACACACAGAGACAGACACACACACAGATACACACACACACAGACACACACAGAGAGACAGACACACACACACAGAGACAGACACACACAGAGAGACACAGACACACACACAGACACAACACAGACACACACACAGATACACACAGACACACACACAGACACAACACAGATACACACAGACACAGACACAACACAGATACACACAGACACACAGACACACACAGAGAGACAGACACACACAGACACACACAGAGAGACACACACACAGAGACAGACACACACACAGATACACACACACACAGACACACACAGAGAGACAGACACACACACACAGAGACAGACACACACACAGACACACAGACACACACAGAGAGACAGACACACACAGAGAGACAGACACACACACAGACACACAGAGAGACAGACACACACACAGAGACACAGACACAACACAGATACACACACACACACACACACACACACACACACACACCATCGTGTGCCAGAATCTCCAGATTCCCTGCTCTCTAGGGTACCCTACCTTTGGACACACTTGCCCTTCCCTTTCCTGAGACTAGCCCAGTCTAGGGCCACTCGTGCTCTCCAGGACTAGCTACCTCTGCCCTCTCCCCCTCTCTGCTTTTAGCCATCCACCAGTCTCCCACCATCAGCCAGGAGTTAGGTGCCCAGATGGCTCCAGGAGGGCTGAAGATCCAGTGGCACCAGCACCCCCAGTGGAGGACCCGAAGCACTGCACTCCAGACTCCCTGACCCTGCTGGTGGCCCCAGGCCATAATCCTCTGCCCATCAGGCTGGCAGAGCCCCAGCTAATCCCCCCTGACACCGGCTCCCTCCGCTCTGGCAGTAAGGCCTCTTCGGCTGTCCGAGTGACCCTGCCCACTTCTGATACTGCAGAAGACAGGTGTGGATACGGCACTTCAGTCACTGAGTAAGCCAGTGCTCGGGCCGAGGGAGACTGCAGAGGACAAGCTACCATGGACAGCTTGCCCACAGTGCGGGCGAGCAGAGTAGAAGCCCACTAACGGCGGGACTGAGCTTGGCCACCTGGCTACCCAGGCAGGGTGGGAAGCTCAGACACACACCCCAAACCCCTGCCACAGAGCCATTTCCAGAAGATGGAATGGAAGGAGTACCCTGCCTTCTCCGATGCCCCCAGGACCCCACATCTATACAGGGCCACCCAGAAGCCCATAGCCATGCTTAGTACCCAGGTCCAGAGATGGGTAAGACTCCCACCTGCTGTTTGGGGATTGATTGGGCCACCCTCAGAGACCAGAGGTAGTCAACTCCCATATTAAAGTCACAGAGGGACTCTGGGACCCCAGAGTTTCTTTCATAGTTAGACTATGCTTAGCCACACCTGCTATCCATCATAGCCAGGCTCTAGAGTACCCTGATCCCCCCCAGAAGTTCTTGGGGACACTGGGGAGCCAAAGATGTGCAGCTCCCAGAAAGGTGAAAATATCTACCATGGTCCTCACCCAGGTGGCTCAGGCAGGAGTCGCCTGCGACCTCCCTCACTTGACGCCATGATGTACCAACCCCACAAAGTCTTACGTGGGAAAGGAACAGGTGCATATGGTTGCCTACCAGAAGAGGCACACCTCTTCCAGCTGCCCACCCCCAGGACAGGAAGCTCCTGAACTCCTCCATCCTGACTTCCCCTGCCCCACCTTGATGCACACAGCTCCCCCACAGAATGTTGCCTGCTCCTGAGGGTCTCCTCTCCGCTGGGTCTCAGCCTCACCCAGAACCAGGCAAACAAGAGACAAGAATGGATGGGGGTGACCAAGAAGAGCCTTGGCCACTTAGTCAGCTCTGGGAGCTGTGGGCAACTATGCACCCAGGTCAGACCAGTATTAGTGGCTTAGTCTCTCTGGAGTCCAGCCAGCTGCAGCCCGGGCCCAGAAGTCCTGGTGCTCAGATACACAGAAGAGAAATATAGGTGGAGAGGGGAGCCATGAAGATGCACAAGGCTCCTTGGTGCTTTGGCTCCACACAGCCAGAAGACACCGTGACTCTCCTCAGCTCGGCCGCATAGCTGCTGGCCCTGGTGGCCTGGCCAGGCAGCTGCTGGGACACAGGTGCTCCCCTCACTTAGGTGTCTTTGTCACCTCTGTGCTTCAGTTCCCCTTCTGATGAAAGGCATGTCCTCACGGCCCGAGCGGAGCCCATGGACACTGGTAGCTGCTGAGGAGAAAGGCCCTGTGCTGTCCAGAGGCGGGCAGCGCTGGTACCATCCCACTTCTGCAAGGGAGATCGATCTTGTCCTCACACAGTGGGTAACCCAGCTTGATGGCTGCTGGGAGCAAGAGAGCAACAGCCGTTCGGTGGATTCGCCTCTCCCCGGGGAGAGCAGGAAAATCAATTTACTCTCCCAATAAACCCACAAATAATACCCACAGGCCTTGCCGAGCATGTACACATGCACGGGGGAACCTTTGGGTACAAGGGCCCTTATCCTACAGGCAGGATGGGACTTGAAGCTGTTACCTAGTGAGCAGGGCTCTAAAGATCGGCAGCATAGGACCTTAGGGAATGAAGCTCTCCCAGCCCTTCCCCCACCCCCTCCGTCTTGATCCTCCCCAGGATGCTTCCCAACCTGCAGGCCATCCCAGCCAACACTTAGATGGTGCCTGGGGTGGAGTGGAAGAAGGAAGAAGCAGTCCTGCCCCAGCTCCACAGCGCCCACCGGAATGAGCCTGGCCCCTGGTCCCGTGCCACTCAGGAGGGAGGGACGGGCCCACACACATATGGCCAAGCTTATTTAAACGTCTGAGAACAGCCACGCATCCCCCCCTCCCCCCCGCATGTCTGGGCGCCTCCTCCCCAACTATTTTTACTGTATCAGGGAGTGTGAGCCAGCTCGTTCCTGCCCTCCCCAGCCAGACCCAAGGGGCCGTGCTGGTTCGGGTAGGTGGGTGGGGGGACACTTGAGCCAAGGTAGGGCCTAGGGAATCTCTCTATGAGAGTGGAAACAATAACCCCTGTCTAGCCAGAGGCCATCCGACCAGGTCTGAGGCTGTCCCTGGGATAGAACAGCAGGCTTGCTCTGCTGGGTGGATGTGCCCTTTTCCTCCAGCAGTGCCTGCCCCATGGTATGCAGCTCTGGCTTCTAGCAGGGGGAGGCAAGTTCTGTGGGGGGGGTCTGACCTATCACGTCGCTCTGACCCTGGCTGAGCAGTAGGGCTGGCAGAAGGGGGGCTGAGACAGGCCACTCAGACCTTGCTCTGCCCCATGTGAAGATGCCTGGGGCAGCAGGTATGAGCAACCTAGAGGGTCGAAACGGGTTCTGCCTGGCCAGCCACTGTCCACTTGCCATGCTAATGAACTGGCCCACCCATGAGCCCGACCTGCGCTGCCACCTTCTCTCTGAAGTCCCCACAGCTCGGGAACCTGGGTCTGGATGGTAGAGGCTGGGTAGCAGCCTGACCTATCTGGTGGTGGTACCAACTTCAAGATCTTAACCCCTACCCAGCCCAGAGGGTGAACTCACAGGGCCTTATTGCTGATCCATTAGCCAAGAGGAGCGATGAACCAGGGTTCAAAGCCGTTAAGCTGTGTGTGAAGGGGCCGGGGGCCAGGAACTCACCTTTGCAGCCACAGTAGCAGCAAATAAACATGGCGTTCTCAAAGGTCAGCAGTATTCAGGGCCTGGTGCCTCCACTTAGAGACATCCATACATGTTCAGGCCTAAGTTGGCTGCCTCTAATCCTGCCTCCAAATGTACCTGCAGTAGCCATGGGGGACTGGTTTCTTTAGCCCACAAAGGTCTCAACATTGGCTTTCCTCTATCTCCAGCAGAGCTGGGACCTCCTCTTGGAGCTGTGGTTCCAAGGCCACCATCGGGGGTGCCTCCAGAGCAGAGCGGGCACCTTTCGACTCTCTCAGTATCCCGGCCATCACTAGCTGGTAGAGCTCAGCTCACGGCAGTGGCTTCAATCACATTCGACAGCCCCGCTAGGAAAGAGAACTCTATTAATAACCCATCTCTCAGTCTTCTGCTCTCTCATGTGGTCCTCATTCCTGTGTCCCTGGGGGTTCCTGCCTCCGCCGCCAGCCACTCACTTCCCGGAGGGCACAGCTGTCCTCTCTTCCTCCGGCAGGGCCTGGTCAGCGACCGTGCATACTTGGGCTGGGCTCTTGAAGGCAAATGGTCAACCACTGTCCGGGACAGATTCTGACCACAAGTCACTGCTCAGGACACCTTTGTAGGAGCTGTCGCGGGAATCAGGCTGTAGCCATCAGATCTGGGTGGGGATGTCAAGTAATAATGAGAGCCAGGCCTGCCCTGCTGCCTCCCCTGGAGCCCAGGCCAGGCAAGGAGAGATGGTAGCAGCTGACGGGGTGGGTGGCCTCTGGGTATGGATTCAAACAGGTGCCAGAGACAACAAGCAACAAGAGGTCTGAAAAGTACCCAGCACTGAGTGACAAGGGCCCCCCAGTGCCAGAGAACCGGCCAGTGAGCCCCAGAAGAAAGCACTTGTGCACAGAGCTGACTCTCCGAGTGTGACTTCCTACAGTGTATGTATCTCCTGAGGTTGAAGACACCTGTCCGGACCCTTGCCAGACTGGACAGCTCTATACTAGCTGCACCTTTCCTACCTGGCATTTGTTGAGACTGAGGCTCTCCCTAGGTCTGGCCCTCCTTCTATGTTTCCTGTGGTCACCCCTGGCAACCCAAAACAGCTTGAGCTGCGACTGCGAACTGGGGTTCTAAGACCGAAGTCATTTCAATCACAGGGCCAGAAGCTAGAAACCTGAAGAGTTTCAGCAGGAAATGAAGCCGTGGGCGATGCAGAGCTGTGGCCTGAAGTCCATACCCCACCCCCAGCCCTCTGGAGACACTGGGCGGCCGAGTCTGAGCAAGCTGAGGGCCTCCTCCCAGGATGGACTGGCCAGTTCTTCCAAGGACTATCAGGACTATCTCATGCCTAAAGGCTTACCTGCCTGCCCTCCTGGGGGGAGCTGGAAGGGAAGCTCAAGGCTAGCCCCTTGAGCTATCCCAACAGCTTGCCTCATTCACCCGAGGTTATCCCCCACAGCTTACGGATGTCATCTAGCCAGTAAAGGGCTCCTGTACCTAGGGGGTGACTTCCCAAAAATCTAAGAAAGCACCCCATCCTGGGGCTGCTGCTCACCTCCCCCATCTGCCCCTTCCCTTCCCCACACAGGAAGTCTGTCCAGCCAGCCATGAGCCCTCACACTCTGCCGAAGGCACATCCCAGGAATAGGCAGGCTCATTCCTCTCATTACTTACTCTTCACCTGGCCCTCCCCCCAGCCAAGTCTCTTTGAGATGAAGCCACAAGACCCTGGCTCAGGACAAGCCCCTGCTCCCACACCTGCCCTGAGAGAGCAGGAGGGAGGGTGCTTTGCTGGGCAGGGGCTTTCTGGCTCTCTAGGGAAGGTGCCAGGAGCTAGGGAACCTTCGTCATCAGCTCATTAGCGGTGCAGATGGAGGCCCAGACCCAGGACAGGAACCCATCTGCTCCTTCCTCAGCTGCATCCTGAAACTGCGAGGACTCTGCCGTTGCACATCTCCCGTGAGCGACCAGAAGACGGAGGTGGGCTTGGAGTCCTCCCCCCACCACCCCTCTCCTCCTAAGACTTCGGGCAGCTGAAAACCCCGTGTGTGTCCAGTCCCCTAGACCCTGGGGGCCTCAGGGCTATGTGGCCGCATCTATCCCCTGCCCCTTCAACAAAGCAGGTATCCCAAGCCCAGGAGCCATCCAGGGTAAAGACTCCACGGGCACCCTGCCGGCCAGCCTGGTTTCCCTCAGGTCAACCAACCCTACCGCCACACTAGGGTAGGGGTTGTGGTCGGGAAGGTGTATATCCAAACACTATGCCATTGGTCCCACAAGGGCCTAGCAGAGTGTGCCACCGTAGCACTGACCACCCTGACCATGCTGACCCCAGCTCATAAAGGCCACCTTAGGCTGGGAGGAAAGAAGGGATGGGAGGGGAGGAACAGGCTTTCGTGTGTGGGGCAGCCATGCAGGCCAGGTGTGGCACAGCACTCTGCAGAGTTTCAGAGTGCTCGCAAGTTGCCCTGTTAGGTGGTCCCCACACTGTCTCTTCCCTTCCCCACAGGTGTTGGGGTAGGGGTCCTCAGAGTGGGGGTCACACAGGCCCTCAAGTTTAACATCCAAGTCAATCGAGGGTAGGTAAGACCAGTCCCGGATAAGCCACCAAACAAATCAAGAAGGTACACCCTACTCCCCTTGGAACTCGGGGCCTTCCATCAGAAAGTTTTTTCCTGATGTCTAGCTCAAATCACTCCTGTTGCAGCCATAACATTGGGTCCCTTTCTCTCTCAGTCTCTTCCAGCCTGGCCCAGACCAAGCTTTGTGTTGGAGCAGACAGAGACCCAGCTCAAGAGAAGCTCTCCCACACCTGCCACTGAAGATGCCTGTTCAGAGAACTCAGAGAGAATTGCTTCTCCTCACACCCGACCTCCTCGCTCTGCTCTTGCGGGCAGACTGGAGGACTCGGGCACCCCTGCTGGCCCGTGCTGTCTGCCCAGGGCAATGCCAGCTCCCTACACAGGAAAGTGGGGCAGATCTAAGCCAGGGAGTTTAATTCCAGGGAACCTGGGGGCAACCTGGAAGGAAGGCTGGGGTGGTTCTGTCTGTGGTGCTGACCAGACTTCAGGATGTTGCCCCCTCCCCCCTGCCAGTCCACAGCCCCTCACAGCTCCGGACCTCTCCTTCAGACATCCCCTGGGCTGGACTGGAAATCAGGAACAGTGGCTGCAGGGTAGGAGCACCTCGCCCTGCAGAACAGAACCTCAGAACCTTCCTGCAAGGTAGCATCTACTTGCAAGATGCTAGCCGGGGTGCCACGCTGTGCTGACAGGGAATGGGGTCACCAACTACTCTCCCAGAAACCCTAAGATGAAGAACAGCACGGCACTTGCCCTGGGGGTCTGAGCTGAGCAAGGAGAGTCACACAACCCTCTTCCAGGCACCCCCTACTTGTCCTTACCTTGGTCCTGGCTAAGCCCACCAGGGGGCCCAGGCTCTTCCATGGCCCACAGGCACCAGACCCACTGTTACCGGCAAGGCCCCAGGGGGCCGGGACCCTGTGCTGGTCCCCAGTGTCCCCAAAGTTGTAGCCTGATCCAAGGCGCCCCGTGCACAGCGCCCATACCGGTTCAAAGCCCGCCGTAGCTAGCTAGCTAGCTAGCTGCTACTGCTGCTTGCTAGCAAAGAAAGACAGGAGAGAGGAGGGGCAGGATGAGGCCTCGCTGCCACTGGGACCGCCCCTCCCACGGGAGCCCCGCCTGCCCTTAACTCTTGGCTATCCGGTTCCTGGCCCACCTTGGCTGCTGTTCAGAAGCATCAGTCTGAGTCAAGAGGGAGTTTCTGATGGGCACTGAGCCAGCACTGTTCAGAGGCCAGAAGGGGAGGCAGTCCTGGCCACTTTTAATTCCCACAGTGGCTTCTACGGTCACTCAATATACCCACCTTCCTTTCCAAGCTGGTCCCTCCTACCAGAGGAGTAGCTATGCACCTTCAAAGAACAGAAGCCAAATGAGCCTGGCTGTCAGTTCATGGTGACCATAGGGCCCTTATGATCACCACGCCCCCAAGACCTCCAAAATGGCCTAAAGTGCCCTTTCATCAGCTTTCCCTGACTGGAGGTGTCCAGCCTAGGGGAGGCTTGGCCCAGGGCTAGTTCTGTAAAAGCTCTGCGCCTGTGTTCACCCAGGTTTCCTCTGTCTGCCTCTACTGTTCAGCCTTTGCTACTTGCTTGCACAGGTTTGTGGGGCCTGGGAGATAGTGGTGGCTGTTGGTATGTCAGGGAGTGGCCCCTGTGTCACCTGCCCTGGGGCAGATCTTGGACATGGTCTAGTTCAGCCTAGGTTCACCTCTCTGGGACCTGCTTGATCTGTGTGCAGCATCTGGGCAAAGCCCCATTCTGCAGCCTGATCACTCTGGCTCAGAAGTGGTAAAAGCAGTGACTTGTGCCCCCAGAGCATGTGGTAGGGCTTTAAGCCCATGTCCCAGAGAGGGCCTGGGATAGTTTAGTGGGTATCCAGGAGAACAGGCAATTGGCAGTCATAGGTACAAGTGAGGACGACGTGGGCCACCTCTGGGCTCTCTGAACTACCACCTCCAAGGTGTGACAGCCTCCTGCCGCGCAGGGACCCAGGTGTGAAGGGGGAGGAGAGCTTCAGTCAGTCGTACCAGCTGGGTCCTGCCAGGAAAGGCCCTTGGCCCTGCTGCCTGGTGCCCTTAAAGGGGCAGCCTCCTCCTCCACTGTTACTCATATGCGCTGGTATTTTGAGCAGAAGTAGCCCTATCCTAGACTATAGGAGATGCCCTTTGGGTAGATACTATATCTCCCATTGCCACACAGCCTAGGTACAACTCCAGGGTCTATGTCTATCCCACCAGCAGATCCCAGGCAAGAAAGGAGCCTTTCCTTTGGGTACACATTGGCTGATGAGGTCATATTAAAGCACAGGTGGGCTGCCGGGACAAAATGAAGGGGCACAGCCAATCAGGGGCACCAGAGGCCAGGGGGTGGGGGGAACCATAAGAAAAGAATCCCAGGGAGGTGCCCACAGCTGGGCTTTATGTATTTCCTCCAGGAACTGGTCATCAGCCTCTTCAGAAAAAGAGAAACTGAGGCAGGAAGATAGAGAAAAAAAAGGACAAGGAGACAGAAGCTGAAAACCATGGGGGTGGGGGTGGGGAGATACATTATGAGCCAGGCAGGTGACAAGGTCCCTGGAGAGCGATCCAGATGGGGCTACATCCTCCCTGGTGGACACGAGGCCCCTGAGTCTAGAGAGGCCATGAAACCCAAGTTCACATCAGTAATGAATAATCCATCACACAGCCAGCTCCCCCTCCCCTGAGGCAGCCAGGAGATGATTTCCAGCTCTGAGACCGACAGCGATTAAAAGCGGTGATTAAAATCCACCAGGCACATGTTCATTTGCTCAAATTCTGATCTCCTTTCTGGGCATTTAAGCAGAATCCCACTCGGAAAGCGTGTGGCCTGGCTGGTCGCAAGCAGAAAGACTCCTTGGGAAGAAAGAGCCTGTGTCCCCTAAAGGAGTTTAGTCTTCTCCTTAAAAGAGATCAACAAATAACCGGGTAAGGGGTACACACCCAGGGACCCCTGCTGTGACTGTTCCTCCAGAGCGAGCTCTACATGCTTAGGTAAGGGAGGGCTTCCACATGCTCACAGGCCACAGGGTTTCTGCTGGACCTGAGCTCCTACTGTAAGGGGACTCTGCTCCCTGGGGAGCAGTTCTCACCCTCCAGATCTAAGTGTCTGCTTCTCTCCTTCCCTTGCCTTTAACCTTAGAGGCATTAGAGAGAGGCAGGTAGGCGCTACACCCCAAGGCAGGCCTCTAAAAGCACAGAACCTGTCCCTTTCTGTGCCTCAGTCTCCCCGGTGGTTAATGAAAACACCACACGTGTATATACACACACATGCCCCAACTCTGTCCCTTATTCGTGAGTGTATGCTGGGAGGCTCACCCCAGCCCAACTGTATTACACACACCTCGCAGGCCACCCCAGGAATCAAAGGGCCTGCTTCTAGCCTCTCAGCTGGTAAGCATTTTTGCCTTACAGGTTCCACAGTGGTCAGAGAGGCCAGGGGGCTCCCTGGTGTTCCACAGTGCATGGCAGCAGTCTGGGAAAAGCCAGACCCTGCCTCTCCCTCCTCCCCCTCCTGCCCCAGGCTGCTTTTCACTTAGGTTTATAGTTTACCTGAAGGGTAGCTCCTCTAAGTCCTGCACAGGGGTGCTTCTACCCCCCAGGGCCATAGGATGCGTGCAGGTGGCTTAAAGCATGACTTAGGCTGGCCAACTTGGTTGTATGCCGTACAACACTGAGCAGGAAACCACTCTGAAAGTGGGTCAAAGGTAGAGATGTGGCAAGAAAGGAGGTAGCATAAGGGACGGCTGAGAAGGCCAGCTGAACATGGAGGAGAGAGAGCTTCTTGGAGACACAGAGACAGAGCCCCCGGATACTTCTACCCAGGGCATCCCAGCATACCAGGGGCAGCACCTGGGAGCAGAGGCCAGTACCATAAACCCAGCACTGGGTCCTTGGGCTGAGGACCATAGGGAGAGTGGAGGCTGGGCATATCCTAGGAAATATCAGAGAGCTGCCAATGCCACCATAGACAGAGTCAAACTCAGCCAGGAAGGGCTAGAGCAAGGGGTTCCTTGGCCGAGAAACATCACGGTTCAAGTCCTAGCTCTTACCTGAGCAATCAATTGGAATACACCACCACTCTGATCTGCTTCCCTGTGGAGCACTTAGAGAGGGTCAGCAATCTGGGAGAGCAGGGGCGGGGAGGCGGGGACAGCCTGGATCCTTGATCTGAGGCTCTAGGTGGGCAGCAGGGGGTTTGGCCATCAGGCCAAAGACAGAGGGCCAAGTCCCTCTTAATGACCGCCACTACAAGAAGGGGACCTGAGAGCATCGGCTCCATGGCTCTGGGGTCAGAAGCTCTCCCTGTAGATGGGCAACAGCATCCACTTTCCAACAGTCCTCAGAAAAAGGCGGCCAGGAGAAAGCTGCGTTCCCAAACTCGGCAGAGTGATTCACACCTCGGAAGCCTTTGTGGGGCACCTCAGATCTGGACTTCCAACTTCTGTCCTACATAAATCTCCAAGGAAACGCTTCCAGTGAGCGGCTGCACTGTGCCCAGCTCAGTGTATCCTGATGGCCACGGCACAGCAGCCTGGACAGAGCATGGCGGGGGGACAAGCACAGTTTAGGGGCCCTAATGTGACCCCAATTCTGTGCCTGAGAGACCGTCTCAGAATTCCCCAAACAGGAGGGCTCCAGAAGCCAGTGACTTCAATCTGTTTCCTATAGTGGGAAGCCTTCTGGGGTGGACTGGTCCTCACAGTCACTCCGACCCCGAGGAACCCTGAGGTGGGAGCACAAGGGTCTGCTGGCTTGGAACACTGTAATCACCTCAGAAGTGCTGAATAATGAAGTGTAGGCCCCTCAGGTGTTGAGTCCGTTCTGACTGCTGTGCGGCAGGGAGGGGCACAGGCCCAGCAGCAACCTGTGCCTAAGACGTTTTACTGACTATCCAACACCAAATCCAATTTAGTGTTGCGTCTACCCTTGTTTGAGAGTTCGGTCAATGTCGCTGTCTCTGGTGATGACCCAAAGCTGCTTCAGAGGATGCGGTAGGAGCCCCTACCATCCCACAGCCCTGGCACATCCTAGGTACCAGTGCCTAAATACACAACCTCCTGACCTGGGTGGCAGGTGACAGGATGTGGAATTCAGGGTAAAAGCAGGGACACTGGTCTTTTGGTCTTCAGGGGTGGAGTCACAGGTCAACACTGAGTTGAGTCCACTTAAAGTGTTGAACACTTTAGAGAGACATGTGGCCTCAAGAAGACTGGCCAATACCACCGTTATCCAATGGCCACAGCTGCCCCAAAGTGACCACAGATACCTTAGAGGGACTACAACAGCCCTGATGACCACAGATGCCTCAGAAAGACCACAGCTGTCTCATGACCACAACTTCTTCAGGTCACCACAGCTATCCCAGTGACCTCGGCAGTCTAGGCAGACCACACCCGTCCCAATGACCACAAATGCCCCAGGGACCACAGCTGCTTCAGACTAACCAAGAACAAGACTGGCATTCTAGGTCTGGCATGCCCGCCTGCCCTGCTGCCAAACCTAACAGAGTCGGGTTCAAAAGAAGCATCATGCCAGGCGGCGGTGGCGCACACCTGTAATCCCAGCACTCTGGGAGGCAGAGGCAGGCAGATTTCTGAGTTTGAAGCCAGCCTGGTCTACAGGGTGAGTTCCAGGACAGCCAGGGCTATACAGAGAAACCCTGTCTCGAAAAAATCAAATTAAAAAAAAAAAAAAAAAGAGAAGAAGAAGAAGAAGAAGAAGAAGAAGAAGAAGAAGAAGAAGAAGAAGAAGAAGAAAAAGAAGAAGAAGAAGAAGAAGAAGAAGAAGAAGAAGAAGAAGAAGAAGAAGAAGGAGAAGAAGAAGGAGCACTTGATTCCAAAGCAGAGAAAGCAGAAGTGGCCAGAGAAGGAGACAGCAGAAGGAGATAGAATGCTCTGGCCAGGTCGTCACTGTCCCCACAGCAACCCTGTATTCAGCAGCTGAGGCCCTTGGGCTGGTCCAGTCTCAATCCCAGATCCCAGGGGTGGCAGAGAACACAGACATACATCAGCACGGTCTGGGTGACAACAGAGAACGGAGTTTTACAAAGACTTTGGCCTAAATTGCTACAGTCTCAGGTGCCGACCTCCTGGTGCCCAGAGGGACAGACAGCATCTGGCCTTACCGCCATCTCCAGATACCTTCAGCCACAGCACACACCTATTGTTTGACTTCTCACTCCCCAGGAGGGACTCTCCGTCTTTTCAGGCACCTACAGGAGATGGGGTGGAGGGTGTCTGGCCTAGGTCAATGGGTCAGAGTCCTGCCCACAGCTACAGTAGCCTAGATAGAGGCGAAATGAGCAGACACAGCCCTGGCAGCTCTCCCTGCCTCCCTGCACCAGCCTGACCTAGATTCTGTGCCCGTGCGCAGCAGCTATGCAGAGCTGCGGCCAGCCTGGCACTGAGACAGGTGGGCAGAATCCAGGGCCAGCACAACCGCATGGCCAGTAGCGTGGCCCCAAGATACACTTTCTGTGGGGTTCCGTGTGAGCTGCCCACCCCCTCTAATCCTTCCCCATGTGGGGCCTGAGAAGCTCTGAGGAGCCCATGGGCTCCACTCTCTGGTCTAGACCCTACCCCAGGGACTGCTGGAGGAAGAGAAGACAGGAGGGGGTGAACCCGCTCTGTTACCTCCTTCCCCGTTCTAGCAGTCCTGTGGTTAGAACGAGGTGCCCAGGACGCTGTGAAGCCAAAAGGCCTGCTTACAATCACTCAACTCGGCTCCAACAGCCCCAGACACTGCCCAAAGACCTACAGCCTCTGCCCACTGGCAGGTCAGCTGACCTCCACAGGACTGGCAGCCTTCAATCTCCCAACCTGCACCCCAGGACCATGTGGCCAATCTGGTCTTTTTGCCTATGTACTGCCCTATATGCCCTGGATTCTTACATGAATGAGATATCCTTGAAAACTGGAGGGGTATGTACCCTGCGTGTAAATGCATCCTCGTTCTTAGGCCAGAGGGCCCCTTCAGGCCACACAATGCCCTATCTCACGGCCAGCACTGGCTGGTTCAGTGCCTCTTCTTGTTCCTCTCCCTTCTGCCTTTCCCTCAGCAGTCTGCATTTATTAAGCACCTGCTGTTTTCAGCTATTGCTTGGGGCTACGAAGGCAGTAACAAGCTCATCAGAAGTAGTGCCTGTCCTAGGGAACCCCTGGCCTGGGAGGGCAGGGCTGTGGCAGGGGTCCCAACTCCTTGAGGAAGTTCTGGGCAGGAAAAGTAAGAGTACAGACACCAGACACCGGGGAGAAAAGGACCCCTTCCCTGGAGGTCAGTGGGCACTAGAGGACCGGCCCAAAGGGGGACGGGCTGTGTGACTTGGACCAGATTGAGAGCCCAAGGTGAGGAGATGGAGGGGCGACATGGCCAGAGGGGCGTGCACAGTCACTGACCGTGCAGAAGGACACTTGGCGCGGGACTCAGCCACACTCAGAGCACAAAGCAATATGCCCTGAGTGGACACTGCTCTTGGCCACCAGCACCTACCCCTCGCAGGGCTCACCTACCCTCATGGGGCTCACCTGACGATATTCTCTGGTGCTTGCCTTCCCAAGCCTCCCTTACCACTCTCGGCTCAAACCCCAACACTTCCTTTGGAAATGGCTCACCAGTATTCAGTGGTAGAGTTTAGAAATACTGGGTGGCAACTCACAGACTCAAAACAAAGACAGTACAGAGAGCCACGGCCTGCCTGTGGTCAGTGTGAAACCGGTTGGCACGTCCCGTGAAGCCACAGATGCTAGAGCTCTGGGTATCTGTACCAGATGGGCTGCGAGGCTCTGTGAACCGGCTGGCTTCTACAAGTGCTCTGTCTGCTGCCTACCTGAGTCCCAATGCCAGAGTGACTGCAGAGAGCGGGATTCGCCTTACAAAGGGTGACTGGGTCCCTAGGAGCCAGCAGTTCGATGATACGGAGGACATGTTGTGCCATCAGATCATACTCTGGGTTGCTGGAGAGGCATCACTAGTCCAAACACACAGCAACATATACTGGCATACACTGCACCATCCCCACACCCCCACCTATTTATATGGCAGTGGCTTTGTGATGAGAACACAGAGACTAAAGGCCCTGGGAGAGCGAGAAGGGAATTAAACTTAGCTATGGACCTGTTTCTGTACAGATGTCTTTGAAGAGGCTGTGTCCACGTGGTATGAGAGTCTGTTTGGGTCTTTCCAGGAAGTCAGAGCCAGTTTCCGCACTACGTGTGATCTGACATGCAACCAGCTCTTTCATATTATTTGTGAAATGACCTCCCCAAATCCAGGCCTTCGTGGCAAGTCTTTGCCACTTTGCCAGGAAACAAGCCTACAGATCTTCTAAGAGAAGCTAGAAGGGAGCTCTTACTAGGTGAGCAGAGTTTGACAACAAACCTGTGGCCAGCACCAGCACAGTGTGAATGTCCTCGGGAGGTGTGAACACACAGCTCAGGGAAGGAGTGTGAACACACAGCTGAGGAGAGGAGTGTGAACACACAGCTCAGGGAAGGAGTGTGAACACACAGCTGAGGAGAGGAGTGTGAACACACAGCTGAGGAGAGGAGTGTGAACACACAGCTGAGGGTAGAAGTATAAATGCACAGCTGAGTATAGGAGTGTGAACACAGCTGAGGGTAGAAGTATAAATGCACAGCTGAGTATAGGAGTGTGAACACAGCTGAGGGTAGGAGTGTGAACACATAGCTCACAGAAGGAGTTTAAACAAACAGGTTAGGGGAAACGTGAACACAGAGCTCAGGAAGGATCTGTGAATGCATAGCTCAGGAAGGGAGTGTGAACTCAGATGAGAAAGGAAGTGTGAATGCACAGCTCAGGGACAGAGTATAAACACATGGCTGAGGAAGAGGGTAAGCACACAGCTCAGGGATGGAGTGTGAGCACATAGCTGAGGGAGGGTGCGAACACACAGCCAAGGGAGGATCTGTGAATGCACAGCTCAGGGAGGGAGAGTGAACACAGATGAGAAAGGGAGTGTAAACACAAATCAAGAAGGGAGTGTGAGCACAGCTCAGGAAGAGAGTGTGAACTCAGATGAGGAAGGAAATGTGAACACAGCTCAGGGAGGGATTATAAGCATACAACTTTGGGAGAGAGTGTGAACATAGCTCAGGGAGAGAGTGTGAACACAGATGAGGGAGGGAATGTGAACACAGCTCAGGGAGGGAGTGTGAACACAGTTGAGGATGGGAGTGTGAACACAGCTCAGGGAGGGAGTATGAACAGACAGCTCAGGGAGGGGGTGTGAACACAGCTCAAGGAGGGGGTGTGAACAGACAGCTCAAGGAGGGGGTGTGAACACAGCTCAAGGAGGGGGTGTGAACAGACAGCTCAAGGAGGGGGTGTGAATACAGCTCAGGGAGAGTGTGAACACAGCTCAGGGAGGGAGTATGAACAGACAGCTCAGGGAGGGGGTGTGAACACAGCTCAAGGAGGGGGTGTGAACAGACAGCTCAAGGAGGGGGTGTGAACACAGCTCAGGGAGAGTGTGAACACAGCTCAGGGAGGTGGTGCTCACATTCCCAGCACCTTCCTTGAGGCCCATGAACCATTACTGAGGTGCTCACCATCCACAGCCAACAGGACCTGATCCTTCCCTCATTCCCCAGCAGCCACAGGCCTGGGCAAAGCTGCTGTTTCCCACAAACGCATCTGTTCTCAGTCTCAACAGGGCCAGGCATTTAGCAGGTGGCAGCAGGGTGCTCTATCCTGCCTCCTGGGAAGCCTGGTACCCTGATCCGAGCCTTCAACCACACCGTCATTTGCCCTTTGCCGTGTGGGTGGCGGGTCTGGGTGAGACATGACTGTCACCACACATCCGCAGACACTCGCCCACAGCCAATGATGACTCCCCACTGGGGCACTCTGACCTTGACCTGCCTGCCCTGGGTGTCAGCCCTCTCCTCGCCCTCAGCACCCCCAGCCATGTGCCACCTGCAGATGGTGTGGGCCCAGCAGCCACCCAGTGCAACAAAGGCAAGTGTTTATTTTTTTTTTCTTTAGTGCAAAAAAGAAAAAAGAAAGGAAGAAAAAAGAGATCCTGTGAGTCACCGAGAGCGTTCAAGTAGAAGGCTGAGGCCGCCAGCCCCGGCAGCCGCGGGCAGAAGCAGGACTGTTCTCACCGCAGCTCCACCCGAGGCTGCAGATGTCTGGCCGTGGCAGCCGCTCAAGGTAAACTTGTCATTCCCCCATGGCTAGACATTCTAAGAAAGCTGCCACCTTTGGGGACACTTGTCTGACTGCCACGGGCTCCCAGAGTATTAGGGGGTGGCAGGAAAGCTTGCATCGATCCAACAGGGCGCCGAGAGAGGACATTGCTGGGTGGCTGAGGCAGAGGGGCTCATACCCCGTTATCATGGCTTGTGAAGCTTCTGGGCCACTCTGATCCTACCTCAAGCAGAAGAGCAGGAGGTGCCATACAATGGGGGTGTCCATGAGGAGGCACCCCACAGTGTCCACAAGGAGCGTACCTCACGGGGAGCCGGGGGGGTGCCCACAAGAGTCAGACTTCCTTCCTATCCCTGTTGCTGGTGGTGAGGGGCACAAGGCATCAGTCAGTCCAGCCTGGCTCCCTGGCAGCCCTGGGTACTTCTGATCCCAGATTACCCTAGACTACAGCGGGGGCCCCTAAGGCTTTGCAGCCACACCTCAATGCCTGAGGCTTGGATGTACCAGACAGGTTTTAGGAGCAACTCTGTCCTCTAAGAAAGGAAGCAAGGGGCTGGGACACCGGCTAGACCAAAAGCCTGACCAAGGGCTACAGAAGAGGTTCAGCCATTCCTCATAGTTCAAGACACAGAGGTCTCTTCCCAGGGAGGGTATCTCATAGCTTTTTTTCTTTCCCTGGGAAGGGCAGGAGGATTGTCATACTCACAGTGTGGGCTAGCACTACACCAAGACTCCTACAGGAGCCCCATTCAGAGGAAAGCCTAGATCTCTGTTTTCAGAGGGGGAGGGGGAGGTTTGCTCGAGGTCACTAGCCTTGGTAAAAATGTATAGTGTCTAGGCATCCACCCTGGTCCATCACCTTGCCCACATTACCCTTTGACCTGAGGGGGTCAAGAGTCATCTAAGGTCCACAGCTCAGCTGGGCTTGAGCTGCCAGGAGGAACCACCTCTGTGACCTCATGTGTTCCCGGGGCAGAGGCAGCAGTGACGTCTGAGTCACGCCTGCAGCTTTTTAAGGCTCAGCTGACTGCAGGGGTAATTTGGGTTTTTTGAGGAGACGCAGGAACACACGGCAGAGAACATGGTATGGAGACAACCAGCCACAGCGCGGTGCTTTTGCGCCCTGCCCCCGTCCAGAGTTTCCTCCTGAGGCAGAAGCCTGAGTTTTGACCCTACAGGGGTCGCACAGAAGATGGCCACCAGGAGTGGTGTGCTTGCAGCCTGGAAGCGGATGAGGTAGCTCAGGCCTTGCTGGGTGGCTGGGAGTGTCCTTGAGAAGAGACCAGCCTCCAGATACTTCCAAAGAGAGAAGTCCAGCAACTCCCCCTCTGTTCTTCTATCATCTGGTGGCAGTGAGGGGTGCCTCAAACCAAAGGAAGCCCTGCAAGAGGCATCTGAGGTGGGACCAAATGCAGACGTAAAATCTAGTTCTGATAACCAGGAGGGATATGGGTGGATTCACTCTGAATTCCACTTCCTAACTCCCATCAAGTCCCCGCTTCCCAGCCTGATAATCCCCGAGTTTCATTGTCTCCTTCCTAACGGAATATAATAATTCCCAATAATACCAAGCCCAAAATAACACCCCAGTGTGCAGCCTGCAGATCTCGAGGGGAGAATGGGACTGACTCAAACACAGCTGCAAGTCGCTTTTAAAAATACACCGAAACACATACAAACACGGGCGTGTGCGTGAGAGCTGCCTGTGAGGATGTTTGCCTCCACCCACAGGCCCTGTTCAACAGGTATGCAGCAGGCTAGGGACGGGAGAGAGGGAGGGAGAGAGATGGAGGGAGAGAGATGGAGGGAGAGAGATGGAGGGAGAGGGAGGGAGGGAGGGAGGGAAAGAGAGGGAGGGAGAGGGAGGGAGGGAGAGAGAGAGAGAGAGAGAGAGAGAGAGAGAGAGAGAGAGAGAATAGAGGGAGGGAGGGAGGGACAGACGGAGGGAGGGAAGAATGGGACCATATTCCTCACTCCTGGGGACCAGAGGAAGCAAGGTGGACAGATGGTAGTCTCCTGCATTCCCAGAGACTCCTGACCAGAATCCCCTCACGTAAGGGCACTCAGCCCTACACACCCAGCATGGAGCAGTTCGCCAATGGAGATGCCAGCTCTAGGCTGCTCTCAGGCCAAGGGAGACATCCCTGCACCTCCACTCTGGAGCTGGGGCCAGAGACAGACTGGCTGATGAATTCTCAGACATCAGGCTGCTAGCAGGTATTCCTTAGCTCCTACACGGTGAGGACCTGGGCACCAGGCTGGCTCCAGGGCGCTGCACACAGCGCTGGTACACAGTCGTGAATAGGAGGAGGGAACACAGTCTGTCCCACAGTTAAGCGCCTCGGGGTCTGGACCCACAGAGGCTGTGGAAAGGAGCCGATGTACAGCCTCTCTCTTGCCCTCGGTTTCCCCATTTGAAAGCCTCATAGTGGTACACTCCAGCCTGAAGCGCAGGCTCTCGGAGCACACTCCCTATTCATCCCAAGGACAGGATGTATAGCTCCCAGGAGCCTAAAGCCACACTATCACACCAACATTGCCAATAAGCACAGATCCAAATTCAGCACAGGGATAGGCCAGCGATCTTCAAAGATGGGCCCCTGCCTAGAATTACTGAGTTAGTCAGGATGCTGAGGAGACTGGGACAGCTCAGTGACAAGTCCATTTATTTCTCCTGAGCCCTGGGAGCTGTTGGAGAAACTCATTAGAGCCATCCCCCAGACTGAGGGACCCGTGTGCAAGGGAGCAAGGCCCAGCAGGTCCCTATCAGAAAAACTCGGGGTTAATCATCAGACCATCCCTCCCCAGTAATGGGGGATGTCCACTCAGGGTGTGCCGTCTCAGCCCCGGGAAAATGGATAGACTGTGCCCGAGACCAACACTAGAGGCCAGCCACCGTACCACGGGAAGCCACCCAGCTACCTTCTGAGTAAGTGCCTGAAAGGGGGGTGGGAACAACAAATTGTCCCCTAGAGGCCTTATACGGGCCACAGGGCTTTCTATTGTGGCTACTGAAGGATCCTGAATGCCAGTCTAACACGTGATGGGAGAGAGGTCCAGGCCTAGAGCCTGAGTCTCCTGCTGGGTCTGTTAACAGCCCTGAATGTTAAGAAGGAACAGCAGAGCTGGCCTCTGACAGCAGCTAGAGGTCATGCTTGGCTGGGCCTGTAGAGGGGCTCTATAGCCAAGACAGCTCCTTCCACAGCGTCATTGGTGGTAGTGGCAGTCCAATAACAGGACACCTAGACTGGCCATCAGGTCTATTGCTGTTCGCAAAGTCTCCAAAACCCACTGAGGGCCTGGCAGACAGCAGCCTTCCCCAGCAGGCACTAGCCAGAGGGATTGCTGGCCCGTGAGGACTGCAAAGAGAAGGCTAGCGGACACGGCTGTACCACTCAGGCCTGGATAGCATGGGCTCTTTACCTTTGAAAAGGCTGACCTTCCAGAATTGTTCCTGCCCCACGTGAGGCCAAAGGGCTCTTATGCCAACAGGCTAATTAACACTTGCCCCTCACTTTCCCAGGCCACAGGCACCTCTGCTGCTCTGAAATTCTGCTGTGGCCAGCCACAGTCCTGCTGCTCAAGAAGTGAGCCACAGGCCTGACCTGAAAACTGTTGCTCAGAAGCTGGCGGATCACGAGATACGCTTCATAGCGGGTGTCTTGTTGGACCTGCAGCCGCAGTGCAGTGTGTGAGGCTCAGCTTTTGAACCTCTGATCACGTTCCTGCTGAGGGCTCAGGCACCCCCAGACTCTCTCCTCAAACCTGGAGAATATAACAGGGGCTTTTCTGCAGCCGCTGCCCCGCTGTTGGCCACAGTCTTGAAGCACCAGAAGTCACAACTATCTACCCCGACATGGGGTATGCAGGGGACACAGGCCTCAGTCAGGACCCCTTGATCTTAACTGAACTATACCAGCTGGGTCCACTGATAGTCTGATGCAGGGAGACATGGTGACCAAGGGCTACCAAACACTTCAAGGGCCCTGGAAAGGGGACAACGAGCCCCAGAAGCTATGTGTTGCTCTTCTCTCCTTGAAGAATAGAGCTCTGGGACAGAGGAGCAGACACGAGAGGTGGTAAAGGAAGGAGATCCATGATCCTCCACAGGGGAGGCTCTAACACTGTGGGAGGGCGTTCTTGGCAGAATCACTTGCTTTTCAGTGTGCCCAACCCCCACACTCTCCTAGGCACAAAGGGGAGCGCATAGGAAGTGCCTCTTCCACACGGATAACCTTGTCCAACCCTCCACAAGCATCTTGAGACCCCAGCGAGTCCTTCTCCCTTCCTGAGGTCGGAGTGGGCGACCCCAGACAGGATGGAGTAGCCAGTTATGAAGCACTCGCTCAGCTAAGGGGCCGCGGGGGTTGGGGGGTGGAGTGAGAAATAATCGTGGTTTCCTCCGGACTATCTTCCTGGCTCTGCCCTTGGGCAGTACAGCTCAGGCAGCACCCCCCACCCCACCCCACCCCACCCCCGCAAGGGAAGCCCCTCTCAGGACTGGTCAAAGAGTTTTTACTGTGCATTGCTACGAACGAGGCTGGAGTCCAAGAAAGACCATCTGAGGAACCCAGGAGACTGAGCTAGCTGCCAAGGACCCTCCCTCCAATATGGACTAGCAGGCGGTGGATGGTTCAAGCACCAATCAAGAAGCTTATGTCTAGCCCCAGTTTGGGAAGCTCCAACCAATGGGTCTTTTGGCCCTATGAATTACTGAAGTATCTCCCTAAGCTCGCCTGTGGCTCTCCTATACCTCTCAGAGAAGCAAGTGGAGACCTGACCTAGCTGCCTGATGTAGCCCAGCCTTCTGCAATAGCCCAGACCCCAGTCCCAGCCTTAGCCTCTCTGGCTTTAGTCTTAGCCCCAATCTCAGGCTACATCCCCCCCTCACCCCCACCTCCTACCTGCTCACTAAAGTGTAACACTCCTAAAGATCTTGTGGGAGCAGGGGGCAGGCAGGGTGGGCCAGGCAGGAAGAGGCAGGATCAAGGGCTCTAGGTCTCCACCACACAGCCCTTTCCCACAGGCTCACTCCAAGACAACAGCTGCTGCCTTTGAAATGAGGTGAGATACTTCCTCAGCAGGCTGCTCACCCGCTGGGCAAGGCACAGCAGAGGGACCGGAGGGAGGGACTGATGGGCCTCCGCAGCTCCTAGGGAGACTCCGGCTTGCTCCCTGAGGGTCCACAGCCTAACTCGCTCTCCTCCAGCCTTTTCTTTCTGTAAGTTTGAACGGATATGAGGCTCCTCATGATGTTTAAGGGCAGCAGAGTATACTCCAACTGGCTTAGCAGCACAGTGAGGGCTGCCCACCCTCCCCTCAACCTCCATGGGACCAGAAAACCAGGAGCCTAGGGGAGGCACCCCTTCACTTGCCACTGTGTGAGGGGATTGCCATGGAGCAGGTGAGCTGCTAGGCTGGGTGCCCAGACAGCAGGCTCTGTTCATCCACCACCACCCCCCCATCAGCCTGTGGCAGAACACAGCCCTCACTTAACAGGCATGGCATTTCTGAAGATGACAAAGATCCCGGGCTCAGAATGTGTGTGTGTGTGTGTGTGTGTTTTTTTAATACGAACAGACACTTCCGCACCAGCATGTGGACGACAGCGGCGGCGGAGCCTCCCCTGCAGTTCGAGGCTGAATCATCAGCCAAGATGAGGCCAAGAGCACATCGTGGTCCAGCCGGTCCAGTGGGCCGTGGGACTCTGGGGGATGAGGCCCATCCCCCTTGCCTCTCGGGAGGGCTGACTTCAGTATGGTCGGCCACGGGTTTCAGGTGGGATCTTCCACTCCACATTCAGGCTGCGTCCCTTGCAGGGCTGTGATCTACAGAGATGGGGGGGGGGAACAGCAGGGGCTTCTTGGAGCTGGGAGAGCAAGGAAGGAGCAGGAAGAAGAGCCTCACTTTGAAAGCAGGGGGTCTACGGAAGTCACTTCCAGGGGCTGGGAGCTAACCAGGCTTCCCAAGGGCCAGAACAGACTGGCACAGCCCTGGGATCCATCTTTATTAGCCATGTTCTTGACTGTAATTTTTCACCTGTCTCTGAAAGTCTTACCCCTTGAGGAGGAGGGGGGGTGCATATCCCCGTATCGGGTGGAGAAGACACAGACAGACAGGATTCCCTTAGCTAGGACCTACAGCAACCCGCCTCCCCCAGAAGCTTACCATCTGGACAGGATGGAGGCAGATGGATGGTGTCTTGGCACCTTGGCAACATTAAGTTGACCAAAGTCTATCCCAGGACAGGGGCCAGGGAGTTGATAGTAATGTGCTAACTATCCAAGCAGTGGGCCTCAGAGGAAGGCTCGGGGGAAGGCTGTCTAATGGAGCTGACTTCTCCACCCCTGGAACCAGGAAACCCTGAACTGGCAGCACTCATGCCTTCTAACAGGTCCTTCACCTGCTCTATGGGTAACTAATCCCCACTCACAGGCAGCACCAGCTCTTTCTTTACGATGAGGAAATCGAGTCTTCCCCAGACCACCTCACCGACGTTCCCTCCATGAGGTCCACCGGAACACATTTGTCCACTTAGATGGCCAAAAGGAGCTAGGGGGAGGGGTAAGCTGGCCTGTACTTTCTTTGCTTCCTGGCGAGTAAGAGATAACTATAGCCTGGAGCAGTGCTGGAATCAGGCTTCCCAGAGGAAGACGGGTCCAGCCTGTGCCTCCTTAGAAACACTGTGGAGCCCCCGGGGCCTGTCAAAGCCACTTGGAACAGCCTAGGGAGGCAATCTGTCTCTGCACCTGCTGTCGAAGGAGACGGCTACTGAAGGCTTTGCTTACGAACCCACAGCTCGGAGAATGGCAGGCAGTGGCAGGGCCGGCAGCTCCGGGTCCCAGAAGACCCAGCCAGCCTGAGAGTCTGAGAGAAGAACAGTATGGCAGGTCTTGGGATTCTGAAGCAAGAAGAGACGCCAGGGGGATCGGCTCGGTGGTCGGCCCCTTTCATGTCTGCTCTGCATCTTTCCTGTGTGCACTAGTGGATCAGAGCTCTCAGAAAAGTGGAGCATTTCGTGATCTGTTAATTAGGAGCCCAGAGGTCTGTTGCCCCACAGGGGAGGGCCACCAGCAAGGGTGAAAACCACTTGAAACATCTCAGGAAGAACTAGAACCTCAGGCCACCGATGCAGACTAAATCCACCCACTCCTTCAGCATTGGTCACCACAATGGAAAACCACGGGAAGAGCCATCTCGGCTCCAGTCAGCCTACCTGGGCAAACCTTGGGCACACAGCTCAGGTGGGCAGGTGCCACCGGATTTCCAGAGCATTTCAGAAAAGGCCCAGTGGAGTTACTGAGACACTGTGCAAAGAAACAACCATACTCCTCCCAGTAAGTGGCAGGGCATTAGGCAGGGCTCAAGGGGACCAGGGCCCCGTATGCCAGCATCTACCCCAGTTCGACGTCATTCTACCCACATGTTCCCGGTTCACCGGAGAGCAGCGGCTCATCAGCCGCTCAAGGCCACGCAGGGAAGATCTGAGTTTGGGGGAGCATCACGGATCAGGGGTGGGGCAGGATAGGATAAGAGGCTCAAGTTCTTCAGCCGCTGCCCTCTCCCATTCTCAAGGACCACAGCGTGGGCAGTTATGTCCGTCAGAGCCCACTGCACAAGGGATGGCATCAAGGCTCGGATTACTGAGATCCAGCCTGTCTGTCCAGCCCCAGGTTTGAGGTCTCTACCCTGCTGGTCTCATCCCATCTTCCTGGATAAGCTACTTACTACCCGGCTTGCATGACTTTGCCCAGGGACAACAGAGTCTGTGTGTATACCTGGCCTCTGGCCCACCACACCTGCACTGCTTCCACAGGGGTGGATTCTGCAGTAGCTGCTCAGCCAGGGGCCAACCACACCCTGAACCCGTCTGCCAAAGTAGACATTGATTGGAGGCCTGAGAAAAATAACATTGGGGGGTGGGGGGGCTCAGCCCCTCTTCACTTGCTCTTGTAGCCTCTGAAGACAGTGGCGGCCCAATCAGAGATGAGATGAGGGTGGAGCTTTATACCATCAGCATGTGCCATCCTGTACCGGTCCTGTCCTGTGCCCGTGGGTCTCAGCATCAGGAGACCTGCACCCTGATTCTGGTTCATCAGTGCTGAGGTAGGGGGATACCAGGGTCGATGACGTGACCACTGAGGTGGGCTGCAGGACAACGAATATGCATATGTATCCCAGGAACCTACAAGGATGACGGCATTCGGAAAGCGTCTCTGCAGATGGGACTAAGCATGGGGCCTTCAGGGTCCTGAGCATCTACATGGCTACTCATGGGGCCAAGGGCATCAGCGGCCATTCCGGCCCAATGACAGGCCAGGATGTTACAGGGAGAGTACAGGGGAGGAGATAACAGTTCACATGTCGAAGGCAGAAAGAATGGCGTTCTAGGGGACATCAGGGAACAGGGTAAGGTAGTACAGGGGAAAAGGCTCAGGGGCCTTGACCATGTCATCTCCTGTGTACAGGGAGCACTGTCCACGGGAAGCAACATGCCTCAGAAGAAAGGGGAAGGTTCTGGAGACAGAGCAGGCAAGGCAGAAAGCAGAGGCCATAGAAGAGAGAGCTGGAGAGGTGACGGAGACATAAACCTTGGGTTCCATAGAAGACCATGGCTAGATGACAGGTAGGACCTTTCTACAGAGCCTTCAGAAGGACCAGACCCCGCACACACCTAACGTGTCAGACCTGCGGCCCCTGGGACTGTGTGAGGGTGCATCGCCGAGAGGCATCATCAGTGTGTAGACATTTGTTCCAGGAACCTAGATAATAACCCTCATGCTGGCATGGACGACCGGGAGTCCAGCAGAGGAGAGTACAGGCTAGCTGTCATGAAGGGAAGGAGGGTCCCAGTAACCACAGGTCTCCGAGACTGCTCTAGTCTAGCACAGAGCCATGCGCTGCCCTAAATATCCCAGACAGTACTTGCAGTAGCACTGGAGCAGGTAACTGAAGATGTGATTTTGCAGAACACAAAGGGACCCACAGGTGGTTAAGTGATCTGTCTGGCTCCAGTAGCCTGTTAGAGCGATCGGTGCAAAGAGCACCCCCTCCCCCGCCCCCACTGCACCCCCATCCACAGAACCCCAAGGTTCTATGGGCTGCATATACGTTCTTAGAGTCTCCTCTGGCCACCTCTGTATCAGCTCTGGAGAACACTGACATGACAGCAGCTACCAGGTGTGGTGATGCCCCAGGAAGGGCCAAATCGGCAAGTGAGCCTGGTCCAGACCTAGGTTGCTCCATGACAAGAGAAGAGGGTAGCCTAGAGGTACTGGTCTGGATCTCGGGTGGAGCTGGGTCCTCCCTAAGCAAGCAGAGAAATACCTCAGAAGCTTGTTCTTTGCCATCCCCCAGGGTTCACTGCATTCTAGGTTCTTCAAGGTCAGCAAATCGGTCATGACCATGGGTCATGAACAGCTCAGCAGCCCGAAGCCACAGCCCTGCACAGCCCCCTTCTCTCATACCCTTTACACACAGTGTGGGCTCCGGAAAGAAGACGGGTCTCAAGAACGTCAGCCGGCTAGAGCTGGCATGTGTGGTGGCACACACCGGCAATCCCTGCACTTGGGAGGCTGAAGCAGGAAAACTGTCTGGAGTTTGAGGATAGCCTGAGCTACAGAGTGATACCCTGTCTTGATTTAAAAATCAAAAACAAAAACAAACAAACAAAAAACCCATCCAATTCACTTCTTCCCCAGACAGGAAGGGTACCTCTGCCTTGGAAGTAGGTCTGTGTAACTGTGTAGATTATGCATGTGTGTGTAGGTTATATATACATACCTGTGTATGTGTGTGCATCCATGTGTGTGCATGCATCCCAGAGGATCTAGCAAAGAGGAAAGATGAGGTGATACAGGCCATAAGCCCACAGGATGCAGATGAACTGGGATCTCTGGGGCCCTCCCCAGCATCTCTGATGGTGTGAAGCATTGCTCCCTCGTCTAATCTGCTGGCCAGTCTCTCCAAAGTCCCTCTTATTTGTCATAAGACATGACTCCTCCTGGCATGCCCTGCCTGCTGGGATCTGATACCCAGCAGGAGCTCAGAAAATAGGTATGGGGAGCCTGCTCCAGTGTGTTGGGGTGGAGACCCCAGAACTGAGCTTGAAAGCTGCGAGGAGAACAGAACAGATGGGGAAGGAAGACAGGAGCAAGGGCAAGGGGCGGGGCACTCCGGGCCAGGGTGGGCACCACTACCCCCTCCTCAGACTCCTGCTCCAGCACTGGCCTGGAAGGAGGGTATAGGCACACACAAGCACACAGACACACAGACACAAACACACAGGCATCCATACACAGACATATGCACACACACAGACACACATACACATAAACACACATTCACACACAGACACACACAAACACACAGACATACACACACAGATATACACACAGACATACACACACAGATATACACACACAGACACATACAACATACAGACACACACAGACATACACAGATACACACACACACAAACACACAGACATCCACACACAGGCACACTCAGACATCCACACACAGACACACACATACACATAAACACATAGACGCCCATACACATAAACACACAGACACACACAGACATCCACATACATAAACACACAGACACAGATACATGCACACAGACATATGCACATACACACTCACACACAAACACACAAACATCCATACACAGACACACAGACATCCACACAAAGACACACACACACATAAACACACAGACAACCACACACATAAACACACACACACACACACACACATGCACACAGACATATGCACACACACAGACACACACAGATATATACTCAGACACACAGACACACACACACACACATAAACACACACACATACCGCATATACACAGGCACACCCATGCACATACACAGACACATACAAACATACACACAGACTCACAGACAGACAGACAGACACACACACACACACACATTTACAAATAAGGCTACAGAAGCAGGAGTCTAGGAAAGCTCCTAGTCAGGCTCATCCCCAACCCAGAGAACCCCGCGAGGCCAAGGGGCACTGAAACCCCACGACTCTGGGACCCTCTCCACTGCCCAGCATGGCCAACCCTTGGCAGGACTGGGTGGCAGAACCCGCCTCCTTTGTCCCTTTGTGTTGGGCAGGCAGAAAGGACAAAAGCTCACTCCCGGCTGGCTAGCTGCTGCCACTGGAGACGTCTCCAGGAGCCCTTCCTCCGTCTGCCTGCGATGCTGCCTGTTATACAACAGACCTAAGAATAATCTAAAGGGCGGTCGCAGATGAGCGCCTCGCCCTGGGACCCCTCCAACTGGGGAGGTGGGAGGAACCATTGGAAAAGGGCTGTGCTTCTATTCAAGACTCAGTCTGTGTGGAGGCCATGTGCCCTCTGCCCGGTGGCCCCCCCATCTCTGGCACCTGGGAGACCTACTGCAGTCCTGGGTCCTTTCCCATTCACAGCTCAGGGTGACCGGGGAGTCCAGAGGCTCCATAGCCACCTGTGCCTACTGATCTTGGGGTCCAGAGTCCTGCCCAAGAGAAGGCAGCTGCAGGTGTGGCTGGACATATTGATGCCTGGGCCCTAGAGGACAACCCCTTTCCTGGCAGCCAAAGGCAGACAGAGCCCATGAAGCTGGGAGCTACCGTGGTACAAGAAGAGGGGTAGGCAGCACTGGTCCCCAGCCCACTCTGAGGTATGGGAGACGGCCCATTTCCTCAGCAGTTCCTCTGCTGCAGCAGGTGGTAGGTAGCCTTCGGGTTACTGGCACATGCACTGGGCCAGGCTCGTCACCCCTCCCAGGAGCAGGAGACAGGAGGCAGGGTGGGTGCTATGCTTGGCAGATAATGAAGTAGTCCTGTTAGGTGCAGAGTAACTGAGTCTATACAAATTGGCCCGTAGCTCTTCATCTATGGCAGGCATTAAAAATTAAAATCCAATTACAACTCATATTGTCGAACCTGGCTGCTGCCGATTACAGCGAGCCGTGTGTGGGGTGGGGGATTATGTAACCTGAACTATCGGTGGTAGTGCTGAGAACCTCAGGCACCGGGGCTTCCTATTCCTAGGAGGGCCTGCAGGAGGGCTCTCTCGCTTGTAAGTAACAAGACCTGCAGGGGTCCCGGGACCCACAGGCCTAGCCTAAGCATCAAGTGAGGGGAATTTCTACCTAGTTACCCAACGGAGAACCCACCTTTACTTCTAAACACTCTCTGGACAGCACACCTGGCTGTTACCTAAAGGCAGTGCACCGTCCTACAGAGGGTGACAGAGCAGGTCTGCCTCCATCTCAGGCTCCCTCAGCCTCCCGGGTGGGCAAGATCACAGGACATCCAAGCTACCAAACCAACCCCTGGAGCTCTAGACGGCACACACTGTCCAGCCACTATCGTCCAGCTCCAGCCTCTCCATGTCCCAAGAGTGTGAGGGGTCGGCTGTCTTACACTGGACAAAGACCCCCAAAAGGCTGGGCCTTAGGGAATCGGACTGCAGGAGTCCCCAGGTGAGTTGATGGCACACGCTAGCTGCCTCTCCGTTCTACCTAAAATCTAGCCCTTCCCATGGGAACTTGCAGAAAGTGTGGCGGTGGTGTGAGTACAGAGGTAATGTGTTGGGGTAGCTGGGGCCTGGGGAAGGGAAGGATATGCAGGCTAGCTTCTGACCCACTAACAGGTCAGAAGGCAGGCTTGACCTCTGACCCCCTGCTCCCCACAGTGCCCAGACTCCCCTCTGGCAGCTCTTAAATTGGACTTTGTACAGGGATCCTGGCAGGACACCAGTGGGCACTCCTAGATTGGTGCTTTGGGTACTGTGGGCCAGGCATGAGAATTGCTAGGCATTGCCTCTGGAATCAGGGGCATTAAGGAGCCAGGAGGCACACTGGTACCTTTCCACAGCAAGGCACCAAGAAGATCATGGGAGAAAGGCCTGATCTGGTACAGAGTCTATGATCATTTCATATGCCTCAACTGTCACTAGCCAGCATAGAGAGGGACTGGAAATGAAGGAAGAGGAGAAGGAGAAAAGGGGAGGGAAGGGGACAGCAGAGGAGGGTAGAGGAGGGCAGGGAAGGGGAGGGGGAGGCCCCCTATTTCTTTGGCATCTCCCGTTTGATTGTCCCATAAGTACCTCGTCCCCTACAGGATGCCCCATAAGGGCTTAGAGGCCCAGGACCCCAGGAATCACCTCACATGGTGGACAGTTGAACTCTTCCCCAACAACACCCTACAGTGCCTGGTGGTTCCCACCTGGCCCCACAAGTGTCCAGGGCTGGGGGCTGGGCAGCCCAGGCCAGGCAGATGTGTGATGTGTTCACTGCGCTGCAGCTGTCCACCCAGCACTTCTGGACGACTCACGTGGCAGTGGTCCTGCTGCACCACCGAAGTAGGAGCGTCCCCACCCCCACCCCGCAGGGGTCGGTCTCCGCACAGAATTACAGCCCCGGAAGACATCCTGAAACCTGGGGAGGAAAGTTTGCAGGGGGTGCCTCTTTGATCCCTCATCTGGTACCTGAGGCCACCAAGAGAGTCTTGGACCTCTCTGTCTGTCCTGCTGCGATTCCACATGCGCACCCGTGCCCAAACGGAGAAGAGAAGCAGCTGGGCCCCCGCATGCGGCTCTGGAACCGCAAATGCCCCCTCCCTGGGCACAGCCCCGACCCGGGCCAGGAGCAGCGGCGCCCCCGCGCGTCTACCCGCCCCAGCCCTGCTTCTGCAGCAACAGGAGCGGCACCTACTGTGCTTCTGCGGGGCGGCTCCCGCGTCCATTGTCTCCGCGTTGACAGCAGCGAGGTGGCCACGAGGGCGCGGACTCGGGTGGTCAGTGGCCTGGCTCTGACTGAGGCTAAGGTTCTGAGGACATCGCTTCGCCAGGGCTGGCGGCCCGCAGCGGACTGTGCGCGCAGCGCGTTCGGCGCTGTGACACTGAGCCCCGTGGAGGCGCCGCGCGAGGAGCGCGCTGTCACTCGTGCCGCCCGCACCACACCCCCTGCCCGCCCCGCGCTGGGAGGGGGCCGGGGGCCCCCCGGCTGCGCTACGCCGTAGAGCCGGGCGCGACGTGGAACCGCGGGCAGCGCATCGCGCAGAGACTGGGAGCCGGGAGGACAGCGGGGGCCAGCCAGCACCCGCCCCGCGCCCCGCCGCAACCAAAGTACTCTTTCTGCAAAGATGCACCCGCAGCCTCCCCCCTCGCCTCTGCGTGGCCGGAGCCTCGGACCAGGAGGGGGCGGGGCCGAGAGCACTTCCCACATATCGAGGCTGCTCCACGCAGCCAAAGCAAAGAGCTGAGCGGGAGGTCATTGCTCTCCACCCCCAGGTGCTTGAAAAGGAGGGTCTGGGTCACCTCTCCCCGGAACCCAGAGGTCAGGGAGCGATGCATAGCGATGAAAGTCCCAAGACCAGGGGGAAAGGGTAATGGCCCAGCCCTGAGCTGGATAGGAGCATCCCTTAGCTCCCTTCAGAAGTGTTTCTGGGTCAGAGTGGGATGGGGCTTGGTGCCGCTGTCTTGGAAACCGCCACTGGGGCCTGGAGAGAGGACCAGGGTAGGAGTTGCAAGTAGAGTCCTGGCCCCTCCCTGATCAGCCCCTGGCTTCCCTCAGAGCCCCTTCCTGCTCTTCCAGGTCTAGGAGGGTGTCCACAACTGTTGGCATAAATAGACCCTGGATCCTGGGGTCCATCTTGGCACTTCCTTGCCAAGTTAGTCTTCTCAGCAGCCCCTAGCTCTGCCCCCACACCCCTGTCTTTAAGCAGGCAGGATTGGAGAGGCAGGAGGGACAGGCAGGAGAAAATGTTCCACTCACACCTGAGTCCATAGAGTTCTCGGCCCCCTCTTGGGTATGCTTTGCCTCGGGGCTGAGAAGCAATTTTCTCTTCAGCCCACCTTAACAACTGTGACCCAGATAGGGTCCCATCGTGCCGGCCAGCCACTCCCGCCCCAGAGCGCTGAAGAGCCAAGCACTTACTCGGTAGTGTGTGCTTCCACACCAAGTGGGTTCCTGGACCCTATGCCTTGTGGTCTGACCTGTTCAGAATGAGATGGGAGACCTTAGCCAGGCCAAAGAAGGGGGTATGACCAACCAGGAGACTGGAACCCTGGATGTCGCCCAGCAGAAGGAAGACTGAATTGGAGATGAGCCCCATCTCTGCATACTGGGAGCAGGTCTCTAAGCCAGGATGAGGCAGGGTGCCTCGTATATGGAAAGCTGCGTCCTTTGAGACCAGCACCGCCTGCTCTTTTTGCCCCAGGGCATACATATCTTCTCCACTCACGAGCCTTGGTCTAATGACCTAAGAGTTCATGTCCCAGCGCCTACAGACCCACGAGACCTCAGCACCTCCTCCCCAGCCTTAGTTTCCTCTGATGCAGACTCACTGGTCTCTACAGATCCTTGACTTTCCTCAAGCCACTCATTGATTCCTTAGCTCTGCCATAGATCGTGTGACCAGAGCTGACGCATGAGAGATGACACATCACGCCTATGGGGCAGCTGAACTCCAAGGTGCTCTTCCTTCTAGGCTCTCTTTCACGTGTGCACGAGACAGACAGACAGACAGACAGACACACACACACACACACACACACACAGCTGTTGAAGCTCTATTAGACATACCTTCTGGGGTGCCTCATCTGGTTAAGGCTGCCTGTGCTCAGACTGCCCAGGATAAGTAGCACCAGGCGTTCCTACCACCACCACCACCACCACCACCACCACCACCACCACCACCACCACCACATCATCATCATCATCATCATCATCATCATCAAATAGCCGACCAGAGCTAAGCTCCAAGAGCCATGGCTTCCTGAACCATGCTGTGGAGGAGTTATCAGAACTCCTTCCCAGGGGCCTGTGGTACCAACTCTGTACTTCTCCGCCTGCCATAGCCGCACAGGCACACATATTCCCCCAGACTTCGCCTGGCTTCCTTTTCTGGAATGCAAGCTCCAGGAATGTCTCTGTATACTCACTTCCTAGGCCAGAGGCACACCTTCCACTCCCACTCTGACAGTGGGAGCTTTCCTAGGACACCAGGAGAGCATAAGAGAGAAACAAAGCACACATGAAGAGCTAGGGAGAGGGCTCAGTGGGTAAGCGTATACGCTGCTCTTGAAAAGGACCTGAGTTCGATTCCCAGACCCACATCAGACAGCTCAGAAGTGCATGTACTCATGCATGTACTCATGCATGTACTGGTACTTCCAGGGAATTATTATTATTATTATTATTATTATTATTATTATTCTTCTCTCTCTCTCTCTCTCTCTCTCTCTCTCTCTCTCTCTCTTTTGGAGACAGGGTTTCTCTGTGTAGTCCTGGCTGTCCTGGAACTCACTCTGTAGACCAGGCTGGCCTCGAACTCAGAAATCCGCCTGCCTCTGCCTCCCAAGTGCTGGGATTAAAGGCATGTGCCACCACCGCCCGGCTGTACATCTTCTTCTGGCCCCATAGGTACTTGCACTCATGTGAACACACACACACACACACACACACACACACAACTTTTTAAAATCTTTAAAATAAAGTATGCATGAGTGAAAAGAAGTCAGGGGCTCTTGGAGCTGCAAGGCTGCCCTAGTCCCAGCCTCTTGCCCAAGCAGATCCTTCTGGTGCATGCCAGGTGCTAGCAGGAGCCAGACACAGGCCAGGACGAGATTCCTGCAGGGAAACCACGGAGCAGTCCATGAGTGCACCTGTGGTGCCAATGTTTCTTGGCTTCTGCAACTTTGTAACAGGGTGCTGGCCAAGTAAGCACTGGCCCTGAGGTTTAGGCTTCTCCTTGTGCTTTGTGGAATGTCCCCAGGCACTCAAGGACTCTTCTCAGTGTGATCATCCCAAGGGCCCCTCTCCAAGCTTAGAGACCCCCAGAGCTGGGTGCAGACCCACGAAATAGGCAGCACATTCCAGATCATGCCCACTTGCACGCCTTTACCAGATAGTGATGGCTTTGTCAGAGGTGGGGCAAGGTCTCTCCTAGACTGAGGCCAGTTGCTAGAAGCAGGATCCCTGGCACACACATGTGCATGCACACAGTACACACACACACACACACACACACACACACACACCACACACAGGGTATACCAGGCACATGCACCTCCTGTGATGGTAAGGTACTCTGCATGTGATTCTAGCATCCAAAGTAAATGGGCAGCCTGCCTCCTAGATCACCACTGTCTGAAATCCAAGAGCTTCCCAAGACCCAATGTCCCAGTAAGCCTTCTTGCCTGAGGTCTCTAATATAGCCCTCACTCTCATCCCCACGAGGCTTGCTGACCTCTCCAAGACACTCACTGGGCTGTTGGGACACTGAATCCACCATACACCCCTCCCTCCGAGCTGCGGCACTGAGATGTCCTGCTGCCTCCTGTTTCTTATGCCCTTCCTCTCTGCCTCTTTCCCAAACCTTGGGAAGCCTGTAGGGTTACTTGTCCTTTCACAATGACCCAGAACGTGGCCTTGCCATTCCTTTGAGTCACCTTTTCTTGTACGAGCATGAGTTTCCTGTAGGTGGCGAGCCATATACCCGTTTTTTTTTTGTTTGTTTGTTTGTTTTGTTTTGTTTTGTTTTGTTTTTTCCATAAGCACTGAGCAGGCCTAGCTTTGGAGGACCTTCAGGTGCTGTCCCACCTTGGTGGAAAAGAATCCCCACCAGCCCTCACCCTGAGACACTCCCCTGCTGACAGCAGGGCCCAGCTCTGGATGGAGACAGATGACTCAGGGCGGGAGCACAGCTTAGAGACCTTGATTGCAGCCAGCGGTCACCACCGTGGACACATGGGCCCCGCAGGGATGCTCACAGAAGGCAGCAAGAGGCGCAGCCGGGGCACCGCGGAGAGAGCAAGCACACGCTCGCCAAATCAATACGTCTAATTGGGTAAATGTGCAATTCTCGACTGGCTAAATTTAGAAAAGTGTGTTTAGTTCTCTACCAGCATCTGGTCTTAAGACGTCCCGTTCTCAATCAGAAATCAAGATAACGTGCCGAGTCGGCTCTCTGTCTCTCTGACTTCTGCTTCCCACACACAAGTCATGAGGTCTGGCACCCAGGAAAGGAAGTCCAGGCCTGGCCAGCACTGTGGAGATGGGGAAGAGGCCTGGCCTGTAGGTAAGGGCAGACACTTTTCTGTGTTGATCTGGTGCCAAGGAGGAGGGGTGAGGACACCCTGGGAGGGTCAGAGGTATCTCTGTGGACACTGCTGGCCCCTCCGCATCTCACTGGCTCCTGACCACAGTTTTCCGTGAGAAAGAAACTGATGTGCCTAGAAAGGAAGTCACTTGCTCAGGGTGCCTGGAACCTGGGGACCGGTACCGAACAGCCCCTTCCTTTGCTAGGCTGCAATACTTATATCTAGGTCTTCTGGGACATGGCACCTGTGGGCTTGGGCAGGGCCCTTTGTGTGCCAGGGTCTTACCCCTTCTGTGCCATCTTAGACCTCTGACCAGAGTAGCTCTGGGCTAGTCAGGCAGACAGAATACTATGTTGGGTGTCTCCAAGGCACACCCACTGAGCTCCTCTAACCCCTGGGACCTACAGAGAACTGCTCATGGGACTAGCACAATCAGGCCTCTCTACCTCAAGTGGGAGGTGGGAGGGTGGTGGGTAGAAAGAGATGGACTTCTCCCAACCTGCATGACCCTAGGACAAGTTGGGGGTGGTAAGGTGGATAGTGGGCTGGATTGCTGTGGCTGACGGTTAGCTACAGAGTTCAATGGGGACCACCATGCCAGCGGAGAAGTAGGGATTGTGCTGTGACTACTCTAGGCCCAGGGTGAGGGTGGGTCTTCAGTTGCCAAGATGTCTAAGAAAGGGTCCCTTTGCTGGACACTGGGTAAGGATATCCGGGACCCTAGTTGGGCCGGGTTGTACATGGAAGAATCAGCTTCCTCCCCTTTCTGCCTCCCCACTATACCCCTCACCCAGAACTCCAGACCTGCATACATCCCTGCTTGCCTAGGTGGCGCTGGGGGCGAGAGGGGACACAAGAGAAAGCCTCTAGAAAGACCTGCCCCAGGGCCTCACAAGAGCTCTCGGTCCCCCAGCCTCACAGAGCTGTTCACAGGAGCCACTAGTGAACATAGTGTCGGTAACCAGAACACGGTGTCTGTCCCTTTCATCTGACCCTGAACCAGTTCCAGGTCTACTATGCGGACCTCCATCACCGCTAGGCCAATCACTCATTCACAGGGTCACTCTTCTGTTCTACAGCTGGCCACAAGTATTCTGTGAGCATGCCCAGGGGGCCTGGCTGATGCTCACTGGGACCCTGCCTTAGAAGAGGCCTCTGCCCAGTGGTCAGTGTAAAGTAAGTATGCAACCAAGTCGTGGTGGTAGATTCTAGGGGAGATCCAGCAGGAGGTTCTTGAGACGGAAAGGGTATGATTGCGTAGTGCAGGATCTGGACCAGAGCAGGAGCCAGAAGGAGTCTGGGGAGGCAGGGAGAAGGAGCCAGAGCAGCAAGATCTTCAGCTAGCCAGGCAAGGAGATGCTGGCAGGTGAACGGATGGATGGATGGATGGCCGTGCACATGTGTGTGAAACATGTTTCATGTGTGTTCGTGTGTAATTTTGTGTGTTTGTCTGTGGGTTGGGGGAGGGAGCAGGCTATATGATCGACAGCCCCCATTGGCTAGGGAGCATGACCTGAGGGTTGTTCAGATGGGGCAGAAGCCGAAGAGGCAGGAGACGTGGACAGAGCCTGCAGCACAGAGGAGCACTCCAGGGCTGGGTAGGTATTGTGATTGAAAGGTTGCTCGGGATTTAAGGCTTGAAAACTCCGATGGAGTAGGTGCCATTGTTTGCTGACAGAAAAGGCTGAAGAAGAGCTTGGCACTCAGGTGGCGCCGCGGCCACACTCAGTTGGCAGTGGGCTGAGACTGAAGCTGGGCAAGTGGGGAAACACTCAGGGAAGAGACGAGCCCAAGTCTCCAAAACAGAAGTCTGTGTTCAGAAAGGGGGAGGCGGCAGCCCAAGGGAGCTCTGAACCGCACACAGTGGTCCCAGCCACGGCCTGACTATGCCTTGGGGAGGCTGGAAAGAGAGCAGGACCCATGGGTTCCTGGCCCAGAGGTGACCCTTTACTCACCGCCCACATTCCCTGCCTGCTGGGATCAGCTGTGTGTGTGCTTAAGAGGCCTACGCCGATGCCCATTCAGTACCACCTGTGTGCCAGACGCACCGAGCCATCTCAGCAGAAAGAGAGAGTGAGAGCCCAGCCAAGCTATGTCCCCACTCTTGAGAACAGTGCTGAAGTAGGCTAGGCAGGAGGACTTCATGCCTCCTTGCTCCTTCCCTACCTAAAGAGTTACATCTCCCCCACCAGGAACTCCCCGAAATACCTTCTGGTGGCCGCCTAATGAAGCCCTCCTCAGAGATATCTTGGATCCAGACACTCTAGCTAGACTTGACCACTCTGCCCACACCACCTTCTCTCTGCAGACACCCGCCTCCCTCTGAAAGCCAATCTGGTGTCCTGAGTAGACATCACGAGAAACTGTGCTGAGGAGGGTATCTCTTGCATCCATTCAGCCCAGTGCCCAAAGATGGGGAGACAAGACAGAACCAGTACTTGGTCTCAGCTGCTGATCCAGCATGCCAGGCATCCCCCTTCTTCCTCCCAAGGACAAGGCTCAGTCCAGGGACAAGCCCTGAGAGAAAGGAGCACCCTTTGTCCAGCCACAGGGAGAGACTCTGAAAGTGCAGGTCTCCGACTGCAAAGTTAATACTCAACTCATCTGGCCAGGGATCCCATCAAGTCCACCTCAGGGTTGGAGCCAAGTCAGGATGCCTTAGGCTTCCTGGAATACTGGCCTCTGAGCCTCATTTCCTCACGTGGCTTAGAGACCCCTGAATCCCAGCCTCCCCTCCTTAGAAGGATCCCACAGCAGCTCCAGGTTCTCCTGCTGAGAGTTTCCCCCTCTACCACCCCATCTCACACACGCCTCCAAACTCAGGGAGCCCTAAAAGGGGCCGCTATTGGGACACTTTCCTAGTCACAGATTTCCCAGAGGAGAGTTCATGCATCCTACCCCGGTGTTTGCTGCCAAGCCTAACGGCTTGAGTTCAATTCCTAGGACCTACAAGGTAGAGGAGAGAACCGACTCCTGAAAGTTGTTCTCGGACTCCAACGTCCATGTCACATGCTCACACACACACAGATTAGACAGATGGACAGATGTAAGTGTGTGTGTGTGTGTGTGTGTGTGTGTGTGTGTGAGAGAGAGAGAGAGAGAGAGAGAGAGAGAGAGAGAGAGAGAGAGGACTGTTTCTGCACCAGGCAGAGCTAATGCTGGAGAGGCAATGGGCAGCCCACAGGCTCCAGGCTAGGCCAGTCTCCCACCTCGCCTCACTAGCACTTACACAGGCAGCCCCCTCCCTTGCTTGCTCAGGAAGCTAAGGATAGAAGCTTCAAAGAGCCTGGAGGACATCAAATGCTACCTCACACCCGCAGTCGCCTGGAAATAAAGAGTTTCCGAGCTGCACAAGCTACAGAACCCCACCCCCAACCCCTGCAGCAACACTGGCAGTGGCTACGCTTCAAAACGTGCCAGACACTAGGTGACAATAGCAGTGTCCCACCCATGGGTGCAGGAGGCAGCCCTTAAAGCTCAGGGTACTGGGACTCAGATGACTGAGGCAGAAGGGTCCAGCCCTCGAGACCTGCGTGGGCTGCAGGTAGCATTTAAGGGCAGCCTGGGAAACCCAGTGAGACTCTTATCTCACAACAAAAATAATAAAACTAAATTAAATTTAATTTAATTAAAAAAATAAAAAATAGGAAACTTGTCTAGCGACTGATTCTTCAATCTGACACCAAAGCCAATCTCTGGTCTACACACACACACACACACACACACACACACGTGCATATGTACACACACAAACACATATACACAACACAGAAAAACACACAGAATCAGGCTCCAGAAGAAAGCTCCAGGATGAAAATAAATAAATAAATAAATAAATAAATGAATAAATGAATGAATGAATGAATGAATGAATGGCTGTGTTCTGAGCCAACGTGAGCTCACACTGAAAAACACAGTTGGACTGATACGGGAGAAAACAGGCAGCCACAAAACTCCACCAGGCCTGAGTCAGAAACCTGCTCACAAGGACTGAAGGGAGATGAGCATGCTGTCTGCAGAGCATCTCGCTGGCTTCTCCATAGTTTACATTGCACTTTCCAGAGCAGCTCCTCTGAATCAGACTTGCTTTTATGACCGGGGGGAAAAAAAAACCCCACATGCACACACACGCACGCACAAACACACACTTACATGCACACACCCACACACACATGCACACACGTGCATGTCACACACATACTCACACATGCACACACACTCATGCACATGCACACACATTCTCACACACACATGTGCATGTATGCACATCACACACACATACAAACGCACCCATGCATGCACACACACTCACATACTCACACATGCTTGTCACACACACATGCATGCACACATATATGCACACACTCTCACACGCATGCATGCACACACACTCACACATGAACACACATGTGAACACACATGCATGCACACACACATGCATATGCACACACACAAACACACACACATACACACATGCATACACACATGCACACGAGAGACTGATATAGCAGTGGAAAATCCCTGTGGGAGGGGAAGAGCCAGGATCTGAGCACACATGAACGGGGACACATGGTCCTGCCTCTTGTCTCACTCCCACCCTCTGGGGTACACATCCTGTGTGCAAACACTTATGCTTCTCCCTGACCCTAGCCTCACAGCCCAGGCTCAATCAACAATAGGGAGACAGAGGGACACAGGGACACATGCTCCAGCTGGTCTGCATCCCCTACGGCCAGGGTCTCATGCCCCTGGCACCTTCTGGTGGAGACGGGATTGAGCAAGCAAGCGTTCCTGGGACACATACACACAAGCCATCTATCTATCCATTCCCTGGAGAGCGTCCCGATTTCAACCATTTACAAGCCAGCTTCCTTTCTGAATCAGATGAGCTTTCTCTCCTTAAATGAAGTAGAAACCTAGCTGTGTGCACCTGAGTTAGCAGTGGACAGACTGTCTCTGTGGGCAATTCTGCTCCAGCAGCACCTGAGCTCATGAACACCTGTGATTGGGCTCTATCTGGAAGCAGGAGCTCCCTCAGCATCACTGCCCCGGTACTGGGGGTCACTCCAAACACTCCCTCCCATACCTCAGACCTCAGTGGACCTGTCTACTGAAGAGCTACAAAGCTGGCCGCGGGCAGGTGAATATACAGACACTTAAGATCTCCCATCTCAATCCCATCTGCAGTGGGAGAAAAAGGAGATGTTTGCCTGAAACCCAGAAACAAAGGCAGCTGCCACTACAATTTCTATGGTTCAGTCTTCAGGATTGTGTCCGGCTCGCCGCCAAGATAGTTCCCGAGGCAGGTGATCCAGGAACTCTTTTTTCCTTCTAGGAGTGCCTCAGTGTCTCTCTTACCAGTCACTCCCAACTTCTGATTTTCACCCTGACCCCAGTGACATGTGAAGAAGAAGAAGGGGTACAGGAAGCAGATGCCCCAGAACTCCTGGCTGGACCCATGCATCAGGTCTCCGGACATGGAAAGCTGATGCCACACCCCAACACTGCCGCCTCTAACCTGGCTTACAAGCCAGGGGTTCTCGTGCACCCCAACCCCTCAGCCTGCGGATTGGATTGAATTGCTTTAAATGAAACCTGTTACCACGGATACACCAGAAGGGGATAGGACAGACTGGATGGAAGAGATGTTGACCATGAAGGGCACCTAGTATAATCCTGTTCGCACCCCTGAGCTTGGGTCTCACACTGTCCCTGGCTCCAGCATCTTGGAGTTCTTACTGCCTTGTCAGAAAACGAGGTCTAATCCCTGTGGGATTGCAAAAGCCAAGAGGTCAAGAGGTCAAGATGTAGCATAATGGGGAACTATGACTAAGCTGTTGTGCAAGCTACCTAAGCCAGGACCCAAAACACAATGGGCCAAGACCAGCCTCAGAGCAGACCCCAAGCTGGTGCAACTGGTTAAAACTCTCTCTCTCTCTCTCTCTCTCTCTCTCTCTCTCTCTCTCTCTCACACACACACACACACACACACACACACACACACACACATGTGTGCGCATGCACAGGAAGCTGAGCTGGCATCAGATGCTAGCCCAATAATAGAGACCCACTTTAGTTAAACTAAGAACAAACCACACACACTAATATTCTAAGTACCACTCGTGCCCTAAACCTTCCAAAAAAGACCTTCAGGCCAGACTAGGCGCCTCTGCTTGCAGACTCAGTCTAGACCCAGCCCAAAATCTGCAAACCAGGCATGGGGAGGGGCTGTGGGGCAGTCAGCGATGAGGGAATTGTAAGTACAGGCACAGGTGGGGACAAGAGATACAGAAAGCAGGGTCTTGCTTCCTAGGATTGTCGCCCCTAGATCCACCCGCATCTTCATCTAGAAACCCTGGCTGTAGTCAGGGCCTTGGGGGAGCCTCTTAAGTCTGGAATGACTGCACTGATCTTCCTCCAACTAGCCACCCCCGTTCCTGGTGTCCATTCCAGACAGAGCAGAACTCGGGGCCAAAGCCCATCAGGGACTTTGCACAGCTGAGTAGACAAATCCCCACCCTTGGGTAGGAAGGCCTGTCCAGGCGTATCTGGAGAATGTGGGATTGACAAGCTAGAGCTGGCTCCATGGGCAAAAGGGTGTGTGTGGTGTGAACACATATGGCACACACAGGCACATGCACACCCACAGGCAGAGGCAGACCCGGTCTCAGACAGAGCATCTAGCAAACCAGAAACTCCTGCACTCCTTCAGAACCGGACGCTTGACCTGGAAGCCTCCCCATGTCAGATACCTGTGCTGTTCTGACAGTCCTCACCCAAGAGTAAATGTGGTCTCTGTTCCAGGCAGAACATACAATTCATTGTGTCCAGCCAGCCAGAGTTTTGCTTTTGTCTAGGATCAGCATACATTAGCTGCCTTTGCACTGTGTGCTAGGCTCCCCAGATAAAAGAAGCACCCTGTTTTGGGGGAATTAGCAATCTCTCCTCCCCAGGTGACATCATAGGATTTGCATCATCCCTTGGGTCTCGAGAACAGTCACCCAGCAGGAAAAGTACCAGGCATGAATGAGAATTTACTCACCCACAGGCAAAACGTTGGCACTCAGGAAAAGCCATCTGCTGCCGGGATCCGGCCCTGGGTCCTCAGGCAATGAAGCGGGACCAATGGCGCTATCCACCGGGGGATTCATCCTAGAGGGATGGGTACTCTCTGGGATTTGGGTGCAGACAGCCTGAATTAGCAGAGGGGTCTAGTCACCAACTGCTCCCAGAGGCCCCAGTGTCCCTTGCTGAGATGAAGTCTAAGCCTGTAGTTCATCACACACCTAGAGGAAAAAAAGGGAGAATGTATGTTTTGGGGTGGGGAGCATGGGGGGAGTTCTGTCTGGCTACCTGCACTGTGGGAAGGCACAGCGCCCCCTGCTGGAGGATGTCACCAGCATCATAGGAACTTTTAGACTGGTAGGGCTAGAGTGTTGGGTAGCAGGGGAGCCAAGGAAGAGGAGGTGGAGCAGGAAGGGCCCAAGGTGTGAGCCTCACGCCTTCGGTGAGCTGCGGGTGGAGGCAGAGAATCAAGCTGCCAGAGTGACCAAGCTGCAGCTTCCTCCGGAGTGTACAGAATGCTTGTCTGCTGTGAAGACTTTCTGCAAGTCTCCATCAGAGTCAAGAGAAAAATTTGTTCCCCCCATGGCAACAAACTTTGCAAGACAAAGTACCCATGACACGTCAAAACATGTAGCCCATGGCAGTGACAAGCTTCTCACCAATCCTTAGGCACACTGGAGCCTGGGAAGACTTAAAGAGCCTGTGTGAGCATCCTCCATCCCTCCTCCTCCATCCTGCTCCTCCATCCCATTCCTCTTCCTCCATCCCCACTCCTCCATCCCTCCTCCTCCATCCCTCCTCCTCCATCCCTCCTCCTCCATCTCCTGCTTCTCCATCCCAGCTCCTCCATCCCTCCTCCTCCATCCCAGCTCCTCCATCCCTGCTCCTCCATCCCCACTCCTCCATCCCTGCTCCTCCATCCCTTCTCCTCCATCCCCGCTCCTCCATCCCTCCTCCTCCATCTCCTGCTCCTCCATCCCAGCTCCTCCATCCTTGCTCCTCCATCCCCACTCCTCCATCCCTGCTCCTCCATCCCTCCTCCTCCATCTCCTGCTCCTCCATCCCAGCTCCTCCATCCCTGCTCCTCCATCCTCGCTCCTCCATCCCAGCTCCTCCATCCCTGCTCCTCCATCCCTGCTCCTCCATCCCTCCTCCTCCATCCCTCCTCCTCCATCCCTTCTCCTCCATCCCCACTCCTCCATCCCCACTCCTCCATCCCTCCTCCTCCATCCCACTCCTCCATCCCTGCTCCTCCATCCCTCCTCCTCCATCCCTTCTCCTCCATCCCCACTCCTCCATCCCTCCTCCTCCATCTCCTGCTCCTCCATCCCACCTCCTCCATCCCTGCTCCTTCATCCCTCCTCCTCCATCCCACTCCTCCATCCCCACTCCTCCATCCCTCCTCCTCCATCCCACTCCTCCATCCCCACTCCTCCATCCCTCCTCCTCCATCTCCTGCTCCTCCATCCCACCTCCTCCATCCCTGCTCCTCCATCCCTCCTCCTCCATCTCCTGCTCCTCCATCCCCACTCCTCCATCCTCGCTCCTCCATCCCTGCTCCTCCATCCCACTCCTCCATCCCTCCTCCTCCATCTCCTGCTCCTCCATCCCACCTCCTCCATCCCCACTCCTCCATCCCTCCTCCTCCATCTCCTGCTCCTCCATCCCCACTCCTCCATCCCTGCTCCTCCATCCCTCCTACTCCATCCCTTCTCCTCCATCCCCACTCCTCCATCTCCTGCTCCTCCATCCCCACTCCTCCATCCCTCCTCCTCCATCTCCTGCTCCTCCATCCCTCCTCCTCCATCCCTCCTCCTCCATCCCTCCTCCTCCATCCCTTCTCCTCCATCCCCACTCCTCCATCCCTCCTCCTCCATCTCCTGCTCCTCCATCCCACCTCCTCCATCCCTGCTCCTCCATCCCTCCTCCTCCATCCCACTCCTCCATCCCCACTCCTCCATCCCTCCTCCTCCATCTCCTGCTCCTCCATCCCCACTCCTCCATCCTCGCTCCTCCATCCCTGCTCCTCCATCCCACTCCTCCATCCCTCCTCCTCCATCCCCACTCCTCCATCCCCACTCCTCCATCCCTGCTCCTCCATCCCTGCTCCTCCATCCCACTCCTCCATCCCTGCTCCTCCAACCCTGCTCTGGCCCCTCGCTGAAGCATCACCCTAGGTCCAGAGTCTCACACCCACTCTGTGGTGCACTGAATGGAGGCCCCTGTGGTCTCCCCAGCAACCATCTGCCCAGGGCAGCCCTGCTTGGCTGAGCTCCAAGCCCCTGATTTTCCAGGCGTACCTCCTTGTTCTGCCCTGGCACCCATCCCCCAGCCTCTGCTCAGTCCCTGCCTGGACCTCTCCTCCTCTCTCACCACTCCTTCAGCATCTACTGTCTGTGCTAACATCTTCTGAGGCTCTCTGGACACCTCTTCCCAGGGCTTCTGTTTCCTTTAGGAGCGACAGAGAGATTGGCAGGACAAGGGAGAAGTTGGCCATCTGGATGGAGCTTCTAGACCTGACTTGTGATGGGTGTCAGCATGGTTAGACCCTCCTGGTACCAAGAACTAAGCTCTGTCTGGGTAGGAAGCCAGGAAGGGAAAGGGAGGCCCCTGGAGTCCTTGCAGGGAAGGCTGCCACCTCCACCTTAGCCCTTCCTTAAGCCAGAGCTCTTGGTTCTCTCCAGGCCTCTCCTCTCTTCCACATGCCCAGACTCCAGGCCCTCCAGCCTGACCTGTCTCCTGATCAGCAAAGATTGGCCTGCCAGGGTTCTCAGGGTCCCAGACTGAGAGCAGGGTGTGCACTGGGCATCGGACAGTTCACTAGCCCTGGGCTCACCCTCAGCCTCCCTCTTCCTGGCACTCCTCACCTCTGGCCCCCTGCTCCAGGTCTGCTCACAGATATAGGGTCTCCGGGTCCTCCCAAAGCCGCTGGACTGCTGCAGCCCCTCAGTCATCAGCCCACGAGGCTAGCGCCAGCCAGCTCTAGCTCCTATCCCAGTCGGCGCCCTCTGGGAGTCAGCTTCCTGTTGCAGTGGGAGCTGAGCTGTGCCTTGACATGCCTGCCGGAGCGCGGGCCAGGCGTGGGGCTCCACTAGACCGGCACTGTGGAGCCTAATTAGGCAACAGTACCATGCCGACTGCCTGAGGCCAAGGTGTAGCCCAGAGGACCATGAGGTTGGCTACTGGCAGGGGCTCCGCTATACCTGGAGCCAGGACCCCTCCTACCCGCCCACCACTGCCCTGTTCAATATGTCTACCTTCCACGTCACCCCTTCCTCCCAGCCATGCAGGCACTTCAGTTCTGGAGGCAACAGGATAGGCAGGGAACCAGGGGTGGCGGGATACTTGACTGGTCTTGTTGTGGGTCTATCCTGACCAAGCTATTCCACCTCACACTGGCCACAGGACCTGGCTAACCACTCAGGCCGAGGTCCGTAGGCTAAGGGTGGAGTACTTTCCACCTCAGACAGTGCCCCTGGCTTCTGCTGCGACCCTGGCCTGTATCCCATCCTCAGTCCCCTGGGAGATGCCTGCTGCCATGGGTGACTGCTCATCGGTGGCCTCATGGAGGACCAGGCTGCACACAAAGAAACCTATACAACCTTGTCCCTGCTTAGTCAAGAGGGCAAGTCCAAGCCCCTAGAGGCTGTCCTGTACCTAGGGTATGATCTCCACTCAGGCTAGCAGACCTTTCTCTGTGAAGTGAGCGACCTCTGTTTCCGGAGCCTCCGAGGACCAAGTAGCTCCTACTTAGCAGGCTTTCTCTGTACCAGGCTCCCACCTCTGGGAGCATCCAGAGAACCTGCTCATCCCTCCTCCTCGACTTCTGGGATTGCTGGCTGCTTCTGTTTCTGATATCTGTGGTAACCCTTGAGAATCCTGAACAATGCTAGCCTGCCTGAGGATGTGAGGAAGACCCACCGCAAGCCACAGCCTGTCCTCTGCATCCTCCACCTTGTGCCTCCCACCTGTGCCAGAGCCTGAGGAATGGAGCGACCGCACCCCTGCCTTGTACGCTGGCTCAGGAAGCCCCTGTGGGGGGGGAGAAGGGATGCTGTTCCCCTGAACCGTCTCTGAGATGAGAAGTCTCTGAGAGGTCAGAACGCCTCTTTCCAGAACACTAGGCATCTTTCCAGTTTCCTGAAGGGGAAACTGAAGCCTGTTCCCTCCTTGTGTGGGAAAAGACCCTGAGAAAGAAAGAACTCTCAACTGCTCCTGCCCAGCACTTAGTTCACCATGTTCCTGCTGCCTCGACCCCTCCAAGACTGACCGTCTCCAGTTCCTAGACAGTAAAAGGAGTGTCCCCCTGCCCCACCTGCCCCAGCTTCCCTCCTAACCTCAGCCCCGGTAGCCAATACCCCTGCTATAGCAACTCAAAGGCCCAGAGTCTGCTCAGGTAGACCTTGACACACACTCCTACCCAGAGCCCACTTATTCCTGTGCTGCTCTGTCCCGTGTGCATGCTGGTAAGGCTGAGAGTGGGTCTCGAGGTGAGGAGACAGTGGCCCCAAAATGATGGTGACAAGAGGCAGGTCAGGGCCTCAGGGTGGCAGGACAGGTGAATCTGAAGCTATGCCCCTTTGAGCTGTTCCTACCCTACTGCCTACCGCCAGACTCACTGTGTGGAGAGAGCGAGAAACCGGGGCTTGCCACAGTAAAGCCACAGGCCCAGGCAAGCTCAGCTAACACAGCAAAGCCGGTCTAGCCAGCACAGTGATGGCCAGCAAAGATCTCAGCACCCCGCCCCCGCCCTTGAGTGTTTGGGAAGGGGGGCAGGTGCAGGAGTTGGCTTCACACAAGAGAGTAGAGCCTTTCTCTCTCAGTACAGCTCCAGAGGCAGAGGGGGTACACTTGTCAAGGGAAGCAGGTCCCAGGAGGTCAGGTCACTGGGCTGAGCATTTCATAATAGCTCTGGGAACAGGTCCTCTGCAGGAGAGAAGCCCCAGGTTACACGGGAACATATTCACTGCAGCTCTGTCAAGGGTATATGTACATAGGGTGTTGGAAGCAAGAAGGGGAGGGGCATTTTGAAAAGAGGGGCAATCTTGAGGGCACAGTTCTGGGTAAACAGAGCTTGGGACCAAATGTGCCATAGGTGCCAGCTTCAAAGTGCTGCCTCCCAAAAGCCTGGGGTCCCCAGAATCTTTAGGAACACAAGATCCTGATAAGCCTCTTGAGAGTGTCCTTGACCCTGTAATGCGATTGGTGCGGAGGTTGGTGATGCTGTGTGCTTCGCCATCTTGAACTCAGATCGTAAACAAGTAGCTATTCCTCTTAGAAGGTATCTGATGAGACGGGATTGAAGGCTTGTACCAAATCTTGACCATGGACTCAGGACTCCCACCAGGCAAAAGGGGGTGGGGTGTCCCAGAAAAGGATGGAGCACTGAGATAAAGTCCTCGTGCTTCTTGGAACGTTGCTGTATCTGAAAGGAAGCTGGCAGGTGAGCCCAGGGAAGGCAGAGGGGGCATCTGACAGATGTTTTCTCAAAAGAGAAGGAAGGGCTGGATACGGACCCCAGCCGAGCAATTAAGGTCAGCCTGGACAACATAACAGAACCGCATCTCAAAATAAAGAACAAAGTAAGGTTGCCACTTAAAAAACGGAATCTGCAGGCTCTCTCGGCAATAATAGAACTCGAAATTAAGTGAAAATTAGTGCTTTGTACAACCTGCATCTACCGCTGTGAGCCAGCCAGTGCCCCCAACAGCACCAGGGCAGCAGCGACGCTATCAAGAGCTTCGTAACATCATGAAATGTGTCAGCAGTGGGGGGAATGAGCCGGAATCTCTCAAGGGACCAGACATACATTTGACACGTGTGGAAAAGGGCCCATTCAACGTACGGGAGCCAGTGTGGTGGCACAGCCCCAGCCCCCACGTGCTTTAGCTCCACACCGCAGCCCCACCTTTAAGAAGCCATGGGGTGTTCTGAGCACGGCTTCCAGGCAGAACTCCCACAGTTATGAGAGAAGAAGTATATATCTCTGCGAGGCCAGGATTCTTCAGCTCTGTCAACCAAAACAACACATTGTGGCAGATGGGGTACAGAAGCGGATAGGCAGATCCAGCCGTCCTTCACATGACAGACAGTAGAGAGATTTACAAAGCTGAAAAACATGTCACTCTTTTGGCGTTTTTTTTTGGGGGGGGGCTTAAACGAGTAGAATTTGTCATAAGATGCTATCTATATTAACATAGAGTGAGTTTGCCGTTGTTATTTTCAACGAGACTTTATCAATAAAGATTCTTAAACGATCAGTTTTTCGTGGGTTGTTTTGAGACACGGGGTTTCACTGTGTAGCCCTGTCTGGCTACGAACTTTTTATGCAGACCAGATTGACCTCCAACCCTTAAATTTCTGCCTGTCTTTGCCTCCTCCTAAGTGCTGGGATGACAGGAGTGTGCCACCATGCTTGGCCACTTTAGGGGGTCTGTGCAGGCATGTGTGTGTACGTGGGGGGTTGCACTGCAATATGGGTACACATGTATCAGTGTATGCATGTAGATGTCAGAGAAAGACCTTCAGAACATTCTTCCCCTTTTCCATGGGATCTAGAGCTAAGACTGCATTGTGAGGTTTCTGCATTAACTGTGTTTACCCTGAGACATGTTGCTAACCCCTTTGAGACAGGGCTAGACATATAGACCAGGCTAGCCTTGGAGTGAAGATTGTCCTGCCTCAGCTTCCCTTTTGCTGGGATTATAGGCATGTGCCACCAGGCCCGAATCTCACATAGGATGTGGTTTGTATCAAACGGCAGAATCAGAATATGCTGGTCAATGTTTAGCAACGAGTCCCAAGAAGCATGACATCTGACCATTTCCATGATGGGAATATGTCTACTGGAGTTGATTTCAAGTTACCGATGGTGCCATCGCTGGACTCGGGGTTGGGAGAGACAGACGTGTTGTGGAGTCCCCACCATATTAGACACCATCACATCCCATCCAGACAAGAGCAGAGATAACAGCAGGGTGTAATTAGGGAGTGATACGCTTTAAGTGTTTATTGCCTTTGTGTTTTATGTAATTTATATGTCTTACATATGTAATTAGCTTAATTTGATTTTAATAATGGCCGTGTTCAACATCCGGCTTACAGAATTACTGGAGATTTAACGGCTGACTCGTACAAGCTGGTCCTCACAGGCTCCAGCACACTCCTAGACATAAACCTTTCTAAGCAAATACTCTGTAGGATCCTCAGAAATTAATGCCAAGGAGTCCAAAGATGAAAACCTTTGTACAAAAAAAAATCCTTTGTACCCCAATAATACTTATGTAAAATAGTCACAACAGAATAATACCTTGGATTTTGAAAACTAAGAGAAAATAAGTCCCCAAAAGATGCCTATTGAAGGCTGGCTTTTCAGACAGGCCCTGGGGAAAGAGGGCAGCACCAAGGTGCTAAGCAGCTATAGTACTCAATCTACTGGCCTGAGTCAGTCAGGAGGGGAACCCCGGTAGTGCTTTGAGGGCTCCCACATTCCTCCTACCTGCGGCCTGAAGAACAGACTTGGAGAGGTGCAGTCCCTGAGTCAGAGCTCAGTCTGAAGCCTGCCCTGTGTGGCTAAGGAAAGCCCAGAGCCTAGGTCTTCCCGTCTTTAAAGTAGGGTGCAGAGCACGCCTTCCTTCCACAGGAGGTCACAGGCAGCGTCCTCACGCCTGTGGATGCAGAGAGGCCAGGCCTGATGACTGACACAGAGCCTTTCCATGTAGTCACACTCTGGAATCTCATTCCGGTCCCTCCCCCGCCCCTGGGGCACTTCTTTCAGAACGTGTCAGAAACACAGGCAAGAAAGAGGCTATCATGATCTTGCATGTTCTTGAAACAGAAGCCCACACCTCAGGGGCAAATCCAGTCCCTGGGCCTCAGCATGGGATAGAGACGTAGAGTCATAACTTAGTGAGCCCCATCTCTGAGTTGCAAGACAGATCTAAATAAACCAGATCAAAGATCCTCAGAGGAAGCCGGGCGTGGTGGCACACACCTGTAATCCCAGCACTTGGGAGGCAGAGGCAGGTGGATTTCTGAGTTCGAGGCCAGCCTGGTCTACAGAGTGAGTTCCAGGACAGCCAGGACTACACAGAGAAACCCTGTCTCGAAAAACAAAAACAAAACAAAACAAAAATCCTCAGAGGAAGAGCTGAAGGGGCTGCGTTCAGCACTTGCAGTCCCTGCTGGACCTTGCCTCCTAGGCTTGCTTCTTGGAAGCCTAAATGGAATCTCAACTGCAGAGTCACAAGGGCAGCAAAGACAGAGGCCAGACCCATCCTGTGTCCTTAGGACTGGCTAAGCTCTTCCTTCCCAGTATCCAGAAACCGCCTGCTCCCACCCTAGGCTCAGCACCACCTAGGAACAGCACCTAGGCTCACAGGGAGATGGCTGAAGCTCAAGTGAGAACATGAAGAAATCCTGAGGGGACTCAGGACTTCTAGGGGTTGGCCTTCATCCAAGTAATCCTTAGGAGAAGGCGTGTTCCTAGTACGAGGGTCAGATCTCAAGCCAGGAAGACTGTCTAGTCCATAATAACCTGGAGCCAGCAGCTGTGTACCCAAGAGTCGTCGGGGGAACTGTAGCACTGTGGAGGCCTATGGAGGCCTCTATCTACCTCTTTCTCTCTTTCCTTCCTCCCTTCTTCCCTCCTTCCCTGTCTTCTTGTCACCAGAGGAAACTAGATGAGCCACCCTGGACTCTGTGGTTTGGTGGGCTTCTTAGTGGTTAATAAATGGGAAGTCCCATGTCCCGAGGGGCTCAGCTGTGAATACGGGCCATGGGCAGCTGAGCATCGCAGGCCCTGCCACCCTTAGGGGAGGCAATGCTCCAGAGCCCGCCCTTAGATGCTAATGGTTGATCAATGATCTTTTGCCTGTTTGTCAAGACAACATCTGAAAAGCCTCACCCCCACCCCGAAAACAAGCAGAGCCCCTTGAGACATACACAAGTTACACAGTTGAGTTGACTGCAAAGGCCTGGCGGGTTGATGTTTTAACAGCGTCTAAGGACAATCCTAAGCACACGGTAGGGAGCCCAGCATGGAGCTCCTGGGAATGGGAGCAATGTCTATCTCACTGAGAGCCTGGCCCTGAACAACAACTTCTCAGGTCCCTTGACTTTCACAGGCCCTGAATACCAGATTCTCAGTAGAGCCGAGGATGCCCTGAAGGCTCCATCACGGAATAGCAGGGGTTGACAAGGCCAAGTGCCATACAGAACTCCTCCAAGAACCGGGAACATCGGCAAGGGGCATCGACAGAGACCGGGTGTTGAGGCTGTGACCTCAGAAGCCCTCTTACTCCAGCACACAATGGACATAAAGGTCCCAGAGTCACTGCACCCATCTGAGAGGCACAGAGCTCACATTAAGAAGCTTTGCCCGGGATTCTGACCTCTAATAGACCCAAGGAGACAGCTTCTGTCTGAATTGGGTCCAAGCCACGCTGCTCTCAGAGGAATCCCTGTGTCTAGCCTCAACTACAGTCTGTGAACCTATTATCTACCTGAAAAGAGCTCCGTCAAGGCCATCACATCCCACAGACAGTGCCTGCCCACCGGTCTTGGCCGTTCCTGTCACATCTAAGACCAGGAAAGCCTTCCACAACATCTCTCTGAAAGTTCAGGGATCATCAGAGAACTAAGTTCTCTCCCCTCGTCCAACCACAAGCTAATCTGGAAGCTTTTTGCTTGTCTTGCATTCTACATGTGCCAAGCTCTCTGATAGGCCATGGCTTGAAGCAGAGGTGGACACGGAGGTGTTCTGGATCCCAGCCCTACCTTGTAGGATCCATGCTGAGGAAGGCTGGCAGATCCCTGCCTGCTGTTAAGGCTGCTACTACACAACCACCGTCTCACAGCAGACCCTGAGCCAGGAGACAACCCATGCTTATTCTGAATGGTATAGTACAGTACAGGTGGTAAAACCTCCATCCTCCTGTTTGACAGATGAGAGAGGGGAGGCTTAGGAAACGTCGAGACAGAAGCCACACCTGAAGTGCAGGTGCCTGCCCTACCCATTACCCCCAATGCCTCCCTCTATATTAGGAGGCTGCTGGGAAGAGCAATAGAGCTTCACGATAGTCTCTAGCTGCAGGGCTCCAACAGTTCCTAGCCCTGCCCAGGAAGAACCTAAGAGGTCCTGACCTTCCAGGCCCATTTTGCTCCCAGCCTAGATTCCCTCAGGCCTCGCTGGCCAGAGATCACTCTTTAGGGTAGTGTATATCCTATAGTGTCTTAGAGTGACTGGCTCTCCTGGTCTCCATCCTACAGGCAGGGGTTAGAAAACTGTATTCTGGCTGCTACGATTTGCCCACCAGCCTTAGTTTATGTGCCTGTGTCCTCAAGGACAGAGGCCTCTTCCTCCTCTGGAAAGCCTTTCCAGATCTCCACTCCCTGGGGGGGAGGGGGGGATTTGTGTCAGCCCTTTATTATCCGGCACAGTTCAGGATGATGGCCACAGTGTGAAGACTCCTCCCTCTGTTCCACCAGTAAGGTCTTCTGCCCAATGCTAGACCACCCATTCCATCAGCAGATGAAGAGCTGTACGTGATTGGGACCAAACAGACCTGGATTCAATCCTACGCCGGCCTGAGCTAATGCCACCAGGACAGAGTCCTCCTTCCCCAGCCCCGGGGCTCTATTTCAGTTCCTGCTCCACGTTCTGAGAATGGAGAAAGGCCCGAAGCCCCACAGTGGCCCAGCACTGAGAATACTTTTTTATTTTTTAAACTTTTTTTTTTTTTTTTTTTTTGGTCTCCAGGGCCAACACAGAGATGCAATGCTGCTTACTACAGGTCCTTGCTAAGGGCAGTATCCCAGCCAGCTGCTTGTGCCCCCAGAACGCTCAGGGTCCCTTCCCAGGGCACACAGTTTCCAAAAAGGGCTTAGCTTTCCTGCCCCAGCCCTACCCTCATTAGCAAGCCTACAGCAGAAAGGGGGGAGGCTCCCAGAGATCTCTGCTTACCAGACAGAGCCTTCCAGGCTCCATTCTGGGGCCCCACGCTCCCTCCCAGTACCCCCACCCTCTTGGTGCCCACAGTACCTCCAGGGCTCCAATCTGCAGCAACCAGAGCAGCCAGCTGTGGGGTGCTCTGAGCTTCCAGCCTGCCTGCCCTGGGCAGAGGAACCTGTTTTCCAGGTTTGTGGCTCCGGTAGAGGGGCCTCCTGCCTAGGGCAGGCCCCACCCTAACAGTCACTTCCCTGTGCGTGAGCTACTCCTGGGCGGGTTGCGTCCAGCCCCTCTATCTCTTTGCAGTTAAAGGGTGCAATGAAAAGCTTAAGGGAGCCTAGCACTCAGTCCTGCCCCAGGTGGTGGGGCAGGCCTCCCCAGAACAGGACAGGCTTGGGCTGCAGTCCCCTCCCCATTCCTGCAGAGAAAGGACTGACTTGTCCCTCCTCTGGTTCCCAGGAGACCAGATGTCAGGTGAGGGCAGGGGCTTTACAGGATCACCTGGTAACATAACACTCTTGCCTCAAGGCAGGTATGGACCCCGCAGTACAACCCCGGGGCCAGATTGGGTAGAGAAATGGAGTTTTCTTGTTTGGCAGCCTTTTAGCAAGTCCCATCCTGGGTGTGATGTGTACAGGGACCACCAAGATGGTTAATCCCTGATAGGGGCAGAGGGGAGATTTGCAAGGGATCAGACACTCAGGCAAAGGGAAGCCTAAGAGTTACAGGGTCATCTGTCAGTAAACTGGGCGGTGCTAGAAAGTTTAACCTGGGGCTGGGGGAGGGCACAGAGCAGATACAATGGAGCCACCTGCTGGGCATCCCCCCCAGTCCCCAGGCCTCCCCCAAGTCCTGGCTTACTCTGTCTCTGGCCTCCCTACCAACAGAACTATATTAAAATTTTTTGGATTGGGCTGGCTATAGAGGTCAGCGGATTAAGATGCTCGTTACACCAGTATGAAGAGCAGAGTTCAGATCCCTAGAGCCCACATGAACATCTGATGGATGAGGTGACCCACCTGAAATTTCAACCTTGGAAGAAGGAGGATCCCAGAGTAAGTTAGCTAATAAGACTAGCCATGTTAATAAGCTAATTATAAATTAATAAGTTAATTAGCTAATAAGACTGGGTAAGTTCTGGGTTTGATTCAAAGACCCTGCTCCGAAGAAGCAATCCAAGATTATACCAGGTATCATCCTTGCGAGCCTCCACATTCGAAGGCACACACACACACATACACACACACTCACTTGCGTGCACACACCACATATCCACATACGCATATACAAACATGCATGAACACACATGCGTACAACACAAATACACAATAAATTTAATTTAATTTAATAAAATTAGAAAACAGAGTGGCCAGAGCTAGCATTCCTGGCAAAGGACATCAGACAGGACAACAAAATCCCAGTGTATATGACTTTAGAAGCAGTTGTTGAAGGACAAAACTATAAACACTGCCTCTAGGATGGTTGACTTTTGCTCCAGAAGCTTCTGAGTCAGAGACACAGAATTCCATGCTGTTCCAGATCTACTGCCAACCTGCATGTGGGCCCACACAACACATGTGGCCAGCACTGGCATGACGGGCTCTCAGTAAACACCAACTAATTGTGGTCATTATTCCTGGTCTGTAGACCAGAAACCTGAGGCCCATCAAGTGAAGGAAAGTGCGGGTCACACCTTGTCCCTCACAGAGTTAGTGAGGGCCCCAAGAGGGGCGGTCAAAGCCCATCCCAGAGATGTTACAGTGCAGTGTCCCCAGGGAACTTCACTACAATTGACAAGAGGGAATTATGGTTGTCTCACAGATTGGGGTGGTCCTCAAGCAGACAGACCAGGAGGTGGATCTGGGAGAGTCAAGGCCAGGACCAGAATTGTCAAGCACTCTGACACACCTCTAGTACCTTCCCTGAAACCTTCAGGAGCCTGGCTTTTCTGTCCTCCATCTTCGAAGCAGGGGGAAGAGTTTACAAGGAGAAAGTGACAAGGCTCGGGTTCTGGATTCTTTTTTTCTTTTTTTTTTTTTTCTCCGAGACAGGGTTTCTCTGTGTAGCCCTGGCTGTCCTGGAACTCACTCTGTAGACCAGGCTGGCCTCGAACTCAGAAATCCGCCTGCCTCTGCCTCCCAAGTGCTGGGATTACAGGCGTGCGCCACCACGTCCGGTGTGGGTTCTGGATTCTTGTGCTTCCCGGTAAGGGGTGGTCAAAGGGAGGTGGCAAGGGGCATATGTCTCTTCCGTAAGCAAGAGCTCTCGTACTCTACCTCCTCCTCAGAGTTCTGGAACCCTGAAACACTGAAGCAAGGGGGGGGGGTGTGGACTCCATGCCATATGGTCATCCAAAAACCCAGAGAACTGATCCATAATGATGTCACTATTCATCTTGTCCTTTCATTTTCTCTCCTCACTGAAAGGCCTCTTGTTTCCCCATCTGTGCAGGATATCTTTGGGTTAATAATCTCTAGCCGCCCAAACTAGTAGGAAAGATGGGCTGATGGCTCCACCTGCTGGCTATCCTGGGTTTTGTCTCTTAGGAAGAATCCTTGAGAGGATTCTTTTTTGTTTGTTTGGTTGGTTTTGATTTTGGTTTTTTTTCGAGACAGGGTTTCTCTGTGTAGCATTGGCTGTCCTGGAACTCACTCTGTAGACCAGGCTGGCCTCGAACTCAGAAATCCGCCTGCCTCTGCCTTCCAAGTGCTGGGATTAAAGGCGTGTGCCACCCCCCCACCCACCCACCCCCCCCACCCACCCACCCCCCCCAGTCCTTGAGAGGATTCTTGAGAGGTGGTTAGACGTGTCTTATATCCACAGCTCACAATGAAGGAACCTGAGGGTCAAGACACCTGTCAACAGTTGAGACGAGGTCTGTGCCTAAGATTTGAGCCCACGGAAAAAGACACTTAGGCCATATCCCTGAGGACAACAGATACTTGAGTAGTGTTTTTATGGTCTTGTTCCCCATGACTGAGAGAAGAGAATGCAAAAATGCAGTCGCGTGTGTAAGGAGCAGTCCAGGAAGGGACACTTAGAACAGGCCATACCCCATGGTCATGCTAGAAATGAGCTTCTGAGTTTGAAAAGTCTTCCAGCACAAGCAGCCTTGGGCTTTCAAATAATCTGCATTTCAAACTGTCATATTTGATTTGGCCAGAAGCTCGTGCCTCACGTGGCGATCCCAAAAGCTCCACTTCTGCAGTCCCAGAGACACGTACCTCCTGCCAGAAAACTGGACCTGAATCAGGCCAAAACCACATCTGCGAGGCTGAGCTCTCTCGGGGTCCTACCCACTAGGCATCCACCGCGGCTCGGTCAGTACCCGCCACTTCACTGTGCGGCTCCACCCTCCAAGCACAGACCACACCTCTCCCCGAGTAGCCACACCCCTCTGTCTTGGCCCGGTTCACGATCCCCGCCTCCACGGATGTCACGCCTAGACCCCGCCTTCGCCCGCGTGGGGTTCACAGCCTGCGCACCACGACAGAGGCACGTCGAGCGTCTCAGGCCCCGCCCACGAGGTGCGCCGGCGCAGAGCGAGCTCTCCGATTCGGGCCATGGCGCGGGCGGGTACGCCTGAAGTGATCCGGGCGGCGCAGAAGGACGAGTACTACCTGGGAGGCCTGCGGAGCGCGGCGGGTGGAGCGCTGCACAGCCTAGCGGGTGAGCGTTCCGGGCACCCAGACAGGCGGCAGCTGCAAAGCTTGTTTGGAAAGCGGGGATCAAAACAGACGTACTCACTGTTGAACACACTGCAGGTCTCCGCTTTAAAAGTGTTTCTCAAGCATTTGCCCATTTCCTCTCCAAACGCCCCTACAGGTTGGACCTAACATTATTACTCTCATAGGTGGCTCTCATAAGCAGGGATTTGGGTTTTCAGAGAGCCGAGGTTTGATAACTAAACAGGTCGCCTCTGGCTTATGTTCTTAGCACTACCTAGACTTTTCTGAGGCTCTATGGCTCTAGGACAGTTCCTGACTCAAAAGTGTTACAGTTGGGGGGTTCATAGGAGGTGGTCTTCATCTCGGAGCCATTCAGGTCAACCAGGGCAGCAGAGGAGGCAAAGGGAGAGAGCTGTTGAGGGTCATCCTAGGAGAGACTTGATTTGGACTTCACCTGCCCCCTGCGAGTTGGGGGAGTGATCCTAAGTGAACCACTTCAACTCTCCGGAGCTAATATTTTTCTTCTCTCAGGTGCAAAGAAATGGCTGGAATGGAGGAAAGAGATCGAGTTGCTCTCGGACATTGCCTACTTTGGCCTCACCACAATTGCAGGTAGCCGTGCTCGGCAGGTCCTTGGCACTGAGGGGCCCACAATCCACCCAGCTCCTGGAAATCACCTGCATTAGTCTCAGGGGAGGAAGATACGGCCAGATGGGGTACTGCCCGATTCATCCTGTAGGCCTCTCTCAGCAGGACGGCTTTCCTTTTTATGGGGTGTGAGGGATTGCAAAATCCAAAGGAAGAGGCTAAAGTGTGCAGGACAGAGGTTGTATGGCCAAGAGCAGGGTCATGGTGAGTCACATGGAGAGAGCACAGGTCTGGCCTCAGGAACAGGAAGTTGGGCTTCGTCGTCTACAGTACTAGAGCTAGAGTCCTGGAGTACTAGAAGCGGCTTCAAGCTGGGGTAGGCTTTGGGGCTTTTTAATCTGACTCCATGTGACAGTGTCAGGTAAGCAGCGATATATATGTCTTATACTTAGGACTGAGCCATCGTCTGGAAGGTAGAAAGCCACAAGATTGGATACCATCACTTGGACAGGGGATAGGAGTTCAACAGGACTGGGAAACAGAATAAAGGCTTAAGGAAGCAGGAACTGACAGGGGACCCAAGGCCTATTCCAGAGAGGCAGTCTCTGTGACATGGTGAAATCACAGCAAGGCCAGGGGCGTGGGGGGGGGGTGTTAAGTTGTGCTGGCCTTGGCTAGGTCTCAGGGTGACTGGTGAGGCTAGGGGGACACAGGCTGGCCTAGAAGCTGGTCCCTGGACCCTCATCATTGTGCATTCATCCTCAGGCTACCAGACCCTTGGGGAAGAGTACGTTGGGATCGTCCAAGTGGACCCATCCCAGCAGCGTGTGCCCTCCAGGCTCCGCCGTGCAGTGCTGATTGCACTGCATGCTGTCTTGCCCTACCTGCTAGACAAGGCACTGCTGCCCCTGGAGCAGGAGCTGCAAGCTGACGGCGACGGTCCCCGGGCGTCACAGGGCAGTCTGCTACCTGGTGGACGCAGCCGATCAGGGGCACGGCGCTGGGTGCGCCACCATGCAGCCACCCTGACTGAACAACAGAGGAAGGCCCTCCAGCGGGCAGTCTTTATCCTGAGACAGGGCTTTGCCTGCCTCCATCGGTTCCATGTGGCTTGGTTTTATATTCATGGTACCTTCTACCACCTGGCCAAGAGACTAGCAGGGATTACTTATGTAAGTAGCCATGACAAGGGGTACTGGTATACAGGCTGGGCTCTTCTGAGCAGCGTGTTTGGGGGACCGAGCTGACAAGATCACAGCTAAGTGTTCTGCTTCCAAGTTGTGATCAAAATTCTATACTTGGGAAAGAGCGGAGTTTGTTCAGTTGTATTTTCCAAAAAAGCCCAGTGAAGTCAATTCCCACAAACCGAAGACAGGACATCAGACTTGAGCCCGTGCCTGAATGGGCTTAGGTCTGGCCTTAGCAGTTTCCTCACTATGGGCCTGTGTCTGTCCATTTAACTGCTGGGAGAAGAGAGCCTAGTCCAGAGGGTGTCAAGTGTAGGTTCTAGCCCAGTCTGGCCTTTCCATTCATCCCTGCCAGCAGAAGTCCCTGCTCGTCACCATCCAGCAGCCCTACCAGATAGGCAAGATCTTAGGGTCTGGTCCTAGAGTGAGCACTAGAGTGAGCACGTTACCTCACCACAGCGCTGGCCCGTAAGTCTGCACTGACCTTGTTGTGCCTCCTCAACCCGGGCTTCTTACCAATGCTCTTGTATCCTGTCACACCAAAGACCTGACCTTGGTATCACCTCCATGCCCACCACCCCTCCCTCCAGCCAGTTCGCCCCTCCCACACAGCCTTATTAGAGACAGAACAGTCTGGTCTCGGGCCTTAACTTCAGTCCTGCCAGATAAAGCAGGACCTGCCCAAGCAGTCATTTAGTTTAGCAGACGGCCTCCCTTCCAATGGCTGCTGAATGCGGGGCACTGGGTTTGTGTAGGGCCTGCTGTTTTCCTGTTCCAGTCCAAGGCATGATGGAACCTGGTGTCTTCATTTCCCTGCCAGTGGAAAGGCAGGAAGGGGAAAACAGCATAGTTCTGTTGTGATGTGTGTATGGCAGTTACACCACTAGCTATAGCAGAGGCAAGAACAGCGTCCTTGAGGGCCAGTGTCAGAGGGAATAGTATCCGTCTGTCCAGGTTCCCTTGCTGTTCCCTACCCCTCTTCCTTGGGATCCTTCCTCTCAAGTAGTCCCCAGACAGCTGTAGAATCCTCACCCGTTTTCCTGGTCCATCTAGCCTCCTGGCTCAGTTGTCTGTGCTGCTAATACCTCAAGGTCACCCTATAGCTAGGGTTCCCAGTCACTACTTAAACCCATCTCCCTGTTGGTACTTGTTCTCGGGACACTGCCAGTGGCCAAGAGGAGGCCTGGCTGAACATAAAACCTCCAACTAACAAAAGGCCAGGTCCTAAGGGATCCTGATGGCCAAGGTCACCTGTCTTAACAGCTCCGCACTCGCCGCCTGCCTGGAGAGGACCAGAGGGCTCGCACTGGCTACCAGCTGCTGGGGCTTATCTCCCTCTTGCATCTGGCACTGTCCATGGGGCTGCAGTTGTACAGCTTCAGGCAGAAGCAGCGAGCCAGGAAGGAGTGGAGGCTGCACCGCAATCTGTCCCACCGCAGGTGTGCAGGGGGCTTGAGGTACTTTGGTACACCCTGATCTTGTGAAAGGTGCATTCACCTGTGTACTCACCCCCATAGGAGTTCCATTGAGGACAGAGCGGTGTGCAGAACCCCGCTCTGCACCCTATGCCTGGAGGAACGAAGACACTCCACAGCCACACCTTGTGGCCACCTCTTCTGCTGGGAGTGCATCACTGAGTGGTGCAACACCAAGGTATGCATGCTCACTGTCGGGCCTCCCAAACCTCTTGAGTTGGGGATGGGGAGGTGGCCAGGTTGCTAAAAGCTCTGTGAGATATAAACCATACTTGGGGTTGAAGTTCCCAGCCTTCCTCTCTTGAGGCCTGACTGAGGGCAGGTGAATGACACGTTAGGTGCACACATCAGGCTACACTTACCATCTTACTTTATACATTTAGGATGCTAGTACATTTTAACACACCACATTATTCCTGTGCACTGTTGAACCATTTCCAGAGCACACGAGAGGGAACTTTGTGTGGCTGTGCCCTGTTAAGAGGCTGGGTATCCTGGGCTGCAGTACAGAAAACACAAGCATTCACACTGCTATGTCAGCAGTCTCTGTAGTGAGCACTGTGTACCAGCGTGTTTGAGTATGGAATGTGTACCCTGCTTTCTCGTAGATGGCAAAGCGAGTCTTTTTCTTGAGAGGAAGCACTGGGAGTCATCTGCAGTTAGACCTAGGGGAAGTTCTACAAGGGAGGGGCTAGAGTAGCACACACACAGCCAGGTATCTTAGTGGTGGGGGTTGCTGGGTCGATATGGCAGAGGCTCAGTCAAAGGGTAGAGCCCAGGCGAGGCCCTAGAGTTCCTAAGTCCTGAGGATGGGTGGGTGGGCACAGCCAGGCTGAATCAGCACTATCCATGCCTAGCCCCTCTGGGACTCAGGACCTTGGGAGAGGCTGTTTTCTGGTTGATTTACAGCTGTGCATGAATGTAGAACAGGAGGCAAAGCACTGGGGATCAGGGCCAGCTACAGTGCACAGCCAAAATGACATACATGCCCTAACCTACAGACAGAGTGCCCCCTGTGCCGGGAGAAGTTCCCACCCCAGAAGCTGGTCTACCTGAGGCACTACCGCTGACAGCTCCGAGAAGTGGATGGAAGCTCGTGGAAGAATTTCTCCTCAGAGCTGTGGCTGCACAGAAGTATAAAACCTCCACACTGTTCTCTTGTCACATAAGCTACTACAGTTACCTGGAAAGAAACGGGGTCAGGCACAAGTGGGAAAACTCAATATGGGGGTGGGAGTTTGTTGCACGTAATTTATGGAGATAGTGGGCTGCCCCTTCCTTCCCAAGCCACACAGCTGAGAACTGCAGCTCAGAACTCAGGATGTTTTACTCAGGTCTGTAAAGAGGCCACTGTGGGGCTGTGAGAGGCAGGGCTCAGGTTAGGCCAGAAGCGAAGCACAACTCTCCGGCTCACCAACGTCAGGACCCCTCCTACAACACTCACCACATGCTTAACCCGTGTTGCCAACTCCTTAAGGAAACGAAGGTCTGGGCTGGACAGATGCCTCAGGTTAAGAGCACTGGATGTTCTTCCAGAAGTCTTGAGTTCAATTCCCAACAACCACGTGGTGGCTCAGAACCATCTATACTGGGATCTGATGCCCTTTCTGACATGCAGGCAGAACACTATAATATGTAATAAATAAATCTTAAAAAGAAAATGAAGGTCTTCATCTTGGCCTAGTGGGTAGGAAGGGGGGGGGTCTCCCTGAGTTGCAGATTTTTAAAAACTGTATTAGGTTGCACACATACCACTGCACATGTATAGAGATCAGAGAACTTGTAAGATCAGTTCTTTGTATCATGTATTTCAGGGATCAAGTTCCGGTCGGGCTGGGTATCAAGCAAGCAACTTTACTTGTTGAACGTCTCGCTGACCTGGCAGAGTTGACTTGAGTGAACTTTCTCCTATAAACCAATTTCCGTGCATCCTCAGATAGCTGTTCTCTGAGGAAATTAAGTGAGTCATGTCTGCTTGGAGGCCAGATAAACAAGTGTCCTGCCTACCCAATGTCACTGCCAAATCCAGCTCCCTCTTGGCTTGTTACTAGCTTGGCTCCATTTGACATTTCCAAGCTTTTAAAATGAATTCAAGTCAGAGACAGCCTGGGATATCTTTAAGAGACTAATTCCACAGAAAAGGGACATTAAGAACAGAAGCTCTAGCTGGGTGGTGGTGGCGGCGCATGCCTTTGGTCTCAGCATTTAGGAGGCAGAAAGGGAGGATCTCTGTTGAGTTGAGGCCAGCCTGGTCTACAGAGTGAGTTCCAGCACAACCAGGGTCACACAGAGAAACCCTATCTTAAAAACTAAAAACAGCTGGGCGGTGGTAGCGCACGCCTATAATCCCAGCACTCTGGGAGGCAGAGGCAGGCAGATTTCTGAGTTCGAGGCCAGCCTGGTCTACAGAGTGAGGTCCAGGACAGCTGAAGCTACACAGAGAAACCCTGTCTCGGGGGAAAAAAACAACAACAACAACAACAACAAAAAAAACCAAAACACTAAAAACAACAAACACAAAAAACCCCAGGAGATCTAGGTCTAGATTTCATAAAACAGTATGAAGACAACTTGATAGAACCTTTGGTCTACACGCAGTTAAGTAGGGCTGAAGCCCAGCCACCAGCAGTGCTGTTCGATGCCACCATGCTCCCTGTGAAGGTCCCCTTCCAGAGCAGGACCCATCCCTCTAGATGGGGCAGAGGACCAGGACTGACAAGAGGTAGCTTCAGGGAGCCTATGGGAAGACAAAGTCTGTGGGAACCTGGAACATAGCTACAGATACGTGCAGGACCCCAATTGGGACTCACACTGCTCTGGCCAGGTAGACCCAACTTTCTTTCCAGCACACCGAGTCTAGTCAGTGATGAGGAAAACAGTTGGGGAAATGTAAACAAAAACATCCAGGGTTTGAGCCCCAAGTGCTCATATGGTTAAAAAAACAAACTTACTTAGAACGTTAGAACATGACATTAGGTATACAAAATGTGACATCTAAAAGGAGCAGAGTGTCTGCAAAGGGAAACCCAGGCGCTGACTTACTCAGTATCTAACACCATAGGATGGGTGGATGGGTGGATGGGTGGATGGATGAGAAACACCTCTGAATGGGGTCTGAATAGGTCACAGCCTGGGATTGGAGAGCCTGCTGGTAACTGGACAGCCTGTCCCTCCTGTACCTGTGGTGTCTGCTGTCCTGGTGCTAACTGGCCCAGTGGCTCCCTTGCAATAGCTGTGGCAAGCAATCTGGCTTCAGTGAGGTGGACTCGTGGTGTAGACGAAGGCTGCACAAGCAAGGGACACTGTCTTTAATAAAGTTGGGATTTAAAAGTCACTTAGTAAAATGTTTAGAGAGTATTATTTTTATCACATCAAAAAGTTTGACACGCGGTAGGTTTTTTCTTCCCCATAGAAAGTAAAAGGCCATGCGATAAACCCCAGATGTGGTGTGCTCTGGCCTATTCTGTTTCCTTAAAGAGCTTGTTGCATGAGAACAAGTTTAAATTAATTAAAAGCAAAATGTTACGTACGTATCAAAGGAAAGTGTCAAAATAGTCTCAAACAATTAAAATATAATATATATTTATAATTCCAGGCCCTCAAAAGCAATCATGGTAGTTAAGAACAGAGTTTTGAGTCATTATGATCGAGGCCAATTTGAGAAACATCTCTAGTGAGATGAGATTCAGATACTGGCATGAGAACCCCACAGAGCTCTGTGAAATCACCCTCAAAGCGGTAGGTACATTCTTTTTCACAGCAGGAAGCAGGCTGGCTCCTCCCTGGCACAGAAGAGTGGCCTCAGCGGGGTCAGGAAGGCAGCTCTCCAGGCCGCTCTCCCGTCCTCCCTCCCGCTCTTTCGGGCTGCCGCCCGCCTGGCCTCCCAGGCCAATGGTTCACTACAATCTGTCCATTTCAAACACATGAACATCACTGAAAAAGAAATCAATGCAATTTGGTTTAAATGCCAGTTTCTTCAAGAACCTGATATTTCAAATACAAATCATTGAGGCTCCTCTTAAAAAGAAAATTCAACGTCCTCATAATCAACTACTTTATGTGAAGAAAAAGGCATTGTTACAATGGCTCAAAACCGTTCTTGAGTCCGTGTGAGAGTCAGTCCAGCTTCTAGCTAGCAAATGTCTTGCCCACGTCCTCCTTCCCTTTGTATCTCCTCTTCCCGTGTGTGAATGGTATGTACCGGTATTTAATCATGTGCTGAGAAAACAAACACACAAACAAACAAGTTACTTCAAAACAGTTTTCTGCTTCACCCTTTTCCCTAGGCCTGACTAGCCAAAGGTACCCCTCAACTGTTCTGTCTAGCCCAATTGAAATCAAGAAGCCACCGGTGTGGCTCACACATTCTAACCCGCTAGAAGCCTGTCTGAAATCCAACACTTCGGAAGCACTTTGTGAACCTCGTGAACGAAGAGCTGGGGAACGTCCAGAAGGGTACAGCTCCACAGCTACAGCACCAGTGTGAGGGTGTGCCTGACGCGCTAGCAGGGCTACCACAGAAGCTCAAGCAGGCCCAAGCCCACCTGGCCCTACCCAGGGCTTTCCCACTCAGCTTCCAGCAACCTTCCAGAAAGGTTCTGTTCTTGCAGTGGGCTTGCAGTCTGGGACTCAGGGCCAGAAGCAGAGCACAAGTGAGTCAGTCATCCCACACAGAAGGAGATGCCAGCACTAACTGCAAGCATGCTTTCCCAGGGACACTGCAGCCTCGGGCTGGTCACTGCCGCCTTGCACAGCAGGGCTGCAATCTTTACCTTTATTTGCCTCTTCATTGTGATACAGAAAAGCATGATGAAGTACATCACCAGGATCGGCCAGAACACTGGGACGTTAAACGCCTCGAAGAAGGTACAGATCATAGCCACAAGAATGCCTTTTGTAGCTGCATGCCTTAAAGCAAAGGGAGAAATGAGTGTGGCCAGTGGGCAGCACCAGGTAGCTGTCCCCCTCTGACCTTTACAGAGTAATTACAGAGTAATGTAGTGAAGTCAGTCTGTGTGCACTACACTGAACCACAACCAAGTCCTCTTAGCCTTTGAAAACTAAGTCTTCTTAAGCTTACACAAAGTGTAAAACACCCCAGCTAAAGCCAAATGCACCTCAAGTTTGCTACCTGGAACTGCTATCTTGAGCAGTGACCTAGGCCCCGGGGCTGACGCTGGAAGCCTGAGTGCAAGGGAGCACCTCCCACCGCACACAGCATACAGCCCTGCCACCACCACCTCGCTGGCTAGGGCCCGTGCTACTCAAACCCCCACAAGCTCTTCTCTTCCTTCCTTGGGGGCTTCTATCTGCCTTCTGCTCCCTCTCCTAATCATACCCCACATTCTTAACACTTCGTGTCCCACACGCAGCACCAGAGCTGCCAAGTTAAAACACTCAGAACCCAGTTTGCTCATTCAATTTATTGCGCCAACAAAGACTTTGGCTTCTTTGGGCTCCAGGGGACATTTGGTCCAAAGACAGGCCAGGAGGCCACAGCTTCGACCTTTTGACAGAAAGTCCCAGAGGAGCTACACTACACTGCACCTACCTGTGTTCTCGCCACTCTCCTCCTAGTCTCCGCACTCCCAGGATGTCTGCTCTGTGGAAGTGCAGGGTGGCCTTGAACCAAAGCAGTGCCCACAGGAGGCACAGGGCCAAGAAAATAGCTATTAGAACCCTTCATTCTAGAACCAGCCTGATGTACTAAGACTAGACTACTGTGCCAACCCAAGACAGGGCATTGTGAAGTGGTGCTCTCCCTGGGAAAGCCCCATGACACACCCTCATGCCTGTCCAACCCAGCTGTGACCGTGTAGATTAATGCAGGCCACATGCAAACGAAGCACAACGAAATTCCCATTCTGTTAAGAAACCAGTAACTAGGACAAAAAGCTGGTCTGTGTCTTCCACAAAAGCCTTGAAGAAATAACAGCAAGACTGGTCAGGAAAAAGGACTTCCACTGTGTAGACAAGAGGAAGAGCAGTGGCAAGAACGCTGCCCTTCCTTCAAAACACCTTAAGTAGGACTTTTAGTGTTCAGACACGGACAGCCAGTGTCTGTGGTGGACACCCAAGCACCTGACCTCAATACTACATGGCCAGTACCTAATGTGTGTACCAAAATGGCACCACACTCCCTACACGTGGACAATTACAATTTTTACAAAAGAAAGATATATATAGATGCATATATTTTATTGTTCAATAGAAAAAAATTAACTCACCAAAATTTGAATTCTGGAAGCCTTCGAATGAAGGGACGAAATTCCTCATTTTGTTTGGTTGGTAACGAAGGGCCGTCATCTGAAAGGTACAGCATTGGCTAGAGATGAAATATCTGCCTTTTACTTTTGGATTTCTTCCCTCACTTAGAAGCCTTCCTTTAACACTGCTAGTACGATTCACACATGGCAACAGATTTCATTCATCTGAAGTATGGGGTCCACAGTCAACTGACAAAGTATAACTTGCAAAGTAATTTGTTGCTTTAGAAAATTCAAGTGAGGGGCCAGGCGTGGTGGCGCACGCCTGTAATCCCAGCACTTGGGAGGCAGAGGCAGGCAGATTTCTGAGTTCGAGGCCAGCCTGGTCTACAAAGTGAGTTCCAGGACAGCCAGGACTACACAGAGAAACCCTGTCTCGAAAAACAAAAAAAACAAAAAAAAACAAAAAAAAACAAAAAAAGAAAGAAAGAAAGAAAATTCAAGTGAGACTTTTTTTTTCCTTTTTTAAAAGATTTGTTTTTATGTGAGTGCTCTATCTGCATGTATACCTTTGTGTCAGAAGAGGGCATCAGATCCCATTATAGGTGGTTGTAAGCCACCATGTGGTTGCTGGGAATTGAACGCAGGACCTCTGGAAGAGCAACCAGTGCTCTTAACTGCTGAGCAATCTCTCCAGGCCTGCAACTTTTTGTCTTTTAAATAAAAAATTTACGTACTTTTTAAAGGCATTAACAAAAGATTTTTTGGGGCTGGAGAGATGGCTCATCAGTTAAAAGCACTCATTACTGTTCCAGAGTACCCAGGTTCAATTCCCAGCACCTACATGGCAGCTCACAACTGTCTGTAAACCTTTTCCAGGGGATCCGATACCCTCATACAGACATACATGCAGTCAAAACACTAATGTACATAAAATAATAATTTAAAAAACTTAATTTTACAAATTTTTCATTTGTTGTACTATATAGTTACATAGATAAGGACAAACTAACATTTACCTAAAACAGGTAACAAAGAATGTAGGCACATAGTGGTAAGTGCTATAATCCTAGCTCCTGAGAGGCAAAAGCAGGATGAGTTTATGGCCAGTATGGAATACACAAAAATCCATTATCACAGTAAAATACAAATTGCCAATGAAATGCCTCAGCAGATCAAGATACCTGCTGCCAAGCCAGTAGATCTGAGTTTGATCCCTGGAACCTACATAGTAGGAGAAACCCAAGACAGGAGGCAGAGGCAGGTGGATTTCTGAGTTCGAGGCCAGCCTGGACTACAGAGTGAGTTCCAGGACATCCAGGGCTACACAGAGAAAGCCTATGTCAACAACAACAAAACCCACACCCAAAAACATTTCAACTCAGAAACCAGGGCACACCCAATGCCTCAACCTGTACTAACTCCTGACAACCAGGGTCCTCCTGGTCTGAGCTGTACCTCTGCTATTCACTGCTCCTGTGTTTTTCTGGTCATATAAGAGTACGCCCAACAGTGACCCTGTGCCCTGCTTATCCTCCCATGTGACCCTGGATGTGTTATTTAAAACCAGTGTTTCAGTTTTCTCCTGAGCAAAGTGGAGATAAAGAGTGACCACAGCTTTCCACAGGTGCACAGGTTTTAGTGAGTGATCCTGATCCAGACCAGACGTCACAATCACAAATAAATACAAGCCTGGGTCAAGAGTTGTCAGGACCAAGGACTATCCCAAGGAGGATGAAGAGGCAGTCACAGAGTACTCTGACAGGACCCAGTGGCCCTGCTATACCTGAATCTTCCATCAAGGAAGGATCCACTTTGGGAGAAAGGAACGCAATGAAAAGGTTTAGGTGGTAAATTCCCAAGGCGTAGGTCACAATGTACCAACCCTAGAAGAGAAGGAAAGGCATCATCAATGAGCAGCCCAGCCAGCCAGAACCAGTTCACTGAGCCCATACCCATGAAGCTCTGTTGCACCACAAACATGGCTTCTTCAAAGTGAGGTGATAAGCAATGACTGCTCCACAGCCACCATTTACCTCAACTTACCTTGTGAGTCTGACAAGACCACGGCAACCTAGGCCCCAGACAACAGACATCTTTAAGGGTCTATGTGCATGACAGTCAGCCACAGTCCTGACCAGGACTGGCCGCAGCAGAAAAGAAAGTTCTCCTCAACAGACACACTGAACTGCACATGGACATCTGAGTAACAGTCAAGTGTACTCCTGGCCTCAGAGCTTGCTGTGAGAAGTCTACAACAGAAGGTCAGCTATTACTGTACACGACAGCTGGCAGTCCTCTGTAGACAACTTGCAGCATTAGAAACCCTTTACTTGCCGGGCAGTGGTGGCGTACGCCTGTAATCCCAGCACTTGGGAGGCAGAGGTAGGTGGATTTCTGAGTTTGAGGCCAGCCTAGTCTACAGAGTGAGTTCCAGGACAAGCCAGGGCTACACAGAGAAATCCTGTCTCGAAAAAACCAAAAAAAGAAAAAAGAAAAAAGAAACCCTTTACTTGGAATTATAACTTCACATGAGAGATCTAGAACCAGAACCAGGAAATCAAGAGAAAAGGGCTTTCTGTCGTTCTTTATTTTTCTTTTCTTTGTTCTGTTTTTGAGACAAGATCTCTCTGTGTAGCCCTGACTATCCTGGCACTCACTCTGTAGACCAGGTTAGCCTGGAACTCAGAGATCCACCTGCCTCTGTCTTTGCCTCCACAGTGCTGAGAGTAAAGGCACTGGCCACCACCTCTTCTCATCCCATCTCACCCCTGGCAAAAATCTACAGTTTTCAAACCCAGCTTTCCAGAGAAGATAAAGAACTGGGGATCCCTGCAGTCCTCACATTAACACATTAGAGGACCGAGCTCACCCAGTTCATTTCCAGAGCTATATAATACTCCTTAAAGGCCTGTGCTTTTCAAATAAAGGAAACCTTTCTGCCTAAAATTTTTCAAGTCAGTCGGGTGTTGGTGGCGCACGCCTGTTATCCCAGCACTTGGGAGGCAGAGGCAGGCGGATTTCTGAGTTCGAGGCCAGCCTGGTCTAGATTAAGTTCCAGGACAGCCAGGGCTATACAGAGAAACCCTGTCTCGAAAAAACAAACAAACAAACAAACAAAAAAAAAAACACAAAAAAAAACCCAACAACAAACAAACAAAAAAAACCAAAAACAAAAATCAAAAATTTTTCAAGTCAGACAACTAGAAACTAGATATAAAAGTCAATTTTTATGCACATATGCTATCATGTTGCAAATCCAAGCTACAAGGAATGCCAGGTCAGAAATAAATCTGATTCAGAGCAGAGTACAACCAACCTGTGTGCTCTGCTCCACCCCCACCCCAAGGCTGCCCGTCCAGTCTTTCCACTAGTGAATTGACCAAGTTTCAATGAACTCAACACTAATTTCAGACATGCAGTACAGATCAAATCCTTCAAGCACAAACTAGAGAATAGCCTATCACCATCATACTAAACCAGCACTGTGTCTACTCCTAGGAATAAATTCATAAATGAAAACCATAAAGGACAAGTATCTACATTTACTTAAGAATTCCCAGCAGCGAATGCATCAATAAATCCAGTAAATGTGTTGTCTCATGTCCTAGTGTCTTCCTAAATATTGGATGGATGGCCAGACTTTAAATGCAAAAATACCTTTCATGGATACAGAGGAGAAAATGCGCTAGCAGAAATCTTTAAGCAGCTTTCCTATGGACTAACAGATACTGAAAAGCCTCCAACCAGGTGTTCAAGAATTCTTGGAAACTAAGTGTCTAACTAGGGAGCAACAAGCTCCAAAGAAAAGCCTGAGTAGAAGCCACCTGTCCAAGGCGCTCACAGACAACCTAGGGACCTGAAGAACTGCCTTAAGATGGAAACCTGCCGGCAGTGGTGGCGCACGCCTGTAATCCCAGCACTCTGGGAGGCAGAGGCAGATGGATTTCTGAGTTCGAGGCCAGCCTGGTCTACAGAGTGAGTTCCAGGACAGCCAGGGCTATACAGAGAACCCCTGTCTCGAAAAAACCAAATCCAAAAAAACAAAACAAAACAAAACAAAACAAAACAAAACAAAACAAAACAAAACAAAAAGATGGAAACCTGCCTCTTGCCCTCTTACCCTTTCCCTCCTCACTCCCCTCATTAGCCACACAGAAGTAGCTTAGACCCAGGTGAGTGCCAAAGTCACTCGTGCACCTTAAGTCTGTAACACTCTAGTCAAGAATGCAGGGATCAGCTTGTGTCCCCAGGGACACACAAGATCTGAGGGATACCACAGGGCCTCTTACCCAGAAGACTAGCCTGAGCACACCGGAAACTCTAGGTAAGGAACATAACAAAGTCAGGACAAACTGTGACCAATCCGCTTTAAACAGGTGGTCACACACCTAAGAGTATTCATTATAGATACAACCAACAGCCAACAGCACACTTAGACAATGTGAAGACAGGTGAGACCATACTTACCTGTAACAGGTAAACTCTAATCATGTAGACAAAGCTCAGGCCCAGTGTCACAACCCACCGGACGGCTGTGTAGGGGGTAGACTTGTCCAGCCAGGACTGATAAATCTGTAAAGCAAAATAAAAGGCATACATTAGCCCACAACTCCCATGTACTACAAAGTACATTTTCTGAACTAGCTGGGCTTCAATTTTAAAAAGATACTTAAAACAGCAAGAGGTCATACAATACACACACACACACACTGGCGTGAAACACTGACTACAATTAATCCAAGATTTATCTGCACTAATTCCTGAAACAGATCCAATTCTTAAGCAAAAGCATTATAAGATAATCAGGCATAAAAGACTATGCTACAGCATTAACCAGAACCATCATTATATGGAAGATCAACTTCATCCAAAGGAAGAACACAGGCTACAGAGGAGCAAGTTCACACCTTAAACCCACAGTCCTGTAATCCCAGCACTTGAGAGGCAGAGGCAGGCGGATTTCTGAGTTCGAGGCCAGCCTGGTCTACAGAGTGAGTTCCAGGACAGCCAGGGCTACACAGAGAAACCCTGCCTCGAAAAACCAAAAAACAACAACAACAACAAAAAAAAAAACAAAACAAAAAAACCCACAGTCATATACTGTAACATGCATACTGTAACCCAGACTGTGGCACACATACTGTAACACATACTGTGACACACATATGGTGACACAATATTGCAACACACATACAGTAACCCATACTGTAAAATACTGTGACACAATATTGTAACCCATACTGTAACCCACATACTGTAACATACTATAACACATAAACTATATCCCATGCTGTAACATACATGGGTCAAATCCTACCCAAGACCTATTTTCCCAAGGGTCTCTCTGAGCCCAGATATGGCTCTTAAGACTCCAGGACCTTGAACTTGCCCAGCAGGCCCACACTGTCCTTGCCCGCCTTCACTGGTGGCTGATCACAGCTTGATTGCTGGCAGCCAAACCATGAATTTACACACACCAAAGCGGCTACAGTCGTTACTATGGAAACTCTTGGGTTTTCTGTAAACACACATTTCATGTAAACATAGATATGTTTTACATCTTAATTCTGAAATATAACTTTAAGTTTTAATTACAAGCATTTTTAAACATGCACAAGTGTACCTACCCACCAAGTAGCTTCAATAATCAACAGATTGCCATATGATACTTTCTTAAAAGCGTGTCAAGTTTTTAACTGAACCATAATATCAGCTCTCTGAATCAGACTTGCAGACAGTGAGTGTGTGACACAGTCTCAAACGCAGCCATACATCGTGACCTACATCTACCTGGGCCAGCATGAAAGGCTCACACTCTCGGGCAGCAATACCCAACAGACAACACCCAAAGGAGAGCTGAGGCTTGCCAGAATGCGGGTGGCAGGCCGAGGAAAAGGGGTGGAAAGAGAAAAATCAAGGACTATTGTCTACACCACTGAGATATAAGGATTTTAGTATTTTTAAAGGAGGAGGAGCAGAAGAAGGCGAAGGAGGAGGGGGAAGGGGAAGAGAAACAGCAGCAACAAAACAAAAAAAGGAACAAGAAGTCCCCACTGTCCAGACCCCTCTCCCTAACCTTGTTCTGGAACATGTGTACAGGCACTTGGGGCAAAAAAAATGAGCCAAACCCTGAAAGCGAAAGCTTCTGCCCAGGGCAAGCTATAGGTTAGCTTCTCTTTGTCAAACAGCAAACTCACCCTTCAGGAGAATGTCAGGAGTCACAGCTTCCCTTCCAAATATTTCTGCTAATGATCTACAAATCTACTCACCTGTCCAAGCCGTGAGAAAAATCTGTACACCACTGAGGGCTTTCCATGGACAGAGTCTCCAACACTGTCCCCTTCAGACATTCTGTAACTGAGATAAATACAAAGTATTTTAAGATAAATAAAAAGCATTTGGGGGATATGAAAATGTTCCTCTCTACCGACCAGTCTGTCAAGAACTTTTGAAGACTTGACATTTCATCCAAAGCCTTTCTTTGGGTTTTCACCAAACACCCAAGTCCCTTTATGTTCTGCCTTGGATCTATACTCCCAGGGCCAGGTCCTGCCCCATCAACAGGACTAGCAGGCAGCCCATCTATCCGTGCCCCAGTTTCTTATCTGGCAACCGAAGGCAGTCCTATTTGCCCTTGGCCATTTCAGTTGCTGCTGGGATCCCAAGCAGAATTCACTGTAAAACCCAGTCAAGAAAACCATCATCACCCTGATTTCACAGAGGATAGGCCTCCAACAGCCCTGGGCCTGGCAGCAGCTCAGGCCCAGCTTGATATCCAGCTCTTCAGATATAGACTCAGGGAAACTGCTAAATGATGGGGCCTCTGTCATCAGTCCTACTTGAAAAGCAGCAGGGAAAAATCTTATGGTCCTGGCAAATCTCTGAGATTTGACCTGACCCAGGTCCCTCTGCTACCCACAGGGTAAAGTGGATAAAAACTGTAGTTCAAGTATGACTTAACTGCCTGCGTTGAGCAGCTGAGAGGCCCTCACACACTCTCTAGCTACAGTCAGCCTCAGGTTCACCATGCGCAAACCCATGCTCTTCTAAAGACTAGACAGATATACAGGCAGACTTCAATCTGCAGAAAAGTCCTGAGCTTGGTCTCAGTGCTCCCAAAGTAGGTAAGAAACCAGGCTTACAAATGCTATGGTAGGGCGACAGGACAAGAAATCCAATGCCTCCAGCCTACCCTGTCTCAAACCTTGGGGGTGGGGGGAGTCCTGTGGAACCAGATGTCAGTGCTCACATAATGTGACAGCCTTCTCAGGAGCCCCACAGACCTCAGTCTCACGACTGCAGTGAGAGTTGCGAGTGTGCTGTCACTTCCTGGATCCGCTGAGTACAGTGCCCAGAGCTGCCCAGGAGACTGAGAACGCCCTTTGGTCTCAGGCGTGTGCATAAACGACATGCACACAATTTAGCTGAAGAACCTGGCTGTGGCTCTCCCTTTCTGTGGGATGCCACGCTAGAATGTACTACCTAGAATGGCCAAAGCCCAGCTTACAGAAAGCTGTGTTAGATACATTCTTTACCCTATAGTATATAAAAATGTTCCCTTACAGTGTTCACCACTAAAACACTTTTGCTTAAATCGAAGCAGAAGTAATACTAAAAAGAAAATACTAGGCCTTGTGGTACACACCTTTAACCCCAGTTTAGGAGGCAGAGGCAGGTGAGTTGAGGTCAGCCTGGTCTATATAGTGAGTTCCAAAACAACCTATCTACACAGTGAGGCCATTTTAAAGGAAAAAAAAAAAAGACAGAGCTACTCCTTTAAAGTATGTACTCTAAGCTGAGCTAACTGCTTAAAACTCTGGTTCAGATGATGCGTAGAAAATCTACCAAAAACACATTAGTCAAGTTTTGATTATCAGACAAACATTGCTCTACATCTTGATTAAACTTACTGCCAACAACAACCTGAGGGAGATTAAGAATGTGAACTTTGGAGTCCCACTGCCTGCTTCAAATCCCAGCACTGCACTTCCTAGCGGTATGATCTGGGACAGCTACTTTAGAATGCCTTGGGCTTGGATCTGGAAAATGAGATGAGGGCCTCCCTGCCCTCCTCAAAGGGTTCTTATGAGGATCCACTGGCAAACTGTGGTGAACCGAGTGCCAGCCCTCAACATTTCGGACTTGTTCCTGGATTAGGGCAGCCCTCATACCAGCTGCTCTAGCTGCAATCCTCTTCTCTCCCCTCAGACTAAAGGTCAGAGAGGCCCTCCATGCTGTCCACAATGACCACTGTTTCCACGTCACATCACTGTTTCTACTTCCTGTAACAACTGTTTTCCAATCCCTTTCTAGTAATCTCTCAATTTCCTCTCACCAGAATGCACGCTCCTCGAGGGACCTTGTCTGGTTTAGGATGGGCCTCACAACCTACAGTGCTTGTCACATACCTACTGAAATTGCTATATGTTCTGTCACAAAAAGAGCAAGATAAAAACTAGTCTAAGCAGGACAAGTACCACACACAGAACATTCTCCCCTTGTTCTGGAGCCCATCATTTGGCTAGTTTCTGCAACCCATTCCTAAATTTGGAATACAGCAGAAAGGAGAAAGCTCTCTGCACAGCATCTGGGGGTCACTGCCTCTTGGCCAAGGAATAACACCTGCATGCTTCAAGAGTTGTTCCCTTCCAGACCCTGTCCCTCTGAGTCCTTCCCTCTCTGGGCCCCTCCCACCTTGGGGAGAGGAGGATGGTCAACTTGGATCTTCCCCCAGCCCTTTCTTTACTTTCTACCTCCACTGCAACCAGTTCCCCAACACACAACTCGGATCTAAGGAACAACGTATGGATTTACTGATGCTCTTTTGAGCACTTATGAGGGAATTCCATATATTGTGAGTTAAAAAAAAAAAAAAGAAAGAAAAAAAACACACATCGAAAAGAGCTGTTCCACGACATATAACTAGTCTCTAGTACCCCCAGACAGGGTTCCTCCATGTAGACCTGGCTGTTCTGGAACTCTCTCTGTAGACCAGACTGGCCTCAAACTCACAGCCTCTGCCTCACTTAAAGGCGTGCACCACCACCTCCTGGAGAGTATCTATTATTAAAAATCAAGAAAGAAAAGCCACTGAGGGTTCTCAATGTGAAGGTAAGCAGCCCTTTTGCACTGATACCCTGCTAAGGAAGACAATGTAGTCTTATCTGCATGACGCTGGAGGTACAACCTGGAGGGCTGGGGATTTTACTGCCTTAATGTCACCATATAATCTAGACCCATTTAACCAACACCCCTTCAAACCATTCAGTATAATTCCTACACGTGTGCCCTGAAACCGAACACAGTAGTGGGGTAGCAAGAGAACACCTAACACATGCTGCCCGGATCTGTGCAGGCAACAACAGGCCACCTGCTTCCAAAGCCAGGACCAGAGGAGCGAGCCGCGGCCGGGGCGGGCAGCGCTCAGCAGGCCCCTCGCGTACTCCTCTCGGAGATCGGCCGGCCCCTGGCAACCCCTCGTCAGTCTCAAAGGCGCTGCTCGGCCCCGCCCGCCCGCCCGCCCATGGCCTTGACAGTCTAGAGGAAGGCGGTGGTGTGCCGCCCGGCCAGGTCCGCGCCACCAGCCCACCCCCAGCACCTCGCAGCTCCGGTGCAGCCGAGCCGCGGTCTCCCTCACGGCTGCGGAAGGAGGATGGCGGGCAGGGCGGCCGCCAGAGCTCGGCTCCGGATCCGGGAAGCTGCACAGGCACTTCCGTTCCGTCCCGCGGCACCGCCTCCAGCCGCCAAGATGGCCGCGGGGCGGGGCCCAAGCTCCAACCATTTCCGCTTCCGGTTTGGACGCCGAGGCCGTTGGCGGGAGTGCTTCCCGGCGGGAGGATGGGGCTGGCGGAAATGCGCCTTGGTGCACAGGCGCATTGACGAACTCAGGCTCTGGATAGGACGCCGTTGCTTCGTGTTATGGCGTCCTGGCCACGCCCTATGGCAACCGGAGGCCAATGGAAGGCAGCTTTATGGTTGCTAGGGAAACTTTGGCGGAAAGATGGCGGCAGCTGGCGATCCGAACCCGGCATCGCTCCAGCCGCGCCGGCACTCGCCTAGACTGCCGCCGCAAAACGGTACGGGCTGCGTATCCCCCCTTGGAGCTCGGTTGCGTTCATGTGCTCCACAGGCGAAGTCCAGGCTGCAGGCTAACGGCCAGCCGGCTCTGCGTTAGGGGGGCGGGATGAAAAGTTGTCCTAAAACCAGAGAAACGGGCTCGATATGAGGCCAGAGTCCCCGCTAGTGCCACCGTCTTCCTTTCCCAGGCTGCGACTTGCTGGCAAGAAAGCAGTGGGGTAGCTTATCTCAGGAACTGAGAGATGGGTGTTGGGAGTGATGTCTCAGAGCTGCATGATAAAAGATGAGCCTGGCCAGGAGTAAGTAGGAGTGAGTGTGGATTTTGTCCCGTGAGGAAGATGGTGAAGATCCTGGCAGGGTGGGCTGTTCGCTGTATCCTCACTGAGGATACAGCTTGTTGGCTGCTTCCGTGCCCTCACAGCCTCCATGAATCCATCCTCTTAAGAGCCTACAATCAGCTTTTGTCCTAGCCCATCTCTCGCCAAGCCTGCCTTTCTCTCGGTACTTATCCATGTAGCAAAACCCAATGAAGGGAGAGGGAACATACATCTTGAGCAAATAACCGAGGTAGAGCATCCTGTCCCGTTCAAGAGACTGATGAGAAATGACCTGCAGACTACTCCAGACCCTGAGCTGCCCCATCTCTGTGTCTATTGATGTCAAACCATTGCAGTGTTCACCTTCTTTTCTGTACACAGGCTATGGCGTATATGTATACCCAAACTCTTTCTTCCGCTATGAAGGAGAATGGAAGGGAGGCAAGAAACATGGTAAGAAGCCTCTGGTCATTCCAGAGCCCATACCAGAGCCAGATTCCTGAGAAATGTGGGGGGCAGTTGGTCTTGTACCAGCATAGCCCAGTACTGTGCCTGTACACTGGTACCACTTGGCCCCAGTCATGGTGAAACCAATGTAAGACCAGTTCTTGCAGCCTTGGAGCTCACCACATGCTGGTGGGTGGTAGAACCATTGGTGGGAGGGAAAGAGTGGGGCGGTGAACCCAGAGCGCCACACACAAACACCATCTTGGTGTCCTGTGTGCTTGCTATTGGACATCCAGGCCTCTAATCTTCAGCCTCTGTATTCAATAAAATAAAATAAAACAAAAAATGGTAAATGTGGGAGAGAAAGAACCCTGTTCTTTTCTTCATGTCTGTGAGCATTCCAGTTTATAGAAAACCACCAGACAAAGGCCAGGAGATATGGAGATTTTTGCCGTGAGACATTGAACCTGTTGATTCCTGGGGAAAGGCAGCTGTGTTCTCTACAGGCTTGCCTCCCGTTGCCTCGCTTAACAACATGGAGGGGTCTGCTATAACTTTCTAAGGTAGAGTTATGTGGAGGCAGGCCATCGGGCTTTGTTTCTAATCAGAAAGAAATGATCGACAACTGCCAGTCATTAATCCCAGCACTCGGGAGGCAGAGGCAGGTGGAGCTCTTGTGTTCAAGGCCAGCCTTACTATAGACTGAGTTTCAAGACAGTCAGAACTGCATAGAGAAACCTTGTCTCAGAAAACCAAAAAGTAGAAAGAAAGAAAGAAAGAAAGAAAGAAAGAAAGAACAAGGACAAGATTTTTAGAAAACCTGTGCGAGAGGAAAGAAGTACAAAATGAGCATGCCCCAGAATGCCCCCCCACACACACACATGCACACACGTGCATGCACACATGCACCAGAGAAGTACCGAGTCTAGACTTTCCAGTGTCTAGATTTCCTGGCTTTTTTTTCCATTTGTAGACTCGGCCTGCACCGTAATCGAGTTTCAGAGTTTCATCACATCTTCAGACTACCAGAATCTCCTTCTCATTTTCTTTTATATATCTTTTTCTTATCTTGTTTTTTTTTTTGAGACACAGTCTTGATATATATATATACATATATATATATATATACACACACATATATATACATATATATATATGTATATATATGTGTGTGTGTGTATATATATATATATATATATATAACCCAGGCTGGCCTTGAACGGGTCCCTTTGCTTCGGCCTCCGAAGTGCACCACTGTACTCAGTCTCTACCAATATTGTCTTTTTTGTTTAGTTGGTTTGGTTTGGTTGTTTGGTTTTTTGGATTTGGTTTTTTCGAGACAGGGTTTCTCTGTATAGCCCTGGCTGTCCTGGAACTCACTCTGTAGACCAGGCTGGCCTCGAACTCAGAAATCTGCCTGCCTCTGACTGGGATTACAGGCGTGCGCCACAACCGCCCGGCTTCAATATTGTCTTTATTATTAATTTTTTTTTTCTTGCGACCCCGGGGTCTGTACAAATGAGTGCCCCACCAGCAGGCTGTGTCCTTAGCACCTTTCAGCTTTCGCTTAGTGTTTTTATCACACAGATGTTTCTCTTTTTTCACCACCATAAAGGATTATCTTACTGTAAGCAGGCACTATTGTCAGAGCTGCTTGAAAAGTCACCCACTTTTAAGAATGTGTCCTCCAAGCCGGGTGTGGTGGCGCACGCCTGTAATCCCAGCACTTGGGAGGTAGAGGCAGGCTGTAGATTTCTGAGTCTGAGGCCAGCCTGGTCTACAGAGTGAGTTTCAGGACAGCCAGGATCACACAGAGAAACCCTATCTTAAAAAAAAAAAAAGAAAAGAAAAGAAAAGAAAAGAAAAAAAAAAAAAAAAAGGAAAAGAATGTGTCCTCCAGGGGCCAGAAAGATTCAGAAGAGTTCTTGCTGCTCTTGCAGAGGACCAGAGTTCTGTTCCCAGCACCTACATCAGGTGGCTCAATACAGCCCATAAAGCTATCTCCAGGGAACCTGACACCAACTTCCAGTCTCCATGGGCACTGTCATGCATGGGCACATGTGTCCTTTGTCCTCGTGGATGGAGTCTCATGTGCACAGCTCATACCTCTGTGGTCATCTCAATGAGAGCTGGAGGTCAGGAATGTGTTTCTTTGTTTATATGAGTTTCCACTGTGTTGCCCAGATTGGCCCAGCCTCCTGAGTAGCTAGGTTACAGATGTGTGGTCACCACGGCAGCTGAGGTTTTCACTCTTGAAAAGGGAGCCCAACTGGCATGGGTTGGTCTGTGGCCACTCCCACAAGCTGACTGCACTTTCTCTTACCAGGTCATGGGAAGCTATTGTTTAAAGATGGAAGTTATTATGAAGGCGAATTTGTGGATGGAGAAATCACTGGGGAAGGCTACCAGCATTGGGCCTGGTCAGGTTAGCATTGGACAGAGGTGGGCTGCTGACTCTGCTCCCTCCCAGAGTTTATGGCCACACAAAGTGCTATGTGTAAACAGGGAGCTTCAGGCTCCAGTAGTGAGAGGATAACAGCGTGCAGGCTGGGGCAAGGGAGTGTGAGGCCTACAGCCTGGACGGCCTTTATGCCCATGGAAGCCCTAGCCTAGTGAAAGGGTGCCCTAGGGCTCCTAGGTAAGGGTTTGCACTCACCTCAATAGATAACTTGATCTTCTCTATAACACCTACTTGAAATAAAAGTTTATCATCTCACATTTGGTGGTTATTAGCACTCAGGAGAGCTTTTCTCTTGGGCTTAGTGTACATTTGTTTTTAAAAAGCTGGGATTGCTCTACCCCATCAGTGCCACAGGCAAGGGCTTCCTAGGCAGTCTGCCATCCCGGCCAGGGTACGAACACGGGTCTAAAGCATGCTCTCTTCCGCATTGCCCACACCAAAGAGTAAGGTAAAGAGACAGACACCAGCCAAGTATAGTAGCACACACCTCTAATCCTAGCACTCAGAAGACAAAGGAAGACTGATCTCTGTGAACCTGAGGCGAGCCTAATCTACATCGAGACAGAGACCTCCATTTGAAAATACCTCAGAGCCAGGTGGTGGTGGTGGTGCACGCCTGTAATCCCAGCACTCTGGGAGGCAGAGGTAGGTAGATTTCTGAGTTCGAGGCCAGCCTGGTCTACAGAGTGAGTTCCAGGACAGCCAGGGCTATATAGAGAAACCCTGTCTTGAAAAAAACCAAATCCAAAAAAAAAAAAAACAAAAACAAAAACAAAACAACCCCCCCCCCAAAAAAAAAAAAAAAAAAAAAAGAAAGAAAGCAAGAAAGAAAGGAAGGAAGGAAGAAAGAAAGAAAAGGAAAGAAAAAAAAACCTCAGGCCAGGAGGTGGTGGCACACACCTTTAGTCCTAGCATTTGAAATGCACAGGCAGGTGGATCCCTGAGTTTGAGACCATCTTGGTCTACAGATCGAGTTTTATGGTTTCATGACATCCAATCTAGAGAAAGAAAGAAAGAAAGAAAGAAAGAAAGAGAGAGAGAGAGAAAGAAAGAGAGAAAGAAAGAAAATGAAATAGCGTCATGTCCACCGCCATTGGCTGGGGCATGGCAGAACACCAGAAAGTAGCCTGATTTTTCCCTCCTATCTATCCTAGGAAACACCTACTCTGGACAGTTTGTTTTAGGAGAGCCTCAAGGACACGGCATCATGAAGTACAAAGCCGGAGGTCACTATGAAGGGGAGCTCTCCCAAGGCCTGAGGGAAGGTCTGGTACCCAGGGACTTGGGGGTCTGTGTGTGCTCAGGTGGCATAACCACTAAGCTAGCCTGTCTGACTTTGAAGGCAGGAATTGGTACCCCTCTTTCTGCCCATGGTGCAAATGAGCCCATCAGAGCGTATATACAGAGAGCAAGCTGCCTGCCACATCCTGGGACATGTGTCATGCTATCTGCACGGTCCACCACTTACAGGTTAAAACAGCACACATTTCTTTAATGATAAGCATGGATCCTACAAGTTGGCCTAAGGCAGGTCTGCAGTTTCAGAGTGAGTCATCCTGCTGTTGCAGCTGTGCATTGACCAGATCCACACTCCCAAGATCCCAGTGACACTGAACTGTCAGGCCCCTCAGGCTGGAGTCAGTCACCTCATGTAATGTCTGCAGGCCAAAGAGGATAAGGGGCTGACTGAAGGGATACCTGTCTCTTTGGACACTGGGAAAGACTGACTAATGCTGTAAATGAACCTAGCAGATTGTAGTGTGTGAATGCAGCAGGAACTTCCCCCTTCTTTCTCCAGGTTTACTTGAGATAGGGGACAGAAATACCCTTGAGTTTCTGAATTGTCTAGAAACTAAGCAAGATAACTCAGCAAGGCCCCATCTTTAATCACATTACCCTGGCCTTTCAGGTTGGCAAGCCTTGCAGGGGAACTTAGGCAGAGCACTGCCTTGCTTGCTGTATACAGAGTAATTCTGAGACAGAAACATTCAAGTGGACTCTAAGCATCCCTACATGCTGTCCACTAAAACCTGGAGGTTGTAGATGGCCTTCTGTGTAGCTCCCATTAGAACCTATGATAGCTACTCTGGATCAATTTTATCAGCCCTGCTGACCTGGGCAGCAGCAGCTATCTGTCCCTAAATACATCTACCATTCTTGTTTGAACAGGGCTAATCAGCAGGCCTAGGAAGCCAGCAGGGCCCTGGTACTCAACCTTCTAAATCCAATTCCTGCCAGAATTAAGTGCAGGCAGATCTCCTCCAGAAGGCTAAGGGAGAAGAGAGGAAGGGTCATCACTAGCAGAAGGTGTGGCGTCAAGTTGGTGTATTTTGGTTCCTTCACCAGGGCAGGGGTTTCTGGAGGACCAAGATGGGCAGGTATACCAGGGTTCCTTCCATGACAACAAAAGACATGGCCGTGGCCAGATGATCTTTAAGTGAGTATGGGTGTCGGAGGTGTAGGCTGCTACTTGGGAGCAAGAGTGGTCCCCTTCACGTCCTAGAATGCTGGTAGTCCTAGGGGTCTGGGTAGGTAGATTATGTAGAAAGCACTGCCTAGTACCCAGGCCTTAAATATATTCTGAGCCTTTGCTGCTTTTCTCTGTATATGTTTGTCTCTGTATGTCTGTCTGTATGTCTATCTGTGCCTCTTCCCACACTTGCTGAATCCAGGACCTAGCACCTAAGAATGGACCCCAAGGACCTGGGTTTGAGCAAGGGTACTGGTCAGCAAAGCTGCTGTCTTTCAGGCAGAGGGTTGGAGACCTTAAGCCTGTGTTCAGATTCCTGGGTGGATTATTACCCAGCACCTGCCCTTGAAACCAGCAAAGTCACCTCTCCCATTTCTTCCTCTCTGTCATTTCCCATTTTGAGTAGCGGAAGCCAAACATGTCCTGCACAGGGAGGGCCCAGCATGCTCTGGAAAGTGGGTCCTACCATGGGGGGTGGAGTGGGGAGCGGGCATGCAGACATATCCCCGCCTGTCAACAGCCCTCCTGAGCCAGCTCTGGCAGGGCAGAGCTCACAGACCATCTGTTCAGGGCCTGTTTCTGCCTTGGCCCCGGTGTGCTTGCTGTGCCTGGTCAGAGGAATCAGCCTTAGTCACTGCTACCACCTGGTTCTTAGTCTCATGAGGGGCCTGTGCTGTACCCTCAGGAATGGTGACAAGTACGAAGGTGACTGGGTTCGAGACCAGCGTCAGGGACACGGGGTGCTATGCTGTGCCGATGGCTCCACATACAAGGTACAGCGGAAGGGCGGGAGGCCATTAGAGGACTGGGAGCCTTGACGGTGTTTGCCCACACTTCATCTGGCAATGTCCTGGAGGGAATGGACTCACATTCAACTCCTCACATCCCCACTAGCACCCTGGAGGCTGACTTTCCTTACACTTGTTAAGTCCTCAAGTAGAATGAACTCTGTGCCACAAGGGAAACTGAGGTCTGTCCAAATGCTTGTTCTTGTCCACATGGGAGGATGAGAAACTGTGGATTTCATGAGTGAGAGACAAGACTACACCAATGTTCTTAATGAGAAATGTGAAGCTTTTGGCCAGGAAAACTGTCAAGCTACCAGGAGAGGCACAAGAAGAAACAGATTATAGTCCGGGCTGTCCTGGGACAGGGGTGGGCCTGATTCCACCATCCCTGGGCTGATGGCAGGCCAACTCCTAGCAGGAAGTAAGAGCTTTAAGGCCCTGGAATCAGAGCTTCTTGGCAATTCCAGTTGTCACAGGTGAGGCCCTGATGGGATCCAAGGCTGAACGCCAAGTGTTGCTGCTTGCTTGACGGAGATGTGAGTTCTGCTGGGGGTTTCCAACAGGAAGGAAGGACAGGTTTGGCCTCGAGACTCCTGAGAGTCAGACTTCCTCTGCTGCTGCTTTCTCGTTTCACATAACCAGGATGACGTGATCATATTTTTCCAGATTTCTCAAATGGCAGATTGGCAACTGGAAGGAGCTGGCCCCTGGAAGTAGGAAGAGCAGCCCAGTTCATGCAGAACTGAGAAGGGTAGCCACAGATATACTGGGGGACTCCTGTAGAAAATTGTGTAAATGCAAGAGTGGTCCCTGTGACCTCAGAGAACAAAACCCTACTTCTCCTGAGCCTTCAGCTCCCTCTGCTGACTGCTGGCATTGCATCCACTGACTTAAGGAGAAAGGTTCAGAGCCTGCTCCATAATGGAGTGAAACATGGCAGCCCCCACAGAACTGTAGGGCCACAGAGAACACAGCATGGGTCTGGACCTGTGTGCAGAGCACAAGAGTTATGCCTGGGTAGATTTCAGCCCATGCCTGGGTACGGTCCCTGTAGCTGTGATAAAACATCATCGCCAAAAGCAGCTTGGGAAGGAGGGGGCTTTTCTCATACTGCACTTCCTGGTAAAGGTCCATCACAGGAAAGTCAGGACAGGAACCCAAGACAGGAACCTGGAGGCAGGAACTGGATCAGAGGCCTTGGGAGAGCACTACTTACTGACTTGTTCCCCAAGGCTTGCTCAGCTTTCTTTTTTTTTTTTTTTTTGTTTTTGTTGTTGTTTTTTTGGTTTTTTGAAACAGGGTTTCTCTGTGTAGTCCGGGCTGCCCTGGATCTCTGTAGACCAGGCTGGCCTCGAACTCAGAGATCCGCCTGCCTCTGCCTCCCAAGTGCTGGGATTACAGGCGTGCACCACCACCACCCGGCTACTCAGCTTTCTTATAACACCCAGTACCGCCAGCTGAGGGGTGATACTTCCCACAGTGAGCTGGGCCCTCCCACATCATCAGTCAACCAAGAAAATGCTCTACAGACCTGTCTTCAGGCTAATCCTATAGCAGAGGATTTGCTCCTCTCTGAGGATCTCTGTTGTGTCAAGTTGACATAAAAACTAGCCCACAGGACTGCTCTGGTCAGGGCTGTTGGAGGGTCTGTGTGGACACTGCTCTGGTCTGTGCCTGAGATGGTCTGCATACCATCTGTACCACTCACCGGTCTGGCTCCTGCCCATCTGGAGGCTCATCCTTAGAGGTACTGCCTTAGCAGCATGCCCAAAGCAGGGTCAATGGGAGAATACAAGGTAATGAGGACCTAAAAGAGTCACTTACTTCCTGCCTGTCCTGCACCCTGAGGGAGTCCGCCATGACTCTAGCCACACATCACACAGGTGTCTCGTTTCCAGTGAAGAAGGCCAGGGCTGTCGATCACATCTACCTGCCAGACACTTGCAAGCCCTCCACTCATGGATTCACGTGAATTATCCCACACCTCTGTGAAGGGACTGCTTGCCACATTTTTTGTTTGTTTTGTTTTTTTGAGACAGGGTTTCTCTGTAGTCCTGGCTGTCCTGGAACTCACTCTGTAGACCAGGCTGGCCTCAAACTCAGAAATCTGCCTGCCTCTGCCTCCCAAGTGCTGGGATTAAAGGCGTGCGCCACCACCGACCAGCCGCTTGCCACATTTTATAAATGGGAAAACTGAGGCCCAAACACGGCTTCCCCCAGCCCAGAAAGGGCCAGAAGAGCTTGTGGCTGGCTTCAGTGCCCAAGCTTGATCTATATACCAGACCCTCTTTCCCTGGGACTTAGGAAAGGCCTTGCCCCAGTGGGTCCCTCCAAAACCCATCACATCAATGGACGAGCTGCCGTTAACAGCCCAGAAAGATACCATCACCATCACCACTCAGGCAGGAAGAATAATGAAAGGTTTTGCCCAGTTCCCGGAGGCAGTTTGGTTCCACATGTCCTCAGACCTCCAGTAGGGTTTCTTCACTGCCGGACACTAACCATCAGTGGCTGGGGTTTGGGGCTCTGCCCAGGCCTTCCTCCTTTCTGAAACCTGAAGTTTGTGGTATGCCTTACTTTCACCTGCAGCAGCCTGCAGTATGTCCACCAGGGGGCAGTCTAGACCCGCTCACCAGCAGCATGCCCAGCCTTGGGTCCCGTTCCAAGTTTGGGTGGAAATGCACTGGGCTCTAAGGCAGGCAACAGAGAGGCCTTGGATGCCCAAGCCGTGCACACAAGCCAGGAGACTGCTGCACAGGCTAAAGCTGCTCAAGTCGCCGTGGCTTTCCCTCCCAAAGCCAGAGCCTTGAACTCCACAAAACGCGCAAAGGTTTCCTTCCTCGGGAGTGGAGCTGGGGATTGTGTAGCCTTCAGCTCAGTTCTCTACAGCCCCGTCCCCAGCATCGTGTGGCTGGTCAGCAGCAGCAGGGTCCAAGGGAGGGGACGTGTTGGCCTCTGGCTTAGATGTACAGGCTGCACACACACACACACAAAAAAAAACAACAACAACAAAAAAAAACAACAACAGTGTGAGCTGAAGCAGCTACAGGAAGGACCAGAAAGGCCACAATCCAGCCACTTTTTTCCCAATGGCCTTGGGAATGCTGAAGAACTTTCTTCCAGGATCTTTTGGACACTGAACAGAAAGGGGCACCCAGGGCCAAGAGGACAGGAGACGCCATCTGGAAATCAGGACTCAGACACCACGGGCATCCACAACTGCCAGCCTGACACAGCTCTCACTGACCTGTGCTGCAGAGGCAGCAAGAAGTCTGTCTCACTTGCCGCCCAAGTGAGAAAAGATAATCACCCAGGCTGTCACTCAGCCCTCCTCAGCCAAGGGAGGCCGAGAGTTTCCTGAGGCGCAATAGCTCAGCTGATGGCCATCTGCACTGAGCTCACCCACACATGGACCACTACCTGCATGTAGTGGACACATCAGCCAGTGAGGCCCTGGGGTGGGAGCACTCATGAGACCTGCTTCCTCAGGCACCACTGTTCTTTATGTTGCCATCAGTCATAAACATGAACCGGAAGTGTGCCATTGTGTCTGGTTTGGTGGCATTAAATACTTAAATTACTGTATGACCATTGCCACCATCTGTCCACAGTCTCATATATGTAAACAAACTCCGATCCGTTCAACCCAAACCCCCCCACCCCCAGGAGCCCCTAGCACCCTCCGCTCTTCTGTGTTAGTTACTCTGGCTCCTCTGGGGACCCCATGGATAGACTTAGCAGCTGGCTGTTCTCGCTGGGCACCGCGGCCTCAAGTTCATGCTCACTGAGATGCGTGCAGGAGGCTCTTGATGGCCAAGAGGCACATATGCATACGTGTCCCATTTTCTCCATTTGTGCATTTCACTGGGCTCTGGGGACAGTGCTCTGAGCATGCACGTGCAGCCCTTTGGGTTTATGGACCCAGCGGTGGAATGGCTACGCCATGCGGTAATTGCACTTTTGATGTTTTTGTGGAATTTTTCCACAATGGCTGCACGATTGAAGGAACCCACAGGGGTTTTTATTTCTGCACCCCCCCAACCCACACTTATTTTCTGTTTTTAAAGCTACCATACTAAAGAATGTGAGCCATGTGGCAGTGGGTAGCCGATAGCTGGATCCCGGGCACTGCTGCCGCTGTCATCACACAGAGCTGGCTTTTGTCCCTGCTTGTCGTCACAGCAGCGGTCCTAAGTGCTCTCTGCCTCCCAACCCGTACTGCCCTGACACCTGGGGGGACATGCCATTACTACAAGTTCACACAGGGAAGCCTCTCACCTTTTTCTTTTGACCCTCAGGCATGTGAGGTAGGTAGCTGCTGCTCTTCAGTCCTCAGGTGTCTCTAGAGAGCAAGCCCCACCCCCAGAACAGCCCTCATCCCCTAGACGCACCAGCATTGGCTTCTTATGCCAGGGCCTGTTGTGGATCCCGAGAAGACTGCCTTTGCCTGGTCAGCTTTGCTTTTCTGATCTTGACCCTAGCGTCCATCAGAGTTCCCCCTCAGGCACCCGCTGCAGTAGCCAGCGTTCCCATATCGTGAGAAAGAAAGCAATCCAGACCCCGAGCAGATGTTCTAGGTAAAATCTGCAGCTCCCAAGGCAGCTGCCGTGGTGGGCATGGTGACGTGGTTCCATCTGTGTCTTTGGTGGGCACCTAGAGTAGAACAGTGAGCAAGTCAGTGTGGTGGAGGCCTCTCCCACAGCAAGGACATGTCTGTCACCTAAAGCTCTGCTTTCCTGAAAATCATTGGTTTTCCCAGAGGGCAACCTGCTGCCTGGCACACCTGTGCACACATGAAACAGGTGGCCAGCCTTACGGGTTCCTTCACCTGCTGCAGTTCCCAGCTTCCCCCTTAGCTGGCGTGTCTGGAGAGTCCCTGCATGTCAGCACGCAGATGAAGACAGACTCTGTGGCTACCTGCTTGCTTCCCATATCACTTGTCTGCCCTCCTTGAGCCAGCAAGGCCCAGAGCAGGATGAAAAGACCATCGGCCCAGGACATGTTCTCTGCCACTAAAGATGGCCAGAAGAGTGTGGAACAGAGGAGCACCTGCGTCCATTGCTGGCCCCTCAGCAGGTCAGCTGCTCCCCACAACGTACCCCTCCAGGAACCGTCTCAGCAACAGTTAGTGCTGCATTAGTCTCTGCATCTCCATGTCCCAACAAAATATGCCCACTGCACACCCTGAAATCCTAGGAAGACAGTCCAGACCAGTCAAATCCAGCGCTCCGCGGGCCTACCGTTACTGCAATGCAAGGGAAGCACGCCGCCCCAAACCCCGCCATCCCTGCAAGCTGGAAACCTTGCCCCATGGCACTTGAAACCCCGAAGGAGAGCCCAAATGACCCCTCACACCCAAGGGGACCAGAGCATTCAAGGCTTGGCCGTTGTCAGCGATAATCATCATCTCCATACCATAATACCACGGAGGCCGACTCAGAAAGGGCCTGACATCACAGCAGCCCTCTCAGAAGCGGCCTGGGGCTTGTTCACCCCATGAAGGACCAAAATGAGCAGCTGCAAAGAGGTGAATTTATGGTTGGGATGGGCTCGCACCCAAACCTATGTCTATGGCGTGGCCACCATAGAGCCACTGCTGATCCAAGTACAGGGGAGAAATCAGCATGGGTTAACTTGGAGATGCTCCCCACAATGAGAGGGCCCGGGGCTTCTTTCCTGCAGTGTATCACACTTAGTGTGCTCACCGTCATAAATATGACTTTTCCCTGGCTGGCTATGTCATCATCATCTTCCTCACCCTCTTCTGTTCCATGAGACACAGCCATCCTCCCATGGGTGTCAGGCAGCAGCTGGGCAGAAGAGGAAAGCAGGTGTCTCTATGCCCTGGGGCTTTGTGGTGTGATAGTGTGGTGTCTTGCTCCACCTCCCTGTGGCTGAGACTCCTAGACTGGTTCCACACTGCATAACCCCCCAAGCAGTCCTCAAGTTTCACTGGAGATCCAGAGTGGGAGGCCCACGTGGAAGCTAGCAGACCAGGACCTGCCCAGCTGCCTCCTTGGGCTATTTGACAAGGACCCATCCACGAGAGGGTGTTGTTACCAACAGGACCCTGCCTGACACTCCAGGGGTTAAGATGTTTTTACAATATGTATCACCAAGTGTAGAGTTTATGATACCATTCGGGCAAGCCCATGGGTTAGCGTCCTGCACTGCCCCGGAGCTTGGGGTTTCCATGCTGGAGGAATGGAGCCACCTCCAAGGCACCTTGGAGGCCTCACTTGGGTGACTTGACAACTCTCAGGATGGAAAAAAAAAAAACCATCCACATCTCAGAGGGGCTTGTACCTGGGTGAGCGGGCATGCCCCTGCCCACATGCTCCACAGTAGGCTACTGACCTCTCGAACTGAGAGGGACCCCTAGGGCTGCCTGTTGTTTGCGAAGGACATGAGAATTTCAAGACCGGCATCTATGAGCACCCACTCTCCTCACCTAGCCAGGGGCCTCCCTTCACACTCATCTCTTGAGATCCAGCCATCCATCATGTGCTGGCCAAGCTCCCAGCAGCCCCTAGGAAACCTCCCCAGGCTGCGGGGCTCTGCACCCACTAGGCAGGGCTTTGCCCTTCTCACCATCTTTGTGACCTCGGCCCCTCATCGCTTCTCCACCTGGGTGAACCCTACTACCCACTCTCCTACTTTGTTTGCATTCTCAGACTGGCCAGTGCTCCTCTCCCATCACCAACCAACTGTGTGGGAGCCCAGGCTCCATGCAGAGGGGGGTCCTGGACAGGGTAGGGCAGCTCTTGCCCAGTTAACTTCAGCAGGAGAGTGAACCGAACCAAGCCTGCTGTTGGCTCATTTCCCCCAATACAAGCAATTCATAATCAAATAAAACACCATTTGATCTTGAAGCTTTCTATGGAACCAACCCTCCTGCTGTTCACACAATTGCTTGTGGATCCAGGAGTACTACGAAGGAGGCAGAGCAAGCGGGGTGTGTGATGGGTGGTACCCCACCCCCACCCCAAGGTGTATGTGTGTGCTCAGGTTGTGTTAATTACCTTTTCATTTAAAAGCTCTGGGCATGAGAACAACCCACCTCGGTCCTACCCAACTGTAGTCACAGGTTCAGGTCCCCTCACGATCAGCTAAGTGCCACATCTTTGTACTAGAAGGCCTTTGTGCTGAGCATGCTGTGCAGTGGCGCTTTGTTCAAGTGGTGTATGCTGTGCCTTTGTTCCCCTCTTTCCAGGCATCATTAAAATTCAAGGGGAGAGCACTTAGCAAAGAGAGCTGGACCCTTCCTAACAAAATGCAGTTCCTCACCCCCCAAAGGAAGGCACAGTAATCTCACAGCCTTGGGCAGGGGTTCCTTAGCAAAGGGTCCTGGAGCCCCTTGGAGCCACCCTCTGAGGCTGCCTCATTCTCCCTGCAGGGACAGTGGCACAATGATGTCTTCAGTGGGCTTGGCAGCTTGGCCCACTGCTCAGGAGTCACCTACTGTGGGATGTTCATTAACGGCCACCCAGCAGGTAGGTGTTCCCAGCCTTGCCCTGTCCTTTCCACTGTGAGTGGGTTGTGTTTGAGCCTGGCCTCACTGTATCTCCGATGGTCACATGGGAAGTGTTGGACCAAGCTGGGATGGAGCGGAACATAAAGCCCAGCCCTTCTCAGGAAAAAAGTGTTCTAGTTGATTGTAAAAGGGCTTGTGGCTCTGCAGAACTTGGCCCTAAGGGGTTCTACTGCAAGCAGGGTCTCAGAGCTCTCCCAGCTATAGCACCAGCACCACAGCTTCCCCCCAAACACAGTAACTCTCAGCCATAGATAGCCCCTAGTCATGGAACCTCTCAGCCACAGGATTCTGGAGTTACTAAACACAGTATTCAGCCCCACCATGAAACCCCACTGCCTGTGTGGCCTCCCTCAGGTTCTCAGACATGACTGCGGAGTAGTCCGTGTCTGCCTTGGCCTGGAACATGCCTGGACATTTGCTGCTCCCATGCTGGTCCCATCCTAGTGACCTCTCCTCCCACATAGGACAGAGGTGTCATCCCAGGGGTGGGCCTAGCCAGGGACATGAGTCCTTCAGCCAACCAAACTGCCTGACAGGCTCCTTGGGGGTCTCAGCCCCTGCAGTGTCGCCCCTCCCACAGGGTGAGAGAGGACTGGGACCCTCAATGGCAGCTGCTATAACCACTAAAACTCATGTTATGCCCCCCAGCACAGGCTAAGAAAATTGTGGTTCTGGGTCCAGAGGTACTGGAGGTGGTCCAAGGATCTCCCTTCACGTTGAGCGTACAGCTGCAGCAAGATGACGGGGAAGTCGCCAAAAGTAAGTCTCTTCAGGGTGGCGACCCTGTTCTTCTAGAAGAAATTGGCCGCAGACTGGGAAAGGTGGTTGGATCGCTCCCGAGATAATTTTACAGAAATCCCTGCAGTCTGGTGACTGCAGCCGGGTGGATGCAGTCTTGTGTGTACATGCACATGTTTGTGTGTGTGTGTGTGTGTGTGTGTGTGTGTGTGCGCGCACGCGCGCCTTGAGAGGCATGTGTACGTGCACATGTGTTTTGACACATGCAAACTTTCTCTACACACAAACCCTCACTCAGTGACTAGTGTGCCTTGTACAGAGCACAGAAGATAACAAGATACAATCAACCCGTGGTGACGCACGCCTGTAATCCCAGCACTCTGGGAGCCTGAGGCAGGTGGATCTCTGAGTCTGAGGTCAGCCTGGTCTACTGAGTAAGTTTCAGGACAGCCAGGACTACACAGAGAAACCCTGTCTCAGACAGTCAGACAGACAGACAGACAGACAGACAGACAGACAGCTTGGCTGAGCAAGTCATCTAGACAAGAGTGGTCTCTCACTCTTCTTTGGGACAGTCATTCCTTTCTAGGTAAATGAACTTCATACCAAGACAAGGTATGAGCCACCAGCTTCCTAAAACTCTGCCCACCATATCAATTCCCAATATTTGTTAATTTGTTCAGTGCTTCTGTGAGAGAGTCATAGCATACACATGGACTGGAGAGATGCTTCACTAGTTACTACAGACTACTTCTGCCAAGGACCCAAGTTCAGTTCCGAGTACCCACATCAGGTGACTCAGAACCATCAGTAAGCTAGCTTGGGGGCAGGAGTGGGGTCTGACACTTCTGGCCTCCGGGGGCACTTGTACTCATGTGCACACAGACACACATATGTGCACATAATTAAAAATAAAATCTTTGGTGGCACATGCATGTAATCCCAGCACTTGGGAGGCAGAGGCAGGCTAATTTTTGAGTTCAAGGCCAGCCTGGTCTACAGAGTGAGTTTCAGGACAGCCAGGGCTACACAGAGAAACCTTGTCTCGAAAAACAAAAACAAAAACAAAAACAAAAAAAAAGAAAAAGAAAAAAGAAACTGGAATTCTGGATGATTATGAACCACCCAGAGAGGGAGGAGGGAGGAGGGAGGTGCTATGAGCCAAACTCAGGTCCTCCGTAAGAGCAGTGTGCCCCTAGCCAGTGAGCCATCTCTCCAGCCAGTCACTCATTTAGTCCCGCTGGCCTCAAACTCAGGTTGTAGCTGAGACCCTCCCCAGAGCTGAGGTTTCAGCCATGTGCCATTATGTCTCGCTAGATTCCATGATCTCTAGTAGGTCTGCAGACATGGGTGGCCACTGCCGCTTCCCAGTGCCCTCTCAGGACAGTTGCAGAGGTCTAGAAAGATCCTTTGGTCCTGTTTCCAGTCTCGTACCCGCCCCTGTCCCTAACTGATTGCCCACCTCTATAGGATTGGCTCTTGAACATTTCGTGCAGGGAGAATCCTATCATATGTGGGTCTTTTGCTTGTTTCCCATTCGCATGGCGTTTGGAGATACCTCTGCACTGCAGTGTATACCGACCCGTCCTCCTTCCGGATCGGCAGCACCCTGTCACCCAGACAGACCACACCTGACTGCTCCACTCGAATTGGAACAGTGCTGCTGTGAATACTGCTCAGGTGTTTGTGCTCACACATTCTTCTTTCTCTTGCACATGTCTGCAAGCAGCACTGCAGCATCATATGTCCGATGTGCTCAAACTTCCAGAGATGCTTCTAGGCCTCTGAGGTAGCTCAGCGCGTAAAGATGCTGGCTGCCAAGGTTGACAACCAGAGATCAATCCTCAGGACCCTCACAGAGGAAGCGGGGAACTGACTCCCATGAGCTGTCCTCTGTTGTATGTCTGTGGTGTGTACATGTATGTGCACACACATACACAATAAAAAATATTTAAGTAGCATAAAATAAGTTACCAGTTTCCCAAATAGCAGCACCGTTTGCAGTCCACAGCAGACTACACAGTCCTGACTATCCTTCTCCTGACGCTACTCCATGGTCTTTTGGGGGCCCTCACCATGCTGTGTGGGAGCAGCACTATTGTTTTGTAGTAATAGCAGGTTTTGGGGGTTTTTTTGTTTTTTGTTTTTTGTTTTGTTTTGTTTTGTTTTGTTTCTCTTCAAGACAGGGTTTCACTGTAGCTCTGGCTATTCCGTAACTAACTCTCCCCCTCCCCCTCTTCCCCCTCCCCCTCTTCCTCTCTCTCTCTCTCTCTCTCTCTCTCTCTCTCTCTCTCTCTCTCTCTCTCTAGACCAGCAGGGCTGGTCTTGAACTCAGAGATCCCCCTACCTCTACCTCCCCAGTGCTGGGATTAAAGAGGGGGACCTTGAGCTCCTGAAGCCCTCATCTCTGCACCTCCTGGTGCTGCAGCACGGTTGTGCACCGACCATATCCATGTATGAGATGCTAGGTGAAGAATTTTACATTTTTAGCTCTTATGTTTAGTCTATGACCTATTTGAAGTTAATCTCTGTGGAATAGAAATTCAATCCTTTGAATGTGGTTTCTAGTTGTCCCAGTGCCCATTCGTTAAAGACTTTCCTTTATCTAATGAATTGTCTTGGGATTTAATTTGCCACAATTTTTAAAATAATTTCCCCTCCTTGTGATATTGGTCTGGGATTTTCTTTCTCCGCCCCCTTCCTACCCTTTGCTTCTTGGAAGAATCTGTGTTGGATGAATGTCTTTATTTTAAACTTCGGGCTCCACACATGCTAGGCAATTATTCTACTGACCAAGTAGTAGTCCCAGGCCTTCGGTTTCAGTGTTTTGTTTTGTTTTGTTTTGTTTGAGGGGGAGGTTGTTTGTTTGTTTGATTTGTTTTTTGTTTGTTTGTTTGTTTGTTTGTTTTGAGACAGGGTTTCTCTGTGTAGCCCTGGCTGTCCTGGAATTTGCTTTGTAGACCAGGCTGGCCTTGAACTTACTGAGAGCCATCTATCTCTGCCTCCCAAGTGCCAGGATTAAAGGCATGTGCCACCACACACAGCTGATCATATGTTCTTTACTTGAATGATTAATTTTCATATTTTCCCTGAAGGTTCCTTAGGACTTCCTATTTACATAGCTTCATGTCATCTGTAAAGTTGACTCTTACATCTGCCCCTTCAATCTCAATGTGCTGCCTTCCTCTCAGTTACTTTATTTTACATTTTCCTCAAGCAATGAGGTAAGCTCTAGTTGCTCTGCATTGTCTCCAATGCTTATTTTCTTTCTTATATTTTTGGTTTTTTTCTTATATTTTTTGGCTTATTTTTAAAATGGGATAGTTCTGGCCAGGCATAGTGGCCCATGACTTTAATCCCAGCACATAGAAGGCAGAGACAGATGGACCTCTGAGTTCATGGCCAGCCTGGTCTATGTAGCAAGTTCCAAGGCAGCCAGAGCTATATATTGAGATCCTATCTCAAAAAGGCAGGGGTGTAGTCTTAAATATGAGCCAGTAAGAGTGTTCTGTATAGTCTAGAGTCGGGTGTCATATCAGACTTGTAAGTTTTTCAGCTTGCGGCCTGTCTTGTAGCTTCTCAGAACTCAGAGGTCCATGGTGATGAAACCCACTTCATCAAAGCCCCAGAGCACCATAGGAAAGGTCCTAGTACTGTACTAGCTATATCTGAGAACTTTGCCTAGCCAGAGCATCTTAGTCAATGTCTTATTGCTACAAAGAGACACCATGACCACAGCAACTCTTATAAAGGAAAGCATTTAATCAGGACTAGCTTTACAGTTTAGAGGCTTAGTCTATTATCATCATCGTGTTGGGATGCCAGCATGGCTGGGAGCATGTGGGTTGCTTGAGAGCAGCTAAGAGTTCTATATCCTAATCTTCAGGCCTCAGGCAGTGAGAGAGAGATAGAGACAGAGACAGAGACAAAGACAGAGACAGAATGCCACTGGGGCCTGGCTTGGGCATTTGAAACCCCAAAGCCCACCCCCTAGTGACATTCTTCCTCCAGCAAGGCCACACCCACTCTAACAGGGCCACACCCACTCCCTAAGCATTCAAGTCCACGTCTGTGGGGGGCATTCTTACTCAAACCACCACACAGGGTCATAAAGATTTATAGCCCTGTAGCTGCAGCTGGACTCAGACTCTCCTCCTCCCAAGTACTGGGTTCTAGTTGTGCTCGAACTTCCCCTTTCTAACTGATTCACATTAAGCATAATTATTAATATGGTAGATGAAGACATTTTTTTTCTCCCCCTGGTCCCAGCAGTTTCCTTTCGTCAGGCTGGGCAGCAAGCCCCTTTACCTGCTGAGCAATCTTGTATCAGTTACAACTCCCTCAACTCTCTTCTGGCTTTCCTTCCTCCTTCCCTCTTGCAGATGGAAGTCTCCATGTAGTATCATACCTCCCTGCCTCCCCACCACCCCACCCCTCCATCCCCCGTAATGTAAGCTGGCTGTTGATGTCTGGATCACCTTAATTTGCTTTTCCCTTGAGGTGTCTTCCCTGCCTGCAGGCTTTTTGTTCTTCCTCAGTGGTGAAGGGTTGTTGCTCCATCATCACCGATACTCTGAGCTTCTTGCATCCATGGACTTAGGGAAAATTGTCAGCTGTTGTTTCCCCTGGTAGTCTGTTTTATTTCCCATGTGTGAGATGGCTAGAGTGAGAACACAGCTACCAGACTCGATCCTCCACTCTCCATCTTGAGTCCGGGTCTCAGACTTACTCTGTGGTTGAGGGCGTCACTGAGCTCCTGCTCATCCCATCCACTCTAAGTGCTGGGATTACAGCCTGCATCATAATAAATTCCCCCTTGTCCCTGACTGGTAACCCCAGCACCCTGAGTCGATTGCAGCTAATTTGTTTCTCCTCATTACACACCATGCTTGCCCGCATTCTCTGCATGCCTGGTAGTCTTTGATTTAATGCCAGACATTGTACATTTCACTTTGTCAGACGCCAGATATTTTTGTATTCCTATAAATATTCTTGAGCTTTTATCCTGAAGCAGAGAGAAGTTAAGTGAAGAAGGCTTAATCCTTGTGGCCTTGTTTTCATGATTAGTCCAGCGGGTCTGAAGGAGAGGGCACCATCCAGCACCAGCTTCTCCCCAGGACAGAAGCAAGGCTCTCAGAGCACCTAGCCAGTTTCCTGGGACTTCCGAGTCTCTCCATCTAGGCTAGGACAAGCATCCCCAGCCCTGTGAGTCCCATGTCTGAGTTTCCTTTAGTTATTTCTTAGCCCCGTGGAGTCTTCTTTCATGTGTGCCCTGAGCTGTGCTCAGATGTCCCTGGACCCTGCACAACTCCTTCCCTGTATTTCCAGCTCTTTTTCTTCAGCTGAGAGAGTTTGCAAGGAAGCACTGGGGGCTGAGCTGATCCTCTTCACTGCTACCTCAAGTCGGAGCCCACTGGGGTCTGCCACTTTGTCTAAGCTTTTTCAAAGTTTGTGGAACCTGGCTACTCCCTAAGTCCCCTGTGAAGCTGGAGATTCATCTCAGAGCTGTGTCAGATCTGGGAGCTCAGGACCATTGTTCCCCTCCATCACACCCCCGCCCATCACTGCCACAGCCATCCTGTGCCCCCCCCACCACAACACTCAAGATGTTCCCATACGTTAGCCCATACTTCTCTCTGCCGGGTCCTCCAGGTATGGCCATGTGCCCGGATTCACTACCTCTGTCTGCCTCAGAAAGGCACAGCGATCTGTGGTTCAGAAAAGACAGCACTGTCTGCTCCTCAGGCCCTGTGTTCTAGAGAGCCAGGCCCATCAGTGTGTTCACCCAATAAGAAATTGCTTTTAAGCAGGGCGGTGGTGGTGCACGCCTTTAATCCCGGCAGAGGCAGGCGGATTTCTGAGTTCGAGGCCAGCCTGGTCTACAAAGTGAGTTCCAGGACAGCCAGAGCTACACAGAGAAACCCTGTCTCAAAAAAACAAAAAAAAAAAATGCTTTTAGGGATCGGTTATACACCTGGCCCTGTATTAGTGACCGGGGAGGAGGAGGATTGAGTTTGAGTTTATAGCCTGTGTTCAGCTGGTAGAGGAGCAGAAAGAGCAACTGGCCAGCTGAGGGCAAGCTGTAGCCCAGTAACCCATGAGCTGGTTAGGAAGAGACCCTCCCAGAGCATGAAGGCAGTTGGCCAGTGCAAATGGCCTTCTGGGATCCAAGGCCCAGAGCTGAAGAGTCAGTGTCCAGGATTCAAGGTGTGGGAGCAGCTATGAAGGGAAAGATAAAGCTGCAGGAGGAGACATCTGCCAGGTACTCACGGAAGGAAGGCACAGACAGTGCCAGGGGACAGCACAGATGCCCTGCACCTTCCACCACCCCCGCTCGGCCCTTCCGTCCCCCTCCCCACACACACACAGTATGAGGGACATGTCTCTTGATTTCTTCCTTTGGAAGGTGAGAGTGGCCGTGTCCTGAAGATCTCAGCAGGAGTCAGATACGTGCAACTCCCAGAGTACTCTGAGGTCAGCTTTTTCAAGATGGATGAAGATCACATGGAGACACCCATCCAGACCCCATTGTAAGGATGATGCACCCATCCGGGGCTCTGAGGAGATTAGGCTAGAGAGAGGTTCCCTACATCCTTTTTGCCCAAATGCCCCGTGTACTATAATAACTAGGGCAGGCCTGGGACGCAGTGCCCACCAGCTAGTCTTTGAAAGATAGAAACAGAAGCAGGTGGACTGACAGGGAGTGTGGGGCCCGAGGGAGCTGTATGCTTCATAATCAGCAGACACGGACATAGAAAGGAAGCCACTCACTGGTTCTTCTTTAGCCTTGATTGGACCCAGCTCAGCAAGCATTTCAGGGTGGATGACTAAATACTGTCCCTCAGCTAGCCTGAGTCCTCGGGTCGGCGCCAGGGAACATACAGAGTGTGGGTTGCCTCATCCCTGTCGCCTGCCTGTCCTTGCTCCCTTGAGCCACATTGCGGTATTTGATGTCTCCTTCCTAGTGGGTTCCAGTGCATTTCCTACCCCCTGTCTATGCCCATGTCCTGGGAGCTGGAGCCCGGGTCTACTGTGGAAAGTGCCAGAGCTGACCTGCTACTCTCCAAGAGAGACTCAGAGCCAATGCTGGACTCAGGAGCCTTCCATGGCCAGGGAGACACCCTCAGCATCCTGCCAGGTGAGTGGGTCTTAGCAGCAATCAGGGATATCCAATGTAACAGAGCCCTCAGAGCCTGAGTGTCAGTGACACACGGCACAGTGGACCTGCAGCTGCCATCAGCGGGAGAGCAAGTACAGCTGCCTTTACAGGGCCGGGGGGGATGGGGCTTCCCATCCTGGGTGAGCTTGTGGCCCACATCCTTACCACACAACCCCGGCAGCTATGGAGGACAGCCTGTGGTCCTAGGCTGGTCAAAACTGTAGGACCCAACCTAAGCTCAGCAGTGCAGATGGTTATGAGTCCGTGGTCCTGTCTGGTCATGGGCTGCCCAGCTTTCCAGTCCAAGTCACTGCATGTGTGTTGGTTCACTGAGATGTATGTCCCACTTCCAGGCCAGGCTGGACCTGCACCCTGGCTAGGTCCACCAGTTCAAAACCAGAATTCCTTTGAGTTGTCTGAAAATTATTCAAGCAATTGAAGTTTAATCACTGCAGTCTGTTGTACCTGGTGGCATTAAGTTCTCTTATACTCTGATACATCCCAAATACTGTTTGTATCTTTTCTTTGGTTTTGGTTGTTTTGAGACAGGCTCTCTCTACATAGGCCTGGCTGTCCTGGGACTCACCATTTAGACCAGGCTAGCCAAAAACTCGAAGATCCACTGCCTCTGCCTCCTAAAGGATGGGATTAAAAGCATGAGCCACCACTGTCTGCCCTCTTTTGGGCTCTTAGTAGGAATGAGAAGGTTCTGTAAGAGGGCGTCTTCCAAGCAAAATCACATAGCTTGTGTTTAGGACCCTTTGTGGACTCTGACTTAGGATGGACAGACAGGATCTACAGCCTCAGTACCAGATCCTAGCTCTCTGCGCTCCTTCCTAAAGCAGTGACCTTTACTACAGTTGCTCACGTGGGCTGACCCCCAACCATAAAGTCATTTTCATTGCAACATCATAACTGTAATCTTGTCACTTATGAATCATAATGTAATATCTAGATATGTAATAATATGTAATATCGGATATGCAGGATATCTGTGACCCCTGTAAAAGGCTCATTTAACCCTCAGAGGGGTCACAAGCCACATGTTAGGAATTGCTTCCCTAGGTGATTAAAAAGGCAAAACTGAGTGGTAGAAAACTGTATCGCATCCCAGACCCGAAACCAAGGGTAGATGTGGCATGGAGCCTCGTAGTTCCCCACGACTTATATATAATCCTGGAGTAGTTAATGGTGGTTGGTTGGTCTGTTAGTTAATTTTTGAGACAGGGTCTTGTTGTATAGGCCACACAGACATCTTTCATTTGCCTCAGCTCTGCTAGTACTAGTTATGGGTGTATGCCACCCATAATTCCTGGCAAAAGCCAGGGTTTGGCAGAACATTTCTGGTCATCACAAGCAGCACTGCCTGCTGCTTCACTGTGGCTGCCAGTGGGAGCCAGAGTCCTACCTTGACCCCTTTTGTCCTTGCAAACTACACACAGCCCTGAGTCCAGTCCCTTTCTTTGGGGCTAGTACACGGATGCGATCGCCAGGTGGCTGTCCAGTCACATGACTACCCTGAAGATTCTGTTTAGGCCTGCTCCCACCCCTGACACAACTCCCTCACAGAGTGCTCCTGCCCCAAGTCTGTTCCTGCCTTTTGCTTGCCTCAGCCTTTCAGCCCAGGAACCTTCATGCTGGCGCTGGGCAGGGGCGACCCCTCCCTTGCTCTTCTGTCTTCTGATGGCTTAGCCTCTTCACAGGCTAGAGCTTCCTGTACCCCAGCTCTGCCCATCTGCTTTCCTGGCTGTACAGCCTGTGTCCCCACCCCCAACCCCCGGCAAGCCTCACTCATCCGGCTTGTCACAGGCTGTCCTACCTGTCCTGGTGCCTAAGCTCTCCTGAGCCTCCTTGGGTTCATCCCGAGGCTTCTGGGCCACGTGGCCCTCCCGACCATTGCTGACGGCTTGTGCTCTCTGTAGTTTTGTTATTCACAAGGTAGAGGAAAGACAAAAAGGAGAGTGGTGAGGTGGAGGAAGGCCCAAGTCCCAGCAGCACACACCTTTGGGGCATTCCCCAGAAACCCTGCCGGCTGGTGGTCAGAGAGGTCTTTGCCAGGGCAGCAACATCTCTGACAACCAGAGAATTATCCAGACAGCCATCTTGAGAAGCAGCAAAGGCTGCAGATCCTCCCACAGAAACACAAAGGCTGGGGCGGGGGTGGGGGTTATTTCCTTATGAGCAAGCTACAGGCTTCAGAGGCCAAGCAGACCCTGTACCCCCATGAACAGAAGCCATGCTGATTGGCCTGGGGGCCGGCAGATCCAGTGAACCCCAGGAGGCAGCTTAGTCCCTCTCCCCCTTCGTCTGTCTCCACCTCAGTCACAGGAGCAATTTCATGCTGCATTGGCAGAATAGTTCTCATATTTCTGCATAAAAATACTCACTGGGCGCCACGCCTTCTGCTCTGAGAGATTTTCAGAGCCAAGTACTGCTGTCTCAATGAAAACCAGGCCCCAGAATGCAGAGCTTGTTCTATGCTGCTGAAGGTGCCCGCCTTGTCTCCTGCAGGCAGGCAGTTCTCCACTGTGGCTCAGAGTCTATGTGATGTTATCATAGGACAATCTAAGAAGAGGTTACCCAGGGGCACAAGGGCCCCCGGTACACTCAGGGTTAACACAGGAGCCAAGGCCAGGTCCAGTGTGAGACCTGTGAAGTGTTTGTCACCTTGGGGGTCTCAGGCACCTGGAAGTCACAAAGACCATGGGTCTCCTCTCAGAAGAAGCTTTGAATCTGATGCTTGAAGTCTGATACTGACCTTGGTCGTCCTAGGCAAATACTCTGACCACGTCCCTGGTCACTCTTCCCTGTTTGGAACTCCTCGAGGGCTGTCCAGCACTCCTGAACCCGGCCATGAGAGCCCGGGTGCCTCTTCCATTTGCCTAACTGGACTCTGCTGATTCTGTAAAATGAGGTCACCAACCTCCACAGGCCACGTGTACAACCAGCCCACCCTCCACCTTGTATAGGAGGGCTAAGTGAGGTAGACGCACTTAAATCCAGACTGAACCAAGGTGGCAGACCAAGGGTCCAGGAAATGGCTTTCTACCTATTTCTACCTTTCTTAAAACTTCCTTGCCCAGGAGTCTCCTGGAATGGGTAAATCTTTGCTCTTTGCTCTTGTCTGCCCATTTGTCACAACAGGTAGGGTAAAGGGCAGTTTCAGGCCCTTGGATCCCACTGGGAGCTGAGCTGTTCTCCAAGCCAGGGCCACATGAATTCCCATCCTTCTCCAGGAGTCTGTCAGCCCCCAGGGGCTCCAGGAGCAAGCAGGGACTGTGCTCCAGGACCAGGCAGAGACAGTACTCCTTACAGCTCCTTCCATTCCTCTGTCGCCATTTGCTGCATGAAAGTCCCAGATCTCTAGCAGGAAAGTGCAAAGGCCCAAGCCAAGAAGAATAGCAAAAGCCCAGGAGAGTTGGTTCTGTTCCACAGCCAGTGGTGGACAGAGATTCGTGCTTGATCCTTCAGGCTTACCCCTCTTTTCTGATCCATTCAAAGATTTATTGTACTACTTTTCTTTCTTTCTTTCTTTCTTTCTTTCTTTCTTTCTTTCTTTCTTTTTTTTTTTTGGTTTTTCAAGACAGGGTTTCTCTGTACTGGCTGTCCTGGAACTCACTCTGTAGACCGGCTGGCTTTGAACTCAGAAATCCACCTGCCTCTGCCTCCCAAGTGCTGGGATTACAGGCATGCGCCACCACACCCGGCTTTTGAACTCAGGACCTCTGGAAGAGCAGTCAGTGCTCTTAACCACTGAGCCATCTCTCCAGCCCCCTAGCAGTACTTTCAAGGTACCCACCTAGCACCTCCACCAGTTTCCTACTCTCGCCTGGAGCTTTTCGGAGAATGGAGGAGCCCCCTGACCATTTGCATCTCCTCCCTAGGCATTCTGTAAAGCCTTTAAGTCACTCCACAAGTTTAACTGTCCTGGGTAAGAGCAAGGTCTGAAAAAGAAACCCTCCACCCGCACGAAGAGTACGCCTGTGGCTGGAAAGCCTGTATGTCGCTCGCAGCTTAGAACAGAGCCTGTGCTGCCAGGGACCTGGTGCAGGCTTCTCCCACATCTGGGGCTGCTCTTAGAGCCCCTCTAGGTTGGCAGGAAGGAGGCATCCTGGGAGGCATGCCTCAACCTTTGACAAGGAGCTGGAAGGCAAGTCCTACACAGAAGTGCCATGCTGTGCAGAGAGACTCCAGCCACAGCCATCTTACTGTGTGAGGGGAAAGTGGACCAGGGACTGTGTCCTTAGAGTGGACTTCAGTATTTAAAAACTAACAAACAGAAACTGATTATCTTGCCCTCGTCCCTGGCATGGTTCCTTTGCTCTCTCACTGGGTCCCTGGTGCCAACATTCTCCCTTCTAGGCAGATCCTTGCCAAGGGCCCGTGAGGCCACCTCAGGCGTCGTGGTTCTGAATGCTAGGGACAGCTTTGCAGCAATAGCTTAGAGCTGCTTCCTATGCTGGACTGGAGGGAGCCAGGTACCATGGGCCCTGTGGGTAGAATGTCCCGACCTGTGTGTTTGGTCATCTCAGAAAGTGTCCACTTACCTCATCAGCCACCTAGACAAGTCACTAAGGAGCAAGGCAAGAGACAAGAGCCCACAGAGCTCAGTCAATAGACATTCACTGAGCAGAAGGCCTGGATGAGGAGGATGAGTCACTGCACAGTTCTTGTTCTTGCTTGGGACGCCTTCAGATGATACTTATGATGCAAGGCACATAAGACACCACTAGAAGCCACATGCACAGCCAGAGACAAGGATGGTTCTCATCCCTCTCCTTCCCTCCACGCTCTAGCTGATGGGCAGATATATAGGACTGACCTGTGTTCCCGACAAATATGGCTTCCCCATGAGCCAGATGAGCCCAGGGTGAGATAGGGCTGCTCTTAGCAAACGGCACTGCTCTGGTGTCTGCTTCTTCTCATACAGAAGCCGGGGGCGGGGGCGGGGCCATCACCAGCCGTGGAGCCCCTGCTTTGTCTTTTGTTCTGCTCTGTGTCGGTTTTGTTTACTATGCTGTGGTCCTAGAAGCTTCTGACATCATGCTAAACCTTAATAAGCAGGAAGGAGAACATATGAGGGGCAGAACTCAATCACACAGCCACGTATCCGTCACATGGAGAGAGGCATGGCGTGCCAACCAAGATTCGGCTCCATTGTTAGAGAAGAAGGGGAAACTGGACACTGGGTGTCTTTGCCTTGTAAAAATTCCATCAAGGTATGCCATCCATGCTGCATACGTAGATGGCTTCAGAAGCACCAGAGAGGCTTCCCAGCACCACTTTAGGCGCAGACCATGCATCCACTCTGCCTCTGTGACAAAGGTTGTCCTGTTGTGACTCCCAGAAGAGCCCTGCAGCCCAGACTCCAAGACCCCAGACCACAGGGCTGTGACGATGGGCTTGCGGCTGTAATAGTGCTGGTAGTGAGCAGGCCAGGTGGCTGCTTCTTCCAAAGCAGCAGGGAGTGTGGAAAGGGCCACAGTGGCCTCAGCTGACTTCACATTGCAGGAGTTTTCCAGGTTGACCAGCAGCCTCTGCTCTGGGTCATTCATGTGAGAGAGGGGGGGAACAAACCACCTGGCCCGCTCCCACCATGATACTATGTACTCCCTGGAGGACAGCGTGTTCACCCAGCCTGCCATGTTGCACCTTTGGGTGCTGAGGGGTTTCTGTTTGGAACAAACCAGCCTGGAGGTCAGGCTGCCCTGAGGAGGAGCAGGGAAGGAGACTGTGGGCGAAATACAGAGCACACATGCGTCAGACCTGAAACTGCAGCAGAGCGGGAGGCAGCACACAGTTTAAAGCAATTACAGTGTTTCAACGTGTTCCCGAAGCCCCAGGCCAACAGCCATTGGTAGAGGGAGTCCCATCTCCCAACGTAGGAACAGCCCTGCCCCTCTGCAGACAAGTGGTGCCCCCAACCTACCCTCAGTTCCTCTGAACTGAAAGATAATGAGCTTGCATGCGACACAGTGGCCTAGTGAGAGGGAACTAGACAGGGCTGGCAAGAGGAGCTTCAGGAGGCCTTGACCCTGGGTGGAGGTTCCAGATCCCCCAGAGAGCCTGCCGCCCACAGAGACTAGAGTCAGACCAGCTTCTCTACCTCCACCTGTAGGTAGACTTGTTTTGTTTTTTCGAGACAGGGTTTCTCTGTGAAGCCCTGGCTGTCCTGGAACTCGCTTTGTAGACCAGGCTGGCTTTGAACTCGGAAATCCACCTGCCTCTGCATCCCAAGTGCTGGGATTAAAGGTGTGTGCCACCACCACCTGGCTATAGGTAGACTTCTTAAGGTTTGCCAAGCATGTGCCAGCCACCAGGTCATTGAAGCCACTGGTCTGAGGCATCCCTGGCCTTGGCCCACTGTGCCTCCAACTGGGACTCAGGGTCTCAGGCTTCCTTGGTCTGAAACAACCCTCTAAAAATTTGTATTATCACTTTCACAAGTAATAAAATGAAGAGAGACAATACACTCTGCATTGGGAACCCTAAAGTCAGTAATAGGTAATTGCAAAATGTGGTATTTCATTATTCTGTTGGTATGAAATATTTCAGTTGTTTTAATTGTTTTTAAGTTTCCAGTAGACTATTTGCATTTCGATGAACAGAACCGACAATTCCTAGGCGTGGATTATTGCCAGATATTGCAAGTCCTATTTTGGATAAATTACAGCACCCAGATTTTAGCAACAAAGCACATTGATTTTATATTCAAAGGCCTTTTTATATTTAGTCTCTTAACCTTTTGTAATTCCCACCCACAGCTTGAAGCGCAGAGCCCTTTGTGTTCCTTGTTCTCGGTGGGGCGTCTGCCGCGCCCCGCAATTTGGGCCCATTGACTCATGCGGCAGGTGCGGATGATTGCGGGTGGACGAGGTGGGTGCAGGCTGCTGATTGCAGGATGGACGAGGTGGGCTCTGGGCCCTGTGGCTCAGACAATCCCTTGCAAATTAGCTTTGGGAACCTAGAAGAGCCATTGCAGTAAGAGGTCAGATTTCTCTCTCTCTCTCTCTCTCTCTCTCTCTCTCTCTCTCTCTCTCTTTCTCTCTCTCTGATGCACAAAACCATCCTGCATGTTTTCAATTGGTCTGAATGGTCTCTCTTTTTCATGTGTTGGAAAAATTATTTTGAGTATTCATTGAATTTGATCTATGAAGAATCAACTGTTAGTGTATGGCAATTTTAAAAACCAAGGTGTCCTTTGCCACTAATTCAATCTTGCCAATAAAGTGACAGAATGTTTAGCAGAGAATTTCTGGAAATTTTCATCACCTCAAAGGGTGACACTGCATTTTAATATTAATTGTCTGTGGTTAATTACCTCAGGATAGCCCGAGAGAGCCATATTTCTAAAGTGAAGTTTGTACTGTAAATTCTTTTGTAACGAATTATTATATAGAGGGAAAGTCCCAGAAAAATATAGCATGGAAAGATGTATGCCTCTCATATCGAGGCAGCGATGGGAGTGGACGTTTGCTCAGATGTCAGTCTGTGTAGACACACAGAGGGCTTGTGGGGTGTGCAGGGTCCCCACATGTTAACCCTGAGCAAGTTCAGCTTGCAGTTTGACATGGGGGAGGGGGAGGACTCAGCTGTCCCTTCAGCATGACTATGTTCTGTTTTTCTCTTGAGTAAAGTTGAATCTCCCAGCTGGGCGTGGTGGCGCACGCCTGTAATCCCAGCACTTGGGAGGCAGAGGCTGGCGGATTTCTGAGTTCGAGGCCAGCCTGGTCTACAGAGTGAGTTCCAGGACAGCCAGGACTACACAGAGAAAGCCTGTCTCGAAAAACCAAAAAAAAAAAAAAAAAAAAAGTTGAATCTCCCTATCACTGCTTCCCTCCCTTGGGCTTCTTAATTCTCACAGGTTCTCTATTTTCACATATAAAAGGGGGTTTAATTCTGTTTTTGTCTTTATTTATGGGAAGAAGATGTGTTCGTGCCATGGCATGCATATATATATATATATATATATATATATATATATATATATATATATGGAAGTCAGAGCCCAACTATCCCAAGTCGGTTCTCTCCTTCCTCCTTCCACTCTATGGTTCCAGGGGATCAAACTCAGGTCAGGCTTAGCAGCAAGCCTCTCTACCTGCTGAGCTATCTTACCTGCCCCTGAGATATTCTCATTCTCTCTCTCTCTCTCTCTCTCTCTCTCTCTCTCTCTCTCTCTCTCTCTCTCTCTCCCTCCCTGTCCCAAGCAAATCAATCCTGAAATTATTAAGTCTTAATAATGAGGACATATCTGGGGCCCATGTGAGCATGGAATACAGAGCCTCAGTGGCAAAAAGAAGGCTCACTGCCCTGTGTGGTCTGAGCCTGAAGTCAAAGGAGGCTCTGTCAGGACCATGGTGGTCACAGAGTCAGGACACTAGAGTAACTCCAGGGAGCCCTTGCCTTGAGAGCCCTGAGGCAAGAGGTCAGATATGGAAAATGAGACCCTCAGAAGCCGAAGGGTATTTGGGTGCAGCCCCTGTATTATAGGCTAATGTAAATGTAGACATAGATGTGGACCTGTATATCTATGTGCAAACAGCTGGGCCTGTGAGCAGCCCCCCCCCCAAGCAGAAAGCAGGCTGCTGGGGTTCCTGGTGCTGGAGGTTCACACACTGCCTTCAGAAGCTCTAGCCACATGGGGGCAGGCACTGCAGGACAGCCTGGGACAACCAGGCACTTAGATGAAGAGTGACCCTAAACCAGAGGCCACTGAGTAGTATGTGCCTGAATCTCTAAGAAGCATGTCTGGCATGTCATGTAAGGCTAATGCCATGTGGCATTTTATGTGGCCTTGAAGCCCCATAAACCTGCCAGAACACACCTTTAATTCCAGCACTTGGGAGGCAGAGGTAGGCGGATTTCTGAGTTCAAAGCCAGCGAGCGGGTCTACAGAGTGAGTTCCAGGACAGCCAGGGCTACACAGAGAAACCCTGTCTCAAAACAAACAAACAAATAAACAAACAAAAAAATAATTTAGGCGGGTGGATTTCTGAGTTCAAGGCCAGCCTGGTCTACAGAAGGACAGGGATGGGAGCACGCCTGAGGCTACCTTTGCCAAAAACTCACAGTCTGCTAATTATAGTAGGACCTGTGACAGACAATAGAGACTTTCCCCAGAGGGCGTCGCCTGGAACTTTCGTAAGTCCCAGGGTCACAGCAGTCAGGAAAAGGCCACAGTCTCTGGCCTTGAGCTCCTGTCATGAGCAGGTGCTCGGTGAGTTGCAGTGGAAGGTCGGGAAGCCTTAGGGTAATTGCAGGCCCTGATAGCTGCTGTGTTTACAGCTGTCTGTAGAACTAAGACACTTTATCTTGATGGACTTTTGCTGTACTAGGGATGGAAGCCAGGGCCTTGCAAATACCAGCACACACAAATACCACTGAGCCACACCCCTTGCTCCCCAGTAGCTTTTATGAGTAAAGAAAGAAAAGGCCTTCCTCCCCCTCCTACCTGCAGTTTCCTGAGAGAGTTTGCAGTTGCTGGACAGGTTTGAGCAGCACCTCAGTGTCAAGATGGAGCCTGCAGCCCTTTTTATGCCCATCCACCCAAGCAGGAGGAACCCTGCTGGCCTCGGTAGCCATGGTCCACAGTGAAGCCATGGGAGCCCTGGCAGCCTTAAAGGATCCTGGTTTTCCCCACCCACCTTTGGCCTCACTGTTCTGTTTTGAGCTGGACATCTGAGTCCCCCCAGCTCTAAGAATCAGGAGGCTTCTCTACCACTGCCAGAAAGGAGGTGGCCAGGAGGCTTCTCTACCACTGCCAGAAAGGAGGTGGCGGCCTCCCAGGGCAGCAAGTCAAGGCAGATGGCATGGGGCAGTGGCCCTCTCAGGAGGCCCCAGCTGCACTGAAAGCATTGCATCTTAAATGGTAGACAGTCACATGTACGGTCACTGCGCATGTGGCTCTGCTGACTCCGCTGTCATCATCTTCTGACAGTGCCAATGCAGAAACCATTCTGGGGGGGGGGGGAATTATGATGTGCTCCATGGAGGACCTTGGTAGAGGCAGCAGAGACAAGCAGATCTCCAGACCAGGGTCTGTCTCCATGGGAACACTAGCTCCCTACTGTCCCAGGCCTTCAGGTCTCATGCCTGCTGTCTTGAGGTCCTTGGGGCTGCGATCACCATCTCCCATGACTCTGGGCCATTCTAAAGACCTCCCACCAGACAAGTAGCAAGGTTGCCGCAACCTGCTCAGCCTTGAGGACAGTTCTGTGTGTTTCATTTTGTTTTTTTAAAACAAGGTCTATGAGCCAGGTGGTGGTGGAGCGTGCCTTTAATCCCAGCACCAAAGAGGCAGAGGCAGGCAGGTCTCTGAGTTCGAAGCCACCCTGACCTAAAGAGCGAGTTCCAGGATAGGCAGAACTACACAGAGAAAGCCTGTCTCAAAAACTAAGCCAAAACAAAACAGGGTCTGTGAAGTCCTGGCTATCCTGAACTCAACTCATGTAGCCCAGGCTGGCCTTAAACCCATAAGAGATTCCCCTGCCTCAGCCTCCTAAGGTGTGTGCTATCACACCCAGCTTCAGGAGCAGCGCAGGGGGGAGTGAGAAGTCAAGTGAGAACAGCCCCTTCTTGCCTGCTACTCCCTGTACTCAGGACCCCTTGTCAGCTCTGTGAGTGCTGGCACGAGGATGGCCAGAGTAGGAACCTCAACCATTCCTAATCCTGTGATCAGAGCCCTGTTCATCTGTGGCCTTGACCCAGGGCCCTCTAGTCAGTTTCTGTTCATTCAAGAACTGTGCATATCCATCCTGCCTGGGGACTTAAGGGTCTCATATCCAGGCTACCTATGGCCACTTAGGGTGGGGCAGAGTTTCAGGAGGACTGCGGGCTTGGTGAACACCCAGACTTGTATCTGGCCTGGCTTTGCTGCCTGCCCTTCTGCCCCGACAGCTGCTGCTTCTGAGCAGAGCTGCCTGCAGATGAAATGTGATCAGGAACCCCACATAAGCAGGCACCTGGGAACCCCATACTAGCTCCTCCTGGCCTGGGGCCCTTCCAGCATCCCCACAGGGCCTGCTGCTGTCCCAGAGGCCCAGCCTTTGCTCTTTCGCTGTATACAAACAGCTTGGCTGGGGAGAGCCTCCCGAAGGCGAGGAGTGGGCGGGGGTGTCAGAAACAGACTCGGAAAGAACCTCGAATTAGCCCAAGTCTTGGAAGCTTGCCAGCAGCAGCACGCTGGCTTCCCTGTTCCAAGGCAGTTCTGACACGGAGCTCCAGAGGCAGGCATGGAGCAGCCGCGTGCCTGAGGCTGTGAGTTTCACAAAGGAGTTTCCAACCGGCTTAGGCGTGGCACAGAGCGTGGGTTCTTCAGAAAAAAAAAAAAAAAAGTCACATGGGCAGGCAGGGGCTCATGCCTTTTACCTCAGTACTTGGGAGGCTGAAATAGGATTGTCGTGAGTTCAAGGCTGGCTAGGGCTCTAGACCAGCCTGGGCTATATAATGAAACCCTGCCTTAAGTTTTATTTTTAAAGCCACCATGAAGAACCCAAGCAGGAAAGTCACTCCAGTGTTCACACTCTGGGTCCCAAAACAAGCTCTCGAAAAACACTCGGAGTGTGGGAAAGGGGCTGTAGCCAAGGATAAGTTCTACTCTCTGTGTTTCAGGAAAGCAGGGAAGACTACACTCTTCCCCGCACCACCCCCCCCTCCGCGCCAGTGAGTGTCGGGGAATAAGGATGGCCTTCACACGGCCACAGAGGTGCCTGGTGCCCCATGCCATGATGCTACATCTGCCTGGGGCCCCAGAGGAACCACTGCCCACCAAGAGCATAGCTCGAGTTCCAGGGAGTCAGATAGAGGGTAGTCACCACCCCTGTCCAGGGTTCTAGAGATCAACATCTGGATTTTTTTTTTTTTTTAATTTTAAATTTTTTGCAAAGTCTCTTGTAGCCTGGGCTGGCTTCATGTTATGCAGTCAGGAACAACCCTAAACTTCTGATCCTCCTACCTGTGCTCCCCAAGTGCTGTGATCACGGGCATGTACCCCCACGCCCTGTCTGAAGTTTTTGATAAAAGAATAGATCAAAACTGTCTGGTCAGGAGAGGAGAACTGCCCGGAGGAAGAGCTAGCAGTTTAGAGCCATGGCTGCTTTTCCAGAGGACTCAGGCTCAGTACCCAGCACCCACAGGGCAGCCGCAACTATCTCTGACTCGAGTTCCAGGGAGTCAGATGCTCTCTCCTACCCCCTCAAGTACCAGGCATGCATGTGGTGCACAGACATACATGCAGGCAAATACCATAACATATTACATAAGAATAATAAATAAAATCTCAAAAAGGAAAAGAAAGCACTAAAAACTGGCCTATGTAGAGAGCAAGGGTGAAGCTAGAGACTGTATTTTCCTACACAATAAATACCCGTTTACACAGCTGATTCTCCATCTTGGCCCCCTGGCCCCAGATCAAGTAGTTTAGCCCCAGGAGGGGTCATGTGCCGTGCAGACACCGACATTGGTCCTCCAAAGCTGAGACAGTTCCACCTTAGTGATCAGGCAGATGACCCCTAGTTACGACTTATGAGTCATTATGACACAGTATCCAACACAAGCAACTCAGAGGAGCAAGGGTTTATTTGGGCTCATGAATTTCAGGGTCTCTATCTGTGGCCAGTTGGCCCCATGAGCTTAGGCGAGATGTCATAGCAGCAGGAACATGTGATGGCGGAGGGTCTTCTTTACATATATTGGTGTGTGTGGTGATAGGTAGAGCCAGAGGCACTTGTACACCGCTCTCACGTGTGCACATGGATCCAAACTCAGGTCCTCAGGCTGGTTCAGCAAGTTCTTTACCCACTGAGCCAGTTCACCCACCTCCCTCTTCACTTCTCGGTGGGCAGAAAGCACTGAGAGTAGATTAAAGGCTTGACATAACCTTCACATCTGTGCTCCAGTGCCCTGACATAACCTTCACATTTTTGCCCCAGTGACCTGATATAACCTTCATATCTATGCCCCAGTGACCTGATTCCCTTCATAGTTTCTTCAACCTCCCAAAACAGTGGCACAGCTGGAAACCACTGAGCACGTGAGACTATGGGAGACATTTCTATAGCAAGAACCACCCATAGGGCAGGTCACCTGCAGAGCAGCGGGGCCCTTAGCCCTGCAGTCCTGCATGCCTGGGCCTGGGCCCCCACTTGTTGAAGGGGGCAGTGGGTGAAACCTGGGTGTGTGCAAGCTGTGTGAGATGTGCTTAGCCAGCCTCTGGTCCTGGAAGCCTCGGGGTGCCTCACATGGTTGCTGGCCTGTGGGAAGCTAACGGAGGGCTACATGGCCGGGAGGCCCGTGCAGAGACTGGATAGAAATCAGGCATTGCTGCCCATAGCACGAGGGGTGGAACCTGTCGGCAGATGGCAGACCCTCCGTGTTTGCTCCAGCCACAGCAGGGCCAAGAGAACAAGAGCACCCCTAGATCATAAGGGCGGCCATACTGACAGCACAGAAACCCTCACCTGGACACCTGGGCAGTTGTCAAAACCCAGGCCGCCTGCCTGGCCCTTGGCAGCATGCAGAACACCCCACTGCTAACTTATCCAGGCCCTGCACTGCTCCTTGGCTAATGGAGTGCACGCCGAAAACTAATGCCCTGTGTCTGGTCACCTCCAGGCGAGTCCATTCCGTCCCCTCAGGGCTAGTAATGTTTGGGTTTTTTGAATTCACTTAAACAAAATATTCCAGCCTCCCGCTTGTGCTCCTCCTGGCGAGTGCTGGGCCCAGGGCGGCTGTTTCACGGTGAGGCCTGTCCTCTCAGTCTTGTTTATTCCTGCAGTTTCTCTGCCTTCTGCCTCCGTGTCCTACACAGGTGATTAGGGAGTCTAATTGGTTTGCCTGTAAAAGAGATAATTAATTGGTATTTCCTTCACAGAGAGGTCAGGCTGTCCGCTCAGATCCCTAGCAGAGCCCCCTCCCTCAAGGTGGCTGAGCAACCTTTATCTTGCAGATAAAGTCATAATTGCCACCAGCACTGGCAGGCCTTAGGGTTGGTTCCCAGAGATTAAAAGTTCCGTCCCTAGGCCCCTTGGTTGGGAAGAGGTAGCAGATGTAACTGCAGGGCAGAGGAGCCGCTAAAAAATGTAGCAGAAATAGCCATAGAGCTCTCGGTGGCTACAAAGTATCAGCTGCAAAACCCTTGCCCCAGAATTAGTGAAAGTGAGAACCCCACCCCCACCCCCACAGTCAAGGGTGGTCTCCCTGCTGCAGGAATGGGATGGAGTAATGAGCAGTGTTGGAATACCTCTCCTTAGTGTCTCTTCAAGCACTGGAAGTGACTGGCTCCCTGCCCCCCAACCCCCACTGGCAGCTGTCAGTGGCTGGAAGGCAGACACTCCTATTGACAGCACTGTTCCCCTATCTGATAGCAGCTCAGTGGCTTATCGCTCCTCGGCAGTAAGATCTTAAGCCTTTAGGAGGCTCTCGAAGTCTTTAGCCTTATCTCTCTCTCATGGTTCAGCCTGATAGGACCACGTCTGCAGGGTGGACACAGGTGAATTGGTTGCCCCGGGGTGAACCCAGCCGGAGGTCAGGCGCATTCCCGGCAGCTGGGACAAAACTGGTCAGGACATCTCCAGGTGTTACCTGCAACAGTTCCTGTAGCATGATGGGAAAGGGAACCACGAGCCCTGTGGACACAAGAGGTGGCTGGTGAGAGGGGTTCCCAGGCTGTCTGAAGAATGGGTAGCCTTAGGGTACAAAGGGGAAGGGCCCAGTCTGAGGATGGAGGAGGGGGCTGCCCTCTGGCACCCCAGCAGAGGTCTGAACCAGTCTTATGCTGTGGGTGGCAGGTGAGAAGTGGGTTACAGGGCAGCCTGGGGACATTGAGCTCAGGTGGGACCATCACAGCCTGGGCTCAAGCACAGGGCTTCAGAGTCGCCCAGGGAGCAGAATAGTGAGAAGAGTGAGGACACGGGGCTAGAGGAAGGCTGTCTGTCTGTCTGTCTGTCTGTTAAAGAGGAGGATGGGAGTTGTGTCTGGGGGCCCAAGTGCTTGTGGCTGCACTATGTGGATATCCTGGGACAGCATATGGCTGTTGCAGGAAGCTGTGTACCTGTTCTCCCAGGATTCAGAAGTTGGGGCTACACAGGATGAATGTGACACTCACCTACCTCCACGAGAAGTGAGAGGGGGTCTGCTCAGAAGAACAGAGTCCTACTTATGTGAGGGGCACCCGCAGCAGGACCTGGTGTGGTGTGGGCCTGGGTAGTAGCCAATGATGACAGGATAGGACAGGTGACAGTCTCCCTGAAGCCTGGGTGCAGAGGGACAGGTGACAGTTCCCCTGAAGCCTGGTTGCAGAGGGGTACTGACTGTGTTCTCATGAAACTTGGGTCTTCATCCAACGTGGGCAAGCCATGGACAGAAGCACGCCTGTTCCTGGGTGGTGGAACTGTCAGTCGGCTTCACCTCACACTTCTGAGAGCAGTCAGCAAGGCCTCCAGCTGGCAAGCCTTCCAAGTAGCCCCTTTCCTCCAGGGACCCACATTCTCAGTGCCTCTTGTCCCTTTCCTTGGCCATGAGCCTCCCCTCCTCCAAGAGCTCCCACCAGATACAGACAGGGTTAGTATAGGGGGAGCAGCTGAGGACCTTGGGTGGCCTGCCTGGACACCATCCCTGCAGAGTAAAGGCCTGCTGATGGAGCAGCCTGTTATGCCCCAGGGATCAAAGAGGCAAAGGCAGGAAGTAAAGGCCTCTCTCATTCGCAAGGACAAGTGTTGTGGCTTACCAGACAGCCTCTTCCTTCGGGTAGGGAGAGGTCTGCCATACATCCACATGGCCTCAAGTGTCAATCTTGTGTAGACCGAGGAGCTGGACCTCCAGGTCCCCACTGCTCCGTGTCGTCTTCCCACGAAGCAGCACGGCTAGCATCAGTAACGTGAATGGCCTGTTGTCATCATGGCTCCTGTTCACCTCGTCTGAACCTCTAGTCTCCAGTAACAACATGGCAGCAGGGAGGTCATGAGACGCAAGCACAGATGAACGGCACCGAGCAGATGCTCTGGAGTGCCATCGGCGGTGACTCTTGGAGATGCTGTGAGGCCAGAATCTCCTAGCCCGAGGGAGGCAGACTCCCACAGCCTCACCCATCAGATCCTTGCTGGGTCTATAGACTACTCTACTCCCTAGAATGGATTACATGGCCAGCCAGAGCCTGACATCCAGGGCAGTCACCCTACCTGGGCACAAGCTTCTGAGATATAAAGAAAGAGCTGGGATCTTAATGCCAAAAGTTGTTCCTTTTTTTGTTTGTTTTCTTTTTTTCCCCCCGAGACCCAGTTTCTCTGTGTAACCCTGGCTGTCGTGGAACTTGCTCTGAAGTTGGTGGCAGAGCACAGTCCACATGGTCCTCCAGTGTGCAGAGATCTGGAAACCATGTTGTCAGCATTGCGGTTCCCAGTCATTGCCCAGGACATCAGTGGTGCAAGGCTGCGGGGAAGGACATTAGCTAAGGAGTGAATGTCCTTGCATAAGAAAAAGGTTTTTATTAATGCACCATAAGACAGAATTAATACACCTCTGAGAGAAAGAATTCTCCCACCTGTAATTTGGAGATATTCCAGAGGCCCAGTTCCTGCACACCTGAACTCTGGGGAAGGGACATTAATGTCTCTGGCCCCAGGGCCCTGTCAAATACAAAGATCACAGATGCTCCCCCACTCAGCCTAGTCCCACCGAGAAGCCAGCTGGAGCATGGGGGTCCTACTTGAAGACCACTTTTCCTCAAAGAGACATTGTCCTGAAGCATCTAAGTACCCTTAATGATGCTGGCCTAAACTGTACCCCCCTCTCCCAGGATCCCACCCAGGAACTGCCCTTGTCTTCCTGCCTTTGCTGCATAAGTCTTTTGTGAAACACCCCACCTCCTCTGTAGCTCATAATCTGAGGCTCCTGCTCTAGCCAGAGCCCCACCCCCAAACATAACATCTTGGATCTCTGGCTCTTAGGGGTTACATACATCTCTTCCCCAATAAAGAACCCTCAGGAAAAGGGCCATTGGAAGGGCCCTGGAGCTTAGTCCTACAGGAAAGTGGACTGAGGTGTGCACACATGTTTGGGAGGGACCGCCTGTCCACTCTGATGGGGCCACACCTCTGTGCTGCCCCACCCTCACTGCCTGCTCTACGACCCTCTTCCCAGACTCCCTTCCACACACTGTCTATCCACTCCGCCTGGCCCTTGCTTCTGATCCAAAGGTCCACAGTCATCTCCCAGTCTCCACATTTCCCTGTCCATACTCTGGCTGGCTCAGAGAAATACCCAGGATAAAGGTTCGTCCCCAGCCAGGCTCTGCTTCCTGCCCTCCTGCCCGCTCACCCGATGACAGTGAAACTCTCCCTCCGCTCAGGGTCCATGGGGCCTCTCTCTGCTTTATTTTTCTGGACAAACCTTCTGCTCAGCCACAAGACGTGAACCCTGCTGTCCTGCTGCCTGTCGGCGAGTGGACCAAGGCTGTGCCGAGTTTGCAGACATCCTCCTCGGAGCCCCTCCGCCTGGGATGCAACCCTACCTGTTCCTGTCCAGCATGCTTGAGGTAGGCCCCGAGACCACAGGGGGATTCTGCTTAACACCAACATGCTCCTCTGAACCTCTTCTCTCCTTCTGCCTGACCCACAGAAGGCTGGTGACAGGCCTAATGGTGGCCAGAGTCCCCCAGAGGTGCTGCCCACTGCCCAGGAACCTCTAAAAGGCACCAACAGGTAAGATGTGTACTAGCTGGGGTCTGACACAGCCAAGCCCTGGCCTTTGTCACACATGTACCTTAGCCACCTCTAGGCCTGCCTCTCCGAGGTCACCATGGTGAGGGGGCCTGCGAGGTGATGGCCAGGAAGAGTTGCAGGGCGTCTAGGAAGACAGACCACATGCCCAAAGCCTGTCGCCAGAGAATGAGCCTCCGAGCGCAGCATCCATGCCTCTGTGACTGATGGTCACTCTCTGGGTAGCTCACCCAGTAAAGGCTGGAGGGGAACAGGAGGGCGTGCCTCCACCCTCAGAGGTAGATAGCAGTCAGCCACGGATGCAGAGGGAGAAGTTCCACGTTAGGCAGGGATCACTGGAGCACTCACAGAATGGACATGCTTTCCCAACCTTCCATGCCAGGGTATGCTGTGGGCACACCCAGTCAGATGCTATAACTAGACCCATCTCACAGGAGAGGAAACTGAGGTATGGGAGCTGAGCATTCAGTAATGGCCCTCTTAAATCAAGTCTGCATTTTTGTCTGACAAATCAGAGGGCTGCTTGTCACAGTGAGAGGTAAAGAGACAGCATGTCTGCTGACTCAGGAGGATGTGGCAGCCAGCTCCACCCCCACTCCTCCAGCACCTGTGAGCCATGGCATGGTAGGTACCTTGTAGAACAGCCAGCACCCACATGCCAGGTGCCCGCTAGTGGAACCTGTGGGGTGTAGGCATTATTGGACCTAGTTGGAGCAGGAAGTCCTAGCAATTCTTGGGAGACTGGCCAGCAGGCCAGGCAAGGGCCAGGGAAGCCTGTGGGCTAGACAACATTGCTCCTGAGATAGCCAGGAGAGAGATGAAGAGACAAGTGAAGGGTGCCTACAGTCACCAGCCAGATCTCTCAGGAGACTGTGGCAGCCTCTGCCCCATGCAGAGGGCGGGAGCCCAAGCCGGTACTGAGGGCACTGCCTCAGTGTGGGGCGTACATGAAATGCCCAGCGCATGGCCAAAGCAGACTGACCCAACAGCAAGGCTACAAGAGAAGAGATGTATGTGGTGGGGCTGGAAGGAGAGCTTGCCAGAACTGAGGCGCCTGCTGGCGCTCCCGCAGCAGGATTGCTCATCGGTGACGCAGTGGGTGTAGGACAAGCCAGGAACACTGGAGGCTGGTAAAGTGCTGGCAGACTGACAAGCCTTTGATGCCCCTTAAGAGGCGGCACTGGGACAGAGCCTCGTACGGCAGGAGATGTGTCCCGTGCTGCTCTGAGTCAGGGTCTGTGAATCGACCACAGAGCGTGTTTGTACAACAGCCAAAGCTGATTTAAAAATATAACCAGGATCTGGCTAGCGTTGTGCTACCATCAGCCCGGTGTCTCCTCCCAGAGAGGATGTGAGAGCCGACAGTAAGCACCAGGGTCATTCATGTTGGCTACCTCAGGCCCAGGATGCTCCTTCTGACCCTGTGGAGATCCGCTGCCAAGACTGTCACGAACACGCTCTTCCTTCAACCAAAGGCTTTTGCTGCCTCCTTCAGAAAGGATGGAAGGTAGCTAGTCCATTTTCCCACCCACCACCCACTAAGGAACTCTAAGGTGTCTGCAATCAAATGACCACAGAATAAGATTCCTGGACTCCAAGGAGGGGCTGAGTCAGTGTGCAAACACAAAATGGCCCAGCGGTCAGCGTGTGTTTGTAACCCTGCCTTCCCTGCTTTCTGTATTTCCTCCGGCATCAGTGCCCCTGGCTTCAGGCAGTCAGCAGACTCCACCTTCCACTACTGAGATTAAGGTCATTCTCCTTGGAGCCTTGCCTCTGAGCAGCTGGTCTCCTGTTTCCAGAATACAGAAACACCAGGGAGAACTTTAAATTTTTTCATTCCTTTATTTTTGAGGTAGGATCTAATGTAGCCCAGGCTGGCTGAGACTCTTGAGGGTGACCTTGAACCTCCAGTCTTCCTGCCTCCCACTGCTAAGTGTTAGGACTGTAGGCTTACACTACCACACCTGGTTTATATAGTGCTGGGCATGGAACCCCACGTTTGTGCATACTAGGCAAGCAGTCTACCAACGAGCTACATCCCAGAGAGGCAATGTTGTTAGGGCAACTGCCATCTACGCACAAGCCTCAGCCTCACGAATCTCCCTAGCCGCCATGTTCTCCGGGCCATGAGGTCTCTTGTCTCTTCTGACTCAGCTACACTTACCATGCAAATGCTGTCCTCCAGGAATGCTCACCTCAAGACATTGTCCAGGGTTTCTCAGTTCTATCCCTTAAAGACCCCCAGATCTCTTGTGAGAGTTTGACCTTTTCCCTAGGAAGAATGTGAGTGCCTTGGGCAGGATCTGTTGCCACTTTGACCCCAGCGCCTGTGGCAATCAAAGGGTTCTGTCATCCTCCTGCTGTTTGGGTATCAGATCCCTAAGTCCTTTGACCAAAAGAGCCAACCTTCCAGGATTCTAGGATACCTGTCTTCTCCAGAAGTATTGCCCAACCCTGCAAACAAGGAGTGTTTCAGTATCTTGGTTTGCACTTAAGAGCCTAGTAACATCATGGGGGCATACTTCTGGCCTGAACCGCTCACCTGAGTACAGCATCCTTGAGAGGCTCAGGGTAGGTAAAGGGAGGAGCGAAGGCCACTAGCTGGCTTGAGGAGGGGAAGACCCGGCTGTTGAGCCTTTGTTGGACCATAGAAGGTAGGACACTTGAGATCTAAGCTTGGAGTCATAAAGACTCAGACCTTGCCAAGGAAGACCAGATCTAGAGTGTTTCCCCTCCCCCAGCACTCAGATAGCTCCAATTCAAGTGTTCCTCAGCCCCCCAAGTCTTCTGTCACGTTGACACCATATCACCTCTGACCTGAGTATGGATCATACATACACTACTCAGACCTATCATGGGGCCCCAACCCCACCTGGTTCTGCCAATTGGCCTACTACTACCCAGCTACCGGGAGCACCTTGAGGATCTGTGACCCAGCATTTGCCACACTTTGTGCCAGAATGTTCATACCACTCCCAACCACACAGAGAGACAGTCATAGCTGTCCTGAACAAACCCTTGGTCTGGGTTTTCCAGGGGTCTCCAAGAGGGGGATGATGGATTGTTGCCTCTGGGTGTTTAGTAGAACACCCAGGAGGCTTGTCAGTGGAGAAGCTGAGAAGTTCAGGGAGCTACCATCCCAAGAGTGACCTAAGAGTGATCCTGTTGATGGCATCAGGAGTGGGCATCAGGACATGCTCCGACTGTATCCCCTCAAACTACAGTCTCCTAGTTAGGGTTTCTGTTGCTGGGATGAAATGTCATGACCCTGGGGAGGAAAAGGGCTATTCAGCTTACACTCCCAGACCACATCACTGTTCATCACTGAAGGAAGTCAAGACAGGACCTCGGACGGGGCAGGGACCTGGAGGCAGGAGCTGTGTTGGGGTGCTGCTTGGTGCCTTGCTCATCAAGGCTCACTCACCCCGCTTTCTTTGTTCTGTTCTTGTTTTGTTTTTCAAGACACAGTTTCTCTGTGTACCCCTGACTGACCTGAAGCTCTCAATAGCCCAGTCTGGCCTCGAACTCATATACATCTACCTGCCTCAGCCTTCTGAGTGCCAGGGTCTAAAGGTATACACCCGACCTGGCCTCAGCCTGCTTTCTTACAGAACCAGGGACCCTGGGTCTCATGGGTGCATTTTCTCAGTTGAGGTTCGATCCTTTCAGATGACTCTAGCTGTGCCAAGTTGACATAAAACCGGCCAGCACGTACCCTTATCCCTTTGCCTGCACAAAATACTCTAGGCTTTTGGGTGCTGGGGAGAGAATGACCCTGGCCACCAGCCGGTGACTCTTGACTCCTCAGACAGTCTCATTGATTAGATTTGCCTGAGTCAGACTCAGCAGTCACTGCTGTCATCCAGAGGCTTCAGACAAAAGGGAGGCATGAGTGAGGAAGGAGCTCTCCCCTCTCCTCCCCTTTGCAGAGATTGAGAGTGACACACCACCCTGCAATTTCAGCGCAGGGCAGGGGAGCCAAGGGTCTGATTAACATAAGATACAGCCCTTGGAGAGCCTGCCTGCCTCTTTCAACTCTCAGGCATCCTTCTGGAACATCTCATCTGAACACAGAAATGTCCCCTTGTGCTCCCTAAAAACAGGCGCTTTGGCAGGGACGGGGAGGCATAAGATCTCAACAATACCAAGCTTAACATGAGCAAGGTCCTGTGGGCACAGGTTGGTACCTGCCTCACTCCTCTGGCCTCCGGCAGTCACAGCCTGTGGGAAGCTCACCAGGCCCAGTCACCTGTGTACACAGCAGGAAAGGAGATCAGCAAGTGCAGAGCCTGGTCCCTGAGTGCAAGGAACTGTTGGCCTCCAGACCCCACTGACTGTCACTGCTGCGGCTGGCACTAGGCCTGGAAGGGCTGGATGACAGGGAGAGGTGGGGTCCTAGGTAGAGTCCCTGGGCTCTGGGGAAAGTAGGTTGTTTTTCATGTCCTCAAAGCCTTAATACATGGCCACCCAAAGCCATACCAACACTCTTACAAGGAAGGAAAGGGATTGTAGATGGGGACACCCATGCCAGCACCAGGGTCAGGTTGGCAGTAGGTGCTGGTCCTGCAGGCGCCTTCTACGGGCTTTCCTGGGAGCGAGCGTGTTTCCGTCCAGGGCCCCTTGCCACATTCCTGCAGAGACATTCCAGGCATGTTTTAGAATTTCACTACATGACAAAGGGCCCTGTCAGTCCCTGCACGATATGAAGTCGTGTCAGCTGCAAAGGATGGACTTGATTTAATAAGTGTAGCTGCGAATTTGTCCAGCCACACATGAGCATTCCACAGAATCGGGGACGGGCTCTGGTTACACTTCCCCCCAGAAACTCTAATTGCATGCCTTGTGATGGAAAGAATGTGTCTGCCTGCAACCCCACTAGTGAGGGGGCCGAGACACATCCAGCCACTCAGTAACATATATGGGAAGTCCTGGCAGATGACCTTGGGCCTGATTGCACATTGGGTCTCTTACCCGCTAACCCAATGCCTGACACATGCTGGGGACCGTCAGGGCCCCTCCTCCCTCCTCAGCTCCGAGGGAAATGGTTCTAATTAAGACTTCCATGATTAGTCATTTAATCAGTCATTAGGGCAACACAGATGGAGTCAATTAATTTTTTTATATACTTGAAAAGATAGTCGATGACAGTTAGCCCTCCAAGCTGGCTGTAGGTGACCACTGTGTACTTAGCACTGGACTCTTGTCCCCTTAAGGAAGCAGCAAACACTCATGGTAGGGAGGTGCGGGAATCCTAGGCTCTCACCTGCCCTGAACCCGGGGCTTCTAGATGGTGCCACCAAAGGCTGCCACCTAGCAAGCTTGTGAGTCGCCTCCAGCCATAGCACAACAGCACCTGGACCTTTAGGGTAAGAACCCACTGGCTCAGAGCCTGAAATAGTATGGTGCAGAGGAGCCCTGGACATATCCTGACATGCTAAGGCAGCCATGCATCCCACAGCCAACAGAGACATAGCACACCCCAGGTCCATAACCCGATAGACTCATAGCCTCGGAGGCTCTTGCACCCAGCCATTGTGTACAGGACCCAGTGAAGGAGACTGCCAGACTGTTGGGTGAGGATGAAACACAGGGAAGTGGTCTCATAGCTCCTCACTGCCCCCCTTCAGTCCCTATTTACCAGATCACCCAGCCATTGATGCCATGACAGCCGCCACGGGCCTGGCTCACCCTGGGGCTTATCCTGAATGCACTTTCGGGTACTTCGCTCCCCTCCACCTCCCATACAAGCCATGCCGGGGAACTCTGGGGAAAATGCTTTTTAGTGATCTCTAATAGACCCAGACACTCACCCTCTGTCTGTAGGGTGTATGCTTCGTGGATGCAGATCAACGGACCTCACATCAGCCCTGGGATTGAGGTCCCCATAGCATAGCTGCAGGGAACACGGGGGTGGGGGTGGGGGGGTGCTATGACCAGGTCTGCTCCAGGAGGAAGATCAGCACCCCAGAGATGAGGAGCTGGGCAGCCCTGTGTGGTGAAGCCCTTGTGTAGGCACAGGATGAAATAGGAGTTACATCATGTGACTCTGAGGCTCTGGCTGCCTGGGCCCATATGGTCCTCTATCACCCAGCTGCCCTGGGGACGCAAGGAGAGATGAAGGGATTCCCAGGTCCCTCCTTTCTTCAGGATGTTTATTTTATTTTTTTTTTTATTTTTATTTTTTTTTGGTTTTTCGAGACAGGGTTTCTCTGTGTAGTCCGGGCTGTCCTGGAACTCACTCTGTAGACCAGGCTGGCCTCGAACTCAGATATCCGCCTGCCTCTGCCTCCCAAGTGCTGGGATTACAGGCGTGCGCCACCACGCCCGGCTAGGATGTTTATTTTTTAAAGTGTGTGCACACGCATGCATGTAAACGTGTGAAGTTGCTGGCACAGTCCAAAAGAGTGTGTCAGATCCTCTGGAGGCAAGAGTCCGTAGACGGCTGCAAGGCACCTGGTGTGGGTGCTGGGAACTGAACCCCAGTTCTCTGCAAGAGCGGCAGGTGCATTTAACTGTTGAGCCATCTTTCCAGCTTCCTCTAAAAAGTTTTAAGGACTGAAAAATGAGCCCTGTCCTGTCCAAGAAGGAGTAACAAACTGAAACAGGTGTGAGGGCTAGGCAGGAGCAGCTGGCCCTAGGATGTGCCTTTGTCCTGGCCCCTGGTTCCCTAATCTCCCCCACACAGCAGGCTGTTTCCTGCCTATGCCGGTGCTGGGATAATGATCCAGGCAGAATGAGACACAGGACAGCAACCTTAACCCCTCATGTGCCACTGCCAAGGGCCTCTTCCCCAGCTGAACAGGTATCTGCCTCCAAACAAAGTGAACAAACTGGGCTTCCTGCCTGGGACAGGGCACAGGACAGTGAAGTGATAAACCCCTGTTCTATTGCCTGGGAAACATGCACAACCATCCATGGCTGTCCAGAAACTTGGTTGAGCCCTGTTTGGGGCCTCATGGGATTGGTGCATGACCAGCCTGGCCTGTATCCAGAAGGAATCGCACCCTGCCTGTGGGAGCACAGGTGTCACTGACCAAACCCCCCTCAAACCTCCATTCCTCTTCTTAGAAATGCAGTGAGAGCTTCAGCATTTTGTGTGTGTGTGTGTGTGTGTGTGTGTGTGTGTGTGTGTGTATGTGTGGTGACAGCTCTAATTTTGGAACTTTGGTTTGGAGTTTCAGGGGGTTATAGAAGCCCTGGGGGTCATATCCAGTATGGCCTAGGCTGGATCTTTAGAACGCTGCCTTTATACCATCATGGTCTGTTAGTGCAGGGGCTTGGAGCATTCAGTCTCTAAGGACCCTAGGACAGAAGCATTTACTCAGGTTCCTAGCCTTGGCCTGGAGGTTCAGATGGGTTATTCAGAGACTTGGGAACCTGTACCTTTCACCCATGTGGCAACCTTTCCTCTAGCCTGGAATCTAGGACTCACTGGGCTCAGTACCTACTTCAGGTCCCCTGCCTAGGCCAGAGTAGGCACAAGGAAGGTAGTGGGTGTCTGTTTTTATAAGCTAGACTACCATGAGCAAAATGGACAAAGCAAGACCCACTTTAGCACCCTAGAGCTCTTGCAGGGCTTGTGAAGTCTGATCTGTAGCCACTGAGGGCCAAGCCCATGCAGCTATGGGCAGAAAAGCATAGCTGCTGTGTCCAGGCTCTGGCTGGAGCTCTATCGCCTGAACCCCGTTTTGCTGTTCCCACTCCTCTGTGAGATCAGACTGTACAGACCCACGACATAAGGCCACAGCAACTCAGCTCTCCAGTGAGCCACAGAGCCCCACAGTGGCTGAAGGGTGCTGCAGGAAGCAGGAGTGTGGGTCCCTGCTGACCCAATGGTAGCTAGGACCGAGAACCCATGTGAGGCCCCTGCCGCACCTCAGGCTGCTGGGACAGGAGGAGACTGCCGTGTGTCTAAGTTTGGAACCAGTCTCCTGCCATGCCTCAGGCTGACAGCCTCCATGTGCCTCTGATGCCTTTGTTCTCCAGCAGATCCCACATGGACTTGAGAGAAAAGTCAGAGGCCTCTTGCCCAGAGGAATAATACTAGTCACCCTGCTCCACAGAGGCCCCATGGCCCCTGGATCTGTGACCTTCTGTAGCTTGGAATAAGTCTTCCCCGAAGCTGAGCCTGTCTGGCTGATGGTAGAATTCTGGACAAGCATGAGCATGCACATTCAGTGACCTCTGGGGATGAGCGTCAGAGTTTTCCTCTTTGCCGAGAAGCATCTACCCTCAGACTTGCACCCTTGGACCACGTCAGGTGATGGGGCAGTGCCTGTGCCTGGACTTCACTGAGAGCTGGCGCTCGTCCCATCTGCCGGACTCTCGGAAGGTGAATTGGTATTAGCTGGGCACCCTCTTCTGGTGTCAGGCTGTGGTGATGGGGAGATAGTTTTGCTTCCAGCAAAGACAGAATATGTGGGATTGCACCTGTCCCCTTAAAAATAAAGGAGAAGCAGTTAAAAACCAGAGAGATGAGCACCAGTCAGTCAGGGAAGGTTAGGGAGCCCCAAGATGCGGAAGCAATCAAGGATGGTCTCCTGGCTGCAGGGCTGGGAAGAGAATCCAGGCAAGTCTGGGAGCCTCCTGAGGGGAGGAGACAGAGCTGGGAGCTTGTGAAAAGGCAAAGAGTGAGGCCAGCCTGAGAGCTCCAGGACAGCCAGGGCTACACAGAGAAACCTTGTCTGGAAAAAACTGAAAAGGAAAGATGAGCCTTGGTCAGCCAGTCGAGCTGAGGTCAGCTACACAGGCCTCAGGACAGAGCCACCTGTGTGCAGGGTAGAAAACACCCAGCTGGAGACCTGGAAACACACAGGGTACTGGCAGAGTTCCCTTAGTAGTTCAGAATAATTAACCTGAACTCAAACAACACCCAGCAAGCCCTGAAAGCAAAACCAAGATGGAGGGCACCATATTGAGGTGTCCAAATGTCAAGAACACTTCAGTGGGCACAGAAGGACCCCAGCCCATACTGTACGTAGTCTGAAGAAAGACTGGAGAGGGCCAAGGGTGCAGCTCAGCAAGGAGTATTAGCTTAGCACCCTGGAGGCCCTAGGCTCTATCACCACACCACTACCTAAGTCAGCAAGCAAGCGAAGGATACAGAGAGACACAGCCCAGAATGAGTTCATCAACAGCCAGACTCCATGCTCACCAGGAAAGCTGAAAGAGCGAGGAGAAGCCCCAAGTCAAGAGCATGGACCCAACATGGGTATTCACGGACCCTGAACACCAGACTCGCCTGCAAAATAATCTAGAAGCTGGCAGGGATAAAACATTCAGAGCAAGGACCTTCCTGAGAAACGGCTGTGGTGACCCGAAGGCAGTCTCTAAATCATTCCAGGAGCTGAGAGGGAGCTGAGATGAGGCAAGCAGAACACATAGGGAACTAAAGACTCCAGAAGGGGCTGGGCGGTGGTGGTGCACGCCTTTAATCCCAGCACTCAGGGAGGCAGAGGCAGGCGGATTTCTGAGTTCGAGGCTAGCCTGGTCTACAGAGTGAGTTCCAGGACAGCCAGGGCTACACAGAGAAACCCTGCCTCGAAAAGAGCCCCCCCCCCAAAAAAAAAAAAAAACAAAAAGACTCCAAAAGGGGAGAGAAGGAGAGGGAACAGGAAAATGCTCGGGAGAAATGATGGCCAAGCTTTTTTTTTTTTTTTTTTTTTTGGTTGGCCTAATTTTAAGTTTTTTTTAATATATATATATTTTATATGTTATTTTGTATGTCAATATGACTGTGAGACTTTGAGCACATACCACAGTCTGAGTGAGGAAGTCAAAGGATAAGTTTGAGGGATCAGTCTTCTCTTCCATCGTGGGGTCAAAGGGTCACCAGGCCTATGCAGCAAATGCCTTCACCCACCACCAGCCTTGCTTCTTTAGAGGTTCAGATTGCCCAGGCCGGTTTTAAACTCCTAATCCTCCTGCCTTCACCTCACAAACACTGGGATTCAAACTTCTGAATTAGGGCAAACTTCTAAAATTTCACAGTGGAAATAAAAATTCACACCAGGAATTGCGGTCATAACAAAGTATGGTGGGGTAAGCATTCCTGAGATCCCCACATGCAGCAGCGGAGACATCAGTGCAGTCCACAGTACGCTTGCCTAGCATTGAAACACGCATAGTTTCAGTGCTCAGCACCCTGGAAACTGACCACGCCAGTATACACACGTAATCTCAGCACTCTGGAGGTGGGAGCAGGGATGGGGTGGGGTGGGAGTTCAGAACCATCCTTGGCTATATAGCCAGTTCAAAGTCAGCCCAGGTTGCCCCAAGGTATATGAGACCCTGCCCCCCCCTTTCAAAAAGAATGAAGGGGAAAATGACACACACACACACATATATACACACACACACATACATATGTATATATGGAGAAACACACACGAGAGAGAGAGAGAGAGAGAGAGAGAGAGAGAGAGAGAGAGAGACTCTTAGAAAAGGTCATGTAGCATTCCAGACTTACTCAAGGATACCAGCCCAGTTTATGCAGTTTATGGGCCCCTCCCTGCCCAGTGCTGGCAACTGTCTCCTCAGCTGGGCTGCAAGAAATGTTCTGACTCCCCTCCACTGGGCATGTGCACACCATTCCTCCCTGAAGCTCTCCCTCACACAGCTACCAGGTTCTCTTCCCTCAAACTATCTCTCAGGTCTGATGGAGACCTGGCCTGAGGCCTGACCACATGCCTCCCTCCACTGCCCCGTTAACCTCTGGCTCTGAGGGCCCCTCGCTTAAGACGCCAGCTCCTGCTTGCCTCTGTCTGGCTTCCTCAAAGCCCTGGGGGTCTCTAAAAACTCTCAGAACTCTCAGGATTCTTGTAACCCCCTTTATTTCTCTTAAAGCTAACAGCCTGACAGACTCTAGTTACTCCTGCTGCTAAATTATTTATCTCTTCTCCTTTAAGGTGACTCTTGGGTCCAGCTGAGGCCCATTTTCCCTACTTAAAATGAAGTCATTTAAAAATCTTTTTGTCTTAAATTTTTTATCACCCAAACCAGGCATGTGGTCTTTTAGTTTGTCAAGGGATTGGGAACCCCCTGGTATTTAAGCCCCACCTGGACAGGGACCCTCTGCACTGTCCCTTAGCTCTGTACTGGCTGCTGGCCGCCTTGAGCCACTAGTGACAGGAAATCAGCTGTCCCGGATGGAGGGCCAGGGTCAGGGGAGAGGCCCAACGGCCGTAGTTTTGAGGCTCCTTCCCCCTCCACAGAGACCTATCGTTCAGCACACAGCTCAGCTCGACCATCTGGGATAGAGGCCAGGTGTCTACATGGAGCCAGCACCCTCCTTCCCCACCCCCACGCTCACCCCCTCCCAGTCAGGAAACAGGAGAGGCTCCACAGACTTGATTCAGAGCCCAAAACCTGGGATGTGCCAGAGGGCCCCATACTGCCACGTGTACTGGCCACATTCAGCAGGGCCTAGCCAGGTCCTCCTCAGAGGACCCACCCGGGCAGCTGGTCCTTCGGGGTATGTCTCCAAAGCTGGACCAGCCCTCATTGGCTGTTTTCAAAGCCCCAGGGTGTGGGGGCCTCTGGCTTCGGTCTGAAGAATGTGTCAGACGGGTTTGTACCTACCTTGGGAACCCCACAGGGTTCCTGTGGATCCTGTGGGCAGCAGTGAGGGTCTGTCTTTCAGACACAGGAGTCAGAGAAGAGCCTCTGGATAGGGGTTCCAGAGCCAGGCCTCTCTCCTCCCTCTGCCTTCATCTGTCCCTCTTCTTCTCCCAGTCAGGAGTCTCCCAGGGGACACTTGCCGTTTGCTTATTGGAGGGATCACAAGGTACCTCAGCCTCAAGTCATGTCTCTCTTAATGTGTGTGTGTGCGCCAGAGGACAACCGTGGATGCTATCCTCAGGAACTTTACCCACTTCCTCTGAGACAAGGTTTCTCATTGGCCTGGCGCTCAGCAATTAGGCCAGACTGGCCAGCCAGCAAGCCCCAGAGATGCTCTCATCTCCTTCTCACCAGCGCCGGGGTTGCAGACATGTGCCACCATGCCTGGTGTTTTCACATGGGGATTTAACCCGGGTCCTCTTGCTTGCAAAGCAACAGTTTTACCGACTACGCCATCTCTCCAGGCCCTTGAGTCACTTCTTTCTGAAAGAGAATGTATTCCTTGGCAACCTCCGAGCAGGTCTAGACCTCAGCTGTCCTCAGACCAGCTCCCAGCGCCTTTTCCATCACGTCAGTCTGGGTGCGAGAGCCTCTAGCATTCCAAAAGCCATGCCTTGCTTCTGAGGAAGCGAGACTGGCCAAGGTCATTGGGTGACATCCCAAGCAACTCTGGGATTAGGAGGCCCCAAGGTGGGGCCTAGAGGGCAGGGAATCAGGAATGGGCTGCTGGTAGGGAGCTCTCCAAGTGGGGGACACAGAGAATGCATGACAACACGTGTAGACCGTATAGTCTCTGCTATCCTGGGGTCCAGCATTTGCCCCAGAACTGTTGGCCTTGGTTTGGGTGGAATCAATACCTAAAGAGGATTGATGGAACACTCAAGTGTCCGCCTTTCCTCCCCACAGGCCTGATGCGAACACAGCAGAGCCATCGACAGCTGCATACCTAGGTGGGTTGTTTGTTTGTTTGTTTGTTTGTTTTGGTTTTTTGAGACAGGGTTTCTCTGTATAGCCCTGGCTGGCCTGGAACTCAGTCTGTAGACCAGGCTGGCCTCGAACTCAGAAATCTGCCTGCCTCTGCCTCCCAAGTGCTGGGATAACAGGTGTGCACCACCACTGCCCGGCTCCAGAAAGATTGACAAAGAATGTTCCAGAAAGGATAGAGCTGAGTGACAGAAGGTTTGGGTAACTGTGTGTGGGGAGGTATGGGCTCTCCTTACTATCAGGAGAGTAGCTGCCAAGGTGGTGGCTGAATTAACAAAGGATCTGAGGAGAGTGGTGGTGGCACACACCTTTAGTCCCAGCACTTAGGAGGCATCAGCAGCTGGACCTGAAGGGTGTGGGAAACACAGCATGGCCACGAGTCTTGGATCCTCAGGCTCTCTTACGTCCTAGCACAGAATCCCTGCATACTGGTATACCCGACCCTCCTGTGTACAGTAAGAGCAATCTGTGACCTCTAAGGTCTCGGCCAGCAGAGCCCAATGTTGGGGAAAAGGATCATTGGGCCAGGGCCTTTTCAGAACTGTTGTAGACCTAGGGATTGGGCAGTGCCCAAGGTGGGCCTGGGCGGGAGGCCTTTGAACTAAAGTCCCTATTATGAAGTTGTCCCCGGTCTTGGCAAAACAGTCAAGCCTGAGCCCTCCCCTCCATGCTAGAGAGGCCCATCCCCAGAAAGCCAGGGAGGCCAAGGTTTTAACTTCATCAGAGCATAAGACAGAAATGACTTCTCTAGACAAAGTACCCTCCTCTAGAAGGGCCCAGGGCTGGGCAGTTGATGTAAGTCCAAAGAAGGGTAGATGCTTGTCTGCCTAGCCCCCAAACAGCCTTGTTCAGGCACCTCTAACATGCTGGTGGGAGGCCATTAGGCCGTGAGAGCCATCTCATAAGGTCACAGGAAGCCGAAAGAAATCAGCCACTCACAGCTCTGGCGGGGCCTTGAGGTCAGGGTGAGCCTGGGCCTGCAGCTGTAAGGTGGGCTCTACTGGAAAGAGCCTGGAACAGGTAGGCAGGCAGGGATGCGTGGAGCATTCCTACCCACACCTACTGCTTAGTCCTTAGATTGGCACTGGGCAAAGCCCGTCACCTCCGGACAGTGAGAAGAATCTTCAGCTCTAGGATTGAGGGTGCCACACAGGGCAAAGCCAGGTGACAGCCAACCCCCTCAGCAAGAGCTGGCCTGGGGGACAGGATTGGAGCCCACGACTGAACAATGTGGTGTCGGGACCAGAAGTGCAGTCACCAGCCAGCGCTTCACATATCAGTCTTGTGCATCTGATGGGGGACAGGCCCAGGAACAGGGTCAGCTCAGGCCTACGGCCTGGCTCAGTGGCCATGGCCGTGAGCTCACACTGGCTCCCCTGGCCAGCACCCTTGGCCCAGCCTGATGCAGCTGCATGTTCCTGGGAACGCCTAGAGATGGGAACACTGCTTGGGAACACTGTGGCTGCGTCGCTATGCAGGGCTTTCTTCCAGCTGCCAGAGAGGCTGGCCTGCTGCCAGTGCTTTACTGATACAATGTGCGTCCCCCGCCCCAAGGACCCCAATCCCAGTTCGTGGGCCTCCTAGAGCCAGTTTCCTTGAAGAAACTGACCCAAGGCCAAGCAAATTTCTCTGGCCCCCAGGCCCACTCTCATCCTGTCCAGAAAGGCACAGCCCTTACTGAGCCAGAATGGAGGGTAACTACTTGCTCAGGGGCTGGAATGTCACTCGGCTGGGCTCTGCTGTGCTTGGTGGTGGGAGCCTGCCCCAACCCAGTTTCAGCTGCGGCCACATTCCTGGTGTGAGCCTGGGCCAGCCAAGGAGCTTTTTCCACACTCTGGTGCCAGCCCCAGCGGGCTCAGGGGAGGGAGAGAGGGCTGTTTCTATGGTAACTTCCCTTTTTGTTATTTCTTATTTTCTTTTTTATGGTTTCTCCAACTTTGAAGCTCTCCAGACAGTTTACAGACTGCGGAAAGGAAAAGTGCTTTCCCTCCTCTACCTCCCCCCAAGGCTTTCCCTCCCTTGCCCCCCCCCCAGGCCTTCCCTCCCCCTAGACCGCCCAGCCTTTCTATTCCCCCAGGCTTTCCCTTCCCCAGCCCCCAGGTTTTCCCCTCCCCCTGCCCCCAGGCTTTCCCTCCCCCCAGCCCCCAGGCTTTCCCTCCCCCTTCCCCCAGGCTTTCCCTCCCCCTGCCCCCAAGCTTTCCCCTCCCCCTGCCCCCCAAGCTTTCCCTCCCCCTGCCCCCCAAGCTTTCCCTCCCCCTGCCCCCAGGCTTTCCCTCCCCCTGCCCCCCAAGCTTTCCCTCCCCCTGCCCCCAGGCTTTCCCTCCCCCTGCCCCCCAAGATTTCCCTCCCACTGCCCCCCAGGCTTTCCCTCCCCCCAGCCCCCAGGCTTTCCCTCCCCTTGCCCCCAAGCTTTCCCTCCCCCTGCCCCCCAAGCTTTCCCTCCCCCTGCCCCCAGGCTTTCCCTCCCCCTGCCCCCCAAGATTTCCCTCCCACTGCCCCCCAGGCTTTCCCTCCCCCCAGCCCCCAGGCTTTCCCTCCCCTTGCCCCCAAGCTTTCCCTCCCCCTGCCCCCCAAGCTTTCCCTCCCCCTGCCCCCAGGCTTTCCCTTCCCCCAGCCCCCAGGTTTTCCCCTCCCCCTGCCCCCAAGCTTTCCCTCCCCCCAGCCCCCAGGTTTTCCCCTCCCCCTGCCCCCCAAGCTTTCCCTCCCCCTGCCCCTCAGGCTTTCCCTCCCCCTGCCCCCCAGGCTTTCCCTCCCCCCAGCCCCTAGGGTTTTCCCTGTCCCAGTCCCCTCCAGGGTCTCAGGACCCCACCAGACACTTTAAGCCTTCAGAGGCCCAGCTATTTCTTAAATATTTAGAGAAAATGAATGTGTTTTCTTCAAAAACAATGTAGTCAAGGATTTACAAAAAGACTCGGCCACACGTGGCCTAATTAGCAGTTGGGAGCAGGGGTCTCTGTGGCTGACCCTGAGGGCAGGCTGTACATCTGTCCTCTCCCACACTGCTGCTTGCTTCAGATCCAGCCTGGATCTGAAAAGCGGGTTGCTTTGCCCAAACGCTTGCCAACCAAACACCCAGCCTCAGGATAGCAGTCTGCGGCAGGCAGAGATGACAGGGCTGAAACGCCCAAAGAGGGTAACGAGCCTGGGCTCTAGCAGTCACACCAGCCCAATGATACCCCTGCCCGTCTCTCACAGGGGAGTATGTGCTCATGGTCTGTGATGTGACCAGCCCTCCATTCCTGGGCCACAGGCTGCCCACCACCTTCAAACACCTGCGGATCTTGGCAAAGGGGGATACTCACTGGCCTCATATCCCAGATCACCCAGAAGCTCTGAGCTAGAGGCCACTCCTGGCCGTTGGACACAAAGGAGCCAGCAGTACCCTCAAGGGAAGGCCACCCTTCACTGAATGGAGATTCATGCTGCTCCCTTCCCCCCACCCTTCCAGGACCACATCCTCTGTTCCTAAACAGCCTGAGAGTTGGGGCTGGCCCATGTGAGCCCCACAGATACCGACTTCAATAAAACTCTAAATACCAACCCTGAGTAGCACCTTGGCCTTAGCACTGATTTGGGTTGGAGTCTTATGGAACACTGTTAGGGGCTCAGTGTCCCAGTGATCTCTGAGAACCCTCATATCTGCCCCACCAACACTATTCTCAGGGCCGTGGAGGTCTACACTAGATTTGCGTGAAGGCAAGGACTGGGGGCAACTAGGCCGCCAGCCACGAGCAGCCTCAGTTCAGGTCCCCTGGCTCTGCAGAGTGGAGAGGGCCTTCTCACCTGGTCATCTTCAGCAATGGTAAGGTGGGGTCACTGAAGGGGCACACTGGCTGCTGAGGGGGCCCAACCCCTGGGTCAGACACAAGCATCTTTTCACCAGGTCACAGGAGGTCTCTGGATCCGGTCTCTACTGTTACTCCCTAAACCACTCGTGAGCATCACTTCCCAAGTCTACCTTTCAGGCATAGCACAGCACAGCATTCTCTCTCTCTCTCTCTCTCTCTCTCTCTCTGTCCTTCCTCCTCCTCCTCCTCCTCCTCCTCCTCCTCCTCCTCCTCCTCCTCCTCCTCCTCCTCCTCCAGATGAAACCACATTTCTGTCAAAGGAAAAACAAAGAAAATGATGTTTCAATTTAGGGAGGAAAATGGCTGGGAGTGAGCAGCCACAGCTGCCGTTTTCCCAGCCATCCCCAGGCGGCCTCTGGTATTCAACTCCCCAAAAGCATGCTGAGCTTTTAAAAGTCAGGAAACTTGTAGTCACTACTCCATGTGGATATGGCAGGTGGGGCTTGCGTCACAGTGGCTTCTCAGCTGACATCAAGTCTGTCCTGGCAGCCACCTAATATAGTCATCGGCAAACAGTAGATCAGGGTCTGATGGTCCAGGCAAGACACCCCCCCGCCCCTTGCTTCCTGCTCTAGCTCCCCAACGCAGCCACTGAGGTTCTGAGGTGACACTGGCTTCTATCCTTGTCTCAGGACATTAGGGGTAACCACAACACCCAGACAGACACTGCCTCTTCTGGCCAAGTGTATCTGCACCAGTAACTGCTGGTCTTCTGAGAACTGTGGTTGCTGGGACTGGACTGGCCCTCCATGTGGCCAGGACAGGAACAGGTGCAGATGCTTTCCTTGTCTGTAACTCCTACCCCGCCCGATGCCCTGCTGCCAAGACGTCCAAGCACATGCAATTTGAATACCCAAGAAGAGTTCTAGAGCCAGACCTGGTAATGTGTAATCCCAGCACTTGAGAGGATCACTGTCCATTGAGTCCAGCCTCGGCTATATAGACAGATCCTATCTTAAAAGAAATGCAGAGACTAAATTCAGGATGGAGGCGATAGCTCAGTTGGTAATGCAAGCAGGAGGACCTGAGTTCTCAGACCTCACAGAAAAATTAAAATGCCCCTGTTGGGCTGTGGTGGTGCACGCCTTTAATCCCAGCACTCAGGAGGCAGAGGCAGGTGGATCTTTGAGTTTGGCCAGCCTGGTCTACAGAATGAGTTCCAGGACAGCCAGGGCTACATAGAAAAGCCCTGCCTCAATAAATAATCCCCCCAAAAGGAAAAGAAATGGCTGCTGTGGTGCTGCACACTTGTAATCCCAGTCAGCTCTGGGAGGTGGAGTGGAGGTAGGGGAATTTCTGGGGCTCCCTGGCAGGTCAGGCTAGCCCTATTTGGCGCACTCCAGGCCACTGAGAGATTATGCCTATAAATGACTGACTGACTGACTGACTAAATAAATAAGTAAAATGTGGTAGGTGGCATCTGAGGAATAGCATCTTAGGAATGGCACTCAAGAATTATCCTGCACAGCCGGGCGGTGGTGGCGCACGCCTGTAATCCTAGCACTCTGGGAGGCAGAGGCAGGCGGATTTCTGAGTTCGAGGCCAGCCTGGTCTACAGACTGAGTTCCAGGACAGTCAGGGCTATATAGAGAAACCCTGTTTCGAAAAAACCAAAAGCCAAAAGCCAAAAGCCAAAAAAAAAAAAAAAAAAAAAAAAGATTTATCCTGCACATATGTATACCCGCACATACATGCACATACGTATACATGCATATATATACCCACACATATATACCCACACATACATATACTTATATAAGCCACACGTGCCTGCATATATGTATACATACATGTACCCCCCACATGCACATATGTATACCCAGACATATATGCATATATGTACAGCCACACATACAAGCACACATGCATTTTTGCCCATACATGCACATATGTGTACATGCATATATATACACATATGTACCCACACATACATGCACTTATGTAAGCCACACATACCTGCATATATGTATACATGCATGTACCCACACACACGTATGCCCATACATACATGCATATATGTATACTCACACACGTATGTATAGCCACACATACAAGCACACATATATGTTTTCACATACATGCACATATGTGTACCCACACTTAATGCACAGGTATATACCCATACATCATGCATGTTATGATACCTGCACATATATGCACACATACAAAGTTCAGTAGGGCAGGTCTTGCATATAGTTTGCCTGAGGTAAGTCCTAGGTGAGGAGATTAGGCATCCAGCCTAGCCAAGTGCAAGAATTGCAGAGTGCACAGACTAGAACCACAGAAGTGATTGGCCTCACTAGGCAGCAACATGGTCCGACTGACCTTGGGCAAGCCTGGGGATCCCATCCTGAGGGTCCCTCATCCTGGGATTGGGAGGGCTCATTTCAAAAGGTGACTAGGGGTACAGTTCCCAGGATTCAGGCTTTGCCAGCCAGTAACCCGCACTCCAGAATTGTCCATTCCCTGTGGGATCCCCTCTTCTCTGATGGAGACCCAACAGGAGCACATGCGGGTAACTTCACCCCAGCTACCCTCTGTCCTAGTCTGGGTACCAAGTTTCCACTGGGAAACTTCAGCCTGTGGCCAAGATGAATGAATACAGGTCTGGCCACAGCTCCCAGAATGAGGTGGCCTCACTTCTATCCAGAAGCCTTGTGCCTAACACAATAACAACCATAGCTTCTGTCCTGCCTGGGTAGGCTCCCTTCCATAGGTGGGAGGGAGGGACTAGGTGGTTGGACTCCGTGGCTTTGGGTGGCCAGCACTGCCTGACAGGAACTGTGCAGAGTCAGCCTCTTTGGCTGATGCAGGTGAGCATAACAGAAATTGCTGGACTGCCCGGAGACATACTCCCTCGTGGGAGCACGACAGCGCCTCTGGGTACCTCCTCTGGGAACTGGTAGCCCTCAGATCAAACCACCACTCTAAACATGCTGACCCCACTTGGGAATTGCAGGGGCCAGTGAGAGAATGAGGTTGGACAAGTTAGAGGGTGTGGACCACCCTCCCCACCCCAGCCCGGAGCGAAGCTGCAACTCCAGACAAAGCCTTTCTCTCCTGTGTTACCCTCTAACCTCTGACCCCTCCCAGGAGGAGACTACGGATCCGCCGGCATTCACTTAACAGATAATAAGATACTGAGCGTCAAGGCAGGGCACTGTCACGTGTGCTCGTGTGAGATGCAAAGATAGACAGGGATGGGAGGTAGGAGAGACGTTCAGGGGAGGAAGACAAGGAGGTGAGGAGACTGGAACCGAGAGAAAGGCAGGAGAAAGACTCCAAGAAAGACATGCCTGTCCCGCAAGGTCTGAGCATCCAGAGGCGCCTCAGAGAGATGGCTCACCAGGTCACCTGGGACACATCTGGGGTCAACAGAGGACAGCATGACTAGAACACAGGCTGGAATTAGGCTGGACTGCCTGGTCTGTGCCACCCTCAGCTCCTCCCAGCCTCTCCCACTGGTCAGGCTGGTCACTCGGGATACTCCAGGGGAGGCCTCCCCAAGCCCTGTCTACCGCCTGGGCAGGTCGCCTGGTCTTGATGCCAGGCGGGTGAGGCCAGCTGTGCTCCGCCTGGGCCCCCTCCCAGCCAGGGCTTCCTGGAGGTTCCAGGACCAAGCCTGCCAGACCGGTTCCTACAGCCAGCCCAGCCCTGCCAGTTCACTGGGATCCCTCACTCCTGGATAGTGTCAGGCCTATCCCAGCAAGACCACTGCCGAGGAGACAATTTTCAGCAGTGGCTGGCAGGCTTGCCCCTTCCTGCTCAGGTTTCCTCAGGGAAAGAACAGCCTCAAACAGCCCCTCACAGCCAGAGGGAAGGGAGAGGTTCAGGTGGAGTCTGGAGGCCAGGTGTGGAAGGGATTGACTGCCCATGGCCCAGGAGGAACTGCTGGTCCTGTATAGGTCCTCAGGAGCCAGACAAAAGAACAGGGGACAGCAGCGTGTATGGGCAACCCACACACATACACAGTGGCTCTGTCCAGACCCTGCTTGGCATAAAATGAAACCCAAGGAGCAGACAGGCTGCCGTTGCGATGGCCAGGCACATGAAGACTATCACCAGGGCTGTCCATGCCTATCGAAGCTGTGTCAGGCCTCAGTTAACCACAGGTCCTGTTGCCTCTTGTATTCATCCTCATGGCACTGGGGATGGTGCCTCTCTCCCACCTCTGTCCTGTAGACAGTCAGGACACTGAGGCCTCAGTTTTGCAGCTGGAGCCCCAGTAGAACAGGGGGCCTCCCTCTGACTTAGTACAATGAAGGCTAGGAGACACAGGAGGGCAGACCCACCCCAGGCTCCTAAACCATGACTTCTGAGTCAGGTACACCAGCGAGGAGCCCAGTTGCAGCACCCTCCTACTGGAAGGGGATCCTGGGCTATAACCCAAGGGCCCAGTGTGTTGGTGTTGGGGTGAAGGTGGGGTTGGAGTGGGGCTGGACCAACTCAGGGCACCCTGTTCCCAGCCGTCAGCCAGAAATGTTCCTGGGATAAACTTCAGGAATCACACCTTCACTCAGCCTTCGTCCAGCACTTTTGTCCAAGGACCCAGGACCACCTCCCAGGACGCCAGCAAACCTCCCCAGGGACCTCAGCAACTGGAGGCACATCTGGTCCTCCAAGAGTTTCATGATTCATGAGACAATTATTTGTGAGTACCCGGTAGAGGACCAATTACTGTGAGGGGTAGTCAGGTGCTGAGAAAAGCCCTGCCTGCAGGCTTGGCCTCAGGGTCTCAGATCCTGCTTCCAACAAGTGACAGGGACCTGGCTTGGACCTGAGGCTTTGGGAAGGACATTCACTGGGGCAACAGTTAAGTGACTAGGGATGGCTGCAGAGTTGCTTAAGGCTACCATTTTAGATAACACATAGGCTGCACCCTGTGGCAGGGCCGACAGGAACCTTCCAAAAAGGGCGCGACCCTTCTACGCAGACCACGAACTCACGCTCTGAGGCCGATCCCGAGGACTCTGGCCCAGGGTCCCCGAGGCCCGACGCCGCAGGAAGTCGGGTTGCGCGCGGGGCGGCGCCGGGTTGGTCCCGCAGGGCCGAGCTCTCTCCTCGCAGCCGGAAGCCCCGGGCCCAACCCGTCGGAATCCGCGGCGGGCGGGGGAAGGGAAGTGCGCGGGTAGCCAGGCGAGGCGGAGGCCGCGCGGCCCGTGGGCGGGGCGTTCCTTGTTGGAGCCGCGGGCCCCTAGGCTTTGGGAGCTGCCGGGACTTGGGGTCCAGGAATGATCCCGCAGGCTTGGACCGCGGTCGGACCGCAGGCGCTTTCCCGCAGTAGTCGCCTCCAGGGTCCGCTCATCCCGGGCTAGCAGGAACCTAGCAGAGCTGCGGACCACGGCCGCCCCCGCCCGTCGGAAGGAGCGGGAATGTGGGAAGTTGAAGGGCGCGGCGGTTCCAGGGCGTTTCTGTGCCGCGCCCTTCCCTCCTCTGGAGAAGTGTTGCGGGCGGCCGCTCTAAGCCAGAAGAAGCCTGTTTGGTGGGTGAACACTGCGCTGGAGAGGCTGTGGATCCAACCGGGCTTTCCATTCTTGATGCTCGGGTGGAGGACGACAACCCCTTGTCTGTTAGACCTTGGGGCTGCCAGCTCAGGCCTTAGGGCCGGTTGTATGCTGACCCGAGGCCACCAAGCACTATTAATGGGGGGTTCTAGTGGAGCTGCAGTACTAAGGCTTCAGGGGCCTCCGTAACCTGGGCCACAGGGGAAACGTGTGGGGAAGGCCAATGGTGGTACAGTAGATCTCCACCTCCACTACTTGATGGGGCAACTTCCTCAACAACCACCAGTAACCTCACTGAAGTGGTTATGCCGTAGAAACAGGAAACTGAGAGATGTAGACCACTTGTCCACCCCGAGTAGGCAGCAGCATGAGGTTGGACTCCCAAGGTCTTGCTGCAGTGATCCACGAACCCTGGCTCCGGCAGGGGCCCCATCCATGTGTCCAAGGCCAGAGTTGAGCACAGCACGCAGGATCTCTGAGTCCCAAGTTCTGGCCTTCCCTGACGTGCTATACGCCCTGGCCCTGCTGCCCTGCCTGACACCCGTCAAATTCATCTGGCTCTGGGCCTCTCTCCAAGGGTAGGGGGTGGGAATAAAGGACTGCCCCAGAGTCTGCACCTGCCCATGGTCCTGTCTCCGATATACAGCCCTTCACATGCACACATGTACTTGAATTAAAACAGTGTCTCAAGAATAAGAGACCTCTGTGTACCATTACAGATAAGGTACCTAGATCTGGCTATACCCACAGCCATGTCCGTTGACCATCGCATTCTGGTAGTGTCAGCGGTAGGCAGGATTAGGGCAAAGGTGCCCCTTGTCACCCCTCTCTGGTGGCAGTCACCACTTCTGGTTCCTCAAGAGTCTGGGACAGCTAGCTCTCTCCCAGCTCACCAGGCATCTGGGGACACTTTCCTTTGAGTAGCCAGTGTGAACCAGTCCCCTCTGAGGAGCAGCTACTGCATTAGGGATCACTTACAGAAACCACAAGTCTTTCTGGGAGATAGCTGTGAGATGGGGAAAGGTTGAGGATAAAGTGTTGGGGA